>LR738713.1:757316685-757363816 GCA_902687465.1 Secale cereale | reverse complement strand
CCCCCTCTAGACATACTTTCGATCCTACAACCATAGAATTGCTTCACCATACCATCCTCAAACTAGTGGGCAAGTTGAGCTCACCAACAGAGAGATCATGTTGATCTTACAGAAGACAATAAACAGAAATAGAAAGGACTGGTCAAATAAGTTAGGAGATGCTTTGTGGGCGTATAGAACTGCTTACAGAAACCCCATGGGCATGTCCCCCTATAAGATGGTTTATGGCAAGGCTTGCCATTTGCCATTAGAATTAGAGCACAAAGCTTTCTGGGCTGTTAGAGAGCTTAATGCTGACCCAAAGTTAGCTGGTGAGAAGCGTCTCATGAACTTGATGTTGGGGAACGTAGTATTTTAAAAATTTCCTACGATCACGCAAGATCTATCTACCAGATGCATAGCAACGAGAGGGGAGAGTGTGTCTACGTACCCTCGTAGACCGGGAGCGGAAGCGTCAAGTGACGCGGTTGATGTTGTCGAACTTCTTCACGATCCAACCGATCAAGCACCGAACGTACGGCACCTCCGCGTTCAGCACACGTTCAGCTTGATGACGTCCCACGAGCTCTTGATCCAGTTGAGCTTCACGGGAGAGTTTCGTCAGCACAACGGCGTGGTGACGGATATGATGTGATCACCGGCGCAGGGCTTCTCCTAAGCTCCGCGACGGTACGACCGAGGTGTGATTCTGTGGAGGGGGGCACCGCACACGGCTAAAACAAATCAACTTGTGTCTCTTTGGGTGCCCCCCTGCCCCCGTATATAAAGGAGCAAGGGAGGAGGGGCCGGCCACCTCCTATGGTGCGGCTAGGGAGGGGACTCCTACTAGGAATAGGATTGCAATCCTATTCCTAGTAGGATTCATCGGAAGGAAGAAGGGGGAAAGGATTAGGAGAGGTGGCGCCCCCCCAATCCTAGTCCAACTAGGATTGCTAGGTGGGGGCGCCGGCCAGCCCTATTGGGCTGCCTCTCTCTCACCCTTTAGGCCCACTATGGACCATTCCCTCTCGTAGGGGGTTCCGGTAACCCCCTCCGGCATTCCCGATAAATCCGAAACTTTTCCGGTATACTTCCGGTGTCCGAATATAGCCGTCCAATATATCAATCTTTATGTCTCGGACATTCCGAGACTCCTCGTCATGTCCGTGATCTCATCCGGGACTCCGAACTACCTTCGGTACATCAATACTCAAAAACTCATAATACCAATCGTCATCAAACGTTAAGCGTGCGGACCCTACGGGTTCGAGAACTATGTAGACACGACCGAGACTCATCTCTGGTCAATAACCAATAGCGGAACCTGGATGTTCATATTGGCTCCTACATATTCTACGAAGATCTTTTATCGGTCAGAACCGCATAACAACATACGTTGTTCCTTTTGTCAAACGGTATGTTACTTGCCCGAGATTCGATCGTCGGTATCTTTATACCTAGTTCAATCTCGTTGCCGGCAAGTCTCTTTACTCGTTCCGTAACACATCATCTCGTGACTAACTCATTAGTCTTTTTGCTTGCAAGGCTTATTGTGATGTGTGTTACCGAGAGGGCCCAGAGATACCTCTCCGACACTCGGAGTGACAAATCCTAATCTTGATCTATGCCAACACCATGAATACTTTCGGAGACACCTGTAGAGCATCTTTATGATCACCCAGTTACGTTGTGACGTTTGATAGCACACAAGGTGTTCCTACGGTATTCGGGAGTTGCATAATCTCATAGTCATAGGAACATGTATAAGTCATGAAGAAAGCAATAGCAGTTAAACTAAACGATCATAGTGCTATGCTAACGGATGGGTCTTGTCCATCACATCATTCTCCTAATGATGTGATCCCGTTGATCAAATGACAACTCATGTCTATGGCTAGGAAACATAACCATATTTGATCAATGAGCTAGTCTAGTAGAGGCATACTAGGGACATACTGTTTTGTCTATGTATTCACACATGTACTAAGTTTCCGGTTAATACAATTCTAGCATGAATAAAAGACATTTATCATGATATAAGGAAATACAAATAACATCTTTATTATTGCCTCTAGGGCATATTTCCTTCAGTCTCCCACTTGAACTAGAGTCAATAATCTAGCTCACATCGCCATGTGATTTAATACCGATAGTTCACATCGTTATGTGAATAACACCCATAGTTCACATCACCATGTGACCAACACCCAAAGGGTTTACTAGAGTAAATAATCTAGTTCACATCGCTATGTGATTAATACCCAAGAGTAATAAGGTGTGATCATGTTTTGCTTGTGAGAGAAGTTTAGTCAACGGGTCTGTCATATACAGATCCCTATGTATTTCGCAAATTTCTATGTCTACAATGATCTGCATGGAGCTACTCTAGCTAATTGCTCCCACTTTCAATACGCATCTAGATTGATACTTAGAGTCATCTGGTTTTAGTGTCAAAGTTTGCATCGGCGTAACCCTTTACGTCGAACTCTTTATCACCTCCATAATCGAGAAATATTTCCTTAGTCATCCAATTACTAAGGATAATTTTGACCGCTGTACAGTGATCTACTTCTGGATCACTATTGTACATCCCTGTCAAACTCTTGGCAAGGTACACAACGTGTTTTGTACACAGCATGGCATACTTTATAGAACCTATGGCTGAGGCATAGGGAATGACTTTCATTCTCTCTATATTTTTCTGCCGTGGTCTGGCTTTGAGTCTTGCTCAACTTCACACCTTACATGTCAGGCAAGAACTTTTTCTTTGACTGATCCATTTTGAACTATTTCAAAATCTTATCAAGGTATGTACTCATCGAAAGTCTTATCAAGCGTTTTGATCTATCTATATAGATCTTGATGCTCAATATGTAAGCAGCTTCACCGAGGTCTTTCTTTGAAAAAACTCTTTTATGCTTTCCAGAAAATTCTACATCATTTCCGATCGACAATATGTCATTCACATATACTTATCAGAAAGGTTGTAGTGCTCCCACTCACTTTCTTGTAAATACAGGCTTCTCCAAAAGTCTGTATAAAACCATATGCTTTGATCACCTCATCAAAGCGTATATTCCAACTCCGAGATGCTTGCACCAGTGCATAGATGAATCGCTGGAGCTTGCATAATTTGTTAGCACCTTTTGGATCGACAAAACCTTTTGGTTGCATCATATACAACTCTTCTTTGAGATATCCATTTAGGAATGCAGTTTTGACATCCATTTGCCAGATTTCATAAAATGCGGCAATTGCTAACATGATTCGGACAGACTTAAGCATCGCTACAGGTGAGAAAGTCTCATCGTAGTCAACTCTTTGAACTTGTCGAAAACCTTTCGCAACAAGTCAAGCTTTGTAAACAGTAATATTACCGTCTGCGTCGGTCTTCCTCTTGAAGATCCATTTATTTTCGATGGCTTGCCTATCATCGGGAAAGTCAACCAAAGTCCATACTTTGTTCTCATACATGGATCCCATCTCAGATTTCATGGCTTCAAGCCATTTTTCGGAATCTGGGCTCATCATCGCTTCCTCATAGTTCGTAGGTTCATCATGGTCTAGTAACATGATTTCCAGAACTGGGTTGCCGTACCACTCTGGTGCGGAACGTACTCTGGTTGATCTACGACGTTCAGTAGAAACTTGATCCGAAGTTTCATGATCATTATCATTAACTTCCTCACTAATTGGTGTAGGAGTCACTGGAACAATTTCCTGTGATGTACTACTTTTCAATATGGGAGAAGGTACTATTACCTCATCAAGTTCTACTTTCCTCCCACTCACTTCTTTCGAGAGAAACTCTTTTTCTAGAAAGGATCCGTTCTTAGCAACGAATATTTTTGCCTTCGGATCTGTGATAGAAGGTGTACCCAACAGTCCCTTTTAGGTATCCTATGAAGATTTACTTCTCCGGTTTGGGTTCGAGCTTATCATGTTGAAACTTTTTCACATAGGCATTGCAGTCCCAAATTTTAAGAAACAACAACTTTGGTTTCTTGCCAAACCACAGTTCTTAAGGCGTTGTTTCAACGGATTCAGATGAGGCCCTTATTTAACGTGAATGCAGCTGTCTCTGATGCATGACCCAAAACGATAGTGGTAAATCGGTAAGAGACATCATAGATCGCACCATATCCAATAAAGTACGGTTACGACGTTCGGACACACCATTAAGCTGTGGTGTTCCGGGTGGCGTGAGCTGTGAAACTATTCCACATTGTTTCAAACGAAGACCAAACTCGTAACTCAAATAATTTCCTCCACGATCAGATCGTAGAAACTTTATTTTCTTGTTACGATGATTCTCTACTTCACTCTGAAATTCTTTGAACTGTTTCAAATGTTTCAGACTTGTGTTTCATTAAGTAGATATACCCATATCTGCTCAAATCATCAGTGAAGGTCAGAAAATAACGATACCTGCCACGAGCTTCAACACTCATTGGTCTACATACATCAGTATGTATGATTTCCAACAAATCTGTTGCTCGCTCCATGGTTCCGGAGAACGGAGTTTTAGTCATCTTGCCCATGAGGCATGGTTTGCAAGCACCAAGTGATTCATAATCAAGTGATTCCAAAAGACCATCATTATGGAGTTTCTTCATGCGTTTTACACCAATATGACCTAAACGGCAGTGCCACAAATAAGTTGCACTATCATTATTAACCTTGCATCTTTTGGTTTCAATATTATGAATATGTGTATCACACGATCGAGATCCAATAAACTATTTTCATTGGGTGTATGACCATAGAAGGTTTTATTCATGTAAACAGAACAACAATTATTCTCTAACTTACATGAATAACCGTATTGCAATAAACATGATCAAATCACATTCATGCTCAACACAAACACCAAATCACAGTTATTTAGGTTCAACGCTAATCCCGAAAGTATACGGAGTGTGCGATGATGATCATATCAATTTTGGAACTGCTTCCAATATACATCGTCACTTCATCCTTTAACTAGTTTATGTTCATTATGCAACTCCCACTTCGAGTTACTAATATTTAGCAACTGAACCAATATCAAATACCGAGGGGTTGCTATGAACACTAGCAAAATACACATCAATAATCTGTATATCAAATATACCTTTGTTCACTTTGCCATCCTTCTTATCCGCCAAGTATCTAGGGCAGTTCCACTTCCAGTGACCATTTCCTTTGCAGTAGAAGCACTTGTTTCAGGCTTGAGTTTAGTTTTGGGTTTCTTCACGGGAGTGACAACTTGCTTGTCATTCTTCTTGAAGTTCCCCTTCTATCCCTTTGCCCTTTACTTGAAACAAGTGGTCTTGTTAACCATCAACACTTGATGCTTTTTCATGATTTCTACCGTCGACGATTTCAGCATCGCGAAGAGCTCGGGAATTACTTTCGTCATCCCTTGCATATTATAGTTCATCACGAAGTTCTACTAACTTGGTGATAGTGTCTAGAGAACTTTGTCAATTACTATCTTATCCGGAAGATTAACTCCCACTTGATTAAAGTAATTGTAGTACCCAGACAATCTGAGCACATGCTCACTGGTTGAGCTATTCTCCTCCATCTTGTAGGCAAAGTACTGTCAGAGGTCTTATACCTCTCGACACGGGCATGAGTATGAAATACTAATTTCAACTCTTGGAACATCTTATATGCTCCGTGGCATTCAAAACGTTTTTGAAGTCCCGATTCTAAGCCGTAAAGTATGGTGCACTAAACTATCAAGTAGTCATCATATCGAGCTTTCGTCAAAACGTTCATAACGTCTGCATATGCTCCTGCAATAGGTCTGTCACCTAGCGGTGCATCAAGGACATATTTCTCTGTGCAGCAATGAGGATAATCCTCAGATCACGGAACAATTCCGCATCATTGCTACTAACATCTTTCAACTTAGTTTTCTCTAGGAACATATAAAATAAACGGGGAGCAACATCGCGAGCTATTGATCTACAACATAGATATGCTAATACTACCAGGACTAACTTCATGATAAATTAAAGTTCAATTAATCATATTACTTAAGAACTCCCACATAGATAGACATCCCTCTGGTCATCTAAATGATCATGTGATCCAAATCAACTAAACCATGTCCGATCATCACGTGAGATGGAGTAGTTTTCAATGGTGAACATCTTATGTTGATCATATCTACTATATGATTCACGCTCGACCTTTCGGTCTCCAGTGTTCCGAGGCCATATCTGTATATGCTAGGCTCGTCAAGTTTAACCCGAGTATTCTGCGTGTGCAAAACTGGCTTACACCCGTTGTATTTGAACGTAGAGCTTATCACACCCGATCATCACGTGGTGTCTCGGCACGACGAACTTTCGCAACGGTGCATACTCAGGGAGAACACTTATACCTTGAAATTTAGTAAGGGATCATCTTATAATGCTACCGTCGTTCTAAGCAAAATAAGAAGCATAATAAGATAAACATCACATGCAATCAAAAATATGTGACATGATATGGCCATCATCATCTTGTGCTTTTGATCTCCATCTTCAAAGCACCGTCATGATCACCTTCGTCACCGGCGCGACACCTTGATCTCCATCGTAGCATCGTTGTCGTCTCGCCAACTATTGCTTCCTCAACTATCGCTACCGCTTAGTGATAAAGTAAAGCAATTACATGGCGATTGCATTTCATACAATAAAGCGACAACCATATGGCTCCTGCCAGTTGCCGATAACTTTACAAAACATGATCATCTCATACAAAACCGTATAACTCATCATGTCTTGACCATATCACATCACAACATGCCCTGCAAAAACAAGTTAGACGTCCTCTACTTTGTTTGTTGCAAGTTTTACGTGGCTGCTACGGGCTTAGCAAGAACCGTTCTTACCTACGCATACAAAACCACAACGATGTTTCGTCAAGTATGTGCTGTTTTAACCTTCACAAGGACCGGGCGTAGCCACACTTGATTCAGCTAAAGTGAGAGAGACAGACAGCCGCCAGTCACCTTTAAGCAACGAGTGCTCGTAACGGTGAAACCAGTCTCGCGTAAGCGTACGCGTAATGTCGGTCCGGGCCGCTTCATCTCACAATACCGCCGAACCAAAGTATGACATGCTGGTAAGCAGTATGACTAGTATCGTCCACAATCTCATTGTGTTCTACTCGTGCATATCATCTACGCATAGACCTGGCTCATGATGCCACTGTTGGGGAACGTAGTATTTTAAAATTTTCCTACGATCACGCAAGATCTATCTACCAGATGCATAGCAACGAGAGGGGAGAGTGTGTCTACGTACCCTCGTAGACCGGGAGCGGAAGCGTCAAGTGACGCGGTTGATGTTGTCGAACTTCTTCACGATCCAACCGATCAAGCACCGAACGTACGGCACCTCCGCGTTCAGCACACGTTCAGCTTGATGACGTCCCACGAGCTCTTGATCCAGTTGAGCTTCACGGGAGAGTTTCGTCAGCACAACGGCGTGGTGACGGATATGATGTGATCACCGGCGCAGGGCTTCTCCTAAGCTCCGCGACGGTACGACCGAGGTGTGATTCTGTGGAGGGGGGCACCGCACACGGCTAAAACAAATCAACTTGTGTCTCTTTGGGTGCCCCCCTGCCCCCGTATATAAAGGAGCAAGGGAGGAGGGGCCGGCCACCTCCTATGGTGCGGCTAGGGAGGGGACTCCTACTAGGAATAGGATTGCAATCCTATTCCTAGTAGGATTCACCGGAAGGAAGAAGGGGGAAAGGATTAGGAGAGGTGGCGCCCCCCCCCAATCCTAGTCCAACTAGGATTGCTAGGTGGGGGCGCCGGCCAGCCCTATTGGGCTGCCTCTCTCTCACCCTTTAGGCCCACTATGGACCATTCCCTCTCGTAGGGGGTTCCGGTAACCCCCTCCGGCATTCCCGATAAATCCGAAACTTTTCCGGTATACTTCCGGTGTCCGAATATAGCCGTCCAATATATCAATCTTTATGTCTCGGACATTCCGAGACTCCTCGTCATGTCCGTGATCTCATCCGGGACTCCGAACTACCTTCGGTACATCAATACTCAAAAACTCATAATACCGATCGTCATCAAACGTTAAGCGTGCGGACCCTACGGGTTCGAGAACTATGTAGACACGACCGAGACTCATCTCTGGTCAATAACCAATAGCGGAACCTGGATGTTCATATTGGCTCCTACATATTCTACGAAGATCTTTTATCGGTCAGAACCGCATAACAACATACGTTGTTCCTTTTGTCAAACGGTATGTTACTTGCCCGAGATTCGATCGTCGGTATCTTTATACCTAGTTCAATCTCGTTGCCGGCAAGTCTCTTTACTCGTTCCGTAACACATCATCTCGTGACTAACTCATTAGTCTTTTTGCTTGCAAGGCTTATTGTGATGTGTGTTACCGAGAGGGCCCAGAGATACCTCTCCGACACTCGGAGTGACAAATCCTAATCTTGATCTATGCCAACACCACGAATACTTTCGGAGACACCTGTAGAGCATCTTTATGATCACCCAGTTACGTTGTGACGTTTGATAGCACACAAGGTGTTCCTACGGTATTCGGGAGTTGCATAATCTCATAGTCATAGGAACATGTATAAGTCATGAAGAAAGCAATAGCAGTTAAACTAAACGATCATAGTGCTATGCTAACGGATGGGTCTTGTCCATCACATCAATCTCCTAATGATGTGATCCCGTTGATCAAATGACAACTCATGTCTATGGCTAGGAAACATAACCATCTTTGATCAATGAGCTAGTCTAGTAGAGGCATACTAGGGACATACTGTTTTGTCTATGTATTCACACATGTACTAAGTTTCCGGTTAATACAATTCTAGCATGAATAAAAGACATTTATCATGATATAAGGAAATACAAATAACATCTTTATTATTGCCTCTAGGGCATATTTCCTTCACTTGACTTCTCTAGATGAGTGGAGAAGTGAAGCTTACGAGAGCGCTAAAATGTTCAAGGAAAAGGTAAAGAAGTGGCATGATAGGAGGATTCTGAAATGTGAATTTAATGTTGGTGATAAAGTTTTGTTGTTTAGATCCCGTTTCAGGTTTTCTCCAGGCAAACTACTTTCCAGGTGGGAAGGGCCATTTCATATTGAAGAAGTCTATCGGTCTGGTGCAATCAAGATTATCAATTTTGAAGGCACCAAACCTCAAGTTGTGAATGGGCAAAGACTTAAGCATTACATAGCAGGAGACCCTGTCAATGTTGATGTGAATATGATATACACAACAACTCATGAAGAACATGTTGCAGCCCTATTTCAGACACCAGCAGAAGCAGAATAAGAAAAGGTATGTATTACGATAAGGAAACATCGCGAACCGCCATAAAAGTTCCATATTATGAGTTTTTGCAAAATTAGGAAAATTCTAAGCCTAAGTGGAGCCGGAGACAAGCTCTAGGGGGCCCAGGCGCCCCCCCTGGCGCGGCCTACCTCCTGGCCGTGCCGGGAGGCCGCCTGGGCACCCAGGAGTCCGTCTCCGACCCCACTTTAGCTTGTTACCTTCCTTTCTGTGCAAAAATTTTTGCTATATATTTGCCCAGATTGTTCCGGCAACGTATCTCGCGATTTCGTGTGTTTTCTTTTCGATCTGTTTCTGCCAGGAAATCTTTTAGCTAGACCTAGGTGCCATGGCTTCCCCAAGTTCCCCCAAGGACAAGTTCGTCGTCAACGTCATCAACCCTTACCTCGCTGAGGTGAAGAAGCACCCTCAGGTTGTTCGGATGGAGGACGGTGTCCTCCATCAAGAAGATCTGAAGGGACCTATCAAGGAGGGGAGCATCCAGGCCAGGCTAGAAGAAGTAGAGCAAGAAGTCTTCAAGTACAAGAAGATGATCGAGCGTGGTGTTGAAGCTAACTTTGACATCATCAACGAGTTGAAGACCTACTTCCTGAAGGAGATGAAGGAGATGTGGAAAAGCATCACCACATCTGAAGAAAGAATTGAAGAGCTCCAAGGGCAAATTTATGATATACATCACCAGAACTGTGAGTATGAACTAAGGTTTATGCGCATGGGTATGGGTGCTGCATGCAGGATTCAAGAGACAAACTTCTCATATGAGACTGGAGAACCCCTTCCATGGAAGCGCTTCGCCGAGGACTACGTGATCAACGTCAACAAGAATGAGGAGTGAAATCTCCTTGGGTAATGGCTGTTGGAAATATGCCCTAGAGGCAATAATAAAAGAGTTATTATTATATTTCCTTGTTCATGATAATCGTTTATTATCCATGCTATAACTGTATTGATTGGAAACTCAAATACACGTGTGGATGAATAGACAGACTTTGTGTCCCTAGTGAGCCTCTACAGAACTAGCTCGTTGATCAAAGATGACCGCGGTTTCCAGGTCATAGACATGAGTTGTCATTTGATAACGGGATCACATCATTAGGAGAATGATGTGATGGACGAGACCCAAACGTAAACATAGCTTTTGATCGTGTCAGTTATCGCTATAGTTTTCTGCATGTCAAGTATAAGTTCCTATGACCATGAGATCATGTAACTCACTGACACCGTAGGAGTGCTTTGTGTGTGCCAAACGTCACAACGTAACTGGGTGACTATAAAGGTACTCTACAGGTATCTCCGAGGGTGTCTGTTGAGTTGACATGGATCGAGACTGGGATTTGTTACTCCGTGTGACGGAGAGGTATCTCCGGGCCCACTCGGTAATACGTCATCTCAATGAGCTCAAAGTGACTAAGTAGTTGGTCACGGGATTATGTATTACGGTAACGAGTAAAGAGACTTGCCGGTAACGAGATTGAACTAGGTATAGAGATACCGACGATCGAATCTCGGGCAAGTAACATACCGACGAGACAAAGGGAACTGTATACGGGATTGCCCGAATCCTTGACATCGTGGTTCATCCGATGAGATCATCGAGAAACATGTAGGAACCAATATGGGTATCCAGATCCCGCTATTGGTTATTGACCTGGGAGTGTCTCGGTCATGTCTACATGGTTTCCGAACCCGCAGGGTCTACACACTTAACGTTCGGTGACGCTAGGGTTGTTAGTGAGAAAAGTGTATGGTTACCGAAGGTTGTTCGGAGTCCCGGATGAGATCCCGGACATGACGAGGGTCTCCGGAATGGTCCGGAGACGAAGATTGATATATAGGATGAAAGGTTTCGGAGTACCGGAAGTGTTCCGGGGAGCATCGGGAAATCGGCGGAGTACCGGAAAGGTTTTCGGGGGGGTCCGGAAGAAGTTCTGGGCCTAGTGGGCCACAAGGGGGAACACCACAGCCCTCAGGGGGCTGTGCGCCCCCCCTGGGCCCTCTCCTCATGCGGCTAAGGGGGTGGGACCCCCTAGGGCTGGCCGCACCCCTTGGCCTTGGGGGGCAAGGCACCTAGGGGGGGAAACCCTAGGGCCTGGCCGCCCCCCCCTGCCCTGGCCGCCGCCCCCTCCCCTTGCCCTGGCCGCCGGCCCCTAGGGGGAAACCCTAGGGCGCCCTCACCTCTCCACCCCCCCTATATATAGTGAGGCAAAGGGAGGGCAGCCAACACAAGTTCGTGCCTCGGTGCTGCCCTCCCTCTCCCGTAATATCTTCTTCTCCCGCGGAGCTTAGGCGAAGCCCTGCTGGAGTTCTTCTCCACCATCACCACCACGCCGTCGTGCTGCCGGTTCTCCATCAACCTCTCCTCCACCCCTTGCTGGATCAAGAAGGAGGAGACGTCCCCGAGCCGTACGTGTGAAGAACGCGGAGGCACCGTTGCTTCGGTGCTTGGATCTTCAGCGATCTGAATCGCGGCGAGTACGACTCCATCATCCGCGTTCATAACGCTTCCGCTTAGCGATCTACAAGGGTACGTAGATCACACTCTCCCCTCGTAGTTGCATCTACTAGATTGATCTTGGTGAACGTAGAGAAAAACTTTTGTTTTCCATGCAACGTTCCCCATCAGTGGCATCATGAGCTAGGATCTTGCGTAGATGCTTTCTCGAGTAGAACACAAAAGGGTTTGTGGCGTTGATGTTTAAATTGCTGCCCTCCTTAGTCTTTCTTGATTCAACGGTATTATAGGATGAAGCGGCCCGGACCAACTTTACATGTCCACGTACATGAGACCGGTTCCATCGACAGACATGTGACTTTTGTTGCATAAGATGGCTGGCGGGTGTCTGTCTCTCCTATCTTAGTTGAATCGGAATAGAACAAGGCGGTCCTTGTAGAAGGTTAAATAGCAACTTGAATATCACCGTTGTGGTTTTGCGTAGGTAAGAAGCGTTCTTGCTAGATACCCATAGCAGCCACGTAAAACATGCAACAACAAATTAGAGGACGTCTAACTTGTTTTTGCAGGGTATGTATGTGATATGATATGGCCAATGACATGATGAAATATATTTGATGTATGAGATGATCATGTTGTAATAGTTAATATCGACTTGCATGTCGATGCATACGGCAACCGGCAGGAGCCATAGGGTTGTCTTTAATTTTTGTATGACCTGCATGTCAATCATTAAGCGCTTTGTAATGCTTTACTTTATCGCTAAACGGTAGCAATAGTAGTAAGAGCATGGTGGGGCGCCGACAACCCCGATGGCAACACGATGATGGAGATCATGATGATGGAGATCATGGCGTGGCGCCGGTGACGATGGAGATCATGCCGGTGCTTTGGAGATGGAGATCAAAAGCACAAGTTGATGGCCATATCATGTCACTTATGATTTGCATGTGATGTTAATCCTTTTATGCATCTTATTTTGCTTAGGACGACGGTAGCATTATAAGGTGATCCTTCACTAAAATTTCAAGATAAAAATTGTGTTCCCCCCGAGTGTGCGCCGTTGCGAAGGTTCGTCGTTTCGAAGCACCACGTGATGATCGGGTGTGATAGACTCTACGTTCGCATACAACGGGTGCAAGCCAGTTTTGCACATGCAGAACACTCGGGTTAGACTTGACGAGCCTAGCATGTACAGACATGGCCTCGGAACACGGAGGACCGAAAGGTCGAGCATGAGTCATATAGTAGATATGATCAACATGTTGATGTTCACCATTGACACCACCTCATCTCACGTGATGATCGGACTTGGGTTGGTGAATTTGGATCATGTCACGCTCGAATGACCGGAGGGATGTCAATTTGAGTGGGAGTTATAATTAATTTGATTAGGTAATAACTCACTTATCATGAACAATAGTCTAAAATGTCTTTGCAAATTTATGTTGTAGATGGCTCGCGCAGGAGTTCCCTTGAATTTTAATGCGTTCCTAGAGAAAGCTAAACTGAAAGATGATGGGAGCAACTTTGTGGACTGGCTCCGCAATCTGAGGATCATCCTCACAGCTGCCCAAAAGGTTTATGTCCTAAATGCACCGCTAGGTCAACCCCCCGCTCCTGGAGCCTCTGCGGACGATATGAACGTCTGGCAGACGCGTTCGGATGACTATTCGATAGTACAGTGTGCCATGTTGTACGGCTTGGAAGGAGGACTCCAAAGGCGTTTTGAACGTCATGGTGCATATGAGATGTACACGGAGTTGAAATTCATCTTTGAGAAGAATGCTAAGATCGAGAGGTATGAGACCACCGATAAATTCTTCGCTTGCAAGATGGAGGAGAATTCGTCTGTCAGTGAGCACTTACTGAAGATGTCTGGGTACTATACCCGCATAGCTGATCTGGGACTTGTGTTCCCGGATGAGGCTATCATTGACAGAATTCTCCAGTCACTCCCTCCAAGCTACAAGAGCTTCGTCCAGCAGTACAACATGCAAGGGATGAATAAAACCATCGCCGAGCTGTTTTTCGATGCTGAAAGTCGCTGAGGCAGACATCCAGAAGGAGTATCAAGTGTTGATGGTCAATAAGACCACCAGTTTCAAGAAGAATGGCAAGGGCAAGAAGGGTAACTCTAAGAAGGGTGGCAAAGCAGTTGCTAATCCAGTGAAGAAACCCAAGGCTGGGCCCAAGCCAGAGACTGAGTGTTTCTATTGCAAGGGGAATGGCCACTGGAAGCGGAACTGCCCCAAGTATCTGGCGGACAAGAAGGGGGCCAACAACAACAAAGGTATATATGATATACATGTTATTGATGTGTACCTTACCAACTCTCGTTGTAGTGCCTGGGTATTTGATACCGGTTCGGTTGCTCACATTTGCAACTCTAAACAGGAACTGCGGAATAAACGGAGGCTGGCGAAGGACGAAGTGACGATGCGCGTGGGAAATGGTTCCAAGGTTGATGTGATCGCCGTTGGCACGCTCGCTCTTCGATTACCATCGGGATTAGTTATGAACCTGAATAATTGTTATTTAGTGCCTGCGTTAAGCATGAACATTATATCTGGATCTTGTTTATTGCGAGACGGTTACTCATTTAAGTCAGAGAATAATGGTTGTTCTATTTATATGAGTAATATCTTTTATGGTCATGCACCCGAAGTTAGGGGTTTATTCTTATTGAATCTCGATAGTGATGATACACATGTTCATAACATTGATGCCAAAAGATGTAGAGTAGATAATGATAATACCACTTTCTTGTGGCACTGCCGTCTCGGTCATATCGGCGTGAAACGCATGAGGAAGCTCCATGCTGATGGACTTTTTGAGTCTCTTGATTTTGAATCACTTGACACGTGCGAGCCGTGCCTCATGGGCAAGATGACAAGGACCCCGTTTTCAGGGACAATGGAACGGGCAAGTGACTTATTGGAAATCATACATACTGATGTGTGCGGTCCGATGAGTGTAACGGCGCGCGGTGGATATCGTTATTTTCTCACCTTCACTGACGACTTAAGTAGATATGGGTATATTTACTTGATGAAGCATAAGTCTGAAACTTTTGAAAAGTTCAAGCAATTTCAGAGTGAAGTTGAAAATCATCGTAATAAGAAGATCAAGTTCCTACGATCTGATCGAGGGGGAGAATATCTGAGTTATGAGTTTGGTGATCACTTAAGAAAATGTGGAATTGTTTCACAGTTGACACCACCTGGAACACCACAGCGTAATGGTGTGTCCGAACGTCGTAATCGAACCCTATTAGATATGGTACGTTCTATGATGTCTCTTGCCGACTTGCCACTATCGTTTTGGGGATATGCGTTAGAGACAGCTGCATTCACTTTAAATAGGGCTCCATCTAAGTCCGTTGAGACAACACCGTATGAACTGTGGTTTGGTAAGAAACCTAAGTTGTCTTTTCTCAAGGTTTGGGGTTGCGATGCTTATGTCAAAAGGCTTCAGCCAGAAAAGCTCGAACCCAAGGCGGACAAATGTGTCTTCATAGGATACCCAAAAGAAACAGTTGGGTACACCTTCTATCTCAGATCCGAGGGCAAAGTGTTTGTCGCTAAGAACGGGTCCTTCCTCGAGAAAGAGTTTCTCTCGAAAGAATTGAGTGGGAGGAAGGTAGAACTTGATGAGGTTATTGAACCTCTGCTTCAACCAGAAAGTAGCGCAGCACAGAAAGATGTTTTGTGGAGCCTACAGAGGTTGAAGAGGAAGCCAATGATGATGATCAAGAAGCTTCCGATCAAGTTACTACCGAACCTCGTAGGTCGACAAGGGTACGCACTGCACCTGAGTGGTATGGTAACCCTGTCTTGGAGGTCATGTTGTTAGACAACGGTGAACCTACGAGCTATGGAGAAGCGATGGTGGGCCCAGATTCCGACAAATGGTTAGAGGCCATGAAATCCGAGATGGGATCCATGTATGAAAACAAAGTATGGACTTTGGAAGTATTACCTGAAGGGCGGAAGGCCATTCAGAATAAATGGATTTTTAAGAGGAAGACGGACGCTGACGGTAATGTCACCGTGTATAAAGCTCGACTTGTGGCAAAGGGTTTTTCACAAGTTCAAGGGATTGACTACGATGAGACTTTCTCACCCGTAGCGATGCTTAAATCCGTCCGAATCATGTTAGCAATAGCTGCATATTTCGATTATGAAATTTGGCAGATGGATGTAAAAACAGCGTTCCTTAACGGTTTTCTTAAGGAAGAGTTGTATATGATGCAACCAGAAGGTTTTGTCGATCCAGAGAATGCTGACAAAGTATGCAAGCTCCAGCGTTCCATTTATGGGCTGGTGCAAGCATCTCGGAGTTGGAATCTTCGTTTTGATGAGGTGATCAAAGCGTTTGGGTTTATACAATGATACGGTGTATCCTAGGGCCATCCCCATGGACCCTCCTTCACCCCCTCAAGTGCCTCAAGGACCGATGACACGTGCTCGTACTAGAGCTTTCGAGACCGAGGTGACGTCACTCCTAGCCCTACTTCCTTATGAATCTTGCGAGACATGGTTGCTACCTCAAGCGAGTGTGCTTTGTGTGCTCAGGTGTGAAGGAGACCGCTTCGGAGAAGAGCTTGAAGATGGACAAGTCCCCAAGGCCACGGACGAGCTGATGCATCGAGAAGGGCAGAAGGAAGCTCCAGGCCCCGGACATCCGGCCCCATGGCCCGGACATCCGGCACCTGGGCGTTCAACTACAGAAGGCCTCCTGCAGCAGAAGCTACAGGGCCCGGACATCCGGCCAGGGCCCGGACATCCGGCCAAGCACGGCCCGGACATCCGGCCCCGGGCCCGGAAATCCGGCGCCTCTGTCCAGAGAGCACCCGAGGCTCGACCGCCCTAGCCCGGACATCCGGGTCCCCGCCCCGGACATCCGGCGCCCCGCGAAGCCCCGGACATCCGGCCCGCCGCCCGGACGTCCGGCCCCTGAAATGCCTGCGCGCATCCCCTGGGCCGAGGCCCATGTACCCATTCGCCCCGTAGACTATATATACTCCTCTCCTCTTTCCGTTTAGGGTTAGCTGTGGTTTAGCTCATTTGACACTTGTGTGGATTTCTCCCACGAGACCGTGCGCCTCTACGGAGAAGATCCACTTCGGATTCAGGACCTCCTTCATCGGAGAAGATCCCCCGGGATATCAAGACCTCCTCCGGGAGAAGACTATCTGTATCACCGTTGTTGACCTTGGATCATGGATCTCAACCTTGTAACGCGAATCTAGCATTTGTGTGATTGCTTTCGTGTTGATTGAGTGTTTTCCTCTTGTGTTTCCCCCATCTTTCCCTTGTGATTCCCCGTGTTCATCGTGTGCCAACCTCCAAACGTGAAAGATCCGCTGATTAGGGTTCCACCCTGTATCAGAAATGGTTCCAAGGTTGATGTGATCGCCGTCGGCACGCTCGCTCTTCGATTACCATCGGGATTAGTTATGAACCTGAATAATTGTTATTTAGTGCCTGCGTTAAGCATGAACATTATATCTGGATCTTGTTTATTGCGAGACGGTTACTCATTTAAGTCAGAGAATAATGGTTGTTCTATTTATATGAGTAATATCTTTTATGGTCATGCACCCGAAGTTAGGGGTTTATTCTTATTGAATCTCGATAGTGATGATACACATGTTCATAACATTGATGCCAAAAGATGTAGAGTAGATAATGATAATACCACTTTCTTGTGGCACTGCCGTCTCGGTCATATCGGCGTGAAACGCATGAGGAAGCTCCATGCTGATGGACTTTTGGAGTCTCTTGATTTTGAATCACTTGACACGTGCGAGCCGTGCCTCATGGGCAAGATGACAAGGACCCCGTTTTCAGGGACAATGGAACGGGCAAGTGACTTATTGGAAATCATACATACTGATGTGTGTGGTCCGATGAGTGTAACGGCGCGCGGTGGATATCGTTATTTTCTCACCTTCACTGATGACTTAAGTAGATATGGGTATATTTACTTGATGAAGCATAAGTCTGAAACTTTTGAAAAGTTCAAGCAATTTCAGAGTGAAGTTGAAAATCATCGTAACAAGAAGATCAAGTTCCTACGATCTGATCGAGGGGGAGAATATCTGAGTTATGAGTTTGGTGATCACTTAAGAAAATGTGGAATTGTTTCACAGTTGACACCACCTGGAACACCACAGCGTAATGGTGTGTCCGAACGTCGTAATCGAACCCTATTAGATATGGTACGTTCTATGATGTCTCTTGCCGACTTTCCACTATCGTTTTGGGGATATGCGTTAGAGACAGCTGCATTCACTTTAAATAGGGCTCCATCTAAGTCCGTTGAGACAACACCGTATGAACTGTGGTTTAGTAAGAAACCAAAGTTGTCTTTTCTCAAGGTTTGGGGTTGCGATGCTTATGTCAAAAGGCTTCAGCCAGAAAAGCTCGAACCCAAAGCGGACAAATGTGTCTTCATAGGATACCCAAAGGAAACAGTTGGGTACACCTTCTATCTCAGATCCGAGAGCAAAGTGTTTGTCGCTAAGAACGGGTCCTTTCTCGAGAAAGAGTTTCTCTCGAAAGAATTGAGTGGGAGAAAGGTAGAACTTGATGAGGTTATTGAACCTCTGCTTCAACCAGAGAGTAGCGCAGCACAGAAAGATGTTTTTGTGGAGCCTGCAGAGGTTGAAGAAGAAGCAAATGATGATGATCAAGAAGCTTCTGATCCAGTTACTACCGAACCTCGTAGGTCGACAAGGGTACGCACTGCACCTGAGTGGTACGGTAACCCTGTCTTGGAGGTCATGTTGTTAGACAACGGTGAACCTACGAGCTATGGAGAAGCGATGGTGGGCCCAGATTCCGACAAATGGTTAGAGGCCATGAAATCCGAGATGGGATCCATGTATGAAAACAAAGTATGGACTTTGGAAGTATTACCTGAAGGGCGGAAGGCCATTCAGAATAAATGGATTTTTAAGAGGAAGACGGACGCTGACGGTAATGTCACCGTGTATAAAGCTCGACTTGTGGCAAAGGGTTTTTCACAAGTTCAAGGGATTGACTACGATGAGACTTTCTCACCCGTAGCGATGCTTAAATCCGTCCGAATCATGTTAGCAATAGCTGCATATTTCGATTATGAAATTTGGCAGATGGATGTCAAAACAGCGTTCCTTAACGGTTTTCTTAAGGAAGAGTTGTATATGATGCAACCAGAAGGTTTTGTCGATCCAGAGAATGCTGACAAAGTTTGCAGGCTTCAGCGTTCCATTTATGGGCTGGTGCAGGCATCTCGGAGTTGGAATCTTCGCTTTGATGAGGTGATCAAAGCGTTTGGGTTTATACAAGTTTACAATGAAGCTTGTATTTACAAGAAAGTGAGTGGGAGCTCTATAGCGTTTCTAATATTATATGTGGATGACATATTGCTGATTGGAAACAATATAGAATTTTTGGATAGCGTGAAGGGGTATTTGAACAAGAGTTTTTCGATGAAAGATCTCGGTGAAGCTGCTTTCATATTGGGCATCAAGATCTATAGAGATAGATCAAGACGCTTGATAGGACTTTCACAAAGCACGTACCTTGATAAAGTTTTGAAGAAGTTCAAAATGGATCAATCCAAGAAGGGGTTCTTGCCGGTATTACAAGGTACAAAGTTGAGTAAGACTCAATGCCCAGTGACTGCGGATGATAGAGAAAAGATGAGTGTCGTCCCCTATGCTTCAGCCATAGGCTCTATCATGTATGCAATGCTGTGCACAAGACCAGATGTCAGCCTTGCCATAAGTATGGCCGGAAGGTTTCAAAGTAATCCTGGTATGGATCACTGGACGGCGGTCAAGAATATCCTGAAGTACCTGAAAAGGACTAAGGATATGTTTCTCGTTTATGGAGGTGATCAAGAGCTCGTCGTAAAGGGTTACGTCGATGCAAGCTTTGACACTGATCCGGATGACTCTAAGTCACAAACCGGATACGTATATATTCTCAACGGGGGAGCGGTAAGCTGGTGCAGTTCCAAGCAGAGCGTGGTAGCTGATTCTACATGTGAAGCGGAGTATATAGCTGCCTCGGAGGCGGCTAAGGAAGGTGTCTGGATGAAGGAGTTCATGACAGATCTTGGAGTTGTGCCTAGTGCACTGAACCCAATGACTCTGTTCTGTGATAACACTGGTGCCATTGCTCTAGCCAAGGAACCAAGGTTTCACAAGAGGACCAGACACATAAAGCGACGCTTCAATTCCATCCGCGATTCAGTCAAGGAGGAGGACATAAACATTTGCAAAGTACACACGGATTTGAATGTTGCAGATCCATTGACTAAGCCTCTTCCACGGGCTAAGCACGATCAACACCAAGACTCTATGGGTGTTAGATTCATTACCTTGTAATGCTAGATTATTGACTCTAGTGCAAGTGGGAGACTGTTGGAAATATGCCCTAGAGGCAATAATAAAAGAGTTATTATTATATTTCCTTGTTCATGATAATCGTTTATTATCCATGCTATAACTGTATTGATTGGAAACTCAAATACACGTGTGGATGAATAGACAGACTTTGTGTCCCTAGTGAGCCTCTACAGAACTAGCTCGTTGATCAAAGATGACCGCGGTTTCCAGGTCATAGACATGAGTTGTCATTTGATAACGGGATCACATCATTAGGAGAATGATGTGATGGACGAGACCCAAACGTAAACATAGCTTTTGATCGTGTCAGTTATCGCTATAGTTTTCTGCATGTCAAGTATAAGTTCCTATGACCATGAGATCATGTAACTCACTGACACCGTAGGAGTGCTTTGTGTGTGCCAAACGTCACAACGTAACTGGGTGACTATAAAGGTACTCTACAGGTATCTCCGAGGGTGTCTGTTGAGTTGACATGGATCGAGACTGGGATTTGTCACTCCGTATGACGGAGAGGTATCTCCGGGCCCACTCGGTAATACGTCATCTCAATGAGCTCAAAGTGACTAAGTAGTTGGTCACGGGATTATGTATTACAGTAACGAGTAAAGAGACTTGCCGGTAACGAGATTGAACTAGGTATAGAGATACCGACGATCGAATCTCGGGCAAGTAACATACCAACGAGACAAAGGGAACTGTATACGGGATTGCCTGAATCCTTGACATCGTGGTTCATCCGATGAGATCATCGAGAAACATGTAGGAACCAATATGGGTATCCAGATCCCGCTATTGGTTATTGACCTGGGAGTGTCTCGGTCATGTCTACATAGTTTCCGAACCCGCAGGGTCTACACACTTAACGTTCGGTGACGCTAGGGTTGTTAGTGAGAAAAGTGTATGGTTACCGAAGGTTGTTCGGAGTCCCGGATGAGATCCCGGACAGGACGAGGGTCTCCGGAATGGTCCGGAGACGAAGATTGATATATAGGATGAAAGGTTTCGGAGTACCGGAAGTGTTCCGGGGAGCATCGGGAAATCGGCGGAGTACCGGAAAGGTTTTCGGGGGTCCGGAAGAAGTTCTGGGCCTAGTGGGCCACAAGGGGGAACACCACAGCCCTCAGGGGGCTGTGCGCCCCCCCTGGGCCCTCTCCTCATGCGGCTAAGGGGGTGGGACCCCCTAGGGCTGGCCGCACCCCTTGGCCTTGGGGGGCAAGGCACCTAGGGGGGGAAACCCTAGGGCCTGGCCGCCCCCCCCTGCCCTGGCCGCCGCCCCCTCCCCTTGCCCTGGCCGCCGGCCCCTAGGGGGAAACCCTAGGGCGCCCTCACCTCTCCACCCCCCCTATATATAGTGAGGCAAAGGGAGGGCAGCCAACACAAGTTCGTGCCTCGGTGCTGCCCTCCCTCTCCCGTAATATCTTCTTCTCCCGCGGAGCTTAGGCGAAGCCCTGCTGGAGTTCTTCTCCACCATCACCACCACGCCGTCGTGCTGCCGGTTCTCCATCAACCTCTCCTCCACCCCTTGCTGGATCAAGAAGGAGGAGACGTCCCCGAGCCGTACGTGTGAAGAACGCGGAGGCACCGTTGCTTCGGTGCTTGGATCTTCAGCGATCTGAATCGCGGCGAGTACGACTCCATCATCCGCGTTCATAACGCTTCTGCTTAGCGATCTACAAGGGTACGTAGATCACACTCTCCCCTCGTAGTTGCATCTACTAGATTGATCTTGGTGAACGTAGAGAAAAACTTTTGTTTTCCATGCAACGTTCCCCAACAATGGCATCCCCTTGGCTTGTTCCAAGCTTGGGGGAGTGCCCGGTATCTTTATCTTTATCTTTTGTCTTTTAGAGTCAAGTAGAGTCGTATCATGTCTAGGGAGGTTATTATATGAAATAGGTGTGTGCATTGAGGTCTATCACTCCTTCTGTGGAGAGATTGTATCCGTGAGTGTGGAGTCGTCTATGATGGAATATTAATGAGAAGTCTATTGGTTCCTTTGCTGCACTCGGTATTCTCTTCATGCAATCGACCTTATATGATGATTCTTATGGGGAGTATTGACCTTATATCAGGTATGGCTTTGAAAACTTTATTTAATCTTGGCAAACATAGCTTTGGTCATAACAACAAGCATGATTTTCTTAAAGTAGCGACATAGCCAAAACCTTTATGTTATTATGCTTGAAGTGCTATGCTGACAAGGAAGACAACTTGATGTGTTATGCTTATTTTAATGTTTATGCTTTATATTGCTTTGCATCTTAGTCATCATCAATTGTCTGTTCTCACAAAGCCTTTGCTAGCCTAAACTCTGTACTAAGCGGAATTCTTCTTGTGCATCCATACCCTTAAACCAATACCTTCCATATGAGTCCACCATACCTTCCTATTTGTGGTATTCCACTACCACCTCCTAAAGTATAGAATTTATGTGTTATCCTTAAATGTTCAAAATCTTCTATTTTGTGCCCCTGTTTTAGCTCATGAGGAAGTAGTAGTTAATTCATGATCTTTTTAAGTTGGACAAGTTTTACCCCGGGATTGCATGTCTAATCTACAAACCCCTATTACGAGGAGTAACTGGCATGAGTGCGCCCGGCTCATAAAAGATAATACAACAAACAAACCCTCCTTCACGCTTTGTTCATGAGAAATCAGAAAACTTTTGGCAGTGATAAACAAAGGAGATTAAGGGGATGTGATCGTCCCCGTGCGGGAGCCGTTCCTCGAAACTTGTCCAGTTTGAGAAGTAATTGAGTTATCTATTAGCATTCGTTGACAAATCATGCACCTCTCAAAACTTGTTTTCATTCTGTTTGATTTAAGGATAGCACATGAGTTTTCCCTACTTCCCTAGAGCAGGGCCTATCTCTTAGTTTTAGGTTGAGTCAGTTATTCTTACTTCCTTCTATTCTTAAAGAGAGCAGACATTTGATGTTGACGAGGATTCATTCATATAAAGTTGCATTAAGATTTGTCATATCATATCCTTGTTGACATTATCATTTGATAAGTAAGTTGTTTGTCAAGCCCAGCTAAAGCAAACATATTCCTTTGTGTTAACACTTTCACTTCTTGCCTAATAACATGTTCTTTCAAAAGCTTCAATTAATCTCATCAAAACATAAAGAGAAAGAGCAAAAGTAAAAGCTATTAGTTGTTCTTTGACCAAAGGACATGTTTGCCATGATTTGATGAGTTTCCTTAGCCCTAGTTTCGATTATAAGTGTTACCACTCTTTTATAAGGGCCTTATGAGTTGAAGATTGTTGTTGAGGATATTTGAGTTTGGTGAAGAAAATGTGATGCTTCTTGTCCGTATTCTATTTATCGACACTTCACTCTCTAAACTTGTGGACAGGTTTACCGAGCTTAATATTCGCTTGGGGACAAGCGAGGTCTAAGCTTGGGGGTGTTGATACGCCCAAAATGCATCACTATTTTATATCGTAATTCATCCTTATTCATTGATATATTTCACATTACGATGATGTTCTTATGTTGTTTTGGCCTATTTTACACAGTTTGCAACTTTCCGGTGCCGAAGCAGCAGACGCAGGATTCAGCGGTAAAAAGTGGACGCTGAGTTGCTGAAGAAGAATACCTCCAAATTACCTGAAAATCGACGGAGGGTATTTTCCAGAAGGATCACGAAGATATGCAAAAGAGCAACTAGAGGGGGGCCACAGGGTGCCCAGGCGGCCACCTGGCGCGGCTCCCACCCTGGCCGCGCCGGGAGGGCGCCTGGAGCCCCTGGCCCACTCCAGGCTCACCCCTCTGGCCTATATACTCCTCGTCATCTAGAAACCCTAAAAGGGGGAGAGTTTACGGAGTTCTGCCGCCGCTCCGTGGCGGAAACCTACAGAGAAGAAAAGCCATCTCCGGCGGGCAGATTCCGCCGAGGAGATCACCTCCCGGAAGGGGAGATCATCGCCATCGTCATCACCATCGTCACAGGCATCATCGAGATCATCATCAACATCATCCCCAACATCAGCACCATCTCCATCTTCATCCAATCTCATCTCACAATTGCAACTTGTGTTGTAATCCGTACTATCTATCCTCTCTACTCTATCGGTGTTGATTACTACTTTGTGGTGAATGCTATTGAGTTTTGTTGGAGAAATATCATTGTGTCCAGATTGTTTATCATCCATCTATCTCCACTGATCATGATCTCTTTTATGTCTTGTGAGTAGTTACTTTAGTTCTTGAGGACATGGGAGAAGTCTTGTTGTTAGTAGTCATATGATGTTGAAGTAATATGTGTTGTTTGATACTTAAATTGTGTTGTAATTTTCCTAGTGGTGTTGTGTGAGTCGAACACTCAACACTTCGCCTTATTAAGGACCTAGGGGAATACATTGTGTACAAAGAATGCTTACGGTGGGTTGCCGGAGTGACAGAAACCTGAACCCCAGTTCGCACGCTTTTGCACAAGGGAACAATGGATCATCGATCGTATTGCTATGGTTAGGCTTTTGCCTTAAATACTATCTTGTATTTGCGGATGCTTGCAAGGTGTTTAATCATAAGAGTGCACTCATCTTAGTCTAGAGGGTGTACTAGCATAGATCCACCCACTCAACACTTATCAACACATCACATAGTACCGATACGGAATATGGCGAAAGCACATGACTACCTCTCCCGTGTGTCCTCAAGAACACTTTAGCCTTTATAAGTTCAGTTGCTAGGCCTCTCCTTTGCTCAGAAAGGATTGGGCCACTTATTACTCTCCAGTGCCTTTTACTTTGCTCGCTTTTACTTTCATGTTGCTTATATCAAGAAAACCCCTAAAAAGTTATCTTTTAGTGCTTGCAGTTATTCCTTGCTCAGAATCACTTATCAATACCTTCTGCTCCTCGTTGGGTTCGACACTCTTACTTATCGAAAACGCTGCAATAGATCCCTTACGGTTGTGGGTCATCACGGTGCCGTTACCGACAAGAAACCTTGTCGCAACTAGTCGCAGCTCACTTAAGTTGTTGAGCGGACTCGAAACAAAGTAAGGGCGCAACTAGCTACGAGTTGGTTCCACCGCGCACAGGTTTTCCATACAAAGCACGGTCGTTCAAGGAAGATAACTTAAAAAATTTAAAAATCTGATTGCTCAAACTTTGGCAACTTAGCTTTTCTGGTGTTTGCTTCCCGGCAGGGCGAAACTTTCTTGAACGACGCCTGGTCCATACCATTATCTTCTCATCCCCCCCCCCCCCGGCAAACTTGTGGGCGGGGGAACCTTCCTTTCCTTGAGAAAAAGAAAGAAGAGAAAATAAAGATATGGAGCCTTTCGGCTCGTTATTGCTTACCGGGGGTAGGTGCTGCACAATGTGTCAGTTAACACATGCAAGAAATAGAAAGCATGAAATTATCAAGATGTGCGGAGCACATGAGCTTTGCTTATGCACAGGGTCTGCGCCTGGCTTTGTACAAAGGATTACATGCAACAGCGGCAAGACTTGTACAAAAGGTGGTTGCCGGAACGGGTTCCGGCAACCGCGCCTTACGGGTAAAACTTACGAAGATGTTCAATGTTCCAGGAGTTGCTCACCGGAATGCCATCTTCGGTCTCAAGGCGGACAGCGCCAGGCCTAGTGACTCGTTTCACCCGGTAAGGGCCTTCCCACTTCGGCGTCAACTTGTTGGAATTCTTGGCGGATTGAACGCGCCGAAGAACAAGGTCGCCTTCCTCGAGACTTCTGGCGTTAACTTTGCGGCTATGGTAGCAGCGCAAAGCTTGCTGGTAGCGAGCAGCTCGTACAGCAGCCTGAAGACGGTCTTCCTCAAGGAGCAGCGCGTCATCTCGTCGCAGCTGCTCTTGCTCAAGCTCATCATAAGAGAGCACTCGAGGTGACCCGTATACGAGTTCCGTGGGGAGAACTGCCTCTGCTCCATAGACTAGAGCGAAAGGTGTCTGTCCAGTGGCTCGATTTGGCGGCGTCCTGATCGACCAAAGAACCATCGGCAGCTCCTCAATCCAGTTTCTTCCGCACTTGCGCAGCCTGTCGAAAGTCCTGGTCTTGAGCCCACGCAGCACTTCAGCATTTGCCCTCTCCGCTCGACCGTTGCTTCTCGGATGAGCAACAGAAGCGAAGCAGACCTTGGCGCCAAGATCTTGGATGTACTGCATGAGGGTGCGGCTCGTGAATTGCGTACCGTTGTCGGTGATGATCCTGTTAGGGATCCTGAAGTGGCAAACAATCGACCTGAAGAACTTGACTGCTGACTGTGTTGTCACCTTCCTCACCGCTTCCACTTCCGGCCACTTTGTGAACTTGTCGATTGCAACGTACAAGTACTCAAAGCCCCCGACTGCTCGGGGAAAGGGGCCGAGGATGTCGAGCCCCCAGACCGAAAATGGCCAGGTTAAAGGGATCGTCTGGAGAGCTTGAGCTGGCTGGTGTATCTGCTTGGAATGGAACTGGCACGCTACACACTTGGTTACTTGTGCAGTTGCATCCTGGAGGGCTGTCGGCCAAAAGAAACCTTGCCTGAATGCTTTGCCGGCAAGTGCTCTTGCGCCAATGTGGTGACCACATATGCCTCCATGTATCTCTGCCAACAGCTTTTGTCCGTCTTCCCGGTGAATACACTTCAATTTCACACCGTTGAGTCTTCTTCTGTACAGTGTGTTGTCGACAAACTGGTACATACTTGACTGCCGGGCTACTCTTTCCGCTTCTTCTTGTTCTTCGGGAAGTTCTCCTATTTGAAGGAAACGGACAATCTGCTGTGCCCATGCTGGAGCTTGTGGCTCGACAACAAGGACTAAAGGCACATCTGCTGCTGCGGGAACATCTGCTTCTACGGCGAGAACCTGCGGCTCGGCCGGAGCTTGACGTTCCCCGGCAAGCTTGCCGGAGCAAAACTTGTCGGGAGCCTCTGCTTCAACGGAACAAACCCTAGGGCTTGCCGGAGCAGACTGCTCCTCAGCGCTCTTGGTGTTGATCTTGGGGACCTTCTTGGCGGCGGCTTCGGGAAGCTCTGCCGGAAACTAGTCACCATAAATCAACTTCGTCTTCTTGTTCTGTCCAGTTGATGGCGTTACAGACGGTTGAGTCAGCTTGAGCACAAAGATCCCTGGTTCCACAGGTAACTTAAGTGTGGCGCACTTTGACTGGCCATCGGCAATGTCGTTCTGAGCTCTTGGAACATGATCCATCTGTAGGCCGTCAAAGTGCTCTTCTAGCTTTCTCACTTCATCAACGTAGGCTTCCATCAACGGACTCTGATAACTCTTGTTCACTTGGCGGACGACAAGCTACGAGTCACCCCTGACAATGAGCTTCTTGATCCCAAGGTCTGCCGCGATCCTGAGACCGGCGAGCAAACCTTCATACTCTGCGGTATTGTTTGTTGCTTGCTCCTTGGGAAAGTGCATCTGGACTACGTACTTGAGGTGCTCTCCGGTGGGTGCGACAAACAACATGCCAGCACCGGCGCCTTGCAGCGAGAAGGCACCGTCAAAGTACATCAGCCACTCTTTGCTTGCTTCCTTGACGGGGATGCTCGTTTCTGGAATTTCTTCATCTGGTGTTGGCATCCACTCTGCTATGAATTCTGCCAATGCTCTGCTTTGGATAGTTGAAGTGCTCTCAAACTTGAGGCCAAAGCTTGACAGTTCCAGTGCCCACTCAACAATCCTGCATGTTGCTTCTGGATTCTGCAGTATCCTCTTCAGCGGAAAACGAGTGACGACTGTGATCTCATGTGCTTGGAAGTAATGGTGCAGCTTTCTCGAGGCCATGAGAAGGCCGAAAAGCAATTTCTGCACACCAGAGTACCTTGACCTAGCCCCCTGCAGAAGGGAACTGACAAAGTAAACTGGGCGCTACACCATTCTCTTGTGTATCTCCTCACGCGCATGCGCAGATCCATCTTTGTCGGGACCAGAGCTTGTTGGGGAAGCCCCCTGCTTGTCGCTGGATGCGCCTGCCATGGTTGCTGGCTCATCATCTGCCTCCCTCTCCGCTACTAACGCAGCACTAACCACTTGATTGGTTGCCACTATATACAGCAGCAACTTCTTTTGTGGCTTAGGTGCGACAAGTATTGGAGTGGAGGACAGGTATCTCTTCAAGTCTTGTAGCGCAGCCTCCGCTTCCGGAGTCCATTTCATTGGACCTGTCTTTTTCGATATTTTGAAAAGCGGCAGGGCGCGCTCAGCAGACTTAGAGATAAACCTGCTGAGAGCAGCCACGCAACCGGCAAATCTTCGTACATCCTCGACGCGCTTTGGTGCTTCAATCTACTCAATGGCCTTGATCTTGTCGGGATTGGCTTCAATTCCTCGCTGAGACACGAAGAACCCGAGAAGCTTGCCGGAAGGGACTCCAAACACACACTTCTCGGGGTTGAGCTTGAGGCTGATCTTGCGTAGATTTGCAAAGGTCTCGTCTAAATCTTGAATCAGAGTTGCCTTGTCCTTGCTCTTGACCACTATGTCATCCATGTAGGCTTCCACATTTCTGTGTATTTGTGGCTCAAAAGTGACATGGACTACCCTTGCAAATGTTGAACCAGCATTCTTTAAACCGAAAGGCATCCGTATGAAACAGTACGTGCCACATGGAGTGATGAATGCGGTCTTCTCCTCATCCTCTTCTGCCATGAAGATCTGATGGTATCCTGAGTATGCGTCAAGAAATGAAAGCAAGTCACATCCGGCTGTGGAGTCAACAATCTGGTCAATGCGCGGCAAGGGAAATGGGTCTTTGGGACAAGCTTTATTAACATCGGTAAAGTCAATGCAAAGCCTCCATTTCCCGTTTTCCTTGCGCACGACTACAGGATTGGCCAACCACGTAGGATGGAGCACTCCTCTGACAAGGCATGCTGCTTCCAACTTCTTGATCTCTTCTGCGATGAATTCTTGGCGCTCCACTGCTTGCTTCCTGACCTTCTGCTTGACGGGCCGTGCATGAGGACAGACGGCAAGATGGTGCTCAATTACTTTCCTGGGAACACCGGGGATGTGAGACGGTTGCCAGGCAAACACGTCGACGTTCGCCCGCAGGAAAGCAATGAGCGCGCTTTCCTATTTAGGGTCAAGAGTGGCACTGTGACGCCCGAAGACCGACGTCCCAGAAGATTCCAGAAGATTCCAGAGATTCCAGATGTTCCGGGCCCTTTCGTGTGTTTCTTTTGTGCTTGTGTTTTTATTTTTGCATTGCATCATGTCATCATGCCATCATGTCATATTTATTTTTGCATCTCAACTTAAATAAATCGTGTGGACCTTCGGTCCATTTAAATCGAGGGAAGGATGACTTCTCTTTATAACATATAAAAGCCTCTCAATATTTTTAGGGAGCTATATTAAATATTCCATTTGTGTGGAATTAACCCAACACACATGCAATTATTCCCCATGCCTCTTAATTCAAGTTTCACCGTCAAAAACCTTTCCCTATATTTCTTTTCCCGTTTATCGAGGTTCCTCCAAAATCCTCATCATTTTTGGACACTTTCGAAACCATGTCATAGTTCAAT
Source organism: Secale cereale (assembly GCA_902687465.1). NCBI lineage: Eukaryota > Viridiplantae > Streptophyta > Magnoliopsida > Poales > Poaceae > Secale > Secale cereale. The sequence goes on along the minus strand of LR738713.1, from coordinate 757,334,151 downwards.
CCATTTGAATTAAATTCAAATGGGTTTGAATTTATATTCTTTTGATCATGCCATTTTTAATTTTCTTGGATCCAACTCATTTTTATGAGTTCGAGAAAATTAACCCCGTTCAGTATTTTTTCCCTAAGCCTCTCTTTTCTTTCCCCTCTTTCTTCTTTGTTCTGTTTAAGCAATTTAAAGAAGAAGAGCAGCCGCCGGCCTCTGGGCCTCAGCCTCCCCCAGCCGGCCCAACAGCATCAGGCCCAACCGCACTCCACCGAACCCTAGCGTGCGCCATCCCGCATCGCTCCTTCCCTCGCTCTCCCTCGCGCCGCCAGGCCAATCCCCAGCGCTCGAGGCCCGACCGCTCCCTTCTTCCTCGCTCTCTCCCTCCGCTCGATACCCCCCGACCCCGATTCCTTCTCCCCCCTCGCTCATCCTCTCGAGCAGCGCCTCATGTAGCTCCTCTCGAGCGCGCCCTGCCTCCTCTGGTGCCGCGCGCCTCCATCCCCGCGCGCCCTCCAGGCCGCAGCGCCCGCCGTCATCCTCTTCTCCGTGCTGCCAGGCCAAGGCCTCATCGGCTAGCTCGCCGCGGCCGCCCAATGCACCGCACCGCGTCGTCCTCCTACCCGCCGGAGCCAGCGGCCAGGATCCGCCGCCAGCTCCTTCCCCGACGCCTCCACGTCCAAGTACCACGACGACGCGCCCCGGCCCCTGCCTCCTCGCCTCTCCGCCAGTTCCCTGCGCGCCTTGGCCTCTGCGCCCTCCGCCTCCAGCAGCCGGCCAGTACGCGGCCTCCCTCCTCCGCGCTGGGTGCCGCCCCAGCCAGTGCCAAGGCTGCAAAAGCTCCGCGGCAGCCAGCCTCCTCCAGCGACAGCCGGCCGGCCAGATTGCCCCGTCGTCCGCCCGGCTTCTCCTCCTCGCTGCTCCGGGTTGTTGCCGTGACCGAGACCACCTTTGTTGCTGCTGTGTTTTTTTCGCCAAGTACCAGGTCGTTCCAGGGAGTTGCCTAGAACATCTACAGACGCACCCGAACATCTACGTAACGAGAACGTCTACCGTCGCCAAGACCCACGGACGCCAAGTACCACGACGAACGTTTTGAACCGTCAAGTCCCTCTCCGGTGCCCCGAGGACCGAGTACGACTACACATGGAGAATCCGTGTACAACTACCGTCGCAAGAACGAGGACCCCCAAGTACCACGACGACCGAACGGCTACGATGACTTGAACTTCTACGATACGAGAACGCCGACACGAGACGACCGCGAGTACCACTATTGTCGCCGAGACCGCAACTTCCTCTACGACCGACTTGTGAACGACTACTTCCCTCTACGGACTTGTACCACGACTCACGTGAACCACTACGTTCCTCGACGACCTCGTTCCGCCCCGAAACGATGTTTCGAAGGTATACCCCGAGACGATGACCCGTGTGATGCATGTGTTGTATGAGATGCTTCCCTTGTGTGCACCGTGCCCGTTTCATCCTTTTGTCATGTTCCTCGGTTGCCTCGTCGCCGACTCGTGGGAACCCGGTGACGGGATCACCCCACCTTTTTCATCTCGTTTGACACGCTTCGTCACCTTTTGCACCGGTCTCTCAGCGAGTTACCGGAACCGAGATGTTGCGTTGCATCATTTTCGGATCGTTGCCGTGGCACCCTTTTCCTTCCACCACGGTGACAATGCTTCATATCATCTTCATGTCAACTTTTAATAATAATTGCATAAACTTGACCATGTCATCCGCATCATGTTAACAACATTTAAAATGTGTGAATTGTTGTTTGCTTATAATTACTAAACATGCTCATGGGGATTTTCCGGAATTTGTTGTTGTTATTTCCGGCCTCATTTAAAATGCCTAAATAGTGTAGTTCTATTATGCTTAACCTCTTGCTATGTTAAAAACATTTAACATTGTCTTGTAAATAAACGAGAGTCAACTAAATAATTAAAATGTGGTGTTTTGTCAATATGCAACTCGTTGCATATTGAGATCCACTTAACTTGTAGTTTTGTTTGTGCACATTTCCATGCCATGCATAATTAAACCGGACATGCATCATACTTGGATGTGCATCGTATGCCATGTTTAAGCTTGTGTGTTTACCGTGGTGTTTGCTTCTTTCCGGTTGCTTCTCTTGTTAGCTTCGGTTTCGTTCCGGAGTTGTGAGGATTCGCTCAACTGTTGCTCCGTCTACTTCACGGAACCGTTCTTCTCCCTCGTGGAATCCCAGGCAATATGATCATACCCTTGGATACCTTTACTACCATTGCCATGCTTAGTTGTCTCGATGCTATCGTTACATGTCGTGCTACCCATCTTTTATGTCAGCCTCTCCTTGTTGCCATGAAACCTCTAACCTTGAAACCTTCCTAGCAAAACCACTGTTTGGCTATGTTACCCGCTTGCTCAGCCCCTCTTATTGCGTTGTTAGTTGCAGGTGAAGATGAAGTTCGTTCCAGGAGGGAACTTGTTGTTGGTTATATCACAATATCTATAATTATTATTAACACACCTATATACTGGGCATGGGTGGAAGGCTTGGCCTTTTGCTCGGTGTTTTGTTCCACTCATGCCACCTTAGGCGCCGATAAACCGGCATTATGTTCCTGGATTTTGCGTTCCTTACACGATGGGTGGATGGGGACCCCTTGACAGTTTGACTTTGAATAAAACTCCTCCAGCAAGGCCCAACATTGGTTTTAATTTGCCTCATAATAACAACTTAATTAATTAATTCAATTGCATAGGGGTCGCGTCCCCGGGTTCTTAATTCTACATAGCAGGGGGGGCCAGTGCTGATGGTGTTGGTCCCAAACGGGGGTCCTGCGGGGCCACCACGGGGAAACTCGAGGATTGGTTTTACCTGTAGCATCACCCATCCGGTCATGGCCTGAGACGAGATACGCGCGGCTACTATCAGGGTGTCGGCACGCCGGGAGGTCTTGCTGGACTTGTTTTACCATTGTCGAAATGTCTTGTGCTACCGGGATGCCGAGCCTGATCGGTTTTCCCTAAGATAAGGAGTGATGATATTATATTTATCACTTCAGCTAATCGTGAGAGCTTGTGATGGGCTAAGTTGGGACACCCCTGCAGGGTTATGATCTTCCGGAAGCCGTGCCTGTGGCTATGTGGCAGATTGGAATTTGTTAATGTCCGGTTGTAGAAAACTTGACAGAGGATCCGAAGTAAAACACACAACTGTGTGAGTAACCGTGACTGTCTCTTTTCACTTTGAGAAGAGAACACGGTGGGGTTATGTTTGACTCGTATGTAGTTCAGGATCTTTAGCGATCACTACTTTTGCGACCGTTTGCGTAGCTTCTCATCTTATTCTGGTACTCGTAAGTTAGCCACCATATTTTGCTTAGCCGCTGCTGCAGCCTCACCACTTTACCTCTTCCTACCCACAAAGCTTTGCTAGTCTTGATACCCATGGTTATGGGATTGCTGAGTCCTCGTGGCTCACAGTTACTACACCACCAGATGCAGGTTCAGCCGAGTTTGATGCAGGAGCTGGTTCAAGTTCTTCACTGGGAGCTCGATGAAGAGTTTAGCTGTATGCTTGTTTCGTTCCGACGATCAGTAGTGGTTTCTACTAGGATTCGATCTAGGCCTGTGGTTTTTATGTTGTTTTGGTATCTTTCTTTTGGATCTTACGCTTAGATGGGTTGTGATGTTTTGAATGATGTTATGCTTATGTAATGTATTGTGTGAAGTGGCGAGTGTAAGCAAACTATCTCCTTTTGCAATTTAATCCCTCTTTTACATGAGTCGTGCAAAGATACCAAACTTGAGATCATTCTAGGATGGGCTTATACCTTTAAGTCGTGCCTCGACACGTAGGAGGTATAGTCCCATCCTGGGCATTACAAGTTGGTATCAGAGCCTTCTCCGACATAGAAGCCCCCACCGATTGATCGAATCGTTGACGGTTGAGTCTAGGCACACACTGAAAATGTTTTGAGTCCTATATATATATATATATCGGAGAGTAGGATTTCTTTTGCTCCTCATCTCTTTTCATTCTGGTGAGGACTCCTGACGATTACTCTTATCTCTTCTACTCTCAAAAATGCACCAAATTTTTTTAGGATCTCGCGAGTATTGTTTGGATTGTTTCGATGTCTTTGTGACGAGAACATTGTTCTCGATGCCTCCTGTCATTAGGGGTTGTGGCAGTGTCCCGGGGAGTTGAGCTCCGAGGTGTTGTCGTCACAAATCCATCGCGGCAGTACTAGAATACTTAAGACGGCCGACATCGAAAACTCTCCTATGCGGTTAGTGGCAAGATAACCCCGACATCACCCAGTACTGGGGAGGTAGTTCGGGAGTATTGCCATAGCTTGTATAGTAGATGCGTTTCGAAGGTCCGAGGTAAACGGTTTCCGAGAAAGACTGGTTATGTGTTGAAGGATGGATACAGCTGGATGTAGGTTTAGAGTTGATTGCACGGTGCTTCCCCTGTATCCCCAACACCTGATTGCATAACTGGAAACTTTCAGAAATTAATAGGTGGGTTCATCCAGTAGTTCTAGGCATTCTTCCAACGAATGCACGATATGAAGTTCGGGGTTCTACATTGAGTGAAGTGGTTTTATGGACTTGTTCTGATCGGGAGTTGCATCTTAAAGGGTCCTTGGCTATGCTGATCCGGGGATTGCAAAACCCTTTTGTAACACGTTCCATGAGCTTTCAGCACGAATATGTCGGACGAAACTTCTATCTTGTATTTGTTCTATTTGTTCCTTGTTCCTTTTTTATTTACCTTTTATTCTACCAAGTGGCTTCTCGACAAGTTGATGTACCTGCGGACTTCATTCGTTCAATTCTCTGTTCGGATAGATATGTTGCAACATAATCTTCTTCATAAACATATCTATCCGTTATTTTGATTTGATTCTGGTATTCGAGTTGCTTCTATGTCAAATGTTGATTCCATACCTTTCTTAATCGGTATTCTCATATTTCTATGGGAGTGTTAATTCTTCTCGACCATCAAGATCTTCATGTTAATCCTTTTCAACCGGTGTGCCTTCTCTTCAAGTTATTCCGTAAGGACGCCCTTGAGAAATCTGACGATTTGTCTGTTTCTTTCATCTCAAGTTGTCTTTGTTTCCCCACCCTCCCACCCTTCTTCTTCTTGGAGCCAGCAATTCTCAGATGAAATATCCATTTTATTCATGTGATGGTTCTTCATTCTTTTCCTTCAGTGTTCTTATCCGGTGATTTATCGTGAAGATGCTCAAGAGCTTCAAGTTCATCATACTTTTGTTCTCAAATTATGCCGGTGGATGCAATTCAAGATTTCGGTGTTGATCTTATCCTTTTCCTCTTTTCACATTGCTTTCTTATTCCGGTGCACCAATTAATCATTCTCCTCTTGCTATTCATATCCGGAGTGCTAAAGATTCATAATTCCATTCTTAATCCGTTCAAATTATTTTGAGGATTGTCTTCTTATTCAAGCCATTTAATTCAACCGGTGCAATATCTCTTAAGCAATCTTTTTCAACGGTGATTTCTTTTGAGTGGGCCCTAACCCACAGGTCTTTTTCCAGGATCTTACCTGACTCTTCCAATTTTTTCTGGAGTTATTCTAAAAATTCCTTTCAAGCGTGACGTAAGAATGATTTCCATCAGTCACATGCCTTCTCCAAGATCGGTTTCAAATTCCTTTTTATCATTGGTTCAACCTTTTAATTCTTCATTCCGGAGTGCTCAACAATTCTTCATGGCATTTCTCGTCGTCATTCTCACTTTTGAAGACCGGAGAAGAGTTTCTCTTAATCATTGGCATCCTCTTGAAGATTCGTGGTTCTAGCTTCATGCCATCCTCATTATTGTTTCGATCGTGAGGAATTCTTTTTATACCCATCCGAAGCATTTCATAAATTCTTTCTTTGTGATCCTCCGAAGGCCATCATTTCAGAAGATTCTTCGTTCTCAATTTTCAATTTCGTCCTCCAAATATTCTTCATTGATGCCTCTTCGTTCGTCTCCATATTCTTATGGTGGTTCTTTCAAGATTACCTTCCGTTGTTATCGTTTTAATTCATTTGTTCTTTTCACAATCCTACCGGTGGTTCGTTGAAGAATTACCCAAGCTCGTGCGAGATCTCTCTTAATTCTTTCCAACGAGAATAAGTAGTATGCCAAATCCTTTGGTTGTCATCAATTTAAATTGGTGAGGGAGATGCATGACATAATTCTTATTCTTATTCCTTCAAGGTGATTTAATTCTTTTGTCTGGAGCTTGTTCATCATATCATATTCTCGGTTCTAAGTTGTTCATCTTGTTTTCCGGAGCTCCAAGTTATTTCAATTATATCATTTCAACCTCAATCTAATTCATCGCAGGCCTTGAATCTTATTCTTTTCATCTTTCACTTCTCATGCTTTCATTACCAGAGTTCTCATGGTGGTTCATCAAGATTTAATTCATCCTCGAAGTCTTCATCAAGATTCTTGTTGGAGCTCAACCATTCTTCATCATGCTTTCCAAGTGCAATTCTTTCTCCCTTATCTTTTGAGATGGTGTTATGTCATTCTTGACAATTCCTTCATGTTTTATGATTCACGAGTTATCAAGAATGAAATATTTAAAACCCATCATTTTCTTTGTTCAGGAAATCTTTCCAACCATTCAATTTATTTGTTGGAGTTATCTTGGGTTGTATTTCACCTAAAAGCTTTCCCTAAGAATTGTTGCTATTATGGTGTTTATAAATGAACCAAGTTCTTCATTTATCCTTCCGGTGAAATAAGTTTTTCATCTCCTTGTTGATCTCAATCCAATCAATTGTTTAAGTTAGTGGCTGGTTGTCACCTCTTAATTTTGAGATGTTTTCCATAAGCCCACATCAAGCTTATTCTTTCGTGTTGAATTTCCAACAACTCTATTCAATCCATCTTGGTCAGGATGCTCTTTCAATTAAATTTTGAGAGAAGTAGTCATTTTTCTTCTCCATTCAATTCTTTCATTGATTTATATGCTATTCTTTCATTCCGGAGGCATTGTGATGTTGCTCTCTTTAACCATCATCTCGTTTTTATCGAGATCATATTCTCCCTTGCTTGTCTATTTAATCGGAGTGTTGTGTCCTCCATTCTAGTTCTCTCATCTTATCAAGTTTTGCCTATCTTTCTAACCGGAGTGCTATCTGAAATCTTTCTTACCCCTTGTGTCATTCTTTTAATTGTTTCAGAGGCAATATGCTGTTGATTTCATCAAATATCATTCCATCTCCTCAAGTTCTTGTTAATTCCTTCCATTTTCAGACGGAGTGCTGTCCGAATCATGTCATTCTTATTCCTTGGCTATACCATTGCAGTTTCATATTCTTTTTGTTCGTAAGCTCTTGTTTCATGTTTTTCAACCTACAAGGTTCTCGTAATGTTCCTTGTTACTCTTTCTAACGGAGTGCTCTTAACTTCGTTCATCTCTGTTGTATTCTTCTTTCATTTTGTTCAACCTCTCAAGGTTCTTTGGTTTCACTCGTCTGTCAAAGAAGCAACTTTGTTTTACCTCTTCCTATTCCGTTTTTACCCGGTGATATCTCTAGGATCTCGGGTCAAGATCCTCTGTTAGTGTGGGAGAGTTGTGACGCCCGAAGACCGACGTCCCAGAAGATTCCAGAAGATTCCAGAGATTCCAGATGTTCCGGGCCCTTTCGTGTGTTTCTTTTGTGCTTGTGTTTTTATTTTTGCATTGCATCATGTCATCATGCCATCATGTCATATTTATTTTTGCATCTCAACTTAAATAAATCGTGTGGACCTTCGGTCCATTTAAATCGAGGGAAGGATGACTTCTCTTTATAACATATAAAAGCCTCTCAATATTTTTAGGGAGCTATATTAAATATTCCATTTGTGTGTAATTAACCCAACACACTTGCAATTATTCCCCATGCCTCTTAATTCAAGTTTCACTGTCAAAAACCTTTCCCTATATTTCTTTTCCCGTTTATCGAGGTTCCTCCAAAATCCTCATCATTTTTGGACACTTCCGAAACCATGTCATAGTTCAATCCATTTGAATTAAATTCAAATGGGTTTGAATTTATATTCTTTTGATCATGCCATTTTTAATTTTCTTGGATCCAACTCATTTTTATGAGTTCGCGAAAATTAACCCCGTTCTGTATTTTTCCCTAAGCCTCTCTTTTCTTTCCCCTCTTTCTTCTTTGTTCTGTTTAAGCAATTTAAAGAAGAAGAGCAGCCGCCGGCCTCTGGGCCTCAGCCTCCCCCAGCCGGCCCAACAGCATCAGGCCCAACCGCACTCCACCGAACCCTAGCGTGCGCCATCCCGCATCGCTCCTTCCCTCGCTCTCCCTCGCGCCGCCAGGCCAATCCCCAGCGCTCGAGGCCCGACCGCTCCCTTCTCCCTCGCTCTCTCCCTCCGCTCGATACCCCCCGACCCCGATTCCTTCTCCCCCCTCGCTCGTCCTCTCGAGCAGCGCCCCGTGTAGCTCCTCTCGAGGGCGCGCTGCCTCCTCTGGTGTCGCGCGCCTCCATCCCCGCGCGCCCTCCAGGCCGCAGCGCCCGCCGCCGTCCTCTTCTCCGTGCTGCCAGGCCAAGGCCTCGTCGGCCAGCTCGCCGCGGCCGCCCGATGCACCGCACCGCGTCCTCCTTCTACCCGCCGGAGCCAGCGGCCAGGATCCGCCGCCAGCTCCTTCCCCGACGCCTCCACGTCCAAGTACCGCGACGACGCGCCCTGGCCCCTGCCTCCTCGCCTCTCTGCCAGTTCCCTGCGCGCCTTGGCCTCTGCGCCCTCCGCCTCCAGCAGCCGGCCAGTACCGCGGCCTCCCTCCTCCGCGCTAGGTGCCGCCCCAGCCAGCGCCAAGGCTGCAGAAGCTCCGCGGCAGCCAGCCTCCTCCAGCGACAGCCGGCCGGCCAGATTGCCCCGTCGTCCGCCCCGGCTTCTCCTCCTCGCTGCTCCGGGTTGTTGCCGTGACCGAGACCACCTTTGTTGCTGCTGTGTTTTTTTCGCCAAGTACCAGGTCGTTCCAGGGAGTTGCCCAGAACATCTACAGACGCACCCGAACATCTACGTAACGAGAACGTCTACCGTCGCCAAAACCCACGGATGCCAAGTACCACGACGAACGTTTTGAACCGTCAAGTCCCTCTCCGGTGCCCCGAGGACCGAGTACGACTACACATGGAGAATCCGTGTACAACTACCGTCGCAAGAACGAGGACCCCCAAGTACCACGACGACCGAACGGCTACGATGACTTGAACTTCTACGATACGAGAACGCCGACACGAGACGACCGCGAGTACCACTATCGTCGCCGAGACCGCAACTTCCTCTACGACCGACTTGTGAACGACTACTTCCCTCTACGGACTTGTACCACGACTCACATGAACCACTACGTTCCTCGACGACCTCGTTCCGCCCCGAAACGATGTTTCGAAGGTATACCCCGAGACGATGACCCGTGTGATGCATGTGTTGTATGAGATGCTTCCCTTGTGTGCACCGTGCTCGTTTCATCCTTTTGTCATGTTCCTCGGTTGCCTCGTCGCCGACTCGTGGGAACCCGGTGACGGGATCACCCCACCTTTTTCATCTCGTTTGACACGCTTCGTCACCTTTTGCACCGGTCTCTCAGCGAGTTACCGGAACCGAGATGTTGTGTTGCATCATTTTTGGATCGTTGCCGTGGCACCCTTTTGCTTCCACCACGGTGACAATGCTTCATATCATCTTCATGTCAACTTTTAATAATAATTGCATAAACTTGATCATGTCATCCGCATCATGTTAACAACATTTAAAATGTGTGAATTGTTGTTTGCTTATAATTACTAAACATGCTCATGGGGATTTTCCGAAATTTGTTGTTGTTATTTCCGGCCTCATTTAAAATGCCTAAATAGTGTAGTTCTATTATGCTTCACCTCTTGCTATGTTAAAAACATTTAACATTGTCTTGTAAATAAACGAGAGTCAACTAAATAATTAAAATGTGGTGTTTCGTCAATATGCAACTCGTTCCATATTGAGCTCCACTTAACTTGTAGTTTTGTTTGTGCACATTGCCATGTCATGCATAATTAAACCGTACATGCATCATACTTGGATGTGCATCGTATGCCATGTTTAAGCTTGTGTGTTTACCGTGTTGTTTGCTTCTTTCCGCTTGCTTCTCTTGTTAGCTTCGGTTTCGTTCCGGAGTTGTGAGGATTCGCTCAACTGTTGCTCCGTCTACTTCACGGAACCGTTCTTCTCCCTCGTGGAATCCCAGGCAAGATGATCATACCGTTGGATACCTTTACTACCATTGCCATGCTTAGTTGTCTCGATGCTATCGTTACATGTCGCGCTACCCATCTTTTATGTCAGCCTCTCCTTGTTGCCATGAAACCTCTAACCTTGAAACCTTCCTAGCAAAACCACTGTTTGGCTATGTTACCCGCTTGCTCAGCCCCTCTTATAGCGTTGTTAGTTGCAGGTGAAGATGAAGTTCGTTCCAGGAGGGAACTTGTTGTTGGTTATATCACAATATCTATAATTATTATTAACACACCTATATACTGGGCATGGGTGGAAGGCTTGGCCTTTTGCTCGGTCTTTTGTTCCACTCATGCCACCTTAGGCGCCGATAAATCGGCATTATGTTCCTTGATTTTGCGTTCCTTACACGATGGGTGGATGGGGACCCCTTGACAGTTCGACTTTGAATAAAACTCCTCCAGCAAGGGCCAACATTGGTTTTAATTTGCCTCATAATAACAACTTAATTAATTAATTAAATTGCATAGGGGGTCGCGTCCCCGGGTTCTTAATTCTACATAGCAGGGGGGGCCAGTGCTGATGGTGTTGGTCCCAAACGGGGGTCCTGCGGGGCCACCACGGGGAAACTCGAGGATTGGTTTTACCTGTAGCATCGCCCATCCGGTCGTGGCCTGAGACGAGATACGCGCGCCTACTATCAGGGTGTCGGCACGCCGGGAGGTCTTGCTGGACTTGTTTTACCATTGTCGAAATGTCTTGTGCTACCGGGATGCCGAGCCTGATCGGTTTTCCCTAAGATAAGGAGTGATGATATTATATTTATCACTTCAGCTAATCGTGAGAGCTTGTGATGGGCTAAGTTGGGACACCCCTGCAGGGTTATGATCTTTCGAAAGCCATGCCCGCGGTTATGTGGCAGATTGGAATTTGTTAATGTCCGGTTGTAGAAAACTTGACAGAGGATCCGAAGTAAAACACACAACTGTGTGAGTAACCGTGACTGTCTCTTTTCACTTTGAGAAGAGAACACGGTGGGGTTACGTTTGACTCGTATGTAGTTCAGGATCTTTAGCGATCACTACTTTTGCGACCGTTTGCGTAGCTTCTCATCTTATTCTGGTACTCGTAAGTTAGCCACCATATTTTGCTTAGCCGCTGCTGCAGCCTCACCACTTTACCTCTTCCTACCCACAAAGCTTTGCTAGTCTTGATACCCATGGTTATGGGATTGCTGAGTCCTCGTGGCTCACAGTTACTACACCACCAGATGCAGGTTCAGCCGAGTTTGATGCAGGAGCTGGTTCAAGTTCTTCACTGGGAGCTCGATGAAGAGTTTAGCTGTATGCTTGTTTCGTTCCGACGATCAGTAGTGGTTTCTACTAGGATTCGATCTAGGCCTGTGGTTTTTATGTTGTTTTGGTATCTTTCTTTTGGATCTTACCCTTAGATGGGTTGTGATGTTTTGAATGATGTTATGCTTATGTAATGTATTGTGTGAAGTGGCGAGTGTAAGCCAACTATCTCCTTTTGCAATTTAATCCCTCTTTTACATGAGTCATGCAAAGATACCAAACTTGAGATCATTCTAGGATGGGCTTATACCTTTAAGTCGTGCCTCGACACGTAGGAGGTATAGTCCCATCCTGGGCATTACAGGCACTGATGGTGAAGGTACCACCAGTGCCGTCCTCCTTGGCGGACACCTTCTTGGTCTCTGGCGGAGCTGCCATTGTCTTCTTACACTTGCCGGTGGAGCTCGATGGTGCGTCCTCGATGGTAGCGCAGCACTCCGAAGAGGTGCGCTTGCCGGAGTGGGCATCGGAACTCTTGCCGGACTTGGTCTTCTTCTTCCCCCCGGGAGCTTCAACGGCAGGTGACTTGCGATCTTTTGCGGCTGCCGCTTCCCGGTAGATCTTGTCGGTGCAGATAAGAGCATCCTTCTTGTCGCCAGGGACAGAGATGACACTTATCGGGCCCGGCATCTTCAGCATGTTGTATGTGTAGTGAGAGGCTGCCATGAACTTGGCGAGTGCTGGACGGCCGAGTATCCCATTGTAAGGCAATGGAAAATCGACAACGTCAAAAGTGATCCTCTCAGTCCTGAAGTTCAACTCGCCGCCAAATGTCACTGGCAACGTGATCTTCCCCTTCGGCTTGCTCCTTCCCGGGTTGATTCCTTGGAATGTGCCGGTCTCTTCAAGCTCGCTGTCAGGGATCTGGAGTTTCTGGAGTACAGCGGAGGAGATCAGGTTCAAGCCGGCCCCGTCGTCAACTAGCATCTTAGTGACCTTCAGGTTGCGGATAGTTGGTGAAACCAACATCGGCAAGCACCCGACCGCAGTTGTGCGATCAGGGTGGTCCTCAATATCAAAGATGATAGGCGTGCTGGACCATTTCAGAAGCTTGCGTGACTCGACAGGTGGTTCTGCCGCATTGACTTCCCGCACCCACTTCTTGAGTTGGCGGTGTGAAGTATGCAGAGAAGCACCGCCATCAACGCACAAGACCTATGTGGCTTTCTGGAACTCCTGCTCACTGGTCTCGACATCATCCATGTCTTCATCGTCGTCGCAGCCGCGGGGAGGTCTGTCTCCTTGCCGCTGCTTGGCCTTGCCGCGGCGTCCTCCCCGGCCGGGGCGCTTCTTGCCGGATCCTCCAGCACCTCCTTGGGCCTTCTCCTTGTCGCGTCGCTTGTATTCAGCCTTTTGCTACTCGACAAGCTGCTCGACCTTCTTGCAGCTCTGGAGGTCATGGCCCTTGGTGCGGTGGATCTTGCAGTACTGCTTGTCGGTGCCGTCCTGCTTGTCGGCAACCGCCACAGCCTGGCAGTTGGTGCATGCGGCAATCTCGTTGCCGGAACTACCAGCTTTGGCTTTCTTGGCGCCACCTTCGTTGCCGGACTGCTCAATGACTAGCACATCTTTGCCTCTCTTCTTCCTGTTGTTCCGCCGCCGGTTTTTCTTTGCCGGGGCAGCATCCTCGCTGTCAGATCCTCCTGCTCCTGTATTCTCTCTGGGGAGTTTCCTCCCTTCCTCAGCACGTGCACACTTGTCGGCCAGGGCATACAGCTCACTGACGTCTCTGATCTTGCACATCGCCATCTCCTCCCGCATCCTGCGGTTACGCACATTCTGATGGAACGTGCTGATGACCGCGGCAGGGTGGACATCTGGGATGTTGTGTTGTACACGGCTGAATCTCTGAATGTACTTGCGCAGGGGCTCTCCTTCCTTCTGGGCGAGCGGATGAAGGTCACTCTCTTGGCCATGAGGTTTGTGGCCGCCTGTAAAGGCGCCGACAAACTGATGGCATAGGTCTGCCCAGGAGGATATGGAGTTGTCCGGCAAGTGCATGAGCCAGGACCTGACGTTGGGCTTGAGCACCAGCGGGAAGTAGTTGGCAAGGATCTTTTCGTCCCGCCCCCCGGCAGCTTGCACCGCAATGGTGTAGATGCTGAGGAACTCCGACGGATGCGACTTGCCGTCGTACTTCTCTGGTACGTCTGGCTTTAAATTCTTCTTGCTGGGCCACTGGACTTGCCGCAGCTCACGAGTAAACGCAAGGCAACCTACCACGTTCGGCAAGTCGCCTAGTTCCCCTGGCGCATGCGTGTCGACAGAGGGCCCAGCGCGCTGGTCCGATTGACGCCGTGCTTCTCTTCGGCGCTCGATGCGAGTACGAGCGTCTTCTTGCTGTTGTTCGTGAAGAACTTGGCGCTGATCGCGATGAGCTCACGGATCTGATGACGCGGTGGAGTCGCTGTCGAGGTGGATCCGGCGAGTCGGCGATCTTGGTCTTCGGGGCGGAGAGTGCATGGTGGTTGCACCCCCATCGGTCTTGTCGCCACCGGCTCGTGCCTGGCTGACTTGCCGCGGCTGCGATGTACTCGGCTGCCGTGGAGTGTCGCCGTTGGCGAAGCCGATGAGACTCTGAATGGTGGCCCTCCAGTCGTCGATCTTCACTACAAGAAATATGTCAACTTGTGACCACCACTATTGGTCACTGAATGGTCACAAATTTCCATTTGTGACCTTTTTGTGACCAAAAACATAAGGTCAAAAGCTGGCCGTCATAAACTGACTATAGCGACCTTCTCTGTGAGAAGGTCATTGACGTTTATGACCAAAATATGTCTACTGTCGTGTTTTGGTCACTAGCAGCCTCCCCAGGCCACGTAGGCATCCAGCGTGGCAAGCTGATGTGGCACAAGATTCAGCCCGGTCCAACTCGGTGTTTTACATGGGCCGAGCCCAATAATTTGGCCTTATATATTTTTTTTCCGTATTAATTCTGGACAGCCACATGGGCCAGGCCCAACAATTCAACATTTTTATTTTCTGGGCCATTACTATTAATTTTATATTTTCAGCCATATTATTTTTGTGTTGGTCCCACTGGTCAGATTGGTCCCACTTGTCATGCTGATATCACAATTGGACCCACACGTCAGAAATTTCAAAATTTGTCAAACAATTTTCATAAGTGGGACCCCCTGGTCAGGTTTCCATTTCATAGTATTGAAATTATATACACAATCAGTATTTCAAATAGACTATAGAGAAAATGAAATTCATCCAAAACAACACTAAATATTACAATACATAACATGCTACTCTCACTAATGTTACACTCTGGCTGATATTACAATACGTAATATGCTACTCTTGCTGATATTACAATACATAATATGCTACTCTTGCTGATAGGCTTCACGGCTTCGCATTTCATACTTCACCTATATATGCAAAAAAAGAAGAAGAATAAGAACCTGTAGGCAGCATCAAACATAGCTTATACAGTTCATAAGGTCAGCTGACTATTAACGACTTTCCTATAGATTTGCTCACTGGATACACACACACTTTGCATATACTTTTGGAAGGAAGTGCAGATTCAAGAAAACTGCAGAGTTATATCTAGACTAAGATACTTGACGGTAAATAACAACAGGAAACAACAGCAGGAAAACCCAGATAGAAAGTAACAAACTTGTACCCCTGATACAGACCAGTAATCAACCCAAACAATGAGTACATTCTAACATGTTAAGTGGCTACCATTCCAATCATATTTGTACCATGCCATAGAAAAAAAATCAGTGACCTCACTGCTACGGATTAAACTGATGCTCTTCTACTACTAATTAAACCATTCAAGCTCATGGTCAGGATCAACAATACTAATAACCTGTAGGTACAATGGTACAACAGCAAGCAAATAGTGGAATAATCCCACCACAGCGCGTGAAGAAAAACACTATCCTACTGCCACTCTCATCCATTCAACTGACAACATCTATTTCATGGAGGAATAGAAAGGAATAGATAGGCTAGTACCAGTTAATGATGGCGTCAACGATGATATGGATGAGGTTGGCGTCGGTGAGCAGGGATCCACTTGTGCATGCATCCACTCCTCCAGCTCTAAGCAACTTCCAAGACATGGTAGTCGTTGTTGAAGTAGGAGATCAGAACGACCGGACCCTGAGACAAAAAATGACAACAGTGACATCATGAGCATCATCTAAACAAACATGAAACAAAACCTAAAGAAATAAGCATCTGCCAGCAAGAGAAATTCTACCAAGACGAGGGTCTGTGAACAAACTGATCATAGATATGAAACTTTGTAATGCTCATGTTTCAGCTAATAGGGATTCCAGAACTACCAAGACTCAATTATCTCATCGACAAATAAACTTGAGGTACATTAGCAGTAATAAAATTTGATTACAAGCCAGGTGAAATGCTAACATACTCACTTACTACACAAATGTATCAGATTCAGTTCCATGCAAGAGCTTGTTCATGTCTAGAAGAGGAAATGAATGCAACTCTATATAGACAAAAACACATGTAGCAATGTTATACATAGCAAAACTTTAGTATTTGGTAGTATAATGAAAGAGCAGTTCAGTTGAGCATTCATGAAGAGGAAAACACAAGTAAAGAAGGATGTATTACTAAGTAAATGTGAAGACAGTGGAGTGGAACATGCATATAAATTTTACTGGATATGATCACAGATTCATATGAGGTGTGCATATAAATTTTACTGGATAGGATCACAGAATCGCATAATCACTAGGCCTACCAATCACTTCAACCCAAACTAAAAATAGCAGAAGCTCCAAGTCCAAATAGTAGTAATCTGATGCTACCCTATTCACATTCTTCTGACGACGCCTAGGAGCAGAGGCTGCTCAGGTTGCCGCCGGCGCCCGACGGCAGCAACTCGTTCACCACCTTCATCGCTGCGTCGCTCAGCCGACCCTGAGGAAAGCAGACATCACGACCATCACACTGCCATCTTGTAGGTGAGTCGGGAGGTGACATCGAACATGATGATTGCACACTGGCCATGGATGCTGAAAAACAGCAAGAGAAAGTAAGAATCCTATGTGGTAAAATGATGTGTATAGTTGCTGAAAAATGTTCCCGGCCAGTTCATGAACTGACATCTTTGAGAAACAGCAGGTCATTTCAGATTATCAAGGGCCCAGTTGCAACAATGTAGAGGAAATTTTGATGATCATTTATAAATTTTAATAAAACATTCTAGTAAAATCTCATACGGCATACACTAGCTATATACTGCAGAATAAATAGAGATCGGAGGTAGTATATCTTATCTTCTCTATAACTTTAATCGCATCATCACAGTGCGCCGCCTCTCGGCGAGTCATCCTGGTCGTGTGGGAGGTAGCGATATGGCTATGACCGGCGGTCTGGCCATCCTCCGACTCAGGCTTCTTTGACTAGAGGCGCTGCCACGCACGCACAGAAGATGGATACAAGCATCTTGCTGCTGCCATAGGGGGCCATCTATTCTCTCATCAGTACACTTCTTCGTGTATCATCGCAACTTCCTGTTTGGCATGTCCCTTTTTAAGGACCTAGGCATTTGCACTTCTTCAAAAATTGAGCGCACGTCTCAATGCAAAACCGTAAATTTCGGCTGCCAGAAATTAGGATTGATTATTTTCCATAACTACTCCTAATTAATAGCATGCAACTCCTCAATCGTAGGCCACAAGGCTCCCAGAATCAATCGCAGCAGGAAGGAAATCATCGAATCCTTTCATGTGATACTTCAGCCTTCGATCAGGGCGCTAAAGACCATAAAAGAGTATACACATACCTGGGTGGGGGCCCCTTGGCATCGGGGGGGCCGGGGCGGCCGCCCCTCTCGCCCCCCCCCCCCCCCCCCCCCCCCCC
>LR738713.1:757296290-757315257 GCA_902687465.1 Secale cereale | reverse complement strand
GTGAGAGGGGAGGAGGAAGCTTGCGGGGTGGGCAAAGGCGGTGGGGAAGGGGAAGCGGTGGCGTGGTCGCTTGTGCCGCCGTTGCGAGGTCCGCGCCATGGGACTGGGAGGGAGATGGGACGGGGAGGCGCGGGGGAGGGAGATGCCTCGATCGGATCTGGGAATGGGAGAGGACGAGGGTGGGTGGGTGGGTGGGTGAGTTAGGGTTTGGGTTTTTCGGGCGAAGCTCCATCGTTGATGGGTGTTGTGATGGATGGCTCAGATCGTTTCTGACTAGGTGATCCGCGTGATTGTTGTTCCTCGCTTCTCATTGGCTGGTTATTTTGCGATAGAATCTATAAAATTTGAACCCAATTTTCCAACATTTTAAAGAAAAACAAAAAAATCTGTGTTGTAAAGATGGACCGCATCATTTTTCAAAAATATTAGTCCAGTATTTATTTACAATCAACTAAAATGTCAAGATGTTTCCATCCATTTTTTCGAGTGCCTGAAATGAGTTTTTGTGTGAAGGACCTACCATATATTTGTTGCCAATTTGTACCAAGTCATTTTTATAAAATACTAGGCCATATTGAATGCACAATTGACAAAATGGTTGGGTGTCCAAGCTTTTATCCACCTCTCGTGAAAAAGACAAAGTTCCGCCGATCCAGCTGGAAGCGGGTCAAATTTGAACTGTAGCTGCCTCATAGTTTGCTATTTATTTTTTCCAAAAATCATTTCTAGGTACATAAGTATCTATTTAATCAGAGAAACACCAAAAAAATTCCAAGATTCAACCACTAGCTAGCAACGGTCATTCCCGCCGTTTTGACCGCATTTTGAAACGGGCATAAAAATTTCAAAAAAATTCAAAAAATAGGAAAGCCTTCGCATTGTGTCATTATATATGACCAAGTTACCAGAAAAAAATATAAACTTGTAATACATTCATTCTTTTAAAAAAGTGTTCTCATAAATGAGCTATCATGCGTGAAGATTCATGGCTTTCAAGCCAAATGATCAATCCTATGGCCACATTCATAGCATAGTTTGTTCAAATGATCTCATATTGTGCACAAGGGTGCATATTGGAATGGCAAACAATGTTGCCTAAGGGAGTTTTCACTTTCTTTGGACGAAAAAATCATTTTCCATTTTTCGAGTGCCCAAAAGGAGGTTTTTTTGTGAAGGACCTCCCAAATAATTGTTGCAAAATTGGACCAAATCATTTTTATAAAATACTAGGCCATATTTAATGCACAATTGACCAAATGGTTGGGTGTAAAAAGTTTTGATCCACCTCTCGTGAAAAAGACAAATTTCAGCCGATTCAGCTGGAAGCGGGTCAAATTTGAACTGTAGCTGCCTTGTAGTTTGCTCTTTATTTTTTACAAAAATCATTTCTAGGTACATAAGTATCTATTTAATCAGAGAAACACCAAAAAAAATCCAAGATTCAATCACTAGCTAGCAACGGTCATTCCCGCCGTTTTGACCGCATTTTGAAACGGGCATAAAAAAATCAAAAAAATTCAAAAAATAGGAAAACCTTCGCATTGTGTCATTATATATGACCAAGTTACCAGAAAAAAATATAAACTTGTAATACATTCATTCTTTTAAAAAAGTGTTCTCAGAAATGAGCTATCATGCGTGAAGATTCATGGCTTTCAAGCCAAATGATCAATCCTATGGCCACATTCATAGCATAGTTTGTTCAAATGATCTCATATTGTGCACAAGGGTGCATCTTGGAATGGCAAACAATATTGCTTAAGGAAGTTTTCATTTTCTTTGGACGAAAAAATCATTTTCCATTTTTCGAGTGCCCAAAAGGAGGTTTTTTTGTGAAGGACCTCCCAAATAATTGTTGCAAAATTTGACCAAATCAATTTTCTAAAATACTAGGACATATTTAATGCACAGTTGACAAAATGGTTGGGCGTAAAAAGTTTTGATCCACCTCTCGTGAAAAAGACAAATTTCCGCCGATTCAGTTGGAAGCGGGTCAAATTTGAACTGTGGCTGCCTCATAGTTTGCTATTTATTTTTTCCAAAAATCATTTCTAGGTACATAAGTACCTATTTAATCATAAATACATGGTTTGGTGGCGATACGTCGAGGTTTGGGCGGTGGTCGAGGGCCCCAACTTTAGAGCGCGTAAACTCGCATGCCCGCTGCGTGGTCACTGCGTGACTGTGGCGTTGCCATGTGTTCTGGGCGGCCTAGGCATGTCTAGTGGGTTGGCCACTCCCCAGGTAGGTGCTAGGAAGAAAATTACAACATAAGATTCTCACGAGGAGACCGATCGATGCTCAAACATGAATTAGCAGCCAAGTGTTTGATTAGCGGTACGGAAAATGCACATGGCTAATGGGCGTGAGTTTTGGTTGAGGATGATCAGTTACTAAGAAGACCGTCTTCACAAATTTTCAGCTCAAAAGGAGGAGTCTAGGTGGTACTTGCTTTGCAAAGTACCACACTGGACATAAATACGAATGTTGAAGATGGGCTCAAAATAATGAATGGATTGAGCTGGCATTTGGTGGAGGATAGTTATTTGGGCATAGGAAAGCACTGTAGAAAATGGATACCATTTGGACATGCCAAAGTGGTACTTCCTTCACAAAGTGTTTTTATGAACAGAATAGGAAAATGAATATTTTTGAATTATTTTTGAACTAGGCAAGGAAGGTTTTTTACATATTTGACGAATATATGACCCAAAGAATTTATGAGATTTTTTGGGGAATTTTGGGAATGACAGAAATATAGGTTGCTTCACAATCTAGGGCAAAAACTGCCACATGGACATGACACATAGGCAAAACTGATGAGGTGGCGCCTAGTCGTAGCAACCCACCACAATTTTCAAGGTTATGACCATCTATATTGGTCACGAACAGCTAGAAATAAGGCAGCGAACCAGTGCTATCTGCTTTGTGACCATTTCGTGTAAGGAAATTATGACCTTTCTGACCAAAATGGTCGTTATAGTTTAGGGTTTGGAGCCCCCCGAACAGCTTTTGACCAATTGGTCTGAAATGGTCATAGATCTATGACCAATTCTTCCAGGGTCACTAACAAAAGGTCATAAGTTAACATATTTCTTGTAGTGCTTGTCTGCCATTGGAGGGTAGTTCAGGAGCAGTTGAGCTCGCGCCAAAGCTTCTGCTGAAGTGGTGGGTAGCGGTGGCGAACGGTGTGGGGAGCGGGATATGCTCGGACTTCTAACTATGTTAGAAGGAGCAGTATCCCGTCCAGGCGACCGTGCCTCGCTCGTGCCAGCATGTTGGCGTGCATGCTGGTCTTGAGCACTCCGAGATCCACCAGCTCGATCTTGGTCCAGCAAACCTATGGTACCGTAAGTACCATGACGCTGCCGGTCCCGCGCCTCATGAGATGGGCGCGGTGCATGTACGGACGCCGAGGTCTTGGAGTGCGCCCGGTCGTTGTGGGAGCCGACTATGCCGCTGATGGGTAGCGCAGCCTTGTCCTTGGACCTGGCAGCACCATGAGCTCCCTCGTCGACGCCCGTTCTTCCGCCGGCGTCTACCCCACCAGCCGTTTGCTCCGGCGGTGGTGGGTTCGACGCGGACGGAGCAGCCGCCTCCGAAGCCTTCTTCTTCGGCGGCATGTCGATGAAGACGATGAAGATCTAGCTCGTGTGAACGCCGGATCAGGTTCACACAACCTCGACGCCCCCTACCTGGCGCGCCAAAGATGTCGGGGAACTAATCCACGAGCACCTATGGGACCGGCGGACCAAGCCCCTTTCGGTTCGGCGGGGGGCGAAGATCACACGAAGAGCGGATCGAGGCGAAACACACGAGCAGTTTACCCAGGTTCGTGCCGCACGGATGCGTAAAACCCTACTCCTGCTTTTATGGTTTGTATTGAGTTCTTGCTCGGGAGCGCTGAGTGCTACAGTACACACCAGCAGCTAACGAGACTGAGCGTGAGTGTTCTCCTCCCTTCTCTCTACGTTGCGTATGGGCCTCCTTTTATATGCTCAAGGGGTCACCGACAGGTGGCAACGTAGACAAGGGTAAAAATGGAAAGGTGTTGCGGTTGGTACAACTACATGCTACAGTGTATCATACCTAACTCTGACGGCAGGGGACAAGGGCATTGAATGCCCATCTGCGTCGCCCAAATAGTGCAAAAGGGACCGTCAGGGACGCCACCGCTCGCCACGATGGCAATCTTGTCAGCACCGCTTGCCACCGCGCACCGCTGGCTGCACAGCCTCCCGCCACGTACGCCTGGAAGGGTCCTAGAGCGACACGTTGGTGGATGTGCTGGAGCGTAGGTACAGAGTGGTAGCTCGCCGCGGCAAGCGCCTTGTCGCGGTCGTTGTCTTGTCGCGTCCGGGAGCTCGTCGCTCACCGGGCCTTGCCGGGACGCGTGGCGCGTCGCGGCAAGTTCCTTGAGATGCCTTGGTTGGCCTTCCCGGCAAGCTCCTCTTGCCGGGGTCTTGTCTCCTTGGCTTAAATACTTTGTTCTTGAATGGCTCCAAAGGAACCACGGAGGACCTTGGCGGTCACCCGGCAAGCCTTGTCGCGGGATGCTGCGACTGCCCGTGCACAAGTTCGGGATACTAGGGTACCCCTACTCTAGTACACCGACAACTCCTCTCCTCTCCTCTGCTCCCCACCGACCGGCGCCCCCTCCACCGCCGCCCCCCACACCACACCGAGCTCCTCCCTCCGGTGAGCCCCCCCTCCTCCTCTCCATGTGTGCATAGATAGATGGATTGATAGATGGATGCATAGATGGTTGGATGGATTGATAGATGGGTGCATAGAGAGATGGATGCATAGATAGATGGATGGATGGATAGATGGATGTATGGATTGATAGATGGATGGATGCCATGTAGATAATTTTTTTCTATATCAAAAGAAAAAATGTAGATAATTGTTGATAATGTTGTATGCATGGATGCTATGTGTGGATGTGACTAATGAGATACGTGAGAGAGTGTTGATGAGAGTTGTTCTTGGAGGAAGAAAAAACAACTTTTGAGTGATGACGGTTGATTTGTGTGAGCTCCTCATGTTATATCTTGATAACGCACGAGGGGCTCACCCAGCTCAACCATCACCGAAAGTAGAAATACCCGTGAGAGAGTATCCACCGTATATACCACCACCAGCGAGAGTGTCCACCGTATATACGTGAGAGAGTGTTGATGAGAGTTGTTCTTGGAGGAAGAAAAATCAACTTTTGAGCGATGACGGTTGATCTGTGTGAGCTCCTCATGTTATATCTTGATAATGCACGAGGGGCTCACCCAGCTCAACCATCACCGAAAGTTGAAATACACGTGAGAGAGTGTCCACCATATATACCACCACCAGCGAGAGTGTCCACCATATATACGTGAGAGAGTGTCGTTGGGAGTTGTTCTTGGAGGAAGAAAATCGACTTTTGATGATGGCGGTCAATCTACGTGAGCTTCTCATGTTATATCTTTCATGTTTGATTCTTATGTTATTTTCCATTGTGTGATGAAAGGTGTTAGCATCGATCGATTTTTTTGATATGGCTTCCTCCAACGACGAAGCTTCCATTAGGGACGACTCCACAAACACAGAGAAGAGCGTCGAGGACTACTTGGAGGAACTCCTTGAGAAGAACCCACAGCAGATCATAATGAAGTTTTTTGTGGATCTGGCCAAGAAGAATCCCCCAGCTAAGGAGGGCAAGGCTCCACCACGTAAGGAGCCATTGAGTCCACCGACCATCATTCCCGATGATGCTTGGTCCTCCATTGTGGGGAATGCCCCCACGTGCTCTGAAGTGGTATGTGGTGTACATAGGATGATGTCTAGGAGTCTATGATTCATGGTCGGAATGCAATGAACAAATACTTCGTTATGAAGGCAACTCCCATGACTCATTCAACAACAGAGAGACGACAGAGTATCATTACAATCAGTATTTGCTTAAGCAAAAGAGAAAAACTGAATTACGCAATGGTGCAAGCCAGACACGGCTTAGCTGGTTCAGTGGATTGAAGAACTTCATAATTCTCTTTCAGTTTGTCATAATTGTGGTGTTGCTTTTTATCATATGGTGCATGCATGTAGACCACTTTGTTGTTTAATTAGTAAGTAGGCACTTGTACTAAAGAGCTACTTTGTGATTTGAAATGAAGCTTGTGTGAACTATTTATGGATTAATGCTTATGTGAGTTTGTTGTTAACCTGTGTGACTTGAAATGCAAGTTTGAGTATTGTATAAATGTTTTTGCTACACTGGCTCGAGCAAAAAACAGTATGAACAGAACTGGGAACAAAACTTTACCGAGGGCGGAACTCGGCAAAGAGGCATGCGCTGGGAGCTGAAGGCACTTGGTTGTTGCAGTTATGCCGAGAGGACTCTCGGTAGAGCAGTGGTTACCGAGGGACGACTATCGGCTCTCGGCAATGGCCACCTTTTCCGAGAGGAGCTCACGGTAGAGAATCTTACTAGATCTCTTTTCCTTCTTGTGCATCCTCGATAATATGTATTATATTTTTGTTGTTGTTTTCTTCCATGCTTGGCAAACAACCTTAGCACATCATAATTACCGTCTTGTGTTTTCTTTTTCAAATGGGCCTCGCCCGGTTCTAGAGACTGGTACCCCTCCTGTGACGCCCCGAGGCCGATGCGCCAGGTGTCAGCCAGTTATTCGTCGTCGTTGCCATGTATTTTGCTTGCGTGTTGCACTTTGCCATGTCATCATGTGCATTTCATCAGCATGTTTTCAAAACTTGCATTCATTCGGGTTCCCTAGTTCTCTCCGTTGTCCGTTCTGAGTCCAGACACACTCGCACGCGCCCGCGGCACCTCCGAATATTTATTTTATAAGTGGCCGGAAAATGTTCTCGGAATGGGTTGAAACTTGGCGTGCGGTCTTATATAGTGTAGGTAGACCGCTTGTCGAATTTCGTCGCATTCAGAGTTCGTTCAATAGCCCAACCGATAAACATATAGCGGCACTATTGCCGGATAAACATCGGATGTTTCGGTGTTCCGAAACAGTCGCGCGGGCCCCCTCTCTCCCTCTCTTCTCAGCCCAATCACTCTACACAGCCCACATTTACCCCTCTCGACTGCACGCCCGAAACTACCCCAGACTTGAATCGGGTTTTCGTTACCTATGTGTCCGGATCATCCCCAAACATCCCTAAAACATCTCCGTTTTCTTATTTGGATTCGCTACCTATTTATTTCAGACCGTTCGATTACGATCGGTGGGAGCAAATAGACCTAAGTCTAACCCACTTGCTATTTAATCAGACAAACCCTAAAATCTAGGTAGTTTGTCCCATCCATTTCGTGCCCACCGCCGCCACTTCTCCTGTCTCTTCTTCCTTGGGATCTTTCCCTGATCCAGACAGCCAGTCCCCTCCCTCGTAATTTTTCAGCGCTGGCCAATCCCCACGGAAATTGAACCAACCAGCAGCAGCACTCGATCGCCCTCATCCTCTGCTTCACGCTCGTGCCCGATCCCCCACCTGAGCTCTGCCTTCGCCAAGGATCCGCGCCCATGGAGCCCGAGTCCCTACAGTCGCCCGGTGCCTCATCCCGGACCTCCTGTGAGGCCTCTGCCATGCCCTTTCACCACCGGACCACCAGGTCCCTGCCTAGTCGCCACCGGATCTGGCCATTCTTCCTCGGCCAAGCCTCGTCCCTGCCATCTTTAGGCTCGTGGCGTTGAAGCAGCCGTCGCCGTGGCCTCCTCCTCGTCGCCACCTCGACCTCGCCTGGGCTTCGCTCCAGCCAGGGCGCCAATGCCTAGATCGCCAGGCCCCTGTCGTCGCGCCTGCTTCGCCCTATCGCCGCAACCTGCAGGGGCGAGGGCTGCCGCCTCTTTCAGTTCGTCAAGTCGTCGTCATTCGAGTTCGCGCCCGGCTCCGTTCTGGACAGGATCTACTCGGCTCCGGCAAGAACCAGCCAACCCTGACCTCCCCTAGTCAATTCCGGTCGGCTCCCGCGGATCCCTTCGCCGGCGCCGAAGTTCCCCGCCGCTGCCGAGCTGATGCTGCTCTTCTTCCTAACGAGCAGAGGGCGGGCCGCATCGTCCGCTGACACGCCTCCCCTCCAGCGCCCCAAGGCCCAGCCAGCTCCTCACCGGCCCAACACCAGATCCGGCCTAGGGCCCAATGTGAGCAGCATCCCCAGCGCCGCCCTTTTTTTTCTTCCTTATGTTGGGCCAGATCCAGATTCAGCCCGCGTTGTTTTTTTTTCACCGTCTAGCGTTTTTCTTTTTTCCGCAGACTAGCAGCTTTACAGAAAAGTTCTCAAGCTTCATGCATATTATAACTCGCAAACCATGCATCGGAATTAAACAAGTTATATATGAAAATTTCTTAAATATTTGTGTAGATTTATATTCTGCAAGTTTCAACCCTGTTAACAATGTTAAACCTGCTGTTTGCTTTAATTTGGTTAAATAATATGTTAAAATGGTTTATTTCATAACTAAATAACCGTAGCTCCAAATTTAATAAACATGTGTAGAATAACATGATGCACTTTGTTTTGCTGTTTAACAACATTAAAATATGGTAATAGGCAGAACAGTACCAAATTCATAATATGCACAAGGGGATTTTCCGGAATTGTTGTTTGTCATTCCGGCCTCATTTAAACTTGCCTAAATAGGTAGTTTACTCTTGCTTCACCTCTTGCCATGTTAACAAACATTTAATCTTGTCTTGCAAATAAACGAGAGTCAACTAAATATATAAAATGTGGTGTTTCGTCTATATGCAACTCGTTGCATATTGAGCTCCACTTAACTTGTAGTATTGCTTGTGCACCTTGCCATGCTGTGCATATTTAAACCGGACATGCATCATACTTGTTTGTGCATCATGCCATGGTTATGATATGTGTGTTTACCATGTTGTTTGCTTCTCTCCGGTTTGCTTCTCTCGTTAGCTTCGGGTTCGTTCCGGAGTTGTGTGGTTTTGGTCGACTACTTCATGGACTCGTTCTTCTTCTTTGCGGAATCCCAGACAAGATGACCATTCCCCGATATCACATCTATCTTTGCCTATGCTAGTTGTCTCGCTCTTTAGATATGCCTCGATGCCTATTCCTGTTTGTCAGCCTCCTACTGTTGCCATGAAACCTCTAACTTTTGACACCTTCCCAGCAAACCGTTGATTGGCTATGTTACCCGCTTGCTCAGCCCCTCTTATAGCGTTGCTAGTTGCAGGTGAAGATGAAGATTGCTCCATGTTGGAACTTGTTGTTGGAATATCACAATATCTCTTAAATATATTAACACACCTATATACTTGGCAATGGGTGGAAGGCTTGGCCTTTTGCTCGGTGTTTTGTTGCACTCATGCCACCTTAGGACCCGATAAACCGGTGTTATGTTCCTTGATTTTGCGTTCCTAACACGGTTGGGGTTTATGGGCTCCCCTCAATAATTCGCACTGCTTAAAGCTTTTCCAGCAAGGCCCAACTTTGGTTTTAATTTGCAACATAATAAAAACTTAAATAATTAATTGCATAGGGGGTCATGTCCCCGGGTTCTTAATTCTACATAACAGGGGGGCCAGTGCTGATGGTGTTGGTCCCAAATGGGGAGACTGCGGGGCCACCACGGCGAAACTCGAGGTCTGGTTTTACCTGTAGGATCACCTATCCGGTCGTGGCCTGAGACGAGATACGCGCGGCTACTATCAGGGTGTCGGCACGCCGGGAGGTCTTGCTGGATTAGTTTTACCTTTGTCGAAATATCTTGAGCACGGGATTCCGAGAATACTCGGGTCTTCCCACTTTGGAGTTGCAACTCCACAGATCGTGAGCTTGTGATGGGCTAAGTTGGGACACCCCTGAAGGGTTTTGAACTTTCGAAAGCCGTGCCCGTGGTTATGTGGCAGATGGGAATTTGTTAATATCCGGTTGTAGATAACTTGACACCATATTCATAAGAATACACTACCTGTGTGAGTAACCGTGATGGTCTCTTTCCGAAGGGCTTCGGAAAGTGAACACGGTGGGGTTATGTATGAACGTGAGTAGCTAGGATCACTTCTTGATCAACTTGGCGACCGTTGGCACTTGTTCTCTTCTCGCTCTAAACTCGTAAGCTAGATGCTTAGTGCTTGCTGCAGACACTTTTATAGCCTTTCCTCACCTAAAGGCTTTGTTAGTTTTGATACCCGGGAACGGGATTGCTGAGTCCTCTGTGGCTCACAGATTCAACACCACACCAGATGCAGGTACCGCTGAGACTAATGCAGGAGATGGACAAGAACTTCACTAGGAGTTCGATGAAGAGCTTGGCCGTATGTATGTGACGTTTTTGACGATCAGTAGTGGTTCCTACTAGGGGTGATCTGGGCTTGTGTTTATGGTATCTTTCGCATTTGGATTTTCGTCCGTAGTCGGACCCTGTGTTATTAGATGATGTATGCTATTGTATTCATTGTGTGACGTGGCGAGTGTAAGCCAACTATCTTTTATAATTTCATCCCTGAATTTGACATGAGATGTGCAAAGATACCATACTTGAGATCATTCTAGTATGCGCTTATGTCTTTAAGTCGTGCCTCGACACGTGGGAGACATAGTCGCATACTGGGCATTACAAGTTGGTATCAGAGCCTTCTCCGACCTAGGAGCCCCCTGATTGATCGAACCGCTAACGGTTGAGTCTAGGCACACACACAAAAATGTTTTGAGTCCTATATATATATATATATATATATATATATATATATATATATATATATATATATATATATATCGAAGAGTAGGATTTCTTTTTACTCCTGATCCCTTCATTGCTCTGGTGAGGACTCCTGACGTTGTTCTATCTCCTCTACTCTCAAAAAATCACTAAAAAAAAATTTGGATCACGCGAGTATTGTTTGGATTGTTCCGATATCTTTGTGACGAGAATATTGTTCTTGATGCCTCCTGTCATTTAGGGGTTGTGGCAGTGTCCCGGGGAGTTGAGCTCCGAGGTGTTGTCATCACAAATGTATCGCAGCGGTTCTAGAATACTTAAGACGGCCGACATCGAAAACTCTTCTATGCGGTTAGTGGTGAGATAACCCCGACATCACCCAGTACGGGTGGGATAGTTCGGGAGTATTGCCACAGCTAGTATAGCGGATGCGTTTCGAAGGCCCGAGGTAAACAGTTTCCGAAGATGACTGCTTATGTGTTGACGGATGGATACAGCTAGATGTAGGTTTAGAGTTGAGTGTGTGGTGCTTCCCTTGTATCCCCGACACCAGATTGCATAACCGGAAAGCTTCGGGAATTAATAGGTGGATTTCAAGTAGCTCGTAGGTAATCTTCCAACGGGTGCATGATATGAGGTTTGGGGTTCAACATCTAGTGAAGAGGTTTCATGGGCGTTGTTCCAATTGGGAGTTGCATCTTAAAGGATCCTTGGCTATGCTGATCCGGGGATTGCAAGACCCTTTGTAACACGTTCCATGGGGCATTCAGCACGAACATGTGGGACAAAACCTCTATTATGTATTTGTTCCATCTGTACCTTGCTGTTTTATTTTATCATTTTGATCTCCCAAGTGGCTACTCGTCAAGTTGATGTACCATTAAGCTATGGAATTCATTCGTTCAATTCTCTATTCGAATGATATTGTCAAGATTATGTTGCAACATGTCTATCAGTTTTTTTGTCTTGATTCTTGTATTCGAGTTGCTTCGACGTCAAGTGTTGATTCCATACCTTTCCTAATCGGTGTTCTCATATTTCTATGGGAGTGCTAATCATTCTTGATCAATCAAGTTTGTCATGTAAACTATTTTCAACCGACGTGCTTCTCTTCAAGTTAACCTGATTCTTTCAATATGTGCAAGACCAAGTCTTGGTTTTTTTCTCAACCGTGCATGTTTCATTCATCCCAAGTTGTCTTTGTTTTCCCCCATCCTCCCACCCTTTTCTTTGTGGATTAGATTCCTTAATCAAGTGTCCTTATATTCTTGTGATGCCTCTTCATCAATCTTCTTTAATGTTTCATCCGGTGTTTTCTCATGAAGATGCTCTCGAAACTTCAAGTTCATCATTCTTTTGTTCTCAAATTCTGCCGGTGGATGTAATTCAAGCTTGGTGTTGACCATATCTGTTCCTCTTGTTTCACATATTTTCCGTGTTGGAATTTCTTATCCAAGGCTCTCTTATTTCTTCACATCTCTTTATTCATATCCGGAGTGTTGAAGATATCTCAGAAGATTCACGTTTCCATTCTTAATCCGTTCAAGCTATTTCGAGGTTTTATTACCTCATCCATGCCATTTAATTCAACCGGTGCAATCTCTCCTTCTATCAATCTTTCCAACGGTGCTTCTTTTGAGTGGGCCCATAACCCACAGGTCTATTTCCAGGATCTTACCTGACTCTTCTAATTTTTTCCGAAGTTATACTCAAATTATTTTCAAAGTGTGACGTAAGAATGATTCCCATCAGTCACATGCCTTCTCTAAGATCGCTTTCATTCATTGTTTCTAAACCTTTATATTTTTCATTCTTTCGGAGTATCTCAAATTCTTCATGGTGGTTCTCGTTGTCATTCTCAACATTTGAAGACCGAAGAAGAATTTCTCCTAAATCTTGGTCTTTTTCTTTCAAGATTCATGGTTCTAGCTTCTTGCCATCCTCATAGTTGTTTTGATCATGAGGACTCTTTTTATACCCATCCGAAGCATTTCTTGAATTCTTTCCATTGTGATCCTCCAAAGGCCATCATTTCAGAAGATTTCTTCGTTCTTAGTTTGCAACTTCGTCCTCCAAATATTCTTCATTGATGCCTCTTCGTTGTCTCCATATTCTTCCGGTGCTCTGTTCAAGTATTCTTTAATTAGTTCGCGATCTCTTTGTTCTCTTGTATCTAAATTTCCTCAAGTGCTTATTCTTCCCGATGGATTATTCTCTTTCATCACCCGGTTTCAATTCTTACGGTGGTTCGCTCAAGAGTTCTTTTCCTATGTTATCATATCAATTCATTCATTCTTTCTGAAATCCTACCGGTGATTCGTTGAATACTTTCTCAAGTTGTGTGAGGTCTCTCTTTAATTCCTTGCAACGAGAATAAGTAGTATGCCAAATCCATTGGTTGTCATCAATTTAAATTGGTGAAGGATACTCATAACATAATTCTTATTCTTGTTCCTTCCAAGTGTTTAGTTCCTTCGTCTGGATTTCGTGATATCAAATTTTTGGTTGTTCATCTTTTCTTACGGAGTTCCAAACTCTCTCAATTATCTTGTCATGAAGCTCTATCTAAATCATCGCAGGCCTTGAATCTTATTCTTTTCATCTTTCACTTCTCATCCTTTCATTACCGGAGTTCTTCTTGGTGGTTCATCAGGATTTAATTCATCCTCGAAGTCTTCGTCAAGATTCTTGTTGGATCTCAAGAATTCTTCATCATGCATTCCGAAGTGCAACTCTTTCTACCTTTTTCTTTTGAGGTGGTGTTATGTCATTCTTGACAATTTCCCTTCGTGCTTCAGATTCTCAAGTTATCAAGAATGAGATATTTAAACCCATCATTTTCTCTCCGTTCAAGAGATCTTTCAACCCTTCAATCTCTATGTTGGAGTTATTTGGGTTATATTTCACCTAAAGCTTTCCCCTAAAGATTGTTGCTATCGTGGTGCTTATAAATGACCCAAATTCTTCATTTATCCTTTCGGTGAAAGAAGTTTTCATCTCTTCGTTGATCTCTAGCAACAATTGTTTTCCGTTAGTGGCTGGTTGTCACCTCATAATTTTGAGATGTTTTCCATAAGCCCACATCAAGCATATTCTTTTTGTTGTTGATTTTTCCAACAACTTCATTCAATCATTCTTTCTAAGGATGCTTTTCAAATTCATTTGTGGGAGAAGTTGTCATTTTCTTATCCGTTCTTTTCTTTCCAATGATTTAGCATCTATTCTTTCGTTCCGGAGGCTTTGTGATATTGCTCTCTTCAAGCCATCATCTTGTCATATCAAGATCATGCTCTTGTCCTTTCCAGCCCATCCTCATGAGTGTTGTGACCTCCATTCAAGTTCTCTCTTCTTATCAAGTTTTGCCTCTCTTTTTCAACCGGAGTGTTGTCTGGAATCTTTCTTACTCCTTGTGCCATTCTGTTAATAGTTTCGGAGGCAGTGTGTGGTTGATGTCATCAAGTATCATCCCATCTCCTCAAGTTCATGTTCAATTCCTTCAATTTTCAGTTGGAGTGTTGTCTCAATTATTTCATTCTCATTCCTTCTCTATCTTGTTTTAACCAGGAGTGGTCTCAATAACTATCTTGTCACTTAACCTCTTGGTTCTCGTCGTGTTCCTTATTCCTCTTTTCTAACAGAGTGTTTTCATCTTCGTTCATCTCCATTGTAGTCTTCTTTCAATTTGGCCAACCTCTCAAGTTCGTGGTTTCACTCGTTTGTCAAAGAAGCAACTTTGTTTTACCTCTTCCTTTTCCGTTTTATCCGGCGCCATCCTTAGGATCTCGGGTCGAGATCCTCTGTTAGTGTGGGAGAGTTGTGACGCCCCGAGACCGATGCGCCAGGTGTCAGCCAGTTATTCGTCGTCGTTGCCATGTCTTTTGCTTACGTGTTGCACTTTGCCATGTCATCATGTGCATTTCATCAGCATGTTTTCGGAACTTGCATTCATTCGGGTTCCCTAGTTCTTTTTGTTGTCCGTTCTGAGTCCAGACACACTCGCACGCGCCCGCGGCACGTCCGAATATTTATTTTATAAGTGGCCGGAAAATGTTCTCGCAATGGGTTCAAACTTGGTGTGTGGTCTTATTATAGTGTAGGTAGACCGTCTGTCAAATTTCGTCGCATTCGGAGTTCGTTCGATAGCCCAAACGATAAACATATAGCGGCACTATAGCCGGATAAACGTCGGACGTTTCGGTGTTCCGAAACAGTCGCCGGGCCCCCCTCTCTCCCTCTCTTCTCAGCCCAATCACTCTACACAACCCACATTTACCCCCCTCGACTGCACGCCCGAAACTACCCCGGACCCGAATCGGGTTTTCGTCACCTATGTGTCCGGATCATCCCCAAACATCCCTAAAACATCTCCGTTTTCTTATTTGGTTTCCCTGCCAATTTATTTCGGACCGTCTGATTACGATCGGAGGGACCAAATAGACCTAAGCCTAACCCACTTGCTATTTAATCAGACAAACCCTAAAATCTAGGTAGTTTGTCCCATCCATTCCATGCCCACTGCTGCCACTTCTCCTGTCTCTTCTTCCTCGGGATCTTTCCCCAATCCAGACAGCCAGTCCCCTCCCTCGTAATTTTTCAGCGCTGGCCAATCCCCACGGAAATTGAACCAACCAGCAGCAGCGCTCGATCGCCCTCATCCTCTGCTTCATGCTCGTGCCCAATCCCCCACCTGAGCTCTGCCTTCGCCAAGGATCCGCGCCCATGGAGCCCGAGTCCCTGCAGTCGCCCGGTGCCTCATCTCGGACCTCCTGTGAGGCCTCTGCCATGCCCTTTCGCCACCGGACCACCAGGTCCCTGCCTCGTCACCACCGGATCTAGCCATTCTTCCCCGACCAAGCCTCGTCCCTGCCATCTTCAGCCTCGTGGCGTCCAAGCCGCCGTTGCCGTGGCCTCCTCCTCGTCGCCACCTCGACCTCGCCTGGGCTTCGCTCTAGCCAGGGCGCCAAGGCCTAGCTCGACAGGCCTCGCGCGACCCCCTGCTTCGCCCTGCACCGTGCCTGCTTCGCCCTGTCGCCGCAACCTGCAGGAGCAAGGGCCGCTGCCTCTTTCAGTTCGTCAAGTCGTCGTCGTTCGAGTTCGCGCCCGGCTCCGTTCTGGACCGGATCTCCTCGGCTCCGGCAAGAACCAGCCTACCCTGACCTCCACTAGTCAGTTCTAGTCGGCTCCCGTAGATCCCTTCGCCGGCGCCCAAGTTCCCCGTCGCTGCCGAGCTGATGCTGCTCTACTTCCTGACGAGCAGAGGGGCCTGCTCGCCCGCTCGCTCGCCCGTGCGTGGCCGCGTGGACGGGCCGCATTGTCCACTGACACGCCTCCCCTCCAGCGCCCCAAGGCCCAGCCAGCTCCTCACCGGCCCAACACCAGATTTGGCCTCGGGCCCAATGTGAGCAGCATCCCCAGCGCCGCCCTTTTTTTTCTTCCTTATGTTGGGCCAGATCCAGATTCATCCTGCGTTGTTTTTTTTCATCGTCTAGTGTTTTTCTTTTTTCCGCAGAACAGCAGCTTTACAGAAAAGTTCTCAAGCTTCATGCATATTATAACTCGCAAACCATGCATCGGAATTAAACAAGTTATATATGAAAATTGCTTAGATTTTTGTGTAGATTAATATTTTGCAAGTTTCAACCCTGTTAACAATGTTAAACCTCCTGTTTGCTTTAATTTGGTTAAATAATATGCTAAAATGGTTTATTTCATAACTAAATAACCGTAGCTCCAAATTTAA
The DNA here is from genome assembly GCA_902687465.1 of Secale cereale. Classification (NCBI taxonomy): domain Eukaryota; kingdom Viridiplantae; phylum Streptophyta; class Magnoliopsida; order Poales; family Poaceae; genus Secale; species Secale cereale. Next base: position 757,298,826 of record LR738713.1, on the reverse strand, counting down.
TAAACTTTATACGTATTTGGGGTGGAAAAATGTGTAGAATAACATGATGCACTTTGTTTTGCTGTTTAATAACATTTAAATATGGTAATAGGCAGAACAGTACCAAATTCATAATATGCACATGGGGATTTCCCGGAATTGTTGTTTGTCATTCCGGCCTCATTTAAACTTGCCTAAATAGGTAGTTTACTCTTGCTTCACCTCTTGCCATGTTAACAAACATTTAATCTTGTCTTGTAAATAAACGAGAGTCAACCAAATAAATAAAATGTGGTGTTTCATCAATATGCAACTCGTTGCATATTAAGCTCCACTTAACTTGTAGTATTGCTTGTGCACCTTGCCATGCCATGCATATTTAAACCGGACATGCATCATACTTGTTTGTGCATCATGCCATGGTTATGATATGTGTGTTTACCATGTTGTTATCTTCTTTCCGGTTTGCTTCTCTCGTTAGCTTGGGGTTTGTTCCGGAGTTGTGAGGTTTTGGTCGACTACTTCATGGACTCGTTCTTCTTCTTTGCGGATTCCAAGGAAAGATGACCATTCCCCGATATCACCTCTATCTTTGCCTATGCTAGTTGTCCCGCTCTTTAGATATGCCTCGATGCATATTCCTGTTTGTCAGCCTCCTATTGTTGCCATGAAACCTCTAACCTTTGACACCTTCCCAGCAAACTGTTGTTTAGCTATGTTACCCGCTTGCTCAGCCCCTCTTATAGCGTTGCTAGTTGCCGGTGAAGATGAAGATTGCTCCATGTTGGAACTTGTTGTTGGAATATCACAATATCTCTTAAATATGTTAACACACCTATATACTTGGCAATGGGTGGAAGGCTTGGCCTTTTGCTCGATGTTTTGTTCCACTCATGACACCTTAGGACCCGATAAACCGGTGTTATGTTCCTTGATTTTGCGTTCCTAACACGGTTGGGGTTTATGGACCCCCCTCGATAATTCGCACTGCTTAAAGCTTTTCCAGCAAGGCCCGACTTTGGTTTTAATTTGCAACATAATAAAAACTTAATAAATTAATTGCATAGGGGGTCATGTCCCCGGGTTCTTAATTACATAACAGGGGGGGCCAGTGCTGATGGTGTTGGTCCCAAATGGGGAGACTGCGGGGCCACCACGGGGAAACTCGAGGTCTGGTTTTACCTGTAGGATCACCTATCCGGTCGTGGCCTGAGACGAGATACGCGCGGCTACTATCAGGGTGTCGGCACGCCGGGAGGTCTTGCTGGATTAGTTTTACATTTGTCGAAATATCTTGAGCACGGGATTCCGAGAATACTTGGGTCTTCCCACTTTGGAGTTGCAACTCCGCAGATCGTGAGCTTGTGATGGGCTAAGTTGGGACACCCCTGCAGGGTTTTGAACTTTTGAAAGACGTGCCCGCGGTTATGTGGCAGATGGGAATTTGTTAATATCTGGTTGTAGATAACTTGACACCATATTCATAAGAATACACTACCTGTGTGAGTAACCGTGATGGTCTCTTTCCGAAGGGCTTCGGAAAGTGAACATGGTGGGGTTATGTATGAACGTGAGTAGCTAGGATCACTTCTTGATCAACTTGGCGGCCGTTGGCACTTGTTCTCTTCTCGCTCTAAACTCGTAAGCTAGATGCTTAGTGCTTGCCGCAGACACTTTTATAGCCTTTCCTCACCTAAAGGCTTTGTCAGTTTTGATACCCGGGAATGGGATTGCCGAGTCCTCTGTGGCTCACAGATTCAACACCACACCAGATGCAGGTACCGCTGAGACTAATGCAGGAGATGGACAAGAACTTCATTGGGAGTTTGATGAAGAGCTTGGCCGTATGTATGTGACATTTTCGACGATCAGTAGTGGTTCCTACTAGGGGTGATCCAGGCTTGTGTTTATGGTATCTTTCGCATTTGGATTTCCATCCGTAGTCGGACCCTGTGTTATTGGATGATGTATGCTATTGTATTCATTGTGTGACGTGGCGAGTGTAAGCCAACTATCTTTTACAATTTCATCCCTGAATTTTACATGAGATGTGCAAAGATACCATACTTGAGATCATTCTAGTATGCGCTTGTGTCTTTAAGTCGTGCCTCGACACGTGGGAGACATAGTCGCATACTGGGCATTACACCTTCGGTGGCCCCGATGGTCTAGGGTGTTGTTCGGCATGGCGGTAGGCCACAGGGAATAACTGCTTCTTCATGTTAGTGCATGTCATCGTGAGATGACAGACCAAGTCTAGGCTCGTTCTGTCACGGGATCACCTACCAAATACTTTGTCTCGGGAACGAACGCAGCCGGTCCTCGACGTTCCCGCCCATGTGTGTGGTTTGTGAGGCACGTTCCACATCAAGGACGTGCGTTTCTTATTCAAATAGCACACCACCCCAGCATGCATATGCATGGGCCACACACATGTAGGGGTGCCCTCCCCACTCGGGCGGTCTCTAAAGCGAGCACCCATCCGGTGGCCCTGGCGGTCTAGGGCGTTGTTCGGCACCTAGAGGGTGTAGGCCACGGGGAATAACTGCTTCTCCGT
>LR738713.1:757252569-757296183 GCA_902687465.1 Secale cereale | reverse complement strand
GATGACAGACCAAGTCTAGGCTCGTTCTGTCACAGGATCACCCACCGAAGAGTCTGTCTCGGGGATGAACGCAGCCGGTCCTCGACGTTCCCGCACGTGTGTGTGGTTTGTGAGGCACGTGCCACGTCAAGGACATGCGTTGCTTATTCAAATAGCACACCACCCCTGCATGCATATGTATGGGCCAAACACATGGAGGGGTGCCCTCCCTCCCTCGGGCGGTCTCTATATCGAGCACCCATCCGGTGGCCCCGGCGGTCTAAGGCGTTGATCGGCATCGAGAGGGTGTAGTCCACGAGGAATAACTGCTTCTCCGTGTTAGTGCATGTCATCGCGAGATGACAGACCAAGTCTAGGCCCGTTCTTCGAGATAGTCTATGGGTATCGAGAGGGAATGCGTCCGGTTTGTGCAGGAAGTGCGGGTCTTGTTGCTCCGTTGGCCTCGAAACTTCTTGTGCTCTCAAAGGAGGCCATCGCATGTATATGCATGGGCTATCCGGTGGCCCCTACGGTCTAGGAAGTTGACCGGCACCGAGAGATGGGGTAGGCCATGGTCAACAACTACTTCTTCTCATGTTTATTACTTTACACTCTTTAAAGTTCTCTCTCGGTACCGGTCTAGAAAGTTGACTCGCACCGAGAGAGGGGGTAGGCCACGGTCAACAACTGCTTCTTCTCATGTTTTTTATTTTACACTCTTTAAATTTCTCTCTCGGTGTAATGCCCCATATGTAACACTTTCTTATAATGGCAATAAAGCTTCCTCATTTGATCCTTGTCATTGTCCTTGGGGGTTCTTGTCTTTTTATTTTTCTCTGCATTGCCATATCTTTTATTATTATTTTTTGCATCATTGCATTGCTCATTATCATACCATCATGGCATACTAGTTTACTTATTGTTGAGTGAGAGTGAGGACTTGTGATGTTGTTGTGTGTGGGTTTAGCTATGCCTAGCTAACCCTACCCCTTCTCCCTCTTCTTCTTCTTCTTCTTCTTCTCCTTTCTTTTCTTTCTGGCCTTTTTCTTTGCTCTATTATGCAATCCACCTAGCCAAGTGCCTTAATGATTCTTTCTTCTCCTTCAAATCTTGCACCAGGTGAACATTCTCTCCACCTAATATCAGCCCTTTTGTAAATGATTTGGTTGGGTTTTAAAATGACTTGAGTTTGAACCATATTCAAACTCCTTTTATTTTTCTGCCTCTAAAAATGTCCAAGTCAATTTATTTAAATAGGGCATAAATCACTGAGCATGGGGATATTTTTCTTTTCCCCTAACTCTTCTTTTTTATTTATGTGCTTTCCTTTTTCTTTTTCTGCTTGAACAAATAAAGAAAAAGGAGAAAAGCAGCAGCCAGCACAGTACAACTGGGCCTCCTCCTCCTTCTCTCTTCCCCCAGGCCCATTTCCTTTTCTCTCTGTAGCGCAGCCCAACTCCACCCACAGGCCCAGCCAACAGCCGCACCGTCGCGCCATGGCATTTTCCCCCCTTGGTCCCACCTGTCTGTGGCACACAGCGCGTCGCCGTCTTCCTCCGTCAGCCAAAACAGAGCACGCCCGCGCTCACCGTCGCGCCGTGAGTTCACGGACGTCGAGGCCGTTGCCGCCCCCTTTTTAAACCGGCAGCTCGTCCACTCCCTTCTCCTAGGGTTCCCCTTTCCCCTCGTCGCCGCCTAGAGAGCCGAGCACCCCCAGATCCGTCGATGCAATTGATGCCCGAGCGCATCTGAGAGCACGACCACGTAGCCGGCGAGCCCCGCGTCGACCTCAGCCTCGGTAACGCTGTCCGTCTGCTTCCACGACGTCGACTCCTTCCTCTACGTCGACTACGCGGACCCGATCGCCTCCATGACGAGCTCTTCTTCCTCTTCTTCCTCTCCGGCAGCCGTAGGTGTTCGAGAGCCACCGTCGTCGACTCCGTCCATGACTGGGCCAGACGAGCACACCTCTATGCTCGTGGTGAGCTCCTCTCTCTCCCCATGCCCTTTTCCCCTTTCTGTGTGCCCTCTAGCCCCTAGTTCATTGAGCGCCCGAGCGCGTCGCTGTCGGACCTCGTCGCCGGCGAGTGTTCCGACCCCTCTAGGTCGTGTTGTGCCGTCCGTTCGCTTCGTCTAGTCGCGTAGAAGCTTCTTGTGCAGTCGTCGTGTTGCCTAGGGCTTTGCTTCGCCTCGCCGTCGCTCCGTCGCCGTCGTGCTGTCGTTGCTCGCCGCCGTTATTGTAGTGCTCCGTAGGTGCTGCTAGCGTGCTGGATGGATGCGGAACTCCTCAAGGAGCATCTCGCACCCCTCCGCCGTGCTATTTGGTCACCGGAGCAGCACTGACGAGTAGCTCTGACAAGGCCAGCGCTTCCCCTGTCTGCTGCTTCTTCTATCTATTCTTTAGTTATGCTACTTGTTCTCTGTCGAGAAACTTTCAGTAGCGCAATGGTGTGTCTCTTCGTGAGTAAGCGAGTGGTCGTGGGTTCAATTCCTCGCGGGCGCAGTGGATTTCGCCCCCTTTTTGCATTTTCGCCTGAGGCTGACAGGTAGGCCCCACCTGCCAGCCTCACAGCACCATCCCAGCCCCCACGCGCACCCACGTTGCCAGCTCAGCCCCGTCGGGCCCCTCTGTCAGTGGCGTGGGCTAGCTCAGCCTGGGTCGATCTAGACCCTGGCGTCTGTTTTGCTTTATTTTCTTTTCTGTTTTTCTTTTTCTTTTATGTTTTTCTTGTTTATTTAATATCTGCATAAATATGTTTCTGATGATTTTGAGTTATATATGAAAAGTTCTTAGAATTTTATGTAGATTATGTATATGCCACTTGCTGCCATGTTTAAAAATATTTAAAATGATGTTTGAATTTAAACTTGTTTTAAATATGCTTAAACTTGTAAAAATCATAACTAAATATCTACAACTCCAAATTTAACAAACTTTATATGCATTTGGGGTAGAAAAATATGTAGAATATTTTGGTGCTGTTGTTTAGCATGTTTGACAACTCTATCATAGAAGTTTTTCAAATCTGTCCCAAATGCAAATAAATTAATATGGGAGTTTCTGGATATTGTTGTTATTTAATTCCAGCCGATTTAAATGTGCCAGCATGTTGCTGTTATGTTAGTTGCACCCTTGCCATGTTAACCAACTTCTTTAAAACATGTTGGTTGCTTGTTTGTTTAATCAACATAAACTTGTTAAGTTGTTCTTTTGCTTGTTTCATGCTTGTGTATGATCTTGTTTGGTTATGATGTTGATGCATTCTTGTGACCCCTAGGCCATGCATCATTTCTTCCATGTTCATGTGCTTCATGTGCATGCATCATATGGTTGAGCACTGCATGTTGATTGATTTTGTTCCGTTGTTGCATTGTTGTGTTTGGTTAGAGCCCGGTGACGATACGGAGTACGAGGTTTCTACCGAGGTTGAGTGTGAGGAGCAAGGTTACGTTCCCTCCGAGGATTCAACAGGCAAGATGACCTTACCCAGATATCACTACTATCTTTGCCTATGCTAGATGTCTCGCTCTTTAGCTTATTGCCTCGATGCTTATGTCTGTTTGTCAGCCTCCTATTGTTGCCATGAACCTCTCTAACCACCCAACCTAGCAAACCGTTGTTTGGCTACGTAAGCTTTGCTCAGCCCCTCTTATAGCATTGTTAGTTGCAGGACAAGATTTGAAGATTCTTGCTTCATGTTGAAGTTATTGTTGGGATATCACAATATATAATCTGTAAACTAAATCACCTATATATTTGGCAATGGGTGGAAGGCTAAGCCTTTGCTTGGTGTTTTGTTCCACTCATGCCACCCTAGGAACCGTTTAAACCGGTGTTATGTTCCTTGATTTTGCATCCCTAACACGGTTGGGGTTTATGGGCCCCCCTTGATAACCCACTTAGCGCTAAAGCTTTTCCAGCAAGACCCAACTTTGGTTTTACATTTGCCTAATAACTAAAACTTGCATGGGGAGTTATAAACCCTTTTTCTTAATTAACAACCTGGGCCAGTGCTCCACATGAGTGTTGGTCCAAACTGAGCAGACTGCGGGGCCACCTCGAGGAAACTCAAGGGCTGGTAAAAACTTGTAGGATGACTTATCCGGTCGTGGCCTGAGACGAGATACGCGCGGCTGCTATCAGGGTGTCGGCACGCCAGAAGGTCTTGCTGGATTAGTTTTTACCTTTGTCAGAATATCTTGAGCACGGGATTCCGAGAATACTCGGGTCTTCCCACCTTGGAGTTGCGACTCCGCAGATCGTGAGCTTGTGATGGGCTAAGTTGGGACGCCCCTATAGGGTTTTGATCTTTCGAAAGCCGTGCCCACGGTTATGTGGCAGAAGGGAATTTGTTAATATCCGGTTGTAGAAAACTTGACACTATGTTCATAATACACTACCAGCGTGAGTAACCGTGAGGGTCGCTTTCCGAAGGGGTTCGAGAAGTGAACACGGTGGGGTTATGGTTGACGTGCTTAGATAGGATCACTTCGTGATCACTTTGGCGATCGTTGGCACTTTCTCTTCTCGCTCTAAACATGTAAGCTAGTGCTAGTGCTGCTGCAACCTTGTTTTCAACCTTGTTCCACACCTAAGGCTTCGATAGTATTGCTACCCGGGAACGGGATTGCTGAGTCCTCCGTGGCTCACAGATTCAACACAACACCAGATGCAGGTACCGTTGAGAACTACACAGCTGGTGGTTTAGAGTTATATTGGCAGTTCGATGAAGAGCGTGGCCGATACTACGTGTCTTACCCAGAGGATCAGTAGGGCTCTTATTAGGATGATCGGGACCTTGTGTTGCTTTATTTATGGTATCTTTCATTTGGATCTTCGTCCGTAGTCGGACTGTGATGTTATTTGGATGATGAATGTTTATGTAATGCATTGTGTGACGTGGCGAGTGTAAGCCAACTACTCTTTTACATTTTCATCCCTCTTTTACATGAGTTGTCCAAAGATACCATACTTGAGATCATTCTAGTATGAGATTATGCCTTTAAGTCGTGCCTCGACACGTAGGAGGTATAGTCTCATACTGGGCATTACAAGTTGGTAATCAGATCCTTCTCCGACCTAGGAGCCCCCACTGATTAATCGAATCGTTGACGGTTGAGTCTAAGCACACACATGAAAATGTTTTGAGTCCTATATATATATTAGAGAGTAGGATTTCTTTTACTCCTCATCCCTTTATCACTCTGGTGAGGACTCCTGATGATGTTCTATCTCTTCTACTCTCAAAAATTCACTAATCTTTTTCAGGATCACGCGAGTATTGTTTGGATTGTTCTGATGTCTTTGTGACGAGAACATTGTTCTCGATGCCTCCTGTCATTTAGGGGTGGTGGCAGTGTCCCGGGGAGTTGAGCTCTGAGGTGTTGTCGTCACAAATCTATCGCAGCAGTTCTGGAATACTTAAGACGGCCGACATCGAAAACTCTTCTATGCGGTTAGTGGTAAGATAACCCCGACATCACCCAGAACTGGGGAGGTAGTTCGGGAGTATTGCCATAGCTTGTATAGCAGATGCGTTTCGAAGATCCGAGGTAAACGTTTCCGGAAATAACTGGTTATGTGTTGAAGGATGGATACAACTAGATGTAGGATTAGAGTTGAGTGCGCGGTGCTTCCCCTGTATCCCCAACACCCGATTGCATAACCGGAAACTTTCGGAAATTAATAGGTGGGTTCATATAGTAGTTCGTATGCATTCTTCCAACCAATGCATGATATGGAGTTCGGGGTTCTACATTGCGTGAAGTGGTTTTATGGGCGTTATTCTGATCGGGAGTTGCATCTTAAAGGGTCCTTGGCTATGCTGATCCGGGGATTGCAAAACCCTTTTGGAACACGTTCCATGAGCTTTCAGCACGAACATGTGGAACGAAGCTTCTATCTTGTATTTGTTCTATCTGCTCCTTGTTGTTTTTATTTACCTTTTGTTCTCCCAAGTGGCTTCTCGTGAAGATTGTTGTACCATTGAACTGTGGATTACATTCGTTCATTTTGTTCTAATGTTCTTGTGAAGACTTATGTTGCAAGTTCTAGCCGTTGATTCAGCTTATATCTTTCAATCAATGGCTAATAGTTGTCATCTCATTCAGGATGGCTCCTAAGAAGGTTCCCAATGCTAACCCAGAGGGTGAAGAAGTTCCTGATCATCCTCCTTCCCCTCCTCCTCCGTCTGAGGCCTGGAGAGCAATTATGCAAGCGACAAACCAGAACACCCAGATGCTTATGCAAATGATGCAGAACATTCAAGCCAACCAAGCAAATCAAGGTGGTCATGGGAACCAAGGCCAAGGCAATCTGTTCAATCAACCTCACTTTGCAACCCTCAACCAATTCCTGGCAAACCAACCGAAGTCTTTCAGTTACTGTGTGGATCCGCTAGATGCTGAAGACTGGATAACAGACATCAAGAAGCACTTTGAATGCAGTAACGTGAGACTTGAGGATTACGTCAAGTTTGTCGCCTTCCAACTCAAGGATCAAGCTGCTGATTGGTGGCAACAGTACAAAGATTCCAGAGGTGGACGTGAAATCCCATGGACTGACTTCTGCAAGGATTTCCGCTCTCACCACATTCCAACTAGTGTCATTGAAGGCATGCGTGAGAAATTCCGCAACCTGAAGCAAGGCACCATGTCCGTCTATCAATACAGTGTCAAGTTCCAGAATCTCACTCGCTATGCCAAGCAAGACATCCCAGATGCCAAGAGCAAGATTTATCAGTTCCGTGGTGGTATGAAGGATGAACTCCAACTAGCTCTCACCTTGTTCGAGCCGGATGAATTTGATCAATTCTATAACATGGCTCTTAAGCAAGAGGCAGCCCAGCTCAAGGTTGAAGCTTCCAAAAAGAGGATCAGAGATGCCGTTAACTCCTCCTCTTCTTCCCAAGTGGTCGCAAAGCAGCAGAAGTTTTGGCTTCCACCTCCTCCAGTGCTCCGCCCTCCAAACAACAACAAGCACTCTGGTGGTCGTGGCTTCTCTCACCCACCCAACCCAAGCAAACTGTCAAAGAATCACTTTCAAGCTTCGAAGTCAAGTGGTCCTTATCACCGTCCTTTCTCAGAAGTGGTTTGCAACAAGTGCACTCAGAAGGGTCACTATGTTAACATGTGTCCCAACCCAAGGCGCCTTCCGCCTCCTCCACGTGTCAGCACTGCTGTTGTCAAGCACAATCCCAAGCAAGCAAGAGTGAATCTGATGAATGCAGCTCAAGCAGAGAATTCTTCAGATGTGATACTTGGTAATCTTCCAGTTAACTCTATTCCTGCAAAAGTATTGTTTGATTCTGGTGCATCACTTTGCTTCATGTCAAGACCATTCTTTACCAAGCATAATTTCACTTCGGCATTTCTGGATAAGAAGTTGCAAATTATTTCTCCGGGCAAAAACATGAGTTCAAATTTGATGGTTCCGGATGTATCTATTCATATGGGTGATTACCGCTTTCTGGTTTCTCCGGTTATTCTCGGCAACTCCGACATTGATCTTATTCTTGGGATGGATTGGCTTTCCAAGCATGATGCAAACATTGATTGTGCAAATAAGGAAGTCAAGCTTACTCATCCTGACGAAGACGTGATTATCTTCGCCTCTCGAGATAACATAAGCAGGCTATTCTCTCTCAATGACAAGGGCGAGATTAATGCCATCTCTCAGATTCCGGTGGTCAATGAATATGAAGATGTTTTCCCTGAAGAGCTTCCAGGCATGCCTCCGCATCGTCAAGTTGAATTCGTCATTGAACTCGAGCCCGGTGCCGAGCCAGCATGTCGGCATCCGTACAAGATTTCCCCTGATGAGTTGAAGGAGCTGAAGAAACAACTCGATGAGCAAGAGCGTATGGGCCTAATTAGGCCTAGCACTTCTCCTTGGGGCTATGGTGTTCTATTTATCAAGAAGAAGGATGGCACGGAACGCCTTTGCGTTGATTACCGGCCATTGAACAAGAAGACAATAAAGAATAAGTATCCGCTCCCCAATATCAATGAATTGTTCGAGCAGCTCAAAGGAGCAAAGGTGTTCTCAAAGCTCGATCTTCGGATGGGTTATCACCAGATCCGTATCCGTGAAGAAGATATTCCCAAGACCGCATTCAGAACGAGTTTTGGCTCTTATGAATACATGGTCATGTCTTTTGGCCTCGCAAATGCTCCATCCACTTTCTCGAGGATGATGCACTTCATATTCAACCCCTACACCAATGAATTTGTTCTCGTCTATCTGGATGACTGAAGGAAATATGCCCTAGAGGCAATAATAAAGTTGTTATTTATATTTCCTTATATCATGATAAATGTTTATTATTCATTCTAGAATTGTATTAACCGGATACTTAGTACATGTGTGAATACATAGACAAAACAGAGTGTCCCTAGTATGCCTCTACTAGACTAGCTCATTGATCAAAGATGGTTATGTTTCCTAACCATATACATGAGTTTTCATTTGATCAACGGGATCACATCATTAGGAGAATGATGTGATGGACAAGACCCATCCGTTAGCTTAGCACTATGATCGTTTAGTTTTACTGCTATTGCTTTCTTCATGACTTATACATGTTCCTATGACTATGAGATTATGCAACTCCCGAATACCGTAGGAACACCTTGTGTGCTATCAAACGTCACAACGTAACTGGGTGATCATAAAGATGCTCTACAGGTGTCTCCGAAAGTGTTCGTGGTGTTGGCATAGATCAAGACTAGGATTTGTCGCTCCGAGTGTCGGAGAGGTATCTCTGGGCCCTCTCGGTAATGCACATCATAATAAGCCTTGCAAGCAAAAGACTAATGAGTTAGTCACGAGATGATGTATTACGAAACGAGTAAAGAGACTTGCCGGTAACGAGATTGAACTAGGTATAGAGATACCGATGATCGAATCTCGGGCAAGTAACATACCAATGACAAAAGGAACAACGTATGTTGTTATGCAGTTTGACCGATGAAGATCTTCGTAGAATATGTAGGATCCAATATGAGCACCCAGGTTCCGCTATTGGTTATTGACCGGAGATGAGTCTCGGTCATGTCTACATAGTTCTCGAACCCGTAGGGTCCGCACGCTTAACGTTTGATGACGATCGGTATTATGAGTTTATGAGTTTTGATGTACCGAAGGAGTTTGGAGTCCCGGATGAGACCGGGGACATGACGAGGAGTCTCTAAATGGTCGAGACGTAAAGATCGATATATTGGACGACTATATTCGGACATCGGAAAGGTTCCGAGTGATTCGGGTATTTTTCGGAGTATATGGGCCTTATTTGGGCCATACGGGAATAGAGGAGAAAGGCCAAAAGGAAGGAGGCGCGCGCCCCCCTCTGGTCCGAATTGGACAAGGGGTGCAGCCCCCTTTTCCTTCACCCTCTCCACCTCTTTTCTTCTCTCCTACTCCGGAAAGGAAAGGGGAATCCTACTAGGACTTGGGAGTCCTAGTAGGACTCCCCACACTTGGCGCGCCCCCTCTAGGGCCGGCCTTTCCCTTACTCCTTTATATACGGGGGGAGGGGGCACCCTAGGACACACAAGTTGAATTGTTTTAGCCGTGTGCGGTGCCCCTCTCCACAGAAACACACCTCGGTCATACCGTTGCAGTGCTTAGGCGAAGCCCTGCGTCGGTAGATACATCATATCTGTCACCACGCCGTCGTGCTGGCGAAACTCTCCCGTGAAGCTCAACTGGATCAAGAGCTCGTGGGACGTCATCAAGCTGAACGTGTGCTGAACACGGAGGTGCCGTACGCTTGGTGCTTGATCGGTTGGATCGTGAAGAAGTTCGACTACATCAACCGCGTCACTTGACGCTTCCGCTCCCGGTCTACGAGGGTACGTAGACACACTCTCCCCCTCGTTGCTATGCATCTAGTAGATAGATCTTGCGTGATCGTAGGAAAATTTTGAAAATACTACGTTTCCCAACAGTGCCATCATGAGCCAGGTCTATGCGTAGATGATATGCACGAGTAGAACACAATGAGTTGTGGGCGATACTAGTCATACTGCTTACCAGCATGTCATACTTTGCTTCGGCGGTATTGTGAGATGAAGCGGCCCGGACCGACATTATGCGTACGCTTACGCGAGAGTGGTTTCACCGTTATGAGCACTCGTTGCTTAAAGGTGACTCGCGGGTGTCTGTCTCCCTCACTTTAGCTGAATCAAGTGTGGCTACGCCCGGTCCTTGTGAAGGTTAAAACATCACATACTTGACGAAACATCGTTGTGGTTTTGTATGCGTAGGTAAGAACGGTTCTTGCTAAGCCCATAGCAGCCACGTAAAACATGCAACAACAAAGTAGAGGACGTCTAACTTGTTTTTGCAGGGCATGTTGTGATGTGATATGGTCAAGACATGATGAGATATACGGTTTTGTATGAGATGATCATGTTTTGTAAAGTTATCGGCAACTGGCAGGAGCCATATGGTTGTCGCTTTATTGTATGAAATGCAATCGCCATGTAATTGCTTTACTTTATCACTAAGCGGTAGCGATAGTCGTAGAAGCAATAGTTGGCGAGACGACAACGATGCTACGATGGAGATCAAGGTGTCGCGCCGGTGACGAAGGTGATCATGACGGTGCTTTGGAGATGGAGATCAAAAGCACAAGATGATGATGGCCATATCATGTCACATATTTTTGATTGCATGTGATGTTTATCTTATTATGCTTCTTATTTTGCTTATTTCGACGGTAGCATTATAAGATGATCCCTTACTAAATTTCAAGGTATAAGTGTTCTCCCTGAGTATGCACCGTTGCGAAAGTTCGTCGTGCCGAGACACCATGTGATGATCGGGTGTGATAAGCTCTACGTTCAAATACAACGGGTGTAAGCCAGTTTTGCACACGCAGAATACTCGGGTTAAACTTGACGAGCCTAGCATATGCAGATATGGCCTCGGAACACTGGAGACCGAAAGGTCGAGCGTGAATCATATAGTAGATATGATCAACATAAGATGTTCACCATTGAAACTACTCCATCTCACGTGATGATCGGACATGGTTTAGTTGATTTGGATCACGTGATCATTTAGATGACTAGAGGGATGTCTATCTAAGTGGGAGTTCTTAAGTAGTATGATTAAATTGAACTTTAATTTATCATGAACTTAGTCCTCGTAGTATTAGCATATCTATGTTGTAGATCAATAGCTCACGATGTTGCTCCCCGTTTATTTTTTATATGTTCCTAGAGAAAACTAAGTTGAAAGATGTTAGTAGCAATGATGCGGAATTGTTCTGTGATCTGAGGATTATCCTCATTGTTGCATAGAGAATTATGTCCTTGATGCACCGCTAGGTGACAGACCTATTGCAGGAGCAGATGTAGACGTTATGAAGGTTTTGACAAAAGCTCGGTATGATGACTACTTGGTAGTTTATGTGCACCATGCTTTACGGCTTAGAACCGAGACTTCAAAAACGTTTTGAACGCCACGGAGCATATAAGATGTTCCAAGAGTTGAAATTAGTATTTCATACTCATGCCCGTGTCGAGAGGTATAAGACTTCTGACAGTACTTTGCCTACAAGATGGAGGAGAATAGCTCAACCAGTGAGCATGTGCTCAGATTGTCTGGGTACTACAATTACTTGAATCAAGTGGGAGTTAATCTTACAGATAAGATAGTAATTGACAAAGTTCTGTAGTCACTATCACCAAGTTAGTAGAACTTCGTGAACTATAATATGCAAGGGATGACGAAAGGAATTCCCGAGCTCTTCGCGATGCTGAAGTCGGCGAAGGTAGAAATCATGAAAAAGCATCAAGTGTTGATGGTTAACAAGACCACTTGTTTCAAGTAAAGGGCAAAGGGATAGAAGGGGAACTTCAAGAAGAATGACAAGCAAGTTGTCACTCCCGTGAAGAAACCCAAAGCTAAAACTCAAGCCTGAAACTAAGTGCTTCTACTGCAAAGGAAATGGTCACTGGAAGTGGAACTGCCCTAGATACATGGCGGATAAGAAGGATGGCAAACTGAACAAAGGTATATTTTGATATACAGATTATTGATGTGTACTTTACTAGTGTTCATAGCAACCCCTAGGTATTTGATACCGGTTCAGTTGCTAAAATTAGTAACTCGAAACGAGAATTGCAGAATGAACAGAGACTAGTTAAAGGTGAAGTGATGATGTGTGTTGGAAGTGGTTCCAAGATTGATATGATCATCATCGCACACTCCCTATACTTTCGGGATTAGTGTAAAACCTAAATAAATGTTATTTGGCATTTGCGTTGAGCATGAATATGATTTGATCATATTTGTTGCAATACGGTTATTCATTTAAAGTCGTAGAATAATTGTTATTCTGTTTACATGAATAAAACCTTTGATGGTCATACACCCAATGAAAATAGTTTGTTGGATCTCGATCGTGGTGATACACATATTCATAATATTGAAGCCAAAGATGCAAGGTTAATAATGATAGTGCAACTTATTTGTTGCACTGCCGTTTAATTCATAATGGTGTAAAGCGCATGAAGAAACTCCATAGTGATGGACTTTTGGAATCACTTGATTATGAATCACTTGGTGCTTGCGAACCATGCCTCATGGGCAAGATGACTAAAACTCCGTTCTCCGGAACAATGGAGCGAGCAACAGATTTGTTGGAGATCATACATACAGATGTATGTGGACCAATGAGTGTTGAAGCTCGCGGCGGGTATCGTTATTTTCTGACCTTCACTGATGATTTGAGCAAATATGGGTATATCCACTTAATGAAGCACAAGTCTGAAACATTTGAAAAGTTCAAAGAATTTCAGAGTGAAGTGGAGAATCAGCATAACAAGAAAATAAGCGTTTATACGATATGATCGTAGAGGTAAAATATTTGAGTTAGCGAGTTTGGCCTTCAGTAAAAACAATGTGAAATAGTTTCACTACTCACGCCACCTGGAACACCACAGTGTAATGGTGTGTCCGAACGTCATAACCGTACTTTATTAGATATGGTGCGATCGATGATGTCTCTTATCGATCTACCACTATCGCTTTTGGGGTTATGCATTAGAGACAGCTACATTCATGTTAAATAGGGCACCATCTAAATCTGTGGAGATGACACCGTATGAGCTGTGGTTTGACGAGAAACCTAAGCTGTCATTTCTTTAAGTTTGGGACTGCGATGCTTATGTGAAAAAGTTTCAACATGATAAGCTTGAACCCAAATCGGAGAAGTAAATCTTCATAGGATACCCAAAAGAAACTGTTGGTTACACCTTCTATCACAGATCCGAAGGCAAGGTCTTTGTTGCTAAGAGTGGATCCTTTCTAGAGAAGGAGTTTCTCTCGAAAGTAGTGAGTGGGAGGAAAGTAGAGCTTGATGAGGTAATTGTACCTTCTCCCGAATTGGAAAGTGGAACATCACAGAAACTAGTTCCAGTGATTCCTACACCAATTAGTGAGGAAGCTAATGATGATGATCATGAAACTTCAGATCAAGTTTCTGCTGAACTTCGTAGATCAACCAGAGTTCGTTCCGCATCAGAGTGGTACGGCAACCCGGTTCTGGAAGTCATGTTACTAGACCATGATGAACCTACGAACTATGAGGAAACGATGATGAGCCCAGATTCCGCAAAATGGCTTGAGGCCATGAAATCTGAGATGGGATCCATGTATGAGAACAAAGTGTGGACTTTGGTTGACTTGCCCGATGATCAGCAAGCCATCGAAAATAAATGGATCTTCAAGAGGAAGACTGACGCTGACGGTAATGTTACTGTTTACAAAGCTCAACTTGTTGCGAAAGTTTTTCAACAAGTTCAAGGAGTTGACTACGATGAGACTTTCTCACCCGTAGCGATGCTTAAGTCTGTCCTAATCATGTTAGCAATTGCCGCATTTTATGAAATCTGACAAATGGATAACAAAACTGCATTCTTTAATGGATTTATTAAAGAAGACTTGTATATGATGCAACCAGAAGGTTTTGTCAATCCTAAAGGTGCTAACAAAATGTGCAAGCTCCAGCGATCCATCTATGGACTGGTGCAAACATCTCGGAGTTGGAATATACGCATTGATAAGTTGATCAAAGCATATAGATTTATACAGACTTGCGGTGAAGCCTGTATTTACAAGAAGTGAGTGGGACACTACAACCTTTCTGATAAGTATATGTGAATGACATATTGTCGATCGGAAATGATGTAGAATTTTCTGGAAAGCATAAAGGAGTGTTTGAAAGGAGTTTTTCAAAGAAAGACCTTGGTGAAGCTGCTTACATATTGGGCATCAAGATCTATAGAGATAGATCAAGACGCTTGATAAGACTTTCGATGAGTACATACCTTGATAAGATTTTGAAGTAGTTCAAAATGGATCAGTCAAAGAAGGAGTTCTTGCCTGACTTGTAAGGTGTGAAGTTGAGTAAGACTCAAAGCCAGACCACAGCAGAAAAATATAGAGAGAATGAAAGTCATTCCCTATGCCTCAGCCATAGGTTCTATAAAGTATGCCATGCTGTGTACCAAACATGTTATGTACCTTGCCATGAGTTTGTCAAGGGGGTACAATAGTGATCCAGGAGTAGATCATTGTACAGTGGTCAAAATTATCCTTAGTAACCGGATGACTAAGGAAATGTTTCTCGATTATGGAGGTGATAAAGAGTTCGTCGTAAAGGGTTACGCCGATGCAAGCTTTGACACTAAATCTAGATGACTCTAAGTATCAATCTGGATGCGTATTGAAAGTGGGAGCAATTAGCTAGAGTAGCTCTATGCAGAGCATTGTAGACATAGAAATTTGCGAAATACATACAAATCTGAATGTGACAGACCCGTTGACTAAACTTCTCTCACAAGCAAAACATGATCACACCTTATTACTCTTGGGTATTAATCACATAGCGATGTGAACTAGATTATTGACTCTAGTAAACCCTTTGGGTGTTGGTCACATGGCGATGTGAACTATGGGTGTTATTCACATAACGATGTGAACTATCGGTATTAAATCACATGGCGATGTGAGCTAGATTACTGACTCTAGTGCAAGTGGGAGACTGAAGGAAATATGCCCTAGAGGCAATAATAAAGTTGTTATTTATATTTCCTTATATCATGGTAAATGTTTATTATTCATGCTAGAATTGTATTAACCAGAAACTTAGTACATGTGTGAATACATAGACAAAACAGAGTGTCCCTAGTATGCCTCTACTAGACTAGCTCATTGATCAAAGATGGTTATGTTTCCTAACCATAGACATGAGTTGTCATTTGATCAACGGGATCACATCATTAGGAGAATGATGTGATGGACAAGACCCATCCGTTAGCTTAGCACTATGATCGTTTAGTTTTACTGTTATTGTTTTCTTCATGACTTATACATGTTCCTATGACTATGAGATTATGCAACTCCCGAATACCGTAGGAACACCTTGTGTGCTATCAAACGTCACAACGTAACTGAGTGATCATAAAGATGCTCTACAGGTGTCTCCGAAAGTGTTCGTGGTGTTGGCATAGATCAAGACTAGGATTTGTCACTCCGAGTGTCGGAGAGGTATCTCTGGGCCCTCTCGGTAATGCACATCATAATAAGCCTTGCAAGCAAAAGACTAATGAGTTAGTCACGAGATGATGTATTACGAAACGAGTAAAGAGACTTGCCGGTAACGAGATTGAACTAGGTATAGAGATACCGACGATCGAATCTCGGGCAAGTAACATACCAATGACAAAAGGAACAACGTATGTTGTTATGCGGTTTGACCGCTAAAGATCTTCGTAAAATATGTAGGAGCCAATATGAGCATCCAGGTTCCGCTATTGGTTATTGACCGGAGATGAGTCTCGGTCATGTCTACATAGTTCTCGAACCCGTAGGGTCCGCACGCTTAACGTTTGATGACAATCGGTATTATGAGTTTATGAGTTTTGATGTACCGAAGGAGTTCGGAGTCCCGGATGAGACCGGGGACATGACGAGGAGTCTCGAAATGGTCGAGACATAAAGATCGATATATTGGACGACTATATTCGGACATCGGAAAGGTTCTGAGTGATTCGGGTATTTTTTGGAGTATATGGGCCTTATTGGGCCATACGGGAATAGAGGAGAAAGGCCAAAAGGAAGAAGGCGCGCGCCCCCCCTCTGGTCTGAATTGGACAAGGGGTGCAGCCCCCTTTTCCTTCTCCCTCTCCACCTCTTTCCTTCTCTCCTACTCCGGAAAGGAAAGGGGAATCCTCCCACACTTGGCGCGCCCCCTCTAGGGCCGGCCTCTCCCTTGCTCCTTTATATACGGGGGCAGGGGGCACCCTAGGACACACAAGTTGAATTGTTTTAGCCGTGTGCGGTGCCCCTCTCCACAGAAACACACCTCGGTCATACCGTTGCAGTGCTTAGGCGAAGCCCTGTGCCGGTAGATACATCATATCTGTCACCACGCCGTCGTGCTGGCGAAACTCTCCCGTGAAGATCAACTGGATCAAGAGCTCGTGGGACGTCATCAAGCTGAACGTGTGCTGAACATAGAGGTGCCGTACGTTCGGTGCTTGATCGGTTGGATCGCGAAGAAGTTCGACTACATCAACCGCATCACTTGACGCTTCCGCTCCCGGTCTACGAGGGTACGTAGACACACTCTCCCCCTCGTTGCTATGCATCTAGTAGATAGATCTTGCGATTTCGTAGGAAAATTTTGAAAATACTACGTTTCCCAACAATGACATCTTGGTATTCTCCAAGAATGAAGAAGACCATGCCAAGCACTTCCGTTTGGTCCTTGACAGGCTCCGTTAACACAAGTTCTATGTGAAGTTCTCCAAATGCGAATTTTGGCTGGATAAAGTCTTATATATTGGCCATATCATCTCTGCTGAGGGTATTTCTGTCAACCCCGAGAAAGTTGAAGCTATTGTCAACTGGAAACCTCCGCAGAATGTCAAGCAACTCCGAAGCTTCCTTGGTCTCGCTAGCTATTGCAGAAGGTTCGTTGAGAACTTCTCCAAGATTGCCAAGCCTCTTTCCAACCTGTTGCAGAAGAATGTCAAGTACTCCTAGACTCCTGATTGTGATGTGGCATTCAAAACACTCAAAGATAAGCTCATTTCTGCTCCGGTCCTTACGCCTCTGGATGAGTCCAAGCCCTATGAAGTCTTTTGTGATGCTTCTTTGCAAGGACTTGGTGGTGTTCTCATGCAAGACAAGAAGATTGTGGCATACACTTCTCGTCAATTGAAGCCAAATGAGAGGAATTACCCCACACATGATCTCGAGCTAGCAGCAGTTGTACATGCCTTGATCACTTGGAAACACCTTCTGTTGGGCATAAAAGTGGACATCTTCACCGATCACAAGAGCTTGAAGTACATCTTCACACAGCCAAACCTGAACCTTTGCCAATCTCGTTGGGTTGAGATGATCCAAGAGTATGATCCAAGCATTGAGTACACACCTGGCAAGGCCAATGTCATTGCATATGCCTTGAGCAGAAAGGCATATTGCAACAGTCTCCTTCTCAAACCGTTCCAGCTTGAGCTTTGTGAATCTTTCAGGAAGCTCAACCTCCAAGTTGTTCCGCAAGGCTTTCTTGCAAACCTTCAAGTTGCTCCTACCTTGGAAGATCAGATCCGTGAGGCCCAACTAAGTGATGCTATGGTGCAGAAAGTGAAACATGGTATTGCTAAGGATACTCCCAAATACAAGTGCTATCGTGTTGATGAGAAAGACACCTTGTTCTTTGAGGACAGAATTGTGGTTCCCAAGGGTGATCTCAGGAAGCTCATAATGAACGAAGCACATGACTCCCTCCTCTCGATTCATCCCGGAAGTTCCAAGATGTACCAAGACCTCAAGCAATCTTGCTGGTGAACTCGCATGAAAAGGGAGATTGCCCAATTTGTGAATGAATGTGATGTCTGCAGAAGAGTGAAGGCAGAGCATCAACGTCCAGCCGGTCTCCTCCAACCTCTACCTATTCCCGAGTGGAAATTCGACCACATTGAAATGGATTTCGTCACTGGGTTTCCTAAGTCCAAGAAGGGGAATGATGCTATCTTTGTAGTGATTAACAAGCTAACTAAAGTAGCTCACTTCCTTCCCGTCAAAGAATCCATCAACGCAGCTTAGTTGGCAGAGTTGTACACTTCCAGAATTGTTTCGTTGCATGGCATTCCTCAAGTCATCTCGTTAGACCATGGAAGTTTGTTCACATCCAAGTTCTGGGACTCCTCTCAGTCAGCCATGGGCACTACGATTCGTTTCAGCACTGCGTTTCACCCTCAGACTAGTGGTCAAGTCGAAAGAGTGAACCAGATCCTCGAAGACATGCTGAGAGCTTGTGTCATCTCTTTCGGTATGAAGTGGGAAGATTGTCTCCCGTTTGCCGACTTCTCTTACACAACAGTTTCCAAGCAAGTGCCGGCAAAGCTCCTTTTGAAATCCTCTATGGCAGAAAGTGACGTACCCCTCTTAACTGGTCCGAGACTGGTGAACGTCAACTTCTTGGCAATGATTTGATCTCAGAAGTCGAAGAAATGTGCAAAGTCATACGTGAGAATCTCAAAGCCGCTCAATCGCGTCAAAAGAGTTACTATGACGGCAAGCATCGTGATTTGGCTTTCAACATTGGGGATCATGTCTATCTCCGTGTTTCTCCTATGAAAGGAACCCAAAGATTCGATATCAAAGGGAAGCTTGCTCCTAGATACGTGGGCCCTTTCAAGATTCTTGGCAAAAGAGGCGATCTAGCCTATCAACTTGAGCTTCCCTCCAACTTTGCAAATGTTCATGATGTGTTTCACGTGTCTCAACTCCGCAAGTGCTTCAAGACACCTGAACGCACCATTCCGTTCGAGGAGATTAATCTTCAACAAGACTTGTCTTATCGTGAGCACCCTGTTGCTATTCTTGAGGAAACTGAGTGCAAAACCCGCAACAAGTCAATCAAGTTCTTGAAAGTTAAGTGGTCACACCATACCGACCGAGAAGCTACGTGGGAACGAGAAGATCACCTTCGTTCTGAGTATTCTTCCTTCTTCCAGTCCTAGATCTCGGGACGAGATCTTTTTGTAGTGTAGGAGAGTTTGTAATGCCCCATATGTAACACTTTCTTATAATGGCAATAAAGCTTCCTCATTTGATCCTTGTCATTATCCTTGGGGGTTCTTGTCTTTTATTTTCTTTGCATTGCCATATCTTTTATTATTATTTTTTGCATCATTGCATTGCTCATCATCATATCATCATGGCATACTAGTTTACTTATTGTTGAGTGAGAGTGAGGACTTGTGATGTTGTTGTGTGTGGGTTTAGCTATGCCTAGCTAACCCTACCCCTTCTCCCTCTTCTTCTTCTTCTCCTTTCTTTTCTTTCTGCCCTTTTTCTTTGCTCTATTATGCAAGCCACCTAGCCAAGTGCCTTAATGATTCTTTCTTCTCCTTAAAATCTTGCACCAGGTGAACATTCTCTCCACCTAATATCAGCCCTTTTATAAATGATTTGGTTGGGTTTTAAAATGACTTGAGTTTGAACCATATTCAAACTCCTTTTATTTTTCTGCCTCTAAAAATGTCCAAGTCAATTTGTTTAAATAGGGTATAAATCACTGAGCATGGGGATATTTTTCTTTTCCCCTAACTCTTCTTCTTTATTTCTGTGCTTTTCTTTTTCTTTTTCTGCCTGAAGAAATAAAGAAAAAGGATAAAAGCAACAGCCAGCACAGTACAACTGGGCCTCCTCCTCCTTCTCTCTTCCCCCACGCCCATTTCCTTTTCTCTCCGCAGCGCAGCCCAACTCCACCCGCAGGCCCAGCCAACAGCCGCACCGTCGCGTCGTGGCCTTTTCCCTTGGTCCCACCTATCTGTGGCACAGAGTGCGTCGCCGTCTTCCTCCGTCAGCCAAAACAGAGCACGCCCGCGCTCACCGTCGCGGCGTGAGTTCACGGACGTCGAGGCCATCGCCGCCCCCTTTTTAAACCCGCAGCTCGTCCTCTCCCTTCTCCTAGGGTTCCCCTTTCCCCTCGTCGCCGCCTAGAGAGCCGAGCACCCCAGATCCGTCAATCCAATTGATGCCCGAACGCATCTGAGAGTGCGACCATGTCGCCGGCTAGCCCCGCGTCGACCTCAGCCTCGCCAACGCTGTCCGTCTGCTTCCACGACGTCGACTCCTTCCTCTACGTCGACTACGCGGACCCGGTCGCCTCCACGACGAGCTCTTCTTCCTCTTCTTCCTCTCCAGCAGCCATAGGTGTTCGAGAGCCGCCGTCGTCGACTCCGTCCACGACTGGGCCAGCCGAGCACACCGCCATGCTCGTGGTGAGCTCCTCTCTTTCCCCGTGCCCTTTTCCCCTTTCTGCGTGCCCTCTAGCCCCTAGTTCACCGAGCGCCCGAGCGCGTCGCCGTCGGACCTCGTCGCCGGCGAGTGTTCCGACCCCTCTAGGTCGTGTTGTGCCGTCCGTTCGCTTCGTCTAGTCGCGTAGAAGCTTCCTGTGCAGTCGCCGTGCTGCCTAGGGCTTTGCTTCGCGTCGCCGTCGTGCCGTCGTTGCTATAGTGCTCCGTAGGTGCTGCTAGCGTGCTGGATGGATGCGGAACTCCTCAAGGAGAATCTCGCACCCCTCCGCCGTGCTATTTGGTCGCCGGAGCAGCTCCGACGAGGCCAGCGCTTCCCTTGCTTGCTGCTTCTTCTATCTATTCTTCAGTTATGCTACCTGTTCTCTGTCGAGAAACTTTCAGCAGCGCAGTGGTGTGTCTCTTAGTGAGTAAGCGAGTGGTCGTGGATTCGATTCCTCGCGGGCGCAGTGGATTTCGCCCCCTTTTTGCATTTTCGCCCGAGGCTGACAGGTAGGCCCCACCTGCCAGCCTCACAGCGCCATCCCAGCCCCCGCGCGCACCCACGTTGCCAGCTCAGCCCCATCGGGCCCCTCTGTCAGTGGCGTGGGCTAGCTGAGCCTGGGTCGATCTAGACCCTGGCGTCTGTTTTGCTTTATTTTCTTTTCTGATTTTCTTTTTCTTTTCTGTTTTTCTTGTTTATTTAATATCTGCATAAATATGTTTCTGATGATTTTGAGTTATATATGAAAAGTGCTTAGAATTTTATGTAGATTATGTATATGCCACTTGTTGCCATGTTTAAAAATATTTAAAATGATGTTTGAATTTAAACTTGTTTTAAATATGCTTAAACTTGTAAAAATCATAACTAAATCATAACTCCAAATTTAACAAACTTTATATGCATTTGGGGTAGAAAAATATGTAGAATATTTTGGTGTTGTTGTTTAGCATGTTTGACAACTCCAAATTTAACAAACTTTATATGCATTTGAGATCTATTCGATGTAATTCTTTTTGCTGTGTGTTTGTCGAGATCCGATGAATTGTGGGTTTATGATCAATATTATCTATGAACAATATTTGATTCTTCTCTGAATCTTTTATGCATGATTTAAATATCTTTGCAAGTCTCTTCAAATTATCAGTTTGGTTTGGGCTACTAGATTGGTAGTTCTTGCAATGGGAGAAATGTTTGGCTTTGGGTTCAATCTTGCGGTGTCCTTTCCCAGTGACAGTAGGGGCAGCAAGGCACATATTGTATTGTTGCCATCGAGGATAAAAAGATGGGGTTTATATCATATTGCATGATTTTATCCCTCTACATCATGTCATCTTTCTTAAAGCGTTACTCCATTCTTATGAACTTAATACTCTAGATGCATGTTGGATAGCGCTCGATGTGTGGAGTAATAGTAGTAGATGCAGAATCATTTCGGTCTACTTGTCACTGACGTGATGCCTATATACAATGATCATGCCTAGATATTCTCATAACTATGCGCTTTTCTATCTATTGCTCGAGAGTAATTTGTTCACCCACCGCAGAAATCTGCTATTTTGAGAGAAGCCACTAGTGAAACATATGGCCCCCGGGTCTATCTTCATCATATTAATCTTCCATCAACTATTTATCTTTACTTTACTTCTGTTTTGCAATCTTTACTTTCAATCTATATATCAAAAATACCAAAAATATCATCTTATCATCTCTATCAGATCTCACTTTTGCAAGTGGCCGTGAAGGGATTGACAACCCCTTTATCGCGTTGGTTGCAAGGTTCTTATTTGTTCGTGTAGGTACGAGGGACTCGAGCGTGGTCTCCTACTGGATTGATACCTTGGTTCTCAAAAGCTGAGGTAAATACTTACGCTACTGTGCTGCATCACACTTTCCTCTTCGAGGGAAAACAACGCAAGCTCGAGAAGTAGCAGGGACGAACGCAGCCGGTCCTCGACGTTCCCGTCCATGTGTGTGGTTTGTAGGGCACGTGCCACGTCAAGGACGTGTGTTGCTTATTCAAATAGTACACCACCACTGCATGCATATGCATGGGCCACACGCATGTAGGGGTGCCCTCCCCCCTCGGGCGGTCTCTATATCGAGCACCCATCCGGTGGCCCCGGCGGTCTAGGGCATTGTTCGGCACCGAGAGGGTGTAGTCCACGGTGAATAACTGCTTCTCCTTGTTAGTGCATGTCATCGCAAGATGATAGACCAAGTCTAGGCTCGTTCTGTCACGGGATCACCCACCGAAGACTCTATCTCGGGGACGAACGCAGCCGGTCCTCGACGTTCTTGCACGTGTGTGTGGTTTGTGAGGCACGTGTCACGTCAAGGACGTGTGTTGCTTATTCAAATAGCACACCACCCATGCATGCAAATAGCACACCACCCCTGCATGTAAACTGTCAGCTGCCATGTGGGCCACGCTGTCCTACTGGTCAGGAGGATTACCGAGAGCCGCTCTCGGCAAAGATATCATCATTTTTTTTCAAAAATATTTAGCAAGTTATTTGAAACTTTTACTAATAAATGTGACCAGTGGGACCACATGTCAGTTAGAAAGAACACACACACAAAAAAGAAAATAGGATGTGGCATATGCTTTGTCGAGTGTCGTATGGCGGCTCTCGGTAATGTACACAGTAACTGACGGAGCCGCCTGTTGCGGACGGGCATGCCACGTGGCTCCTCTTTGCCGTGAGCGGCTCTTGGCGTCTGCAGGGTTTGCCGTGCGGTGCCTCTTTGCCGTGAGGCAGTGACGGCAAAGATGGCAGTTTGCCGTGAAGCTGGGTTTGCCGAGAGTGACACTCTGCAAAGTTTGCTTTGCCGAGTGTCCGTGTTTTAGCACTCGGCGAAGAGCATTACACCCGGCGTACGTGAAAATTCTAGTAGTGAGTCCATATTGAAATCTCTACAAATACTTGTATTAAGGAACGGAGGGAGCACATGACAAGTAGTACATGCGAGCGTTAGAATGAGCCATGTGCAAACTTTAGAATGAGGCCTAATGAAGTTAGAACTAACGGTCTCATAGGTTTGAGTTAGAAGAGTCACGGTGAGATCAGTCAGCGATTTCAAAGAGGGAGAGAGAGAGAGAGAACTGCTCGTCCATGTTGGGGAACGTTGCATGGGAAACAAAAATTTTCCTACGCTCACCAAGATCAATCTAGGAGATGCATCTACGAGGGGAGAGTCGGATCCACATACCCTTGTAGATCGCTAAGCGGAAGCGTTCAAGAACGCGGTTGATGGAGTCGTACTCGCCGCGATTCAAATCGCCGAAGATCCCAGCACCGAACGGACGGTGCCTCCGCGTTCAACACACGTGCAGCTCGGGGACGTCTCCTCCTTCTTGATCCAGCAAGGGGGAAGGAGAAGTTGACGGAGAAACCCAGCAGCACGACGGCGTGGTGGAGATGGTGGTGGAGGAATTCCAGCAGGGCTTCGCCAAGCACTGCAAACTAGACGAAGATATTCGTGGGAGAGAGAGGGCAGCGCCGAGGCACGAACTTGTGTTGCTGCCCTCCTCTGCCTCTCTTTATATAGGGGGGAGAGAGGGGAGGGGGCGCCCCTAGGGTTCCCCCTAGGGGGCAGCGGCCAAGGCCAGATGGGGCGGCCAAGGGGGGGGCGGCGGCCAGGGCTAGGGTTTCCCCCCCAGGTGCCTTGCCCCCCAAGCCTAGGGGGTGCGGCTGCCCTAGGGGCGCCCCCACCCTCCTTGCTGCGTGGGAGGCCTGTGGGGGGGCGCACAGCCCCTGTGTGGGCTGATGTGCCTCCCCCCTTTTGGCCCATGAGGCCCGCAACACTTGCCGGGACCCCCAGAAACTCCTTTCGGTCATCCGACGACTCCCCGGTGCTCCCCGGAACACTTCCGGACTCCGATTCCCATCATCCAATATATCAATCTTCATCCCCGGACCATTCCGGAGTTCCTCGTCACGTCCGGGATCTCATCCGGGACTCCGAACAAACTTCGGTTACCATGCACTGTTCTCACTAACAACCCTAGCGTCACCGAACCTTAAGTGTGTAGACCCTGCGGGTTCGGAAACTATGCAGACATGACCGAGACACTCCCAGGTCAATAACCAATAGCGGGATCTGGATACCCATATTGGTTCCCACACGTTCCTCGATGATCTCATCGGATGAACCACAATGTCAAGGATTCAGGTAATCCCGTATACAGTTCCCTTTGTCTCGTCGGTATGTTACTTGCCCGAGATTTGATCGTCGGTATCTCTATACCTAGTTCAATCTCGTTACCGGCAAGTCTCTTTACTCGTTCCGTAATACATAATCCCGTGACTAACTACTTAGTCACTTTGAGCTCATTGAGATGACGTATTACCGAGTGGGCCCGGAGATACCTCTCCGTCACACGGAGTGACGAATCCCAGTCTCGATCCATGTCAACTCAACAGACACCTTCGGAGATACCTGTAGAGTACCTTTATAGTCACCCAGTTACGTTGCGACGTTTGGCACACACAAGGCACTCCTACGGTGTCAGTGAGTTACGTGATCTCATGGTCATAGGAACTTATACTTGACATGCAGAAAACTATAGCGATAACTGATACCATCAAAAGCTATGTTTAACGTTTGGGTCTCGTCCATCACATCATTCTCCTAATGATGTGATCCCGTTATCAAATGACAACTCATGTCTATGACCTGGAAACCGCGGTCATCTTTGATCAACGAGCTAGTCCTGAAGAGGCTTACTAGGGACACAAAGTTTGTCTATTTATCCACACATGTATTTAACTTTCCAATCAATACAATTATAGCATGGATAATAAACGATTATCATGAACAAGGAAATATAATAATAACTCTTTTATTATTGCCTCTAGGGCATATTTCCAACAGTCTCCCACTTGCACTAGAGTCAATAATCTAGCATTACAAGGTAATGAATCTAACACCCATAGAGTCTTGGTGTTGATCATGCTTAGCCCGTGGAAGAGGCTTAGTCAACGGATCTGCAACATTCAAATCCGTGTGTACTTTGCAAATGCTTATGTCCTCCTCCTTGACTGAATCGCGGATGGAATTGAAGCGTCGCTTTATGTGTCTGGTCCTCTTGTGAAACCTTGGTTCCTTGGCTAGAGCAATGGCACCAGTGTTGTCACAAAACAGAGTCATTGGGTTCAATGCACTAGGCACAACTCCAAGATCTGTCATGAACTCCTTCATCCAGACACCTTCCTTTGCCGCCTCCGAGGCAGCTATGTACTCCGCTTCGCATGTAGAATCGGCTACCACGCTTTGCTTGGAACTGCACCAGCTTACCGCTCCCCCGTTGAGAATATATACGTATCCGGTTTGAGACTTAGAGTCATCCGGATCAGTGTCAAAGCTTGCATCGACGTAACCATTTACGACGAGCTCTTGATCACCTCCATAAACGAGAAACATCTCCTTAGTCCTTTTCAGGTACTTTAGGATATTCTTGACCGCTGTCCAGTGATCCATACCAGGATTACTTTGAAACCTTCCGGCCATACTTATGGCAAGGCTGACATCTGGTCTTGTGCACAGCATTGCATACATGATAGAGCCTATGGCTGAAGCATAGGGGACGACACTCATCTTTTCTCTATCTTCCGCAGCCACTGGGCATTGAGTCTTACTCAACTTTGTACCTTGCAATACCGGCAAGAACCCCTTCTTGGATTGATCCATTTTGAACTTCTTCAAAACTTTATCAAGGTATGTACTTTGTGAAAGTCCTATCAAGCGTCTTGATCTATCTCTATAGATCTTGATGCCCAATATGAAAGCAGCTTCACCGAGATCCTTCATCGAAAAACTCTTGTTCAAATACCCCTTCACGCTATCCAAAAATTCTATATTGTTTCCAATCAGCAATATGTCATCCACATATAATATCAGAAACGCTATAGAGCTCCCACTCACTTTCTTGTAAATACAAGCTTCATTGTAAACTTGTATAAACCCAAACGCTTTGATCACCTCATCAAAGCGAAGATTCCAACTCCGAGATGCTTGCACCAGCCCATAAATGGAACGCTGGAGCCTGCATACTTTGTCAGCATTCTTTGGATCGACAAAACCTTCTGGTCATTCGAGCGTGACATGATCCAAATTCACCAACCCAAGTCCGATCATCACGTGAGATGAGGTGGTGTCAATGGTGAACATCAACATGTTGATCATATCTACTATATGACTCATGCTCGACCTTTCGGTCCTCCGTGTTCCGAGGCCATGTCTGTACATGCTAGGCTCGTCAAGTCTAACCCGAGTGTTCTGCATGTGCAAAACTGGCTTGCACCCGTTGTATGCGAACGTAGAGTCTATCACACCCGATCATCACGTGGTGCTTCGAAACGACGAACCTTCGCAACGGCGCACACTCGGGGGGAACACAATTTTATCTTGAAATTTTAGTGAAGGATCATCTTATAATGCTACCGTCGTCCTAAGCAAAATAAGATGCATAAAAGGATTAACATCACATGCAAATCATAAGTGACATGATATGGCCATCAACTCGTGCTTTTGATCTCCATCTCCAAAGCACCGGCATGA
Organism: Secale cereale; assembly: GCA_902687465.1. Classification (NCBI taxonomy): domain Eukaryota; kingdom Viridiplantae; phylum Streptophyta; class Magnoliopsida; order Poales; family Poaceae; genus Secale; species Secale cereale. The sequence continues at coordinate 757,269,308 of LR738713.1, read as the reverse complement.
TCTCCATCGTCACCGGCGCCACACCATGATCTCCATCATCATGATCTCCATCATCGTGTCGCCATCGGGGTTGTCGACGCCCACCATGCTCTTACTACTATTGCTACCGTTTAGCGATAAAGTAAAGCATTACAAAGCGCTTAATGATTGACACGCAGGTCATACAAAAATAAAGACAACCCTATGGCTCCTGCCGGTTGCCGTATGCATCGACATGCAAGTCGATATTAACTATTACAACATGATCATCTCATACATCAAATATATTTCATCATGTCATTGGCCATATCATATCACATACATACCCTGCAAAAACAAGTTAGACGTCCTCTAATTTGTTGTTGCATGTTTTACGTGGCTGCTATGGGTATCTAGCAAGAACGCTTCTTACCTACGCAAAACCACAACGGTGATATTCAAGTTGCTATTTAACCTTCTACAAGGACCGCCTTGTTCTATTCCGATTCAACTAAGATAGGAGAGACAGACACCCGTCAGCCATCTTATGCAACAAAAGTCACATGTCTGTCGATGGAACCGGTCTCATGTACGTGGACATGTAAAGTTGGTCCGGGCCGCTTCATCCTATAATACCGCTGAATCAAGAAAGACTAAGGAGGGCAGCAATTTAAACATCAACGCCACAAACCCTTTTGTGTTCTACTCGAGAAAGCATCTACGCAAGATCCTAGCTCTGATACCACTGATGGGGAACGTTGCATGGAAAACAAAAATTTTTCTCTACGTTCACCAAGATCAATCTAGTAGATGCAACTACGAGGGGAGAGTAGGATCCACATACCCTTGTAGATCGCTAAGCGGAAGCGTTAAGAACGCGGTTGATGGAGTCGTACTCGCCGCGATTCAGATCGCTGAAGATCCAAGCACCGAAGCAACGGTGCCTCCGCGTTCTTCACACGTACGGCTCGGGGACGTCTCCTCCTTCTTGATCCAGCAAGGGGTGGAGGAGAGGTTGATGGAGAACCGGCAGCACGACGGCGTGGTGGTGATGGTGTATAAGAATTCCAGCAGGGCTTCGCCTAAGCACCGCGGGAGAAGAAGATGTTGTGGGAGAGGGAGGGCAGCACCGAGGCACGAACTTGTGTTTGCTGCCCTCCCTTTGCCTCACTATATATAGGGGGGTGGAGAGGTGAGGGGCGCCCTAGGGTTTCCCCTAGGGGGCCGGCGGCCAGGGCAAGGGGAGGGGGCGGCGGCCAAGGCTGGCCCTAGGGTTTCCCCCCCTAGGTGCCTTGCCCCCCAAGGCTAAGGGGGTGCGGCCACCCTAGGGGGTCCCACCTCCCTTGGCGCACAAGGAGAGGGCCCAGGGGGGGCGCACAGCCCCTTGAGGGCTGTGGTGTTCCCCCTTGTGGCCCAATAGGCCCAGAACTACTTCCGGAACCCCCGAAACCCCTTTCGGTCGTCCGCCGATTTCCCGATGCTCCCCGGAACACTTCCGGACTCCGAAACCTTTCATCCTATATATCAATCTTCGTCTCCGGACCATTCCGGAGACCCTCGTCATGTCCGGGATCTCATCCGGGACTCCGAACAACCTTCGGTAACCATACACTTTTCTCACTAACAACCCTAGCGTCACCGAACGTTAAGTGTGTAGACCCTGCGGGTTCGGAAACCATGTATACATGACCGAGACACTCCCAGGTCAATAACCAATAGCGGGATCTGGATACCCATATTGGTTCCCACATGTTTCTCGATGATCTCATCGGATGAACCACGATGTCAAGGATTCAGGTAATCCTGTATACAGTTCCCTTTGCCTCGTCGGTATGTTACTTGCCCGAGATTCGATCGTCGGTATCTCTATACCTAGTTCAATCTCGTTACCGGCAAGTCTCTTTACTCGTTACCGTAATACATAATCCCGTGACCAACTACTTAGTCACTTTGAGCTCATTGAGATGACGTATTACCGAGTGGGCCCGGAGATACCTCTCCGTCACACGGAGTGACAAATCCCAGTCTCGATCCATGTCAACCCAACAGACACCCTCGGAGATACCTGTAGAGTACCTTTATAGTCACCCAGATACGTTGCGACGTTTGGCACACACAAAGCACTCCTACGGTGTCAGTGAGTTACATGATCTCATGGTCATAGGAACTTATACTTGACATGCAGAAAACTATAGCGATAACTGACACGATCAAAAGCTATGTTAACGTTTGGGTCTCGTCCATCACATCATTCTCCTAATGATGTGATCCCGTTATCAAATGACAACTCATGTCTATGACCTGGAAACCGCGGTCATCTTTGATCAACGAGCTAGTCCTGTAGAGGCTCACTAGGGACACAAAGTATGTCTATTCATCCACACGTGTATTTGAGTTTCCAATCAATACAGTTATAGCATGGATAATAAACGATTATCATGAACAAGGAAATATAATAATAACTCTTTTATTATTGCCTCTAGGGCATATTTCCAACAGTCTCCCACTTGCACTAGAGTCAATAATCTAGCATTACAAGGTAATGAATCTAACACCCATAGAGTCTTGGTGTTGATCATGCTTAGCCCATGGAAGAGGCTTAGTCAACGGATCTGCAACATTCAAATCCGTGTGTACTTTGCAAATGTTTATGTCCTCCTCCTTGACTGAATCGCGGATGGAATTGAAGCGTCGCTTTATGTGTCTGGTCCTCTTGTGAAACCTTGGTTCCTTGGCTAGAGCAATGGCACCAGTGTTGTCACAGAACAGAGTCATTGGGTTTAGTGCACTAGGCACAACTCCAAGATCTGTTATGAACTCCTTCATCCAGACACCTTCCTTTGCCGCCTCCGAGGCAGCTATGTACTCCGCTTCGCATGTAGAATCGGCTACCACGCTTTGCTTGGAACTGCACCAGCTTACCGCTCCCCCGTTGAGAATATATACGTATCCGGTTTGAGACTTAGAGTCATCCGGATCAGTGTCAAAGCTTGCATCGACGTAACCCTTTACGACGAGCTCTTGATCACCTCCATAAACGAGAAACATTTCCTTAGTCCTTTTCAGGTACTTTAGGATATTCTTGACCGCTGTCCAGTGATCCATACCAGGATTACTTTGAAACCTTCCGGCCATACTTATGGCAAGGCTGACATCTGGTCTTGTGCACAGCATTGCATACATGATAGAGCCTATGGCTGAAGCATAGGGGATGACACTCATCTTTTCTCTATCTTCCGCAGTTACTGGGCATTCAGTCTTACTCAACTTTGTACCTTGCAATACCGGCAAGAACCCCTTCTTGGATTGATCCATTTTGAACTTCTTCAAAACTTTATCAAGGTATGTACTTTGTGAAAGTCCTATCAAGCGTCTCGATCTATCTCTATAGATCTTGATGCCCAATATGAAAGCAGCTTCACCGAGGTCCTTCATCGAAAAACTCTTGTTCAAATATCCCTTCACGCTATCCAAAAGTTCTATATTGTTTCCAATAAGCAATATGTCATCCACATATAATATTAGAAACGCTATAGAGCTCCCACTCACTTTCTTGTAAATACAAGCTTCTCCGTAAACTTGTACAAACCCAAACGCTTTGATCACCTCATCAAAGCGAAGATTCCAACTCCGAGATGCTTGCACCAGCCCATAAATGGAACGCTGTAGTTTGCAAACTTTGTCAGCATTCTCTGGATCGACAAAACCTTCCGGTTGTATCATATACAACTCTTCCTTAAGAAAACCGTTAAGGAACGCTGTTTTGACATCCATCTGCCAAATTTCATAATCAAAATATGCAGCTATTGCTAACATGATTCGGACGGATTTAAGCATCGCTACGGGTGAGAAAGTCTCATCGTAGTCAACTCCTTGAACTTGTGAAAAACCCTTTGCCACAAGTCGAGCTTTATACACGGTGACATTGCCGTCAGCGTCCGTCTTCCTCTTAAAAATCCATTTATTCTGAATGGCCTTCCGCCCTTCAGGTAATACTTCCAAAGTCCATACTTTGTTTTCATACATGGATCCCATCTCGGATTTCATGGCCTCTAACCATTTGTCGGAATCCGGGCCCACCATCGCTTCTCCATAGCTCGTAGGTTCACTGTTGTCCAACAACATGACCTCCAAGACAGGGTTACCATACCACTCAGGTGCAGTGCGTACCCTTGTCGACCTACGAGGTTCGGCAGTAACTTGATCAGAAGCTTCTTGATCATCATCATTGGCTTCCTCTTCAACCGTTGCAGGCTCCACAAAAAACATCTTTCTGTGCTGCGCTACTCTCTGGTTGAAGCAGAGGTTCAATAACCTCATCAAGTTCTACCTTCCTCCCACTCAATTCTTTCGAGAGAAACTCTTTCTCGAGAAAGGACCCGTTCTTAGCGACAAACACTTTGCCCTCGGATCTGAGATAGAAGGTGTACCCAACCGTCTCTTTTGGGTATCCTATGAAGACACATTTGTCCGCTTTGGGTTCGAGCTTTTCTGGCTGAAGCCTTTTGACATAAGCATCGCAACCCCAAACTTTGAGAAAAGACAACTTAGGTTTCTTACCAAACCACAGTTCATACGGTGTTGTCTCAACGGACTTAGATGGAGCCCTATTTAAAGTGAATGCAGCCGTCTCTAACGCATATCCCCAAAATGATAGTGGCAAATCGGCAAGAGACATCCTAGAACGCACCATATCTAATAGGGTTCGATTACGACGTTCAGACACACCATTACGCTGTGGTGTTCCAGGTGGCGTCAACTGTGAAACAATTCCACATTGTCTTAAGTGATTGCCAAACTCATAACTCAGATACTCTCCCCCTCGATCAGATCGTAGGAACTTGATCTTCTTGTTACGATGATTCTCAACTTCACTCTGAAATTGCTTGAACTTTTCAAACGTTTCAGACTTATGCTTCATCAAGTAAATATACCCATATCTACTTAAGTCGTCAGTGAAGGTGAGAAAATAACGATATCCACCGCGCGCCGTGACACTCATCGGGCCACACACATCAGTATGTATGATTTCCAATAAGTCACTTGCCCGTTCCATTGTTCCTGAAAACGGGGTCTTAGTCATCTTGCCCATGAGGCACGGCTCGCATGTGTCAAGTGATTCAAAATCAAGAGACTCCAAAAGTCCATCAGCATGGAGCTTCCTCATGCGTTTCACGCCGATATGACCCAGACGGCAGTGCCACAAGAAAGTGGTACTATTGTTATCAACTCTACATCTTTTGGCATCAATGTTATGAACATATGTATCATCACTATCGAGATTCAATAAGAATAAACCCCCTACTTCGGGTGCATGACCATAAAAGATATTACCCATATAAATAGAACAACCTTTATTCTCTGATTTAAATGAGTAACCGTCTCGCATTAAACAAGATCCAGATATAATGTTCATGCTCAACGCAGGCACTAAATAACAATTATTCAGGTTCATAACTAATCCCGATGGTAATCGAAGAGCGAGCGTGCCGACGGCGATCACATCAACCTTGGAACCATTCCCCACGCGCATCGTCACTTCGTCCTTCGCCAGCCTCCGTCTATTCCGTAGTTCCTGTTTAGAGTTGCAAATGTGAGCAACCGAACCGGTATCAAATACCCAGGCACTACAACGAGAGTTGGTAAGGTACACATCAATAACATGTATATCACATATACCTTGCTTGTTGTTGTTGTTGGCCCCCTTCTTGTCTGCCAGATACTTGGGGCAGTTCCGCTTCCAGTGGCCGTTCCCCTTGCAATAGAAACATTCAGTCTCTGGCTTGGGCCCAGCCTTGGGTTTCTTCACTGGATGAGCAACTGCCTTGCCACCCTTCTTAGAGTTACCCTTCTTGCCCTTGCCATTCTTCTTGAAACTGGTAGTTTTATTGACCATCAACACTTGATACTCCTTCTGGATGTCTGACTCAGCGACTTTCAGCATTGCAAACAGCTCGGCGATGGATTTGTTCATCCCTTGCATGTTATACTGCTGCACGAAGCTCTTGTAGCTAGGCGGGAGTGACTGGAGAATTCTGTCAATGATAGCCTCCTCCGGGAACACAAGTCCCAGATCAGCTATGCGGGTATAGTACCCAGACATCTTCAGTAAGTGCTCACTGACAGACGAATTCTCCTCCATCTTGCAAGCAAAGAATTTATCGGTGGTCTCATACCTCTCGATCTTGGCATTCTTTTCAAAGATGAACTTCAACTCCTGGAACATCTCATATGCTCCATGACGTTCAAAACGCCTTTGAAGTCCTCCTTCCAAGCTATACAACATGGCACACTGCACTACTGAGTAGTCATCCGCACGCGACTGCCAGGCGTTCATAACGTCCACAGAGGCTGGAGCGGGGGGTTCACCTAGCGGTGCATTTAGGACATAAACCTTTTGGGCAGCTGTGAGGATGATCCTCAGATTGCGGAGCCAGTCCACAAAGTTGCTCCCATCATCTTTCAGCTTAGTTTTCTCTAGGAACGCATTAAAATTCAGGGGAGCTACTGCGGGAGCCATCTACAACAAAAGATTTGCAAAGACATCTTAGACTATTGTTCATGATAAGTGAGTTTTAACTAATCAAATTACTTATAACTCCCACTCAAATTGACATCCCTCTGGTCATCCGAGCGTGACATGATCCAAATCCACCAACCCAAGTCCGATCATCACGTGAGATGAGGTGGTGTCAATGGTGAACATCTTCATGTTGATCATATCTACTATATGACTCATGCTCGACCTTTCGGTCTTTCGTGTTCCGAGGCCATGTCTGTACATGCTAGGCTCGTCAAGTCTAACCCGAGTGTTCTGCATGTGCAAAACTGGCTTGCACCCGTTGTATACGAACGTAGAGTCTATCACACCCGATCATCACGTGGTGCTTCGAAACGACGAACCTTCGCAACGGCGCACACTCGGGGGGAACACAATTTTATCTTGAAATTTTAGTGAGGGATCATCTTATAATGCTACCGTCGTCCTAAGCAAAATAAGATGCATAAAAGGATTAACATCACATGCAAATCATAAGTGACATGATATGGCCATCAACTCGTGCTTTTGATCTCCATCTCCAAAGCACCGGCATGATCTCCATCGTCACCGGCGTAACACCATGATCCCCATCATCATGATCTCCATCATCGTGTCGCCATCGGGGTTGTCACGCGCCCACCATGCTCTTACTACTATTGCTACCGTTTAGCGATAAAGTAAAGCATTACATAGCGCTTAATGATTGACACGCAGGTCATACAAAAATTAAAGACAACCCTATGGCTCCTGCCGGTTGCCGTATACATCGACATGCAAGTCGATATTTAACTATTACAACATGATCATCTCATACATCAAATATATTTCATCATGTCTTTGGCCATATCATATCACATACATACCCTGCAAAAACAAGTTAGACGTCCTCTAATTTGTTGTTGCATGTTTTACGTGGCTGCTATGGGTATCTAGCAAGAACGCTTCTTACCTACGCAAAGCCACAACGGTGATATTTAAGTTGCTATTTAACCTTCTACAAGGACCGCCTTCGTCGAATCCGATTCAACTAAGATAGGAGAGACAGACACCCGCCAGCCATCTTATGCAACAAAAGTCGCATGTCTGTCGATGGAACCGGTCTCATGTACGTGGACATGTAAAGTTGGTCCGGGCCGCTTCATCCCATAATGTCGCTGAATCAAGAAAGACCAAAGAGGGAAGCAATCTAAACATCAACGCCCACAAACCCCTTTGTGTTCTACTCGTGAAAGCATCTACGCAAGAACCTAGCTCATGATGCCACTGTTGGGGAACGTTGCATGGGAAACAAAAATTTTCCTACGCTCACCAAGATCAATCTAGGAGATGCATCTACGAGGGGAGAGTCGGATCCACATACCCTTGTAGATCGCTAAGCGGAAGCGTTCAAGAACGCGGTTGATGGAGTCGTACTCGCCGCGATTCAAATCGCCGAAGATCCCAGCACCGAACGGACGGTGCCTCCGCGTTCAACACACGTGCAGCTCGGGGACGTCTCCTCCTTCTTGATCTAGCAAGGGGGAAGGAGAAGTTGACGGAGAAACCCAGCAGCACGCCGGCGTGGTGGAGATGGTGGTGGAGGAATTCCAGCAGGGCTTCGCCAAGCACTGCAAACTAGACGAAGATATTCGTGGGAGAGAGAGGGCAGCGCCGAGGCACGAACTTGTGTTGCTGCCCTCCTCTGCCTCTCTTTATATAGGGGGGAGAGAGGGGAGGGGGCGCCCCTAGGGTTCCCCCTAGGGGGCGGCGGCCAAGGCCAGATGGGGCGGCCAAGGGGGGGGGGGCGGCGGCCAGGGCTAGGGTTTCCCCCCCAGGTGCCTTGCCCCCCAAGCCTAGGGGGTGCGGCTGCCCTAGGGGCGCCCCCACCCTCCTTGCTGCGTGGGAGGCCTGTGGGGGGGCGCACAGCCCCTGTGTGGGCTGATGTGCCTCCCCCCTTTTGGCCCATGAGGCCCGCCACACTTGCCGGGACCCCCCGAAACTCCTTTCGGTCATCCGACGACTCCCCGGTGCTCCCCGGAACACTTCCGGACTCCGATTCCCATCATCCAATATATCAATCTTCATCCCCGGACCATTCCGGAGTTCCTCGTCACGTCCGGGATCTCATCCGGGACTCCGAACAAACTTCGGTTACCATGCACTGTTCTCACTAACAACCCTAGCGTCACCGAACCTTAAGTGTGTAGACCCTGCGGGTTCGGAAACTATGCAGACATGACCGAGACACTCCCAGGTCAATAACCAATAGCGGGATCTGGATACCCATATTGGTTCCCACACGTTCCTCGATGATCTCATCGGATGAACCACAATGTCAAGGATTCAGGTAATCCCGTATACAGTTCCCTTTGTCTCGTCGGTATGTTACTTGCCCGAGATTTGATCGTCGGTATCTCTATACCTAGTTCAATCTCGTTACCGGCAAGTCTCTTTACTCGTTCCGTAATACATAATCCCGTGACTAACTACTTAGTCACTTTGAGCTCATTGAGATGACGTATTACCGAGTGGGCCCGGAGATACCTCTCCGTCACACGGAGTGACAAATCCCAGTCTCGATCCATGTCAACTCAACAGACACCTTCGGAGATACCTATAGAGTACCTTTATAGTCACCCAGTTACGTTGCGACGTTTGGCACACACAAGGCACTCCTACGGTGTCAGTGAGTTACATGATCTCATGGTCATAGGAACTTATACTTGACATGCAGAAAACTATAGCGATAACTGATACGATCAAAAGCTATGTTTAACGTTTGGGTCTCGTCCATCACATCATTCTCCTAATGATGTGATCCCGTTATCAAATGACAACTCATGTCTATGACCTGGAAACCGCGGTCATCTTTGATCAACGAGCTAGTCCTGAAGAGGCTTACTAGGGACACAAAGTTTGTCTATTTATCCACACATGTATTTAAGTTTCCAATCAATACAATTATAGCATGGATAATAAACGATTATCATGAACAAGGAAATATAATAATAACTCTTTTATTATTGCCTCTAGGGCATATTTCCAACAGTCCAGTAGGAGGACTCCTACGTCGAAGGACCAGCCGACCAAGGCCTCACAAATACGTCCACGTTGACCGCATTGGTCTGTAGATGGGCCACGCTCACCTCCCTTCATTGTCCTCTAGCCTGTCTAGTGACCTAGGTGTCTGAGTAAGGACCAACTGGACTGAAGTGCTCCGAAATTAGGGGCCCTGTCAATTGGCGGTCATGTTTTGTCACACGGGCTGCTTGTCCCTGGTTCTAGGCCTAATTCATCCCGATGTCTTCTATTCTTAAAACTCTTCGTCGTTTACTAGTGAGTACATACCATGAACATTACCATCACAACTTGTTCCTACCAATCGATGGTCGGAGATATAAGATATATATAGAAAGAGGACCGTAATGACGGCACATGGCGGAGCAGTACTATGCCCATACATATGTTTAGTTATACTAAGACTTGATGTATGGTGATCGATGGTGTCTAGCTTAGCTAGACTTATGGTAAATGGGAATATTCCAATTTGCAAGGAAGTAGGGCAGGACGGTAGGTAGCTATATTATTAATACTGATCATTATCGTATTTGCAGATTGTTTCTCTGCAGGAAGCACCTTGTTCCACCAATTCTAATAAACGCTCAAGTTCATCACCGGTTACCTCGCACATGGATCAGAACAATTGTCCCAGAGTAAAGCAGTGCCATCAATACGATGCATGCATGATACATCAACAGTCATCAAGAGTCATGGTCTTGTTTAAACCCGCAGGAACAGCGGTGGCTTGTAAGGCTGCTCTGACTAGCGAGGCGGGGCGGCTGTTGTCGCGGCAGACATATTAAGCACGCGCTAAGCCACTTGATCATACTTCAGGCCACCGGCCAACTAAAGTTCTTTGCTTAGGGATCATCGTGGTCAATCCAGTCATCTTGATCAAGATGTCTTTTCCATACATCCGCCAATAAAGCAGGCTCAAATGTGTCGTCTATGTGTACATGTTAGCATAAATTTGTTAAGTGTTTAATGTCTTGAATGTAAATTTTGGTTTGAGCATAAGAAGATTATTTATACTATTATTCAGCGAACCAAACACTAGGCCAACTTGTAGAGCAGTTATATTCAACAATAGGTTAATAAAGTTTTAAAAACAAATTGACAATAGCATATTTTGAGTGCTTCAAATCAGTTGGAGACGTAAGTTGCATTGAGGACAACCAAAGGGCTATAATGTACATACATTGAACTTTTGGAGCGGGACGTTGCTGAGAGAAGCAATGTTGTGAAAGTCTCTCGCGACGCGGCAAAACTATATGAAGGTTTGTCGAAGTGCAAACGTCATGGTGACAATCTCTTAAAAAAGAATCTTTGAACAAACTCGAGCTTTACTCATCTGCAATAATCATTATATCATTTATGAGGATTGGTACAATTTCATTATGTGGCTCCTTAAAATACACTAGAAAATACACGATTTTTTTATGAAAAAGGTAAAAAAAGTAAAAACATAAAATGAAATAAACAGAAAAGAAGAAAAGAAAAGAAAGAATAAAAGTAAAAAATAGAAGCAGAAAAGAGAAGAAACAGCAAAGCTACCGTGGGCCGGCCCAAACTGGGGCTTCGGGAGGCTGAGCTTCAGCGACGTACCGCGGTCCGATTTCCCCTCGAATCAGTGGTTCCTTATTTAGTCCCACCTCGCCTGATGAACAGAAAGGGTCGGAGAGGTTCGGCTATATAAGAGGCCGCCCCCTCGATCTTTAGGGTCACTCGCCGCCGCCACCTACAGCGCAATCCCTAACCCTAGCGCCGCCAACGCCATGACCAGCGGCAACGCGTCCACCGTCTATCTCTCCGTCGTCGAGGACGTCCTCGCCAAGGTTCGCAAGGAGTTTATCACCTGCGGCGCTGGCGACGCCGTCCTCAACGAGCTCCAGGCTCTCTGGGAGACCAAGTTGCTGCACTCTGGCGCAATCTCAGGGAACATCGACCGCAACAGGGCTGCCCTCGCCGGCGCGACTCCACCGGTGCACGACCTCAACGTGCCCTACGAGGCCACGTCCGAGGGTCAGTACGCCACCCCAACCGCCGAGATGCTGTTCCCACCGACGCCGCTGCAGACCCCGATACAGACACCACTTTCAGGAGGGATTGATACAGCAGGGATCTATGACATACCCACGGGGCCCTGGGAATATGCCCCATCGCCGATGGGGATGGGGATGATGAATGGTGGTGATGATGATGATGAACCTCCTCTTAATGAAGATGACGACGACGACAATGAGGACATAGATGACTTTGATGAGACGCAGCACCTCGTCCTTGCACAGTTCGACAAGATAACAAGGACAAAGAATCGCTGGAAGTGCACTTTGAAGGATGGGATCATGCATTTGGACGGCAGAGACGTTCTGTTCCACAAGGCTTCAGGAGAGTTTGATTTCTGAATTTCGTTTCGTGGTAGAGATGGTGTTTTAGGTGCCTGCTGCACCTACTGTCCTTGATACAAGGAAAGGGGAGGTGACAAAAGAGTACTGGAGTTGTGGCGAGTTTGGAACTATGAACGTGTGTCCTGTTTTCCTGTTGAGGTCTGCTTCACCCAGTTGGTTTGTTTACCATAACTCGTGTCACTGTAAAATTGCTACGGTTGGTACGGTTGTGGATACTTTTTTGAGATGGTCAATTCAAGCTCTAATACTCCATCTAGGAACAGCAGGTGTGGGAAATCCAGGAACGCAGGAACTGCAGATACACGTTCGAGTAGAATTCGACTTACAAAAAAGGCTCGAACCAAAATTCTGCTAAAAAAAAGACTAGACAAGAACTGTGCAACCGAGTGCCGGCGCCCCCAGGCCGGCCGGTACCCAACCTGAAGACGATCCCATCCTGCTTCCTCGGGCACTTGTTGGTCGTCAGGCAGCTAGGTACGGGCTCAGGGCAAGAACTGCGGCGTTCGCAGCACGCTCAACGGCGAGTTGGCGGGTGTTCCAAATTCTGATCCTCCACAATTTGTGATTTTCCCTATTGAGAACAGAGGATCCTTTGCATTCGTCTACTGGTTCCTTCTGTTTGGTTGAGACTTGTACAGCACAGTGGTAGTGGTGAATGTGAATTATATGCACTGTACTTCATGTATTATATTGCTGTGAACATCCAGGACTTATATTATCGTGCTACAAAAAAAGGTAACTCTGTATTCTCATTTTGCAAATCCTGGTTCCCCCAGTGCTTGGCCCCCTTTGCTTTACTATTTGTTCCCTCCCACCATAACCTGATTATATTGTTGCTGTCTGCTTGCTGAAGATGAGCAAAACAGACAGTGGCTTCTTATTTTCCATCACAGTAAAACCCAACCGATCGTCAACTTGGTATCAGTGCTCGCTAAATGAGCAAAACACTCTGTCACTTGCCATTTTAGTACTGTAGATTCCTTGTATCGTATCAGTGCTCGCTAAATGAGCAAAACACTCTGTCACTTGCCATTTTAGTACTGTAGATTCCTTGTGCTGAGAAGTCGTGTGATTAAATGCTTCTGAGATGAACATCAGCACCAGGTGTTTTTGGTGTTTGTAGATTATATTCTTTTTTTACCTTTCATTTCTTATATATTGTTACCACAATAACCTGATTGAATGATTACTGCATGCTTGCTGGTGATGAGCAAAACAGACAGTGGCTTCTTATTTTCCATCACAGCTCAGCCAATCATCAACTTCGTATCAACGCTTGCAAAATATGATCAAAACACTCTGTTATTTCCTTGTTTAGCACTGTAGATTCCTTCCTCGTGCAGACATGGTGTTTGGTTAAATGCTTCTCAGGTGATCAGCACCCGGGTGCTTTTGGTGTTTGTAGATTCTGGATTGTTCTGTTTTTACCTTTTTATTAGTATCAGAAAATGGTTTTTTTCTTGTCACACTCACACAAACAGAAGTTCTCTGCAAAAACTGAAAAGATTACTTTACTGAAGTTTCAGTCGGCAGCATTGGCGCATTCTTCTTATTGGACATCTATTAGGAAACAATGAAGCATAGTAAATGAAGGCACCTTGACAATATTTTGAGAGACACTACTGGAGTTGAAGAGTGGCTAAAGACAATAGAGTTGAAGACTTTGCTATAAAAACTGAAGCTGAAGAGAGTTGTTTTATACATCTTGCAACGTTTATGATTAAATGAGAATGAGAGAATAAGCTGTAAGCAATCCAAACTATTTATGAAAAAAAAGAGAATAAGCTGAACCATTGACTTACAGAAGCGAGCACGACATGATCACCAACTCATAGTGCAACATGGAAGACAACAGGGATTACTTTATCAATACAATGGCAACAACCTACACCCAAGGAAAGGTATATTTCCATGTGAAGCCAGCTAGCTAAGCAGAGGAAATGAAACAAGTTGACGGAACTTCGCTGAACGGTTCAAGCAAATGAACTTGAAACGTTCTCTTTCAAGTGTTAACTTGCCATATTCTTGCAGCAAAGCCCCTAGTACCAAGCAGGCAAGCAGCAATTTCAGAAACGTGTGCATATATAAATAAAATTAGTGAAGGGAAAGAAAACCGTAGCATTCCTCAGAAAAATGTGATACAGTACCCATGCAAGAAACTATGGCGATTCCCTTCCAGCCGTAGCCCCAATTCTGAGTTCTGAACAATGAGCAAACAATAAGAAGACATCTTAATTCTGAACCCAAGAGTGAAAGCAGCATCCACCAGCGGAACAATGAAGCTGCGCCTATTTCCTGAGTTGCCAAGTATACATGGTCAATACCACTAACCCAACTGCCGAACATATTATGCGCACTAGAGGGTAAAGGTTTGAAGCTACCTGAACTATGACCCAAACCAGAGGAATATCTTTGCCCTAAGAGGTACTCCCTCCGTCCCATAATGTAGGACGATTTTTTGGCACTAGTCTAGTGTCAAAAAACGTCTTAGATTATGGGACGGAGGGAGTAGTATTTTGAGAGTTCTTTTATATCTCTTGCAACATTTATAGCTAAGTGAGAATGAGATGAACCATTAACTTGCAGAACCGAGCACAACATGGTCATGGACTCATGGTACAACATGGAGGACAAAAGGGATTATCCAATAACAACAGCTAAGCAAGCTATCTTTCAATGTGAAGCCAGATAAGCTGAGAAAAATGCAACAAGAACAAGGAGACAGAACTTTCCCTTGCTTAACGGTTCAAGCAAATGAACTTGAAACGTTCCCTTTCAAGTGTAACTTGCCATTCTTGCAGTAAAGCACAGGGCAATGAAATTCAGCTTTCAACTCCAGTAGCAAACAGGAAAGCAGAAATTTCAGAAATTTGTACAGCTATAAATAAAATTAGCGAAGAGAAATGAATTTCCTGAGCTTTGAACTCCGAAGTACGTTTACTGCAAAGAAACCTTGAATCCAATACAAAAAGTATACTAACATCATCTGGACTCATCTGGATGACACTATGACAGCACTATCCTCCAACAATTCTGATCAGTACCCATGCCTACAACAATGGCGATTCGCCTTCCATCCGTAGACATGCTAAGCAGAGGAAATGCAACAAGGCGACAGAATGAACTTAAAACGTTGTAACTTGCCATTCTTGCGGCCAAGCGCCTGGTTGTGCATACATAAAAATATATATATTAGTGAAGAGAAAGAATTCCTGAACTTTGAGCTCCCAAAATACATATAGTGCAAAGAAAACCGTGGGTCCAATACACAACAAGTATACTAAGTATCATCTGTATGAAACTATGAATGTACCATATATCCTCCAACAATTCTGATACAGCACCCATTGCCACAAACAATGGCGATTCCCTTCCATCCGTAAACCCAATACCTGAATTCTGAACAATGGGTAAACAACACCAACACAAATCTGAATTCCGAACCCGAAATGTTAAAGCAGCATCCATGAACTGAACGATGAAGCCGCACTTATTTCCCGATTTCCCTGAGTATACATGGTGAAGAGATGCAATCAATGGTTGAGGAACTCGGCGATGACCTTGTCCTGCGCGACGGCCTCTGGGCAGAGAGGCTCCAGGAGGTGGAAGGTGTGCCCCTTCCCCGGCGCCTGCCAGATGTCCGCCTCCCCGCTCCACCCGCTGGCCCTGAGCCGGTCGTAGTAGGCGCGGCCGCGGTCGCGGAGCACGTCGCCCTCGCCGATGCACACCAGCACGCGCCCGCACGCCAGGGCCTCCAGCCCCGGCGCGCCGGCCACGAAGGGGTTGATGAGCGGGTCGTCCTCCCCGGTGGTGGTCGGGCACATGACGCGCCACAGGCTGGCCAGGCTCTCCCGCGCCGCCGGGTCCAGGTCGTCGGAGGCCACCTTGTCGGTGCCGAGGAAGTAGGGGTGGATCATGAGGAGGCCGTGGATGGTGGCGCCGTGGGGCAGCCCCTCCGCGCCCACCCGCATCGCCACGTGGTGCGCGATGTTGGCGCCGGCGCTCTCGCCGCCGAGGTAGAGGCGGGCGAAGTCGGCGTGGTCGGCGAGCCAGGGCTCGAAGCCACCGGCGGCGGCGCCGGGGGCGGCGTGGGAGACGACCCAGGCGAGCGCGTCCCAGGAGTCGGCGTAGGCGGCGGGGACGGGGTGCTCGGGCGCGAGGCGGTACTCGACGGAGACGACGAGCACGCCGGCGAGCGCGGCGAGGTTGTTGAAGTAGGCGTGGAAGGTGGGGTTGAAGGCGGAGCCGAGGCAGAAGCCGCCGCCGTGGTAGTAGACGAGGACGGGGAGCTTGTCGGGCTTGTCGAGGTCGATGCGGGGGAGGTAGAGGCGCGCGGAGACCTCGGGCGAGATGACGCGGTCGCGGGAGGCGACCCCGGTGGCGGCGTCGGCGGAGGCGGAGGCGGCGACGAACTCGGAGCCGAAGTAGCGCTCCACGCGGTTCTTGTAGATGCGGATGCAGGGCATGGACTCGTAGACGATCTCGTCGTCGGCCGCGGGCGGCGGGGCCGGGATGGGGACGGCGGCGGCCATGGCGCGCGCTGGCGAGATCTGGGCGACGGTGGTGGTTGGGACTGGGGTCGAGGTCGAGGGGGATGCGTAGACTTTGCTCTGCTCTGGTCAAGTAGAAATGGCTCTGCCCAGCGCCTACTAAGGTTGATGTTGATTGGCTTCGTGCTGCAACGCAACTACAGTACTTGAGGCAGAATTGATTGGTTTCATATTTTAATTAATCCTGATTAGTAGTAGAACATGGAAGAGTTGTGATTTTTTTTTTTTTTTTGGGTGGCTCTG
>LR738713.1:757217130-757249213 GCA_902687465.1 Secale cereale | reverse complement strand
GGGGGGGAGGTGGTTCCAGATCCGGTCCGCCTCAAGCATCATTAGTTACTATCACTTGTGAGGAATTGTCCGCTAATTAAGGTTGTGAAAGCTGAGATGGCCAAGCTTGTGCGAGTGCAGGGTTCAGTGGAGGTGAGAGTTTTTTTTTATGAAATCCCTCGGCCCATTTTATTAAAACTAGGCAAGGTTGTTCCACATGTTTCTTATTTCATTTCTGTCTATGGACGATCTTCATTGAGTTAAAATATGTATTTAGTCTAAAAACACATGGGGTCGTTCTATCCTTCTGTTGAGGTTGAAACCCCTAGCCTCTGCATCCATGAATGCACACAACCATATTTATTAAAATATTTAATAAAGGTCTGACGAAAATATACATCAAACAATTTGAAGCCACTACTTTACACCAGCATACTCAAAAATGGGGGCTGCCAACACAATACCCCCACCATCTAGAACTAGGGTCAGCACCGAGCCACCCACAAGGTGTACCGACAACACACATTCGGACCAGCACACCCAAAGAGGTTTCGGTCAAGATGTGGACATGCTTTGCTTGCGTGTACTATAGAGGGATTGTTTCGACCCTTCTTCTGTTGCGTGAGGGTCACCTATTGCGCCTCCTATCACGTTGCCCATGACGGACGCCCCTAACACACGCCGTTGCCATCCTTGTCATCGACCGTCAGGCTCAGACATCTCATGGGCCAAACCGCCTTCCCTGTACGATGGCTCTCTTAGCTTACTGAAGCTATGGTCAACTGAGAACTGCGACTGTCGCACCCTACGACAACATCCGGTTCTCAACGCGGAACCAGGACATCGATTTCCCTCGCCATGCTCTAGGCTAGGCACACCTGCCACTGCAAGATGCATCTCCCCACCAGCATTTGTGGTGTGGACTTGTCTGGTGTGCTTGTGCGCCTACTGTTGGTGATGCCTCCATCGATCACTCCACCATCGTCATCTTATGCTCTATGCCGCAACAGGTATCATCTCGTGGTCGGAGACGGAGCCACGTCCACCAACAACGACTCTATGGTGAAAGCGATGAGACGCCATGCCATGTGCAACCTCGACTCCACGGCGGGCTAGTTACGAGTGTACACCGTAACTTTGTTTGTGGCCTTCCGTTCCTTTACATAAGGTGTATTTGTTTTTTTCAAAAGTCAAACAAAAGTATGTTTGATCAAGTTTTTAGAAAAATATATCAATATTCACAATATGTAATTTATATCATTTGATCGATCATGAAAGGTAGTTTCATATTTTATCTATTAGGTATTAGAGATGTATATTTTGTTCTATACTCTTGGTCAAACTTTAATATGGTTGACTTGCACGGAAATCAATACACCTTACATTTTGAAACGGATGAAGTATTATTTAGCAATAGGAACACTAACCGTTATATGCAGTCGTGTGTACACAATTAGAAAAAAGTGACAAACGATGCTTTTACCCAACGTGAGTGCCGGCACAGTATCTGGATTGGTCCGGCACGCATCTGGCCTTGGGCATTCTTTGTCTTATTTGGCTTCATATGTTCGCCTGATTTTAAACAACGTGTATATGTCATGCAAAGACTGGATGCGTGCTCGTTACGGTTGTTTTGCTTGACGACATTTTTAATCAATAAAGTGTCCTTTATCGTAAATAAAAACTCCCTATCTCAAGTGATCCGTTCACGGAGTTTAGCTACAAACTCCAACACCATCTTCAGTTTAGCACAATTGATTTGGAAAGCAACCCGAGGGTTGTGAATCGGCGAGCCTACTCCAGCCATATCTTTGTAGCCACTAGCTTTAGAGCATCTACAATTGGATCTCTCAACCCGTCTCATACGTCCGGACAGGCCGTCCGGTCACTGGCCGGTCATAATTTTTTAACTCAGACGAGCCCCTCAAATGGCCCTCAAACGCCTGGGCTGACCGACACCCCCAATATTCAGCCCAAATATGAGGAGGATATGGGGAAGCCCGGGCGCGCCCGTCACGTCGGACCCGGCCCACGC
Organism: Secale cereale; assembly: GCA_902687465.1. Lineage (NCBI taxonomy): Eukaryota > Viridiplantae > Streptophyta > Magnoliopsida > Poales > Poaceae > Secale > Secale cereale. Next base: position 757,247,199 of record LR738713.1, on the reverse strand, counting down.
TGGCCCACCCGATCCTAGATAAAATCCTTCCTATTCGCTCGCCGGACCAAACCCTAGCCACTTCACTCCCTTCGCCTCCCCTCTTTTCCGCCACCCAAACTCGTCTCCGGATCCTTCCGGTCCTCTCGGGCTTGGCGGACAACGGATCAGAGTCCTTCACCTCCAGAGCCGTCAACCCTGAACTCATCCCGCGCGGCCCCGATGAGGAGATGGCCGTCCGGCTTGCGCTCCGCCGCGCTCGGGAGGAGGCCCGTGGACGGTTGCGCTCGGACTCCATCCGTCGGGAATCCATCGCGTGAAAGTGCAACTAATCCCCGGGTGGTTTTGGTAATTAATAACAACATATATATCATTGAACTAATATTTACTTGAGAATCATTTCAGAGAAGTTCGATGATATGGGTATGGAAATGTCTGAAGAAGTGGACCCCTCAAAATGCTAAGACAAGCATTGGCAAAAGCTCAAGACTCTATTTTTGGTTTAGTGATCAAAGATCACATTGAGTCCATAGGAAAAGCCAATACTATTAAAAGGGGATGAGGTTGTGTTGATGATCTGGTTGCTCAAGTGCTTAGTGATCTAGCTCCCTCAACTATCAGCACCTTTCACTACTTAACACACTCATAAGTAATCTCGGACAAACCGATTCTGCAAACTCAGTCCCACCGAGATGAACCACCACAGTTATTCTTCCAAACCCTAATTTCTCGGTCCATCCGATTTTGAGTTTCGGTCTCACCGAAACTGGACTGCCAACCTTCTGTAACCAATTGACATCACTTCGGAATATCCGAGTTGTCAATTTCGGTCCCACCGAGAATGGCAAGCTCCTACCTTTGACTCACTTCGGACACACCGAGATGGTATTTTCGGTCCCAACGAAAATCCCAACGTTCACTATATTTGAACTTTCGGTCTGACCGAGTTTTCACTTCGGTCTCACCGAGATGGCTCAAATATGTGTGTAACGGTTGGATTTTGTGTGGAGGCTATATATACCCCTCCACCCCCTCTTCATTCGTGAGGAGAGCCATCAGAAAGTCTACCACTCCTACCACACACTTTCTGAGAAGAGAACCACCTACCCTTGTGTTGAGATCAAGCCATTCCATTCCTACCATATGAAACTTGATTTCTAGCCTTCCCAAGTTGCTTTCCACTCAATCTTTTCTTCCACCACAGCCATATCAGTGAGGAGAGTTGAGTGTTGGGGAGATTATCATTTGAAGCACAAGAGCAAGGAGTTCATCATCATCAACACCATCTATTACCTTTTGGAGGGTGGTGCCTCCTAGATTGGTTAGGTGTCGCTTGGGAGCCTCCGTCTTTGAGATGTGGAGTTGAACCAAGAAGTTTGTAAGGGCAAGGAGATCGCCTACTTCGTGAAGATCTACCCCGAGTAAGGCTAGTCCTCCGTGGGCGTAGGCCATGATGGAATAGACAAGGTTGCTTCTTCGTGGACCCTTCGTGGGTGGAGCCCTCCGTGGACTCGCGCAGCCGTTACCCTCCGTGGGTTGAAGTCTCCATCAACGTGGATGTACGATAGCACCACCTATCGGAACCACGACAAAAATCTCCGTGTCTCCAAACTGCGTTTGATCTTCTCCACCTCTCTTTACTACATGTGCAATTTACTTTCCGCTGCTTATACTCTAGAATTGCATGTGTAGGGTGTTACTTGAATTGATCTTAATTGTGAAACTGCCAAAAACATTGCATGATCAAAAGGCAGATTTTTTAAATTGTCAAGTAGTCTAATCACCCCCCCTCTAGACATACTTTCGATCCTACATCGCGTCCGCCCAAATGGGACATGGATACGGCGCTAGGCCGGCCATAGCTGCCTCGCCGGAGGCCGTGTGGTCCGTCTAGCGTTCGAACGCGCTGGCGGACGCGCAACCCCTCTGGTGACGCGCCGAGCATCGGGATGCACCATGGGCCTCGTTCGACGAGGCCATGGCTCGGCATGCCCTCCGTGCAAGGCACCGGGCGCGGGAGGCGGCGGCAGCCCTCGCGGCGGCGAATGTCGTCGAGGCGGAGTCGCATTCTCCGGCGCCCCGTATGGCGCATCAGTCCGGGCGCCGCAACATTATCGTGGTGGACGTCGGCGGCTCGTCCCTGGATGGATCCATCATCGATCTGACGTCCACGGGCATCGTTCGGGTTCCAGTCTCTGACGAGGAAGAGTAGGGCATGGGAGATGGCGGGGCCTCGAGTCCCGTGAGCCAGCTCGTGTCCCATGCCCTACCGTACCTTGCCGGCGACCGGCCCAACACTCTGAGAAGCGTAGCCGGCTGCCGGACATGGCCAGGGCGGAGCCGGGCGAGCGGGGAGCGGAACCGGACGAGCTCCGCGTAGATTAGGTTTCACGTTGCATGTAATAATATGGATTTGAGATTTCTAATTTAAGGTATCCCGATGTGAAATGTGTTTTTTGAGGGGTGACTGGTCACCGTCCGCGGCGCACTCGGGTGCATCCGCGGGCGTTTGAGGGGTCGGATTTGTTAAGTCCCACTGTAAATGCTCTTATAGCCATCGACGCAAGGCACCAGGGAGCTGCAGACCAAGATGATGTAATGATCAAGATGGTCACGAGTGATGCCCCCGCACCTGTAGTGTGGAAGGATCCATCGACAGATAATGCGACCCAGCTATGATCAGGGGCTGGGAGACCACGGTGTTGGCTAACACATCAGCTTCACCCTTCTTATGTGTCTAATTCATAAAGATGGCGCATGGTGCTCGTACATATTTATGAGGAACTAGCCAACATGGATCAGCTATAATCAGCTGATGTGTCAAATTCATAAAGATGATGTAATGATCAAGATGGTCACCAGTGATGCATGGTGCTTGTACAAAAAGATGGGACTCAAGATTTGATTTCCGATGCATCAGCTATACATGCCAACATGGATCGCTAATCACCAGGGATTACAACGTCATACGCGACTTGGTTTACACACCCGCTAGGCATTAGTAACCTTAACTGTAATGGCTATCTACACAATTTGCCTTTCTTCAAACCACTGGTTATTGAGCTTTGGAGGAGCACTCGTGGATTGACGTGCAATCAAGGAAGGACCGAGAGGTGTAGAATCACGAAACGAAGCCCGCCAATTCTTTGCCCGAGACTATCAAGTGATGATATAGCTGCTCCTTGGAGCAGGCATGATGGTGAGCCCTGGCAGCTTCCAGGGTCGCCGGTTGCTAGCTAGCTCTGCCAGGGATGAACATCAAGAGCCGTACTTAGAAGGAGAACCAGGGATAAACAAGGCCAGCCTTCCTCTCTTTCTTTGGTTCTCTTAGATCTATCACTCATTCCGCTGCCTTCCATTCCAACAATACTGTGGACAGTTTTTGGTCAATCGTGCAGACAGCCAGCAAGCCACGATGATGCACTACTGGAATTCTTATCGCCTTCTAAAGATAGAAATATATGATATCTGGGTTATATATATAAAGGCAGACATGCCACCTGTTTCGTTTGGAGAGCACATGACATACCTGCCAACATAATTGAATTATTTGTACTGCATGTTTGGTTACTAAAGTTACGCTTTCCTAGTCTTAATTCATAGTTTTAACTTTGTGGAGGTTATAACTCGTGAACCAACCTGTGGTTGAGATGGTTAGGTGGACAGTGGTATCCCTAATTTATTTCAGGATTTCCGGCGATGCGCTCTCAGTGGGAGGAGACGTTCCCGTCGACGACGAGGCGCCTACGGTGACTTCGTAAATCTCAAGATGATATGCCGGTTCAGTCTCTCGGAGATGCTCATAAGGGTAGGGTGTGCGTGTGTGCGTTCATAGGGGTGAGTGTATGCGCGTGTATATGAGCGCTTGCGTCTGTACTGATGCTTAAAAAAAGGAAGTTATAACTCAATATGCTATCCACACAATTGTGACATTTCTCTATCTCCCTCTCGTGGCTGTCAGAGGTCGTAAACTTGGTTTCGGTTCCAAGCAAAAATGTTTTTTTTTGTGCAAAATCCAAGCAAAAATGTACGAAAAGAAGGAATCATGTACACGCACCCCAGTGCAGGTGAGAGACTCTTCCATATGGGGACAAAAACTTTTCTCATTTCATTTTTGTCTACGAAGGATCTTCATTGAGTTGCAGATTTTTTTTTTTTGAAACGAGGCAAAAGACTTGCCATTTCATTAATTAAGGGAGAAGGTTTTAGACAGAAGCCGCAAGCGGCCGACGAAGGAAATATTACTCTTGCGGTATTACAATACTCAAGTGCTTGGCACCGGCCAAAGCCCAAAGCGACGCCTCATGCTTGATCTTGTTGATGAGGACCACCGATGGAGCCGCCACGTTGCGAAAGACTCTAGCGTTTCTTTCGGACCAAACCTTTCAAGAGATGAGCATCATCAATGAGGCAAGGGTTTTGGAAGAGCCGAGACGAATCTGAAGGTTGCTGTTCCACAATTCTTTGACCGAAGCGCTCTCCGTTCAGTCTAAAAGCACATGGGGTCGTTTTATCCTTGTGTGAGTGGAAGACTAATGACATCCTGTCCTACTTGCCCTTGAGGTGCTGTGGGTTCACGTGTCTGGTGTTCCTCATGTCCTGTGTCATTTATTCGGTCTATGGACTGTTGGTTGAATCATTGTTTCCAATCAAAATGTGGACTTCTTTGCTTGTACCGTAGACGGATTGTTTCGACCCTTCTTCTATTGCATCAGGATCAGGGTCACCCATTGCGCCTCATGTCGCGTCGCCCGCGATGGTCACCCCCCAACTCATGCTGCTGCCATCCTTCGCATCGGCCGCCAGGCTCAGGCGCCTCTCAGGCCGAACCGCCTTCCCTACGTGGCAGCTCTCTCAGCTTGCCGAAGACTGTGGTCACCAACTCACCACGGGCACTTCAACTATGCTGCATCCTGTGGCAACATCCGGCCCTCAATAATGGTTCTGGTTTTTGGTTTGCGTTTTTTCTTCTCTAAATGAGATGGCCACAGTTTGGCTATTTCACACATTTTGGTGAAATCCCTTACGAAATAGCAAAACAAATATTTGAATTTTGGAACAAAAATGGACAAAATTTGACTGAAATTTGACCAAAAAATTGAAATCAACTGGAACAGAAGTTTATCAATCCAACGTAACCCTAAGGAGTACAAATAATTGTTTGGGCTCAGCCAAACCGTAATGGGAACATTCCAGAAGTTGGGCTAGGCCAAAAAATTCAAATAGATCAAATTTTTTTGGCCGAAAAAGACATATAATGGGCCTCACTAAGATGGCCGGATTTTGGCTGAAATTTAATTTCCTGTGCCGAAAATCAAAACTATGTTCTCATTGGGGCACCAAGACGCCGGTCTCCCTCGCCAAGCTACATGCCATGCACACCTGCCCCTTACAGAATGCATCTCTCGACCCGCATTCATGGCATGGTCGTATCCGTCGCACCCGTGGACCTACTATTGTTGATGCCTCCATCGATCACTCCACCACCGTCATCTTGGGCTCTATGCTGTAGCAGGCATCAACCCCTGGCTGGGGACGGAGCCTCAACCATTGAGAAGGACCTATGGTGAAGGCGATGAGATGCCATGCCACGTGCACCCTCGAATCCATGGCATGTTATTTACCGGTGCACGCACTAGGTCCGTTTGTGGTCCATTCTTCAACAATAGGAACACAAAACGTTATATGGAGTGGTGTGTACACAATTGCAAGAAGTGGCCAATGATGCTTTAACCCAACATGAGTGGTGGCATTGTATCTGGATTGGTCCCGCACTAGGCATTCTCTTGGTCTTATTTGACCTCATATGTTTGCCTGATTTTGACAACGTGTGTATACGTGTGTTTCGCTTGGTGCATCCTAGTCACAAAGACCGGGTGTGTGCTCATTACGGTTGTATTGCTTCATGCAACATTTTGAATCAATAAAGTGTCCTTTATCGAAAATAAAAACTCCCTATCTCCCGTGATCAGTTCATGGAGTTCAGCTGCAAACTCCAGCACCATCTTCAGTTTAGCAGAATCGGTTTGAAAAGCAACGAGAGGGTTGTGAATCAGTGAGCCTATTCCAGCCCTATCTTCGCAGCCACTAGCTTTATAGCCATAGACTCAAGGGTCCTTGTAATGACCCAAGATGGTCACAAATGACGGCCTTGCACCTCCAGTATTGAAGGATGCAGATAATGCGACCCAACCATGATCAGGGGCTGGGAGATAACGGTGTTGGCTTAGACATCATGAACTAGCTATGTGGTTAATGTAAAAATAGATGGGACTCTAGATTTGTTTTCTGATGCATCAGCTATATGCCAGTTGCTATATTTATACACACGAAAGGTTAAGATGTGCATCCACAGTTTCCCCTAGCGGCGGCTAGGGTTTTTCTCCTCGGAGGCGATTGCGTCTCCGAGTCTACCCCGACGCCCGGATCGAGTTCACCTCGCCTCCACCGTAATATTACCCACCCCCGAGTCGATCTCTCTCGCAGCTCTGTCACAGTCATCCATATAGTGTGCGGCGGCTTGTGCTCGAGGCGGTTGAGATCGGAAACTGCCTCTGGAAGTCCGTCTTCTAGAGTTCTCGAAGACTAATCCATGGCGTCCCTCTCTGACGCTCAATCTGAGACTAGCGGCGGTCGTGGTGCCGCTGCAAAATCGAATCTTGATGAGTTCTTTGATCAGCTGGACCTTAATGAAGAGGAGTTTCATGACGTTCAGATTGATGAAGATGTTCCGGTAGGGCTGGAATTCGAGCCGAGTCGAGCCAGCTCGGCTCGACTCGCTAGAACTTGTTTCGTTAACGAGCTAGCTCGACTCGACTTGTTATTATAACGAGCTCAAACCCAAGATTGGCTCGACTCGTATAACTCGCGAGCTGGCTCGTTTAGCTTGTTAAGCTCGTTAAAGATATGAATATAAAACCTCAAATATGATAAAAATGATCATGTAGAACTTATACTGCTTGGATTCCTAAGTATAAGTTTTTTTAGAGATTTCAATATGGACTACATAATGATGTATATAGACATAGTTTAGAGTGTAGATTCACAAATTTTCTATGTATGTAATCCATATTAGAATCTCTAAAAAGACTTATATTTAGAAACGAAGGGGGTACATCACGAAACAATTGTAATTTCCTTGTAACGCATGAGTCTCCTGGGCGGCTGGGCTTCAACGGTTGGGACTTGTGTTGTGCGCCTGGGACGCACGATGCTGAGTGGCTGATATTATTTTGAATTCGGAGTGGCTGATCTTTTGTACCGAGCCTAACGAGTTACACGAGTACTCGTGAGATTGGCTCGTTTAACTTGGTTGATAAACGATCTTAAACTGAAGCTTGGCTCGACTCATTATTCTTCGAGTTCGAGCCGATTCGAGCCGAGTCACGAGCTACTCGTTTAGCTCACGAGCTTCGAGCTTTTTTCCAGCCCTATGTTCCGGTGATCAATGAAAGCGTTCGCTGGCTAGCCCTAGCGCGGGTTCATACGGAGAAATCGTTCAGTCAGAGTGCGTTCTACAAGGACATGAGGGTAGCCTGGAATCCCGCTCAGCAGGTTCGCTTCAGGCCGGTAGGTTCCAATCGATTTGTGGTTCAGGCATCGTGCCTGGGAGATTGGGAACGTATTCTGCATCAAGGCCCATGGTTGTTTCGTAATATGGCAGTGTTGTTGTGCCCCTATGATGGGTTTACTAGGGTTGAGGATATTGCAAATAACCTTATGCCAATCTGGCTGCAGATCCACAAGTTGCACGATGGCTTTAGCAAACCGGGAATAGTTGAGAAATTGCTCAAGGGTGCTGGGACGATCCTTGATATGCGCCTTAATGGTAATACCCGTGGAGATTATGTCAGGGTCAGGGTCCAGCATGACATCAATAAACCTCTTACAAGGTTTGTTAGCATTGTTCGGGCCAAAGAAAGAGTGGTCTTCATGGTCCGCTATGAAAAACTTGCAAAGTTCTGTAAGGTATGTGGTCTCATTGGCCATGCTCTTAAGGAGTGTGGTACGGGGATACATGAGGAGAAGAGCCACAAGTATGGAGACTGGTTGTATGCAGAACCTTTGAAACGTGTGGAAGGGGAACTGGGGCAACAACCTGTTAACAATTCCCAGGCCAGTCCTACGGAAGTCAAAGATAAGGTGGCTGCTATTCAGGACGCGGAGCTGACTGATACAACGACAAACCCGGTTAAGAGTGGTACAGTTTTGATGGAATGTGACAAAGGTGTCCGCAAGAGGCTCTTGCTGGAGGGAAAGAAGAAAACTGATGATCAAACCCCACCCCCAGTGACAACTGCCATGTTGGCTATTACGGATGGCAGTGCGAAGGATACGGAGCAAGGTTCTCCGACTAGCAGCTCTAACAGTAAACGTGCAAAGGTTGATGATGTGCCACAAAATGAGATATCGGCGGCCTCCCTAGAGGAGGACCGCCGGACGCAATGAATGTTTTAGCTTGGAACTGCCGGGGTGGGGGGAACCGCCGGACAGTTCGCGAGGTGTTGGCCCTCTCAAAAGCCAATTCCCCCAAATTTGTCTTCCTTTCGGAGACAAGACAAGATGTATCAAAGATGGAGAAGCTACGTTGGCAGCTGGGCTTAAAAGGTTTCGCTGGTGTTAGCTGTGATGGTTTGAGTGGAGGCTTAGCATTGTACTGGGATGATTCCCTTTCAGTGGTAGTGCTGGACTCTTGTAAGAGATTCATTGATGTTCAAGTGAAGGACCCGAGTAACGATACTTGTTGGCGGGGTACTTTTGTTTACGGCGAACCAAGAGTGGAGAATAGGCATATCATGTGGGATAAGCTTACAACTCTACGCGCAACTTCAGCAGATCCATGGCTGGTTTGTGGTGACTTCAACGAGGCTATGTGGCAGCATGAACACATCTCACGTACTACTCGATCCGAAGTACAAATGCAAGCCTTTCAAGACTGCTTAAACATGTGTGAAATTGTGGATCTGGGGTTCTCAGGTGTGCCGTTCACATATGATAACGGCCACACAAACAATAGCAATGTCAAAGTCCGGTTGGACAGGGCATGCGCGGACCAGGCTTGGCGGGATCTTTTTCCGGCCTCCCGTGTCCTTCGTGTGGTTTCATCTTGCTCGGACCACTGTGTTCTAGTAATTGAGTTGACCGCTTTACCGTATAATCCGAGACAGAGTGTGCCAAGATACGAGATCATGTGGGAGAGGGAGGCGGCTCTACCAGAGATAATTCAAAATACGTGGGCTGCTCATAAACCAGAGGCTAACCTAGGTGCGGTATCCAGTTCGCTTAAGGAGATGATGAAGCAGCTTCGGGCGTGGAGTAAGCAAAACTTTGGCAACGTTAATAAGAAACTCGAGAAGCTGAGGTTAGAATTGGCGAATCTGCACCTCACTAATGCTGATAGAGTTTTGTTACGTACCAAGATGAATGAGTTGGACGAACTCCTATACAGGGAGGAAATGATGTGGTTGCAACGGTCACGCATCAGCTGGCTTAAGGAAGGCGAACGTAATACTAAATACCTGCATAGAAGAGCAGATTGGCGAGCGCGACGGAATTTTATTCAGCGCTTGCGCAAGGAGGATGGTACCTGGGCGACCGCCCCATCTGATATGGAGCTAATGGCGCGGTCTTATTTTCAGGAGGTATTTACCAAAGACCCAACACTTTCACCGGTGGCAGTGCTGGAGTGCATACAACCCAAAGTGACATTAGATATGAATGAGGCTCTCTGTGCTCCATACTCAGAGAAGGAAGTGTTAGACGCTCTATTCCAAATTGGTCCACTCAAAGCGCCAGGAGTAGATGGCTTCCCGGCAAGGTTTTATCAGCGGAATTGGGGCTCCATGAAGTCAGAAATAGTGCCTGCTGTTCTCGAGTTCTTCTCTTCTGGAGTCATGCCCGCAGATGTGAATGATACTACTATTGTTTTGATTCCTAATATTTCCCATCCGAAAGAATTGAAGGATTTCTGGCCGATTAGTTTGTGCAATGTCATATACAAAATCGTGTCCAAGTGCATCGTCAATAGGTTACGTCCGATCATGCAGGAATTAATCTCCGAGAATCAGAGTGCCTTCATTCCTGGAAGACTTATTTCTGATAATTCTATAATTGCTTTTGAGTGTATTGATTATATCCAAGCAAAACGGTCTTTGGAATCTCCTTGTTGTGCCTACAAGTTAGATCTCTCCAAGGCCTATGATAGAGTTGATTGGGATTTCTTGGAACAAGCACTGTCCAAGTGGGGGTTTTCGGAGGTTTGGATCACAAGGGTGATGGCATGTGTGTCCTCGGTGAAGTATTCGGTGGAACTCAATGGGAAATTGTTGGAGGCTTTTACCCCTACGCGGGGTCTTAGACAAGGTGATCCGTTGTCCCCCTTTTTGTTCCTATTTGTTGCTGATGCACTTTCTGCTCTTCTCCATCAATCAGTTAATGATGGTCATCTAGAGGGACTAAAAATTTGTAGTACGACACCAGTTATATCTCACTTGCTTTTTGCGGATGACTCTTTGGTTTTCTTCCGAGCTTCAACGTACCAGGCAGAGGTGGTGAAAGATTTGTTGAGCACTTACGCACAGTCTACGGGTCAGCTCTTGAACCCTTCCAAGTGTTCCATTCTTTTCTCCACAAACTGTCCGGGGGCTGTTTCGGAGTCTATAAAGCATACTTTGGGTATCTCTCACGGGAGGTTTTCGAGCCTAAGTACTTGGGGCTGCCAGTGCCACAAGGAAGAATGCATAAAGACAGATCTGAGAGTACCCAAGAAAGGTTGAGTAAGAGGCTCGTGGATTGGAGCGAGCAATATACGTCCACTGGTACTAAAGAGATTCTTATAAAGTCGGTGGCGCAGGCGATCCCCACCTACGTCATGAGTGTGTTCAAACTTCCGGCTTATGTTTGTGATGACTTAACTCGGCTTATGAGACAATATTGGTGGGGCGTGGAAAACGGGAAGAGGAAGATGGCTTGGTTGAGTTGGGAGAAGATGATCTTACCCAAAGCTAAATGGGGGATGGGCTTTCGAGATATGCGTGCGTTTAATCAAGCCTTGTTGGCCAAGCAAGCTTGGAGGCTGATTGACACACCGGAAAGCTTATGCGCTCGCCTGCTGCGTGCAAAGTATTATCCCAACGGAAATATTCTTGATACAGTGTTCTCTGGACGAGCTTCGAAGGTCTGGAAAGGAATCAACCCTGGGCTGGAACTTGTGAAGAGAGGTATAATATGGCGAGTTGGAGACGTGTCAAAAATCCGAACGTGGCGAGACCCTTGGATCCCACGGGGACGCGATTGTAGACCAATCACTCCTAAGAGGAACTGTCGTTTTAACCGTGTGTCAGACTTCTTGGAAGAAACTGGAGCATGGAACTTACAACGGCTCAGGGATCATTTCTGGGAAATGGACATCAATGAAATTCTAAAGATCAATGCTTCACCGAGAAGAAGGGAGGACTTCATTGCTTGGCATCCTGGAAAGCATGGCTCTTTCTCTGTGAAGAGTGCCTGCCACCTGGCGACCTCTGTTCGGGAGGAGAACGTTGCAGGTGGGGCATCCAGCTCATCCCCGGATGGTGATCGAAAGTTGTGGAGACTACTCTGGCAGTCTAAAGTCCCTCTTAAGATGTGTATCTCAGCGTGGAAGGCTTGCTCGGGAGCTTTGGCGACAAACGAGTGCAAGGTCTATAGACATATCAGCAGGCGGGGCACTTGTCCTATGTGCGGTATTGAAAGAGAAGACTCATTCCACGCTCTTATCTCCTGTGCACATGCGATATCATTATGGGAGGCGATGCGGAGCGTGTGGAATCTGCCACCTCGTGAGTGCCTTGTCAATTCCGGTCTTGACTGGCTTCTTCACGTACTTGCTGCATGCTCAGCACAAGTACGGGATATGGTTATCCTTCTTTGCTGGCGTATATGGAGTGTACGCTCAGATGTAACTCATGGCAAACAGTCGCTTTTTGGACAGCTATCTAAGGTCGCTCAGATTATCGGAACAGTTCACTACTGAACAAATGATCAAGGGGAAGATGAACGTGGTCCAAGAACCGGAAGTCCGGCCTGAATCTACTCCAGTGGAAGTGGAACCCTAGCCTCCGCCACCGACTGGTTATGTTGCACTGTCTGTCGATGGCTCCTTTCAGCCAATGGACGGTTCGACAGCTATGGGTTTGCTGTTGCGTCGACATGATGGCTCTATCATCTTCTCGGCTTACCGGGTTCTTTTCCACTGTAAGGATGTCCTGGAGGCGGAAATCCATGCAATAATGCAAGGTATGGCGCTGGCTCTCCAGCATTCCGCTCTACCGGTATGGGTACAATCAGACTCTGCAGTAGCCTTATCTTCACTTGTTGATGCAAGTTTGTCCAGATCCGTCTATGGCCATCTTGTTGCCGAAATCAAGTCTCTTATGGAGGAAAGGGAGTTCATTCCGAAGAAAATTACTAGAAGTCAAAATAGGGTTGCAGATTGTTTGGCCTCTTATAGCCGCACCGGGTCTTGTATTGCAGTGTGGTTGTTAGGAGTTTCGCCGTGTATAACAGAACTTGTGCCACGTGATTGTATCCCTATGTTCTTGGAATAAAACTCACTTTTTTCCCGCAAGAAAAAAAAAAGATGTGCATCCACAACACGGATTGCTAATCATCGGGGATTACAACGTCATAAAAATTGATTTACACGGCCGCTATAGCAACCTTGTCTACCAAGGATATCTACACAACATGCTTATCTTCAGTGCACATACTGTTGAGCTTTGGAGGAGCGCTCACAGTTTGACATGCAGTCGAGAAAGAACCACGAAGTGTTGGCCCGGGAGTATGTACATTGCCACTCCTTCGTGGAACCATACTAGTGAGGGCAGTTCCTACTTGACGCGCGCGAGCGTCAAACCGTCGCGGCTTCGCGAAGCGACCGACCGACACAGGCCGGCCCACCTGGAGCAAGGAACCGTTTTTTTTTCTATTTTGTTTTTATTATTTTTCCCGGTTTTCTTCACTATTCCTGTTTTCAATTTCTTTTTTCATCTTTCTGCTTATTTATTCCCTTTCTTTTCTTTTCTATTTTTTTTCCTTTTTATTTTTTTTCATAAATTCAAAATTTCCAAAAATGATCCGAATTTTCAGAAGTCGTTTGACTTTTCAGAAAATGTTTGAAAATCCAAATTTTGTTCATGTTTTTAATTTTTTGCATGTTTTCAAATTCTGTTCATGTTTCAAATAAAGTTTGGAATTCCAAATTTTGTTCATCGTATAGAAGAAAAATGCTCACCATAGAAAATCACGGTGTATAAAAAATGTTTATTGTGTATAGAAAGTTTGTTCAACGTGCATTTGAGAAAATGTTCATCATATATTTTTTTATATGTAAGGTGTGTATTTATACTAAGGAAATGTTCAGTGTGTATTTTGTATTCATTTTTTTAAATTGCTCATAGTTAAAAAATTGTTCACATTTTCAAATTTTCTTTGCAATTTAAGAAAATATTCACGTTTTAAAAAGAATATAAAAAATCACGTTTTCCAAACATTGGCCGCATTATAAAAATTGTTCACATTTTTTCCAAGAAATGTTGAAAAAGCTGAAAACCCCGGATCTGTCACTTTTAGTTGGTACTTTAAATGTTCTAGGCGTCTTCAATCCCTAGTTTGGCTAGTTAGCATCGCTAGCTATCATCACAAAATCGGTAGTTCGACTCCCTATCGTGTCTGCTCCTACTTTTTCGATTCGCTCGGTGCCTGTGAATTGGGCCGCCGCGTTTGCGCGCCACCTTCAGCGAAAGTTCCTCATTTTGACGCTCACGAGTGTCGAGCAGGAGCTCACGCCGGCGAGCCCAGGCAGCTTCCAAGGGTTGCGGGTTGCTGGTTCCGCCCATCTTCATCAACATTGGTAGTTAGAAGGAGAACAAGGGATAAACGAGGCACGCCCGTGGGCCTACTGTAGTTGTTGCCTCCGTCGATCACTCTACCACCGTCATCTTGTGCTCTATGCCGCAATTGGCATCGCCACCTAGCGGGGGACGGAGCCATGTCCACCAATAAGGACTATGGTGAAGGCGACGAGACGCCATGCCACGTGCAACCTCGACCCCATGGCATGTTATTTCGCGGTGCACACACTAGCTTTGTTCCTGGTCTATTCTTCAACAATAGGAACATAAAACGTTATATGCAGTGGTGTGTACAGATTTGCAAGAAGTGAACAATGATGCTTTTACCCAACATGAGTGGCGGCATAGTATCTGGATTGGTCCCGCACCCATCTCGCCTTACGTGTTCTCTTGGTCTTATTTGACTTTATAAGTTTGCCCAATTTTAAACAATGTGTGTATGTGTGTGTTTGGCTTTGTACATCATAGTAATGCAAAGACCTGGTGTGTGCTCGCTATGATTGTATTGCTTGATGCAACATTATGAATCAATAAAGTGTCCTTTATCTAAAAGAAAAACTCCCTATCTCCGGTGACCAGTTAACCGAGTTCAGCTCTCTAGCACCATCTTCAGTTTAGCACAATCTGTTTGGAAAGCAACGGGGATGGTTATGAATTGGTGATCCTACTCCAACCCCATCTTTGCAACCACTAGCGCATCGACGCAAGGCTCCAAGGGTCTGCAGGCTGAGGTCATGTACTGACCAAGACTGCAGGCTGAGATGATGTACTGACCAAGATGAATGACGCCCCCTACCTGTAGTGTTGAAAAATCCATCAACAGATAACGCGACCCAGCCATGATCAGGGGCTGGGAGATAACGGTGTTGGCTAAGACATTAGCTTCACCCTTCTTATGTGTCCAATTCATAAAGATGATGCATGATGCTCTTGCATGTTCATGATGAACTAGCCATCATGGTGCATGTAAAAATAGATGGGACTGAAGATTTGTTTTCTGATGCATCAACTATATGCCAGTTGCTATATTTATACATGAAAGGTCAGGATGTGCATACACAACACAGATTGCTAATCACCGGGGATTACAACGTCATACGAATTGATTTACAGGGCCGCTAGCAACCTTATCTACCAAGGATATCTACACAAGATGATTATCTTCAGTGCACATACTGTTGAGCTTTGGAGCAGCGCTCACGGTTTGACGTGCAGTCGAAGAACCACAAAGAGTAGGAGTGACTAGGTGACCCAATGATTGGGCCAGGAAACGAAGCCTGCGGACTCTTCGCTCGCGACTATCCAGCGATGATATCGCTACTCCATGAAGTAAACACAGTGAGCCCGGGCAGCTTCCCTGGGTGGCTGGTTGTTGGCTTTGCCCTTCTCCATCTGCAGTGATAGTTAGAAGGAGAGCGAAGGATAAACAAGGCCAGCCTTCCTCTCTTTCTTTGCTTCACTGGGATGTATCACTCATTCCGATGCCTTCCATTCCGACGATACTCTCGATATTTTTTTGGTCAAGCATGCACACAGACAAACCAGCAAGCCAAGACGATGCACTACTGAAAGGCTTATTGTCCTCTGAAGATAGAAGTTAGGATATCTGGGTTGTAATTTATAAACGAATATATGCCACCTATGTGGTTCTGAGGGCACATGCACCTGCCAACTATAGCACAAATGAATTATTGGTACTGCATGTGGTTACCAAAGTTACGCTTTCATAACCCAATATGCTATCCACACAATTGTGACATTTCTCTATCTCCCTCCCGTGGCTTTCAGAGGTTGCAATTGCAACTGGTTTCGGTTCTAGGCAAAAAATGAAATATTTGCAATATCCAAGCAAAACTATATGAAAAGAAGGAATCGTATACACACACACTCCATGATCAAATTTGTTGCATTTCATTCACACTGTACCCGAGGTTTTTAGTATTAAATATCTACATATAATCCGCAAATAAAAAAGTATAACATGCTCTCTCTTACCTTCTCTTTTCACATGATAGGTAAGAGTATATATCAGATCCGAGCCGTTGATCTCATCAGTTAGTGATCTGATTAACTCTTACCTTCTTACCTCACATGTAAAAAAAAAAAAGGTAAGAGAGATTATGTTATTTTTTTCCATATGTACATATATCCCCATAACAAGCAAGACACACAAGATAGACACGGTTAATAGAGTAATCTCCACTACTAATAAAAGAGCAAACATTATCTTCGCTAAACGCACCCCGCAACACATACACGGACCCACTACTGCCGCATGATTATCCTCACCAATCTAAATCCAACGGCTAGCCTTCATCTGATAAGTTTTCTGGTGTGCACTTACTAATTTACATTGACTGACCGTACTCCACCGCGGAGGAAAACTTCCATCCATGCGCAAGCAAACACAATCCCTAAATCGCGTACATCTTCCAAAACTTGCATCCATGCGCAAGCAAACACAATCCCTACAATCACGTAGATCTTCCAAACAAATTCAAGGTATCCTCATTCCCAACATGGAATATACATTCCATCCAAAAACAAGAAACATATCCCACTGATATCTCCTTGCCGCACGAAAACATAATCACCTTCGCCTTCCTAGACAGCGACCTCGCCGCACGAAAACACGACCGCCTTCCTGGTCGGCGCCCTCGCCGCCCTACACTAGCTGTCAAATGCGCAACTGCTCCCGCCTCACCTTCTCGCTGCAAACACGCCGTCGGTTGCTTGAATCACCTGTGCCATCCTCTGAAAACATCAGGCAAGATATTAATATTACACATTTCTTCTTGTTCTTGCAAATTATCTACTGACTTTTTCCTGCTTTAAGAAAATGCAATCTAAAGATTTATGACAACAAAACTTTAATCTATTTCTTACTAATATATGCTCCCAGTCAACCCGAGTGACAGATTTCAGACTGGAGTATTCAGTCTACGAAGTCGACGTTATGACTTCTCCAAATCACTCGGGGGCACGAATCCCATTTCAGGATATAAGCAACATCCATTCCTCAGGTAACTATCAGCCAACTGGGCGCTCCTTTTTTCCTGGGTCGATGAACACTTCTATAACGAATGTACTAATTTGCATTCTATATTTAAACAGACCCTAAAGAAATGAAGAGGCAGAGGGACAGAGAATATTATGCACGGAATAAGGATGACATTCTGAAAAGACGTCGTGAGGCACGTTTAAAGAAGCAGATTGATAATCCTCTGCAGAATGACGAGCAAGATGTGCCACACACACCCCTAGCCATGTCCCAAGGTAAGTATGGCCATGTACTGCGTGTTTATGTATTATTCAGGTAACTTATGATACTCTATATCGTACATGTAGACCCTACGGAGATGAAGAGGCGATTGGATAGGGAACGGTATTCACAAAATAGAGAGGAGATATTAAAGAGACAACGTGATGCCTACAGACACAAAAAAATGGCTGACGCTTCCGCCGATATCAATGTCCATGAAAATGGAACACAAACACCGATGTCCATACCCATTGGTAATGATGATCAACCAACTACATACAACCCTATTTGTTGATACTAATTATCTTTCTCACCTATGTAGACCCTAAAGATATACGGAGGCAAAGGGACAGGGAGCGATATGCACAAAATAGGGATTAAATATTAAAACGACAACGCCTATCACGTGAACAGAGAAAGGCTACTACGACCCTACTCACCAACGATAGCACCGTGTCACACACACCAGCTACAGGACAATCCGGTGTCACCCAACTACAAAAAATATCATCTGCAGGTTCTGTGCTACCATAACATATTGAGTGCATGTTGTTATCTTATCGAATATAACAACAAAGAATTTTACTGATGTTATCTACACTTTTTCTTACAGTATTATCAAATATACCAATTTCAACTCTATCACCTGAACATGTCCCCCACGACAAGGAGAATACATTGACATACGACGAGGAGTCCGATTGGTTGCACAGGAATGATGCATATCAGATACAACAAATTGGTGGACGCATTAGAGCTGTTGCTATGCCTCTTGGTCATAACATGCAATCAATCTCCACCACCGTAAGAGATATAGCACAAGGTATGCTTTAATGGCGTTGGTTTGTACTCTTCTAAACAATAATAAAACTATAATCAGCTTCCGAATGAAAGTTACTGTCAATTGAACATAATGCAGGGCCTCTCACACAACTCTCAGGGGTTCAGGCAACCCAACCTAGCAGAATACTTAACCCAGATTTCTCAATTCAAGGTGCAGGTTAGTTCGTCCATTTAGTTGTGGTTGAAGTGTGTCCACGATGTTTACTTGATCGCAAATCCGAGTTCTCTTTAGTTTATTCAAGTATAGGGACTTTTAATGTCTCCAGTCAACCTCACAAGACGCCAACAAATGATAACAGACGCCCTGCAGATGATACTCCAAGCACTCAAGATCTACAAAGTAATTTTGATGACCCTATACTACTATAATACCTGATTTTGAATGCTCTACTTATCTTGTGGTTTTCCATAGTGGGCAACGACCAGATAGAACATCCATATGGAATATTTGAGCCTGTTGTTCAACAAGCCAATTTTGAAGGTACATTATATATTTTGTAGTCCAAATATCTGGTTCTTCGTCAATAAATTTCTGGCATTTATGTTTGACCAATATGTTTTGTCTACTAGACTGCTTGGCGCCATTGCAAAATGGAGAAGCTGTATACCATGAGCCTGATGAGGAAGCTAGAATATTTATGGCCGAAAGTATGTCCATTGTCTATTTTCGAATTTACCATGAGCCTGATAGGTCTTCATTCATAATTTAATACATATTGTTCTTCAATAGGTCTTTCTTATGAATCGTACCAACTTGGACGCCCTTCTGCACGAGCAGCACCAGTATCAAATTCCAATGAATTCATTTACCAAAACCTGCCTACAAAGCACCATGTCCTAAGAAAGGTTGCCGACTGCCGCCACTGTGGGGCATTGCGGTTTCCATTTGAGGGGCCAGCATTTTGTTGCAGAAAAGGAAAAGTCAATATTACTACTCCAGACGTTTCAGATGAGTTGAAACGGTTGTTTACAAGTCAAGATGACGAGGATGCTAAACATTTCAGAGAACATATACGGTATTTCAACTCGCACTTCTCATTCACAACTCTAGGAGTCACCCTTGATCGCCGAGTAAGCACTGCGGCAGGAACTGGAGTATATACATTTCGTGCATGTGGTGGCTTATACCACACTCTTGATGGTCTGGTGCCGTCTGATAATGGACCTCGGCATTTGCAGCTCTATATTTATGATACAGATCAAGACTTGTGTCACAGGGCTATGAGGTCTCCAGATCTTAATATAGACCTCATACGAAATATTCTACGAATACTAGAGTGTAACCCTTACGCGCAAGTTTTAAAGAGCCTTGGGTCTGTTCCGAATCTAGATGAGTATAGGATCTCACTAAACACGGATATCAACTTGGATCAAAGAAGGTACAATGCCCCAACGACTTCTCAGGTGGCAGCGATATGGGTTGAAGGGAGCGACCCGCAGAATTGCTTTGACAGAAGTGTTGTCGTACATGGAAAAAAAGGAGACCGACCCCTATATATTAGAGCATACTATGGGTGCTACGACCCATTGTCCTATCCACTATTCTTCCCACGTGGGGAGACTGGTTGGAATCGGAGGATGCCATATGTTGGCCTACTCGATAACACGACACAATGTTCATCGGGTAATACTGCACCACAAGTAACCCAAACCTCTGATATATATACAGGTATGATGTTCATTATTCATTTATATACTTGTTATTTATGAATGAAGACTTATGTTCACATTTTCCTATTAGATGAAAACTTGATTACAGAAAGTGAACAAGTTGGGAATTTTGAACCACATGAAAACCATGCCACGGATTTACCTGCAGGTATAGGTCATCTTTCCTTATTCTTCAATTCCTATGTGTGGTAAATTATTATGCGTGCAAAAGACATATTGAATTTGAAATGTCGTGAATCATGTAGATGACATGACCCAATATTCAGCAGATAATCATGTACCACAAGTAGACCAAACCTATGATTTATCTACAGGTATGATGTGCATTATTAATTTATATATTTGCTATTTACGAATGAAGACTTATGGTCTCATTTTTCTATCACATGAAAACTTTATTACAGAAAATGAACAAGTTGGGAATTTTGAACCACATGAAGACCATGCCACGGATTTACCTGCGGGTATCGGTCATCATTGCTTAATATTCAATTCTTATATGCTCAATTATTATGCCTGCAAACAACATACTGAATTTGAAATGTTGTGAATCTTGCAGATGACAATGAGTATAACCCAGATGAGGATTTTGGTGACAATGAGGTGAATGCAACACAATCCAGGAAATTTGTTAGTGCGAGGGGGTACTACTGCTTGAAACTGCAGGTCAGGAAGAAGCTTTTTAACATCATCTTGTTTGGGGCGCGCCTTTTCCAACAGTGGGTTGTTGACATGTATATCAAGATGGAGACTATGAGGCTAGACTAGTACTCAAAGCCGGAAAATCAGAAGGTTATACGCGCTGACCTATACCAGGTAACGTGCTTGTGTATATTCTAATAGATCATAATACAACAACTTTTTGGCCATTCCATGCTTTTCTATAACCTTGTATACTATTATAGGGTCTTGTTGACACTGTCATTATCGGCGAGTCACGCGGTGATCGGATTGGCAAGAGAATCGTGCTCCCACGTACATTTCCGGGTGGTGACCGTGACATGCAACGGAGGTTTCTCGATGCGATGGCAATAGTCCAGCGGTGGGGTAAACCGGATTATTTTATCACAATGACTTGCAATCCTTATTGGGAGGAGATAACTCAGAAACTAGAGCCTGGACAACTGCCACAAGACCGTCCAGACCTGGTGGCAAGAGTATACAAAGCTAAACAACGAGATATGATGGACTTACTGACTAAGGGTAAGCATTTCGGAGAAGTCGCGGCTTATGTACATGTCACGGAGTTTCAGAAACGAGGTCTCCCGCATGAGCATATACTTCTAATCATGAAAGCAAAAAGCAAGTTAGCGACCCCGGATGACTATGATCGGGTGATATCTGCAGAGATACCTGACAAAGAAAAATACCCCATTCTACATGATCTGGTCATCAAACACATGATGCATGGACCCTGTGGTGAGTTGAAGAAAAGTTGTCCTTGCATGATTGATGGACAGTGCCGATTTCATTACCCGCGAGATTTTTGCAATGCCACACAACAAGGGAAAGACTCATATCCCATCTATAGGAGGAGGGATGATGGGCGTGGAGTTAGGATTAGAGGAGCAAATTTGGACAATAGATGGGTGGTCCCTTACAACCCTTTTCTGCTTATGCGATACAACTGCCACATTAATGTCGAAGCATGCTCGAGCATCAAGGCAGTCAAGTACTTGTTCAAGTACATCTACAAAGGGCATGATCGGACATCCTTTGCATTCGAGCAGGATATCATCAATGATGGTGGAATCATCAATGAAATCCGACAATATAGGGATGCACGCTACATATCTCCACCAGAGGCTATTTACAGGATTTTTGGTTATAAAATGTTTGGTGTCAGTCCATCTGTGCTGCAGCTCCAGCTTCATTTGCCAAACATGCATACAGTTGCATTTAAATCTTGTGAAAATCTGGAAGATGTTCTCGCTCGACCATCTTCTTCCAAGTCCATGCTTACCGAGTACTTTGAGATGAACCGAAGGTTTCCGGAGGCACGAAAATGGTTGTACATGTTGGGGTCTAACCCTAGCTAGCTCGAACTAGGTTTCAGAGACGGAGGTAGACGAAGCAAGGAACGGAGAAGTTTTTCTCGCAACAAAACCACAGCGACGGACGCCCTTTTTTCTCTTGTTATATAAAGGTGGACACACCAGATCATATCTGGACTAACAACCTACTCATAACAACCTGGACGCTCTACCAAACTCAAATCACAACCGGCTATGTAGCTAACAGAAACGCAGCGCCCACGGAACCTTTCTAGCGATCCGGTCTTCCATCGATCGTGAGCCCGGCTTGCTCGTCCGCCCGACCTAGACGCCAGGTTCCTCGTGTTGCACCTCTTGCACGCTATCTCGATCGCCATACGATCGCCACAAACCGGCTAGACTCGACCCAAACACACGCACCCCATGCACGCACACACGCACACTCGCCACGGCGTCCGGCACGACCAGCATGCACGCACACATTGGTCACCACCACCGCCGTGTCTTATTCCTAACAATCTACCCCTAAGACACGACCTACAGAAGGTGCGGCTCGTCGGCGATGTTGGCGAGGAGCGCCTTCTCCTTCTTCGGCTGCCGGCAGTCGTGGGAGAAGTGGCCATGAACGCCACAGTTGTAGCACTTCCCGCGCCGCCGTCTCGTGCCCGAGGCCACGCTGCTCGCACCGTCGTCGTGGTCGAGGCTGCCGCCGCGCTGACGTTGCCGTGCCTCCCACTGGGCAGCTGTGAGCATCAACTGATCACCGCCTCGTCCACCGTCGTCCTGCGTGCGCCGACGTAAGCGTTCGTCGAACGCCTTGAGCCTGCTCAACGCCTCCTCGAACGCCATCGTGTCCACGTCGCAGAACTGCTCGATCCCGGCCACCGCGGCATACAACCGATCGGGCACCGTGTCGAGCAGTTTTTTCACCATGGCGGCGTCGTCGAGCGTCGAGCCGAGGCCAACATACCTTGCTGCCATGCCGCCGATCTTGCCGGCGTACGCGTCCAGCGCCTCCCCCTCCTCCATGCGCAGCTTGTCGAACTCGCCGCGGAGAGTGGAGAGCCACGCAGCCTGGACCCGATCGGCGCCGACGAACCTCGTCTTCAAGCTGGCCCACACCTCAGCCGCCGTCTTCTTCGTCGATACCTGCATCAACAGGTCTTCGGAGAGTGCACCGAATAACACTGCCCTCGCCGTCTTGTTCTTCCCCGCGTTGACCACCGCGTCACCGGCCGGCGACACCGCTTCCCAGAGGTTCTGGGCGTCAAGGATGGCTTCGGCCTTGATCGCCCACACCGTGTAGTTGTCCGGTGTGAGCATCGGCATCGGCATCGAAACCGTGCTACCCCCTGCGCCTTGCGGGACGATCGCCATGGCCACGAGCACAGGAACAAACGAGGCTCTGTATACCAATTGTTGGGGTCTAACCCTAGCTAGCTCGAACTAGGTTTCAGAGACGGAGGTAGACGAAGCAAGGAACGGAGAAGTTTTTCTGGCAACAAAACCACAGCGACGGACGCCCTTTTTTCTCTTGTTATATAAAGGTGGACACACCAGATCATATCTGGACTAACAACCTACTCATAACAACCTGGACGCTCTACCAAACTCAAATCACAACCGGCTATGTAGCTAACAGAAACGCAGCGCCCACGGAACCTTTCTAGCGATCCGGTCTTCCATCGATCGTGAGCCCGGCTTGCTCGTCCGCCCGACCTAGACGCCAGGTTCCTCATGTTGCACCTCTTGCACGCTATCTCGATCGCCATACGATCGCCACAAACCGGCTAGACTCGACCCAAACACACGCACCCCACGCACGCACACACGCACGCTCGCCACGGCGTCCGGCACGACCAGCATGCACGCACACGTTGGTCACCACCACCGCCGTGTCTTATTCCTAACAGTACAGAGAGTTTCCAGAACATTATAGATGGATAGCGGGAAAGAAGTTGTGGCAGAATAGAAGAAATAAGAGATCACAGATTGGAAGGCTTGTGTATGCACACCCTGCTGAAGGAGAGAGGTACTACTTGCGTGTCCTACTAAGTCATGTCCGAGGTGCCACTTCATTTGATGATTTAAAAACAGTAAATGGCAAGGCATGCAGTTCCTTCAGGGAGGCATGTGAGCACTTAGGCCTCATTGAGCACGACAGGACTCTTGATGATTGCATGACGGAGGCAGCCACATTTCAGATGCCTTGTGCCCTAAGACGGTTGTTTGCGACTATACTGGTATTCTGCGAGGCAACCGAAATCCGACAAATGTGGGACAAGCATCTACCTTCAATGTCCGAGGATTACCGTCGTAACCAATCCAGTGAGGCAACACTTGAACAGATGGTGCTTAGAGATATCAGGGATATGTTGCAATCCATGGGAAAGGATATTACAAGCTATGGACTTCCATATCTGGTTGAGACCGATGGTTCTTATGATGGTGAGTACAAAGAGGTAACAGAGGAGAGGCAAGTCACCGTGGACAAAGAACATCTAGATCTATTTAGCAGTTTGAACAGTGAGCAGCAGGCTGGTTTCAATGACATAATGGATCATGTGATGAACCAAAAAAGTCAGGTGTTCTTTGTTGATGGTCCAGGAGGCACTGGGAAGACGTACTTGTACAAGGCATTGCTTGCAAAGGTGCGTTCCATGGGCCAAATAGCAATCGCAACTGCTACATCAGGTATAGCAGCGTCGATAATGCCTGGAGGACGGACTGCACACTCCAGGTTCAAAATTCCAATAAAGCTCACTGACAACAGCATGTGTAGTTTCACAAAGCAAAGCGGTACAGCGGAGTTGCTTAAACAGGCATCCTTGATAATTTGGGATGAAGTCGCTATGACAAAACGTCAAGCTGTTGAGACGCTTGATAGATCGTTGCAGGATATAATGGAATGTCCTTTGCCGTTTGGGGGAAAGGTTGTCGTCTTTGGTGGGGATTTCAGGCAGGTCCTTCCCGTTGTGGCACGTGGGACAAGAGCGCAGATCACAGATGCTACACTTCTGAGATCATATCTGTGGGAGAAGACCCGCAAGATACGTCTCATGCACAATATGCGTGCACAGGCTGATCCTTGGTTCTCCGAATACCTCCTAAGGATCGGCAATGGAACGGAAGAGACAATTGGTGACGACTATGTGCGTCTCCCTGACAACATTGTGATCGGCTATACTGAGGATGAAAAAGCTATTAACACTCTCATTGAAGATGTCTTCCCATCGCTGCATGGCAATGCTAGATCGAGAGAGTACATGAGCGCACGTGCAATTCTTTCGACCAAGAACGATCATGTGGATGACCTGAATGACAAGATGATCTCCAGGTTTCCAGGCGAAGAAAAGTTATACCATAGCTTCGACTCAATCGAGGATGACTTGCAGAATAATTACACAATTGATTTTCTGAACTCGATCACACCAAATGGTCTGCCACCACATGTTTTGAGATTAAAGGTCAATTGCCCAGTCATTCTGCTTCGTAACCTCGACCCTCATAATGGCCTATGCAATGGAACGCGACTTATGATCAGAGCCTTCCAGGATAATGCAATCGACGCGGAGATTGTTGGAGGTCAGCATGCTGGAAAGAGGGTGTTCATACCTAGGATCCCTATGTCGCCCTCGGAGGACATCTCACTTCCCTTCAAACTTAAGAGAAAACAGTTCCCCATCCGCCTAAGTTTTGCAATGACAATTAATAAGGCACAGGGTCAGACCATCCCAAACGTTGGTATTTACCTCCCTGAGCCTGTATTCTCACATGGTCAACTATATGTTGCATTGTCAAGGGGAGTGTCAAGAGAGACGACACGTATTTTGGCCAAGCCAAACAAGGAGGTTGATAAATCCGGGAAAAGCACCAAGAACATTGTCTACAGAGATGTTTTAGAGAGATGAGGCAGGTGTGTCATTCCATTATTTCTTTGCAACAAATCTATAACTACTTTTGGATGTAACATTATTTGTTTTTCATTTGTAGGTTTAGCCTACCATGATATGGTTACATGTATATTTTATGGTTACATGCACATGATATTTTATTGGACCACACAGCCTGCACACTTTGGAAGAAATTTTTTTAGTTCCAGGGGCGAATTGGGGTGCCGTTGCGTAGCAACAAACTGCAAGTCTAGAAACATTACAAAGTTTGGGGGCGCTTCTAATTTTGGTTAGAATAGCGAGGCCCAGATTGAGTGCCTGATGGAAGGCGTACTCTTCTGATCTATCCATTTTGTATTAACAGAATTACTACACGCATTTTGCAATTACTTCCATTGTGTATGCCTCATTTTGTAATATACAGTGGTACAATTGCTTGGTGCAGAAAAGCGAGTAAACATATGTATGTTCCACAAGATCTCTTTATGCTGTTTTAAATGCAGAACATTACTGCATTTAAATATGTCAAAGGCTGAGAAACTCGCCTTCGTGGAAAGCTACCAAAGGTAATTTGTCCCAGGCACACATTTGTAGGGAATGCTTTTTACTTGGAACTGGGAAGAAGCTACATTCCAGGCACCCATTTGTCCCACACATGAAGTTGTGGACACCAACCAAACTGGCCCTTTATACACGCATGAATTTGACGTGGTATGATTGAGACGTGAACTTTGACCACAAGTTCTAATGCTAAAATGTTATAAATCGTTTTTTTCCGTCTTCTACATACTAATATAATTTACATAAGTTTAATCTCAAATTCCCAATAGACACGTAGATACAGATATATAAGTTTAAAAGTTTGAGTACGCAGAGAGAAGCACGTGCAGGTAGCAATTAGAAAGCAATAATTAGTGCTAAGGAGTGACAACATGCTGAAACAAAACCTGAAAGCTAACCTTTTTCATCTCACTAAGTGCAAATGCTTTATTTTTGCCTTGAAGAAATCTACAACTGCTTCAACTCCAACAGTCTGACCTTCCCAAGCTACATCATGAAAACAAACCACATTCAGGTAAGAATGGCTTGGCAGAAGTTAGCAACAGGTCATCATTACCTCCTGATGCTTATTTGGCATGAACATACATAACCCAGTTTCCTTTCTTGCATGTATGACTAGAACTGAAGTGGGAGAAGAAAAACACAGGAATTTCCCACTCCGAACAACACACACACATAAGCTATCCCGCATGCTCAAACTGAGCTACATCTATTTGTCATTTCTAAACAACCAGAAAGAATGAATCTTCATGTGAAAGACAAATAACATAAAAATAATAATGAACTGGTTATATTAACCAGAGAGACTACAGAGAACCACAAAGTGCCTTCACATATATTCAGGACAAGCTTACTTCAAGATTAGACAGTACGAAAACAGGATCACCCCAAATTCTAATTTTCTTCTCCAATTCGAAAACGACTCTCATGCTCAAACCTAGACTACTGAGATACATAAGTATTGTACTGGAATGGATAGCAATTAGGATTTAGCAAGCAGATACAACCATTCTCAATCTAAATAAACTTTTTAAGTGTGTGATCTCTCATTACAGGATGTATTGTACACACAAAATTCTAAACTGCACCTAATAAAAAATCATCATTTAATTTAATAATATCATATAACAGATGACCGCCTGTTATTTCTGCTCAGCATACTTATCAGAACGCAAGTATCTAAGTCATCATTTCTTCGGCTCACAAATGAAGCAAGATCATCCGAACAGTAAATGTGTTACTGAAACACACACACACACACACACAATAACACTGACATGAGACGCCAAGATAAAACTTGATCTCCAGATTCAGAAACTCTACCATGAAGTAATATCATTCTGTCATACAATCCCTTTCTTGCAAGTCATGCCCCAAGTTACCATTTCTTACAGTAGCCTCTTAAGAAAAAAGAATCCTGACTTTCTATCAATAAAAGCACCACTGTGTGTGTTCACCATCCAGCAGTGATATAACGTTTGTTAAACTCGAGTTCAGAGTTGAGAATGCCTGAATCCAGAAGTACCTGGAGCAACCGACCACGTAGGCGAGCTGGGAGTGCCTTCTCGAAGCGGGTGTGGGAGCGAAGCACGAGGTCGACTATCACGGTGGGCACGTAGACGAACTGGAACTCGGCCCGCTCCGAGATGCTCGCTCCCGCATCGTTTCCAAGATGCTCCTCTAGCTCGCATCTTCATCTGCGCTGGGACATGTGGACGGCGGCGGCATAGTCGATCTAGGGAAGAACAGTGGGGTTAGCGGCGAGGTGAGGTCGTGGTGGGCAGAGGAGGCGGCGGGGCGGGGCGAGGCCATGGTGGGGAGAGGAGGCGGCGGCCGACGGGGCGAGGCCGTCGTGGGTAGATGAGGCAGTGGAAAGTGCAGGTGGGGCCACCATGGAATGGGGAGCGGTGGGGAGAGGGTGAAGGTATGAGGAGAACAGGGAGGGAGCGTCGGGCTTGTCTTCCCTTTTTTTTCTTGATCGATAGCCCACTCATTTGGTCAGGTATTCAGTACTACAGTACAAGTTATCACCAAAAAATGTACGTATTAAGTACGAGGGTTCCTTTGTCAAAAAAGTATAGGGGTTCCTCTCGAAAAAAAATATGATTTGTCCAATTCAATTTTTTATTTATGGATAGCCTTTTTGTCATTTGGTTTATATTAGGGTCGGATGTTGTCCAATTCTTATCTCTTATCGGGTGTGTCCGTTTGGCTGTCTGGTTGTGATCTTTTTCACGGAATAAGCGTTTAACAAATATTCAATTATGATATTTGTAAAAAAATTATTGTTCTTATTGAATATATTTAAATTCTGTAATCATGCAAGTCATTTTGTGGTCTATGAATGTTAAATTTTATTGAGTAGAATATTTTGGCTAACACTCATAAATAGGTATTTTTTGTTCTGTATCATTATACTTATTCTATGGTGTACTATTGTTTCAAAACTAACTATAATTATCGTTTAATAGGCTCATATGACATATTTAAAAAACTACTCCCTCCGTCCGGAAATACTTGTCATCAAAATGAATAAAAGGGGATGTATCTAGATGTTTTTTACTTCTAGATAAATCTCTTTTTATCCATTTTGATGACAAGTATTTTTGGACGGAAGGAGTATTATTTTAGTGGACTGAGAATTGAATGGTGATAATATAAGAAATAGAGACTTGGAAGATGGCAAAAACTACACAGACGTCACAGATTGTATGATTCTGGATAGATCCTCTAAAAACCTCAAAACATCACATATATCATCTAAAGTTTACCTCATCACGTGGGCATTTCTCCTTTGACTGTCTGCCAATTCAACAAACAATGACTTGATAGATGAACTTTCTGCATCAGGATGCTCGATGATGTCTCTTTACTGGAGCAAGTGATATTTTTTTAAATGACTCGATAAAAAGACTCACTAAAGGAGAAATAAGACTCAAAATAGTTGTTTTTATAGACTGGGATACGTGCGTTGCACGTGCATGCTTACTAGTGATTGATTAGTAATAAAAGCAAGCATGCATCATGAGCAGAAAGTTCAGTCGATGCTCCTTCTTGGCACCATGCCAGGTGCTGGCACCGCCCTTCATCACAAGCTTTTGTAGTTCGAAGGAGAACATGGAATGAACAAGGCCAGCTTCCCTCTCTCACTTGGCTCCAATCTGATGTAGTACCACTCATTCTGATGCCCTCCATTCCAACAATACTCTGGGAATTTTCCGATCAGGCGCGCCGACAGCCAACCAGGGAGCCACACGCCCACGGCGATGGACAACTGGAAGTCTCTCGAAAATTAGAAAGAAGGATGTCCGGATCAAAAATTATAAGCACAGGCGTC
Source organism: Secale cereale (assembly GCA_902687465.1). Taxonomy (NCBI): domain Eukaryota; kingdom Viridiplantae; phylum Streptophyta; class Magnoliopsida; order Poales; family Poaceae; genus Secale; species Secale cereale. The sequence goes on along the minus strand of LR738713.1, from coordinate 757,217,767 downwards.
ACGCATATGTGTGGTCTCAAGAGCGTGCACATCAGTCAGCGTAATTTAGTTATTTGTACTCATGTTTTAAAGAGTGCAGTATAGCTCCGCTATAGCATGCATGCGATCCTGCATTGAGGGACTTCGGTGCCGGATCAAACGTCATAAAGGTAGGGAGAAACTGAAGAAACTGTATTCCAACACGCCATTGCCGCCATTACAGTCAATGTCATCAGGGAAACAAAAACTAAAAAAAAAACGAGATGGACAGGTCCCTAATCCTTTTGCCGCCAACGTAACCGCCGAACGGGAAAAAGGAAGAGGATTTAGGGCATGTACGATGATTGATAACATAGTCTTATCTTAAGTTTTGTATGTAATTTAGATATGATAAAAAAATATGCCTACAATAGGTCATCTCTTAGCTTCATCTTCAATAACTAGTTATTCCTAAAAATATGCTGAGACATATTATGCTAAGATATCATCTCTCTTACCCTAAAAAAAGATATCATCTCTTGTCTTCTCTTAAATAAGAGAAGACAATCCTTTTCTTATGACTTTTATTTCCTCCGCCTCATTATTTATCCTACCTGATATTTCTAAGATAGAATCATTGTATATGCCCTTAGAGCATCTCCAGCCGTTGCCCCCCCCC
>LR738713.1:757162021-757210127 GCA_902687465.1 Secale cereale | reverse complement strand
GGGGGCAGGCAAGAAAGGGATGGCCACCTGCCTCGCCGATCTAATCAGTGACCATTCCCTGGACTTTATTGGACTCCAAGAAACTATGAAACTCAACTTTACCTCTAGGTGCCTGAGGAGGATTGATCGCTTTTCCTTGTTCAATTGGGAGTGGGTTCCTTCCGTGGGCAGATCTGGGGGCATCCTGTGTGGTGTTAAACACGACACATTTGACATTGTGACCTGTAGTAAAGGTAAATATGTTCTACAACTCGACCTGTACAACAAAAGCAAGAAGTTGAGATGGGGCTGCTGGTGGTCTATGGCTCGGCTCAAGAGGAACATAAAGAAGAGTTCTTGATCGAGTTAGCCGCTAGATGCAGTAACATGAACACCCCCTATATTGTAGGTGGCGATTTTAATATCCTTAGACATAGAGGGGAGAAAAACAAGAAAATGCATAATAACAGATTCGTTGACCTGTTCAATTCTGTTATCAATTCCTTGGGCCTTCGTGAGATTCATACCGGTGGCGGGATGAATACCTGGACCAATAATCAGGCCCACCCCACGCTTGAGAAATTGGACAGGATTCTGATGTCTGATAGCTGGGAAAATATATTCCCTTTGGTTAATGTGAGGAAATTGGTTCGTGAAATATCAGATCATAACCTCTTGTTACTTTCCTCAAGGGAGGGGGGGTGGCGAGAGGCCCCTAAACCTCGGGAGTTTCGTTTCAATTTATCTTGGGTCAAAGATGATTTGTTCTTACCCACTGTGAGCAAAATTTGGGCTAAGAAAGTTAAGTCCAGTGATCCAATAGATATCCTTAACATCAAACTTAAGAGGTTTAAGACGCATTTTAAAGGATGGGGGTCCAACAAGTTTGGACACGAAAAAAAGAGAAAGGAGGAACTTAGAGCTGAGCTAGATATATTAGAGGCAATGGAAGAGGATGGCCCATTATCACCTGAATTATATAACGCCAAGATGGATGTGAATCTGGAATTACACGATATTCTGGTTAATGAGGAGATCTACTGGCTCCAGCAATCTCATGAACGCTGGCTGCTGAAGGGTGACCTTAATACTGATTACTATCATAAAATTGCTAACGGGAGAAGAAGGAAAAACATGATCCATTCGTTAAAATCTGGCGATACGGAGATCGAAGGTACTGAGGCCCTGATTGCCCATGCGATGGAATATTATAGAAACATTTTCGGCCCAGCCCCTGGAAACAGGTTTCACTTTGATCCTGATACTTGGCATGATGATGAGAAACTTAGTATGGAGGATAACGCTGATTTATGCCGAGAGTTCACAGAAGAAGAGATTAAAGAAGCACTATTTGCCATGGCTTCCAATAGAGCGCCGGGCCCTGACAATATCCCTGCTGAGTTTTATCAAGTCTGCTAGGATATAGTCAAAGGCGATATCATGACGCTATTCGATCATTTTCACAAAGGTGATCTTGATGTTCAACGTCTAAACTATGGAGTAATCACACTACTCCCAAAAACTACGGGAGCTGATAAAATCCAGCAATATAGGCCCATATGTTTGTTGAGATGTCCCTACAAACTTATTACAAAAGTACTGGATCGCCGCGTGGAAAAATATGCAGATAAGTTGATTAGTTCTACACAGAATGCGTTCATTACGGGGAGGAATATCATGGATGGTATCCTCTCTCTTCATGAGCTCCTGAATTATACCCATGTTAAAAAGAGAGTAGGTGTGGTGCTTAAACTAGATTTCGAAAAAGCTTATGACAAAGTTAACTGGGACTTCTTGTTAGAATGTCATAAGCTCCGGGGTTTCAATGAAACCTGGTGTGACTGGATCAAAAAGATCCTTCATAATGGGACGGTTAGTGTCAAGCTGAATAACCAAGTGGGTCCTTATTTTTAGAGTGCAAAAGGGGTGCGGCAAGGCGATCCGCACTCTCCCTTCTTGTTCAATCTAGCTGCAGATTGCCTAGCTAAAATGATCAAGAATGCACAAAATAATGGTATGCTTGTGGGTCTGGCGTCTGACTTGATACCTAATGGGGTTGATGTACTGCAATATGTGGATGATACAATTATATGCCTTGAACATGATATGGAAAAAGCAACTAACCTGAAGTTGTTGCTTTACATATTTGAAATGATGTCTGGGTTGAAAGTCAACTTTCAGAAAAGCGAGATTTTGCTTGTAGGAGGGGATGATAACCTGGTGAAAGAGTATGCAAATTTGTTTAACTGTGATGTTGGCAGGTTCCCAATTAAATACCTGGGATGCCTGTTAGTTACACTAATCTTAGAAATTCAGATTGGGAGTTCATTGTAGAGAGATATCTAAGTCGTTTTGAGGCTTGGATTGGCAATGCCGCCTCTATGGGGGGCAGACTTACCTTGATGGACTCGGTTGTTACCCAGATCTCTATGTATCACATGTCGATGTGGCTCATGAACAAAACTTTTATAGAGAAGCTAGATAAGCATAGACACAAATTTTTCTGGCAAGGGTGTAATAAGAAAAAAAGATACCATCTAGTCAGATGGAATAGGGTCTGTAGATCCAAAGATAAAGGAGGCCTGGGAGTTAAAGACCTTAGGAAGCAAAATATAAGCTTGATGGTCAAATGGTGGTGGAAACTGGAGACCCAAAAAGGGATATGGCAGGATATTGTTAAAGCTAGATATCTTAGAAACAAGACAGTGGCATCGGTTACGTCTAGATTTTCTGATTCCCCTTGCTGGAAAGCGTTGCTGAAAGTCAAATTGCTATATATGATTGGTAGAAGAACCAAAATTGAATCAGGAAATTTGACCAGAGTCTGGAAGGACTCGATCAATGGGCTACTGCCGTTCCAGGAGCAATACCCTAACCTCTATGAAGTTTGTTATGAACAAGATTGTACTGTTGATAAGATGAGGTTAGTAAATGTCAATACCTTCTTCAGGACAAGGCTTAATAAGGAGATGTTAAGCCAGTGGGAAGATATGAAAAGGACTGTCGCGAGCCTGAATCTAAATATAGGTAGTGACCGGGTGTTTTGGGGGCTCAATAGCAACGACAAATACTCTACCAAATCCATGTATAAATGGCTGGAAAGTCCCTTGAGTGGATGTCACTATAGGTGGATCTGGAAAGCGAAAATTCCGCTCAAAATTAAAATCTTTATGTGGCAATTGGCTCAAGATGCAGTGCTCACTAGACAGGTTATGAAAAAAAAGAAATGGCCTGGGAACCCTAGATGTTCCTTCTGCAATGAGCTTGAAACGTCGCAACACCTGTTCTTTACCTGCTCTGTGGCTCGAGTGGTGTGAAGATGTGTTGGGATGGTATTGGGAACAGATAGATGTCCTAACAATCAATGGCAATATTATGCATGGTGTTATTCTTTCCTACCTGATAGGGTAAATTCTACACGGTGGGGCTAGCTGCGGCATGCTGGGCAATTTGGCTAGCTCGAAACCGGGCTACGTTTGAAAAAAAAATCAAGTCGCCTTTCGAAATTGTTTTTTCCATGTGCTCGTTTCTTTCTTATTGGGCAGGTCTTCAGCATGAAGAGGAGAACAAGGAGCTGTGTGCAGGGGCTGAAATGATCAGAGACAGCACAACGAAGATGATGAAAATGTGCAACGATGCGAGAAGCGCGATCGCAGGATAGTCCAAGATTCTTGCTCTAAGATTGTTCTGATGTCTTAGTGATCTGTCAATGTGGAAGTTGTTTTGTGATACAGTTATGGGGCCTGAACTTATGTGGGTCTGTAATATTTTGGTCGATAGACTGTAGGGTGATGGTGCTGTTAGGTTTTCGCCCCATGGTTGTCACACCCTGCATTTTGTATCATGTTATTGGCATCAATGAAGCATGAAAAAATTTGGACCAGCAAATTTTTTTAGCATCTTTTGGCTTTTATTTGGAGTTGAGTTTTTTTTCATGTGCTTTTTCATGTGCTTATTAAAGTCAACTATTCCCTCTAGTAGAATTCATCTCCATACCCAAAACTTCTGCCCAATGATCATGCCAAGTGTTATATAACAGTATAGTATTTTCTTACAAAATTAATTTGGCCAAAATGTATTTTATAAATTTAGTTTTCCTAAAACCCCTGAATTGAGATTTGCACTGCAAGTGCTTGATTTAGGGTGAGAAAATTATTTCAAAAGGTACATTTGAGACCTAGTAGTCATAGGACTCCCAGAAACCACAAGGGTATAATTTTAAAAGTTATTTTCCTATTTTATTTAAAAGCTTTTTCTTAAAGCCAGAAATGGTCTTTAATAGGGAAAAATTATTTAAGTAATTCAAAAATATTTGCCAAAATTCAGGGAGACTCAGAGGACATATATTGTCCATATATAAGAGTTTCAACACTTGGTCATGTTCAAAATAATAGGCTAATCCCTCTAAATCCCTTTCTGGATATTTCAAGCTTTTGAAATATTTACAAAGGAAATATTCTCCAAAAATTCCAAGGAAATTCTATCATGCCACATAAGACATATTTGATGATCTTGCCAAGTCCCAGGTCTTGGGAAGCAAGAAAACATCCTCAAAACCCTTCATAACCATTCTGTCCATATTTGAAGTTTGAGCAACTTTACATTGCCAAACTTGTCCAAATGCTCTCAAACTTGGTGCACATTCTAGAACTGCCTAATAAGGCATCTAGACCAAATGGCACAAGATTTGTAGTAGAGCAACTTGATCAGAACACCCCAAAACCCTTTCTGTTCAAATGCAAATTTGAACAACTTTACATTACCAACTTTTTACCTGGAGCTTCAAACTTTGTGGGCATGATCAATACCCCAAATGATGAAACTACACCAAGTGGTGCATCAAGGGGAGATGATTAGCTTGACTCAAACAAGATGAAGCCATTTCTGTTGATTTCTAGGGTTCACCAAAGTTACATTGGCTAGTTTCTTCAAATGAGCCCAAATTTGGTGAAGCACCCTATTTTCACATGTCATTCAATCCTGTTAAGTGTCATGGCAAGTGGAGATCATTTGCTTGACCAAACACTGATCAAACACCTTCTGCAGAATTACAAAAACCCTCTTCTTGATCACTTTTACCTTTTACCTTGGCCTCAACTTTCTACCACATGTTCATCCAGTTACTAGCTACCTCCAGTAACTCCCCCAGGACCCCAGCTCCATGATTGAGGGGTAAAAACCCTAGTCCACCCTACTGGACAACCATTTCTTACCAAGTCACCAGCTTCTCCTCTCTCTCACAGCATCCAAAGCTACAACCGTAGTGCTTGCATCACCCTGGACCCCCCCCCAGACACGGTGGACGCGTCCAGAGGCCCAATGGCATGCCATGGCATGCGATTAGGGCGCTCGAGAGCGTGCTACAGTGCGCCCACGCACTGTAGCTTCGGCCAATCGTCTGCCCCCGACAGCCTCGGGCTCCCCCCTCGCGCCTCTCAACGCGCCTCGACGTCCGCAGCCTCCACCGGCGCTGTCCCCCTCCTCCTGCGCCCTCCAGTGGCCGTCGCCACACGCGCACCGGCCGCCCGCGACACCCACTCCTCGAGCTCGCACGCGCGCACGGTCTGGAAGCCTCCCCGCTCCTCCTCTCTCCTCAAATGGATGTAGGGCTCGTCCAGCAACGCCGTAGACTCGCTCCCATCGCCTCCCGTGCGCTGTAGCGTCGAGCAGGAGCTCGCCGGCGCACAGGTCCACGGGACCCCGCCGTTCCCCTATAAATAGGACCCCCCCGAGCTCTCCTCTCAGCACCAGCAGCCTCACCACATCCTCCTCAGTCCCCCAGCACCACCAGTCCATCCCCGAAGAGCTTCAGTGCTCGGGATCGACCGGAGCTCCGCCGCCTCGGGCCGACGGCGATCTCGCAGTACGGGCCTCCTCCGCCCCTCCTATTGCTCAATCTAGAACCACCATGCGTCACTGATGCGTTCCCCTTCTTTTTCCCCTTTTGCAGCTGCCGGAAACAGGCTAGCCAGCAGCTCCCCGACGATCCTCCGCCGTCCCACCTCGCCGCCGACGAACCCGACCTCCCCGGCGTGCCGCACCACCACCACTGCCTCTGCAACTCGACGCTGAACCCGTCCCTGCCCTCCATTGCCGTCGCCGTGGCCGGAATCGACGCCGGTGAGCTCGCCGTCGCCGTGGCCATGAGGTTGAAGATGACAGGCGGGCCCCGCCTGTCATCCTCACCCCTCTCTCCCTCCCCCCACAGCCGCTGACCGCCGGGCCCCGCCCGTCAGGTTTGAAAACCGGACGTGCGCGCGCTGGCGCCCGAGCGGCCGGGCTGGATGCCCTGGGCCGTGCACTGTGGCCCCTCTGGCCCAGTTGCACAGGGCATTTTCTTCTTTTCTTTTCTGTAATTATTTCAAACATTTTTACAGAAATGAATATTGGTCCAAATGAAATAATTGCAACTCCTAAATTCTTGTAATATTCCAACCTATTTAATGGTGTCACTTTCACACACTTCCATGAAACTTTTCTGTTCTGTTCAAATTTTAATTCAAATTTGAGCAATAAAACTCCTGTTCTAAAATCATTAGATTCCATTCTGTTACTCCAAAACTCCAACTAAGAATTTTCTCCATCTAAGAAATCCCTCCAGTATTTAACAAAAATGAGTTGACATTTTTTTGAGAACTTTGATTTTTCTGTTTTATTTGTGGTCTTATTTTTCCGTTGTTATTATGCGACGTATAGATACCGTATTTGACGAAGTTGCTGAAGAAGGAGAAGGAGAAGGATTTGAAGACTTTGAAGACCAAGCCAATCCAGGCAAGCAGCCCTTTGACCATGATACACTTGTTCTTCGGAACCCGTTCGTTTCCGATGCATGATGATAGCATTACAATGGTGACCTAGTTGAATCACCACATGATGCATGCCTTGATCTTGATATTGCTATGTGCTAGATGACATTCAAATAGTTAGTAGTGATGCTTAATGATGCATGTGTGATTTGAACCTTCGTGGTTGAAATCGTTGCATGAACCCATTGGGTGCCCCTAATGCCCGAGGGTGACGTTGAGTTAGGTCATCACTTGAGGAAGAAGTGATGTGCCGGTAATTCTTGTGCATGGGTGAAATGATGGATTAGATTTATGTGTGACTACCGTCCCAACCAAACATGTGCAACCACACTACCCCTTATGGGACGGGGCTTTATTGATTACTTAGGTCGATACTAGCATGGTGCCCGCATTACTAGTGACGGGAAGACTTGAGGTCTTTCCCGGGACGGGGTCGTGCTTGGATAGACGGCGATGACTGTTTTTACAGGGCACCGGACACACCGTTGGTCCCTTCAGGTACGCGTGACATTGAAATTAGGGCAAGTCCCGTGATCTATTGTTTGTACCCGAGGGCCGTGTACCAACGAGTGGACTCTATGTTAGTGTCGTCTAAGAAAAGATAATGACCGGGTGCTTCCCCCGAGTACTTGACGTACCGCGGGATCGTGGATGACACGAAAGCTTCCCGGATCTTGTGGGTAAAGTGCGCAACCTCTGCAGAGTGTAAAACTATTCGAATAGCCGTGTCCACGGTCATGGACAGTTGGGTGGTGCTACTTAAACTATGTCCAGAATTTTACTTCATCAGTGAAAGTATGTGTGTGATGAGTCAAGGTGGTGACTTGACTCGATGAGTTGAATCATATTCATGTTGATATCGGTAACCTGTCTTCGAGGTTACGCGAGTTTATTGATGCATAAACTTGATGGTAGAATATTTATTCTAGCCCCTTGCTAGATTGTTCATTATTGTTCAATTGCACTGTTACTTTGAACCACATCATGGGTTGCTTGCGAGTACATTCAAAGTACTCATTGGCTTGCCACTGGTTATTTAATTGGCCAGGCATGGAGGAACAGGAATTTGAGGAAGAGTTCTTTGGAGACGAACATGCGAACTAGGACGCTATCCCAGTCAGAATGCGTTGGGTTAAGGCAGATGGCATGGGTTCTACCTATCATCGAAGACTTCCGCTATTTGAGTTACTTGCTATTCAGCCCGTGAGGCTTTATCTATGTAAGACTTGGCCATAATGGCCTTAATTTGTGTAAGACGGTATGTATGGATGTAAGACTCTTGTTATTCAACTTCTGTGTATTCAGTGAGCATTGATCTCTGGGATCACTGTACACGTGCATTGGGTGATCTCGACTCTTAAGTCGGGGTCCCCACAGAGCTGGTATCAGAGCCATCCTGACTGTAGGAAGCCTTAGTTAGCATGGACGTTAGTTAGATGAGGCCCTTTTTCAAAAACCTTCTGAACCTCTCTTCTTTTCTAAACCTGAGATTTCATCAGCTTATTAACCCCTCCTATTCCACCTTTGTAGATGGCCGCTGTACCCGAAGAGCACCTGACCACTAGGTTTCCCTTGCTTCTCGAGGATAGCCTCCAGGAGTGTCAGTTCCACCGAGCGCCCATCCTCACCTACCTTGAGCATTGGGTTAGCGACACTGAGGTGGAGTACCATGTGGAAGTGATCGTGAAGGCAAACGATCCTCCCACAAGTTGGTTCTTCGAGGGACCCCAGATGACAACACTACCTCTCGCTGTCGAGGCTGCTGCACTCAAGGCGCTAACCCGTCTCCGCGAGCTTCTTCCGGAGATGGCAGCCAAGATGACAACTCGCTTCTTACCTTACCGGAAGGAAGGTGAAGAAGAAAGCAACACACTAGCTCCTCCACTGAAGGAAGGACTCTCGCTTCGATTCCAGACCTACTTCAGTCTATGTGCCGACAGCTTGGCACAAGACTTGGCCTCGGAATCAATGAAGCTTCGAGAAGAACTTCACAAGACCAAGGCACTTCTTCGTCGAGCTCAAGAGAAGACAAATAGGATCAAGAAGGAAGGAGCGCCTTCTGGACAGTCCTCTATCGCATACCGAGGCGGAAGGCCCTCCGAGGATGTATCTTCCAAGAATGAAGAACCACCTCGGCGACGCCGGATGACGGCAAGGGAATATCACAAGCTTTTCCCTGCACCACCGACGAAGCACCGTCGTATCCAACTCCTCCACTCCCCCACACCCTCAAGTGACAAGGGGGCCCAGACGGATGAAGACAAGGAGGAAGACCCAGAAGAGCCGGAATACGCGACTGAGCATTCCGCCGCTTAGGCATTATTCACTACTCGGATATGCCAGTTGTGACCTCTACGGTAGGATAGGTCGTGTAACCCCTATGCGAAGTCGAGTCCTTGTATGGTTCATATGAAACCATCTAGTATTTGCTTTTGTTGTGTCTGGATGTATGTCGTATTCTTCTTTCGGGAATGTGTAAACGACTACATCACCCATTTGGATTTTAATGAATATGTTTTGGCCTTTCGGCCCTTGCATGATTTGAATAGTGTCACACCCACCCCCTTACTAGGCACCCATCTATCTTGCTTTCCCTCTTCCAAGTCATGAGACCCTTTTACCGCTCCAACAGGATGCCTGTTGTAACTCGTACTGGTACTTCTACCCAGCAGCCTGAAGCCGGAGCATCCGCTCAGTCAGAGGCAGGCCACGACCAAACCAACGACCAAGCTCCACCACCACCACCTCCTCCGAACATGGACATGGCTCAGCTTCTCCAAGCCTTCCGAGAGGAATGCCAAGCCAATACTGCAGCCCTTCAGCTGATTGCTCAAGCTGTCACCAACAACCGCCAGTCGGCGGGGAATGGCAATGGACGTTCCACGTTGGCAGAGTTCAAGAAGCATGCACCGCCAACTTTCATCGAGACTGCTGAACCCCTGGATGCAGACGACTGGGTCCGCTCCATTGAGGACATACTGGAACTAGTCGGATGCACCGAAGACCGCGAGAAGGTGGCTTATGCAGCCCACTGCCTCGGGGGGACTGCTAGAGCTTGGTGGGATGGATTCAAGGTCATGCATGCTGAACAAGACATCACTTGGGTCAACTTCAAGGCAGAATTCCGCAAGGCTCACATTCCTTCCGGAATCATGGCTATCAAAAACCGTGAGTTCCGAGCCTTGAAGCAAGGAAGTGGCACTGTCAAGGAGTACATGCAGAAGTTCAGTGTTCTGTCAAGGTATGCCCCTGAAGATGTCAGCACTGATGCTGCAAAAAGGGAGCGCTTCATGGAAGGCCTCAATCAGACTCTGCAATACTCGCTTGTCGTGTGCGACTGCCCAACCTTCCCTGACCTGGTGAACAAAGCACTTATGCTTGAAGACAAGCGGCGTGCTTTGGAAGACACTCGCAAGCGCAAGTTGGTCAGCAAGGGAAGTTCCAGCAACCAGAAGCCTCGTCCGTGGCAGTCAGCCCCGGCCAAGCCAACCTATCAGCAACCAAGAGCTCCTGCACCTCGTACCAACTATCAGCCTCAGCAGTATGCCAACCCGAGGCCAGCCTTCAACCCCAATACCAGTGGTGGCAACAAGATCAACAATCCAAACCAAGTCACTTGCTTTGGATGTGGTCAGACCGGACACATCTCAAGGGTGTGCCCCAACAAGAAGCCTGATGCCCCGCGCCCCAATGCGCAAAACCAGGGATAAGGCCGCGGGATGCCACCAAGGAACCCAGCTCCTCGCAATCCACCTAACCATGGGAAGGGGCGTGTGAATCACGTCACTGCTGAAGAAGCCCAGGAAGACCCGGACGTCGTGCTGGGTACGTTCCTTGTTAACTCAGCACCTGTAACTGTCTTGTTTGATTCTGGAGCAATGCATTCATTTGTCACTCAAAGATTTGCATTAAAAAGTGGCATGACCCATACACCCCTAAATAACCCTATGGTGGTACAAACCCCCGGAGCAGAGATGAGAGCCAAGATAGGCTGTAAGGGAGTCAGTATTACCATTAACGGTGTAGATTTCCTAGCAGATCTCATCGTCCTGAGATCACAAGGCTTGGATGTGATCCTAGGCATGAATTGGCTTAGCTAGCACCAAGGCTTGTTAGACTGTGCCAATCGGACAGTCACTGTGACCAATGACCAAGGAGTCAAAGTCAAGTTTGCTTCTAACTCCTCTTCCGCTCAAGCCGCTCAAGTCAACTGTCTGTCTGAAGTTGGGCTAGAACAAGTACCAGTGGTATGTGAGTATCCTGATGTCTTTACGGATGAGCTACCGGGAATGCCCCCTGACCGTGACATTGAGTTCATCATCGAGCTCGTGCCCGGAGCGGGACCCATCTATAAGAAGCCTTATAGAATGGGGACGGAAGAATTAGCCGAGTTGAAGAAGCAACTGGAAGAGCAGCTGAGGAAGGGATTTATCCGCCCAAGTGCCTCTCCTTGGGGATCTCCTGTTCTGTTTGTGGCAAAGAGGGACGGTACCATCCGCTTATGCATTGACTATCGTTCCCTCAATGAAGTTACAATCAAGAACAAGTATCCACTTCCCAAGATCGAAGATCTGTTTGATCAGCTCAGCGGAGCCAAGGTGTTCTCCAAGATCGACCTCAGATCTGGGTACTACCAGCTGAAGATCATACCCCAAGATATTCCGAAGACGGCATTCGTAACCAGATATGGCCTGTACGAGTGCACAGTCATGTCCTTTGGGTTAACCAATGCTCCATCCTACTTCATGTATCTCATGAATAAAGTCTTCATGGAATATTTGGACAAGTTCGTTGTCGTCTTCATTGATGACATTCTTGTCTTCTCGAAGTCGGAGGAAGAGCACGAGCAGCATCTGAGGATGGTCCTAGACAAGCTTCGAGAGCACCAACTGTATGCCAAATTCAGCAAGTGTGAGTTCTGGCTGCATAAAGTTGGATTCTTAGGTCATGTCTTGATCGAGGAAGGATTATCTGTTGATCCCACAAAGATCGAAGCTGTGACCCAATGGCAATCTCCAATGACCGTCAAGGAAGTCAGAAGCTTCCTCGGACTTGCGGGCTATTACCGCAAATTCATGGAAGGATTCTCTAGCATTGCACGGCCAATGACTCAGCTCCTCAAGAAGGACAAGAAGTTCGAGTGGATGCTAAAATGCGAAGAGAGCTTCCAAGAGCTCAAGAAGAGATTGACCACCGCCCCAGTTCTGGCAACACCTGATATTCACAAGGAGTTCGTGATATATTGTGATGCCTCTCAAACCGGATTGGGAAGCGTTCTGATGCAAGAAGGCCGAGTCATAGCATATCTCTCCAGGCAGCTACGACCCCATGAGGAGAACTACGCTACTCACGATCTTGAGCTAGCGGCAGTAGTTCATGCCTTGAAGACATGGCGGCATTACCTCCTAGGGAAACGGTGTGAGATCTACACAGACCATAAAAGTCTGAAGTACATTTTCACCCAAAAGGAATTGAACATGAGGCAGCGGAGATGGTTGGAACTCATCAAAGACTATGACCTCAGTGTTCAATATCACCCCGGGAAGGCTAACGTGGTGGCCGATGCCTTAAGCAGGAAGGCTTGCTCCTTGAATGTTGTTATTCAAGAAAGGCAGCCAGCCTTGTTTAAGGAGTTCGAACAATTCAGTTTGGAATTAGTCACCCCTGGATTTTTGGATCATTTGGAAGTCAGACCGACCCTAATGGACGAAGTCAAGAAGGCACAAGATGGACACGCAAGCATTGAAGGCATCAAGAAGAAGATGAAGCTAGGCAAGGCCCCAGGATTCTCCGAAGACGAGCACGGGATTGTTTGGTACAAAGGTCGTATCTGCGTACCAAACAACGCAGAGCTGAAGAACCTGATTCTGCAAGAAGCCCACGACACTCCGTATTCCATCCACCCCGGAGGAACCAAGATGTACCAAGACTTCAAGGCACGATTCTGGTGGCACGGGATGAAAAGGGAGATTGCAACCTATGTTGCCAAGTGTGACGTGTGCCAAAGGGTCAAGGCTGAATATCAGCGACCTGTTGGATTGCTTCAACCACTCAAAGTTCCTGAGTGGAAGTGGGATAAAGTCGGAATGGACTTCATCACTGGATTACCAAGGTCGAATAGAGGACATGACTCTATCTGGGTCATAGTCGATCATTTGACCAAGGTGGCCCATTTCATTCCTGTCAAGACCACTTATGATGGCAACCGGCTGGCAACTCTCTACATCGACAGGATCGTAAGTCTCCACGGCGTTCCCAAGGAGATTGTGTCAGATCGAGGAACCCAGATCACCTCGAGGTTCTGGAAGAAGTTCCAAGAAGCCTTGGGAACCAAGTTGTCTTTCAGCACGGCTTTTCACCCACAGACCGGAGGTCAGACAGAACGAGTAAATCAGATTCTCGAAGATATGCTCCGAGCCTGTGTCTTGGCATATGGAGCCAAGTGGGAAGATTGTCTCCCTTTTGCCGAGTTCTCCTATAACAACAATTATCAGTCAAGCCTTCAGATGGCACCATTTGAGGTGTTGTATGGACGCAGATGCCGCACACCCCTCAACTGGTCAGAGACTGGAGAAGGACTAGTCTTTGGACCGGAGATTCTCCACGCAGCAGAAGAGCAAGTCCAACTAGTCAGAGAGCGTTTGAAGGCAGCCAAGTCAAGGCAAAAGAGCTATGCTGACACTCACCGTCGGGACATAAGTTTCCATGTCGGGGACCATGTGTACCTGCGGGTAACTCCTCTGAAGGGAACCAAGCATTTCCACGTCAAGGGGAAGCTCGCACCAAGGTTCATCGAACCCTTTGAGATCACTGCACGACGAGGAGAAGTGGCTTACCAGTTGGAACTACCACCTGAGCTATCCGATGTGCACAATGTGTTCCATGTGTCACAACTCCGGAAATGCCTCCAAGTTCCAAACAAGCCCAATCTCTATAAGGATGTTGATCACCAAGCCATTGATCTGCAACCTGATCTGACCTACCGCGAGAAGCCCATCCGCATTCTGGACGAAGCAGAGCGACGGACGCGAAGCCGTACCATCAAGTACTTCAAGGTCCAGTGGAGCAACCACACCGAAGCAGAAGCAACCTGGGAACGTGAAGACTATCTTAGATCCGAGTTTCCCGATCTCTTTTAAGACCTAGTTTAGGAATCTCGGGGAAGAGATTCTTGTAAGGGGGGTAGGTCTGTCACACCCTGCATTTTGTATCATGTTATTGGCATCAATGAAGCATGAAAAAATTTGGACCAGCAATTTTTTTTAGCAACATTTGGCTTTTATTTGGAATTGAGTTTTTTTTTCATGTGCTTTTTCATGTGCTCATTAAAGTCAACTATTCCCTCTAGTAGAATTCATCTCCATACCCAAAACTTCTGCCCAATGATCATGCCAAGTGTTATATAACAATATAGTATTTTCTTACAAAATTACTTTGGCCAAAATGTATTTTATAAATTTAGTTTTCCTAAAACCCCTGAATTGAGATTTGCACTGCAAGTGCTTGATTTAAGGTGAGAAAATTATTTCAAAAGGTACATTTGAGACCTAGTAGTCATAGGACTCCCAGAAACCACAAGGGTATAATTTTAAAAGTTATTTTCCTATTTTATTTAAAAGCTTTTTCTTAAAGCCAGAAATGGTCTTTAATAGGGAAAAATTATTTAAGTAATTCAAAAATATTTGCCAAAATTCAGGGAGACTCAGAGGACATATATTGTCCATATATAAGAGTTTCAACACTTGGTCATGTTCAAAATAATAGGCTAATCCCTCTAAAACCCTTTCTGGATATTTCAAGCTTTTGAAATATTTACAAAGGAAATATTCTCCAAAAATTCCAAGGAAATTCTATCATGTCACATAAGACATATTTGATGATTTTGCCAAGTCCCAGGTTTTGGGAAGCAAGAAAACATCCTCAAAACCCTTCATAACCATTCTGTCCATATTTGAAGTTTGAGCAACTTTACATTGCCATACTTGTCCAAATGCTCTCAAACTTGGTGCACATTCTAGAACTGCCTAATAAGGCATCTAGACCAAATGGCACAAGATTTGTAGTAGAGCAACTTGATCAGAACACCCCAAAACCCTTTCTGTTCAAATGCAAATTTGAACAACTTTACATTACCAACTTTTTACCTGGAGCTTCAAACTTTGTGGGCATGATCAATACCCCAAATGATGAAACTACACCAAGTGGTGCATCAAGGGGAGATGATTAGCTTGACTCAAACAAGATGAAGCCATTTCTGTTGTTTTCTAGGGTTCACCAAAGTTACATTGGCTAGTTTCTTCAAATGAGCCCAAATTTGGTGAAGCACCCTATTTTCACATGTCATTCAATCCTGTTAAGTGTCATGGTGTCGGGGAAACTGATCGCCCTCGAACACCTATGGGACCGGAGCCCCTTTTCGGTACGGCACGGGAGCGGAGGGAGCACGAAGAGCGGATCGAGGCGAGCACGCGGGCAGTTTACCCAGGTTCGGGCCGCACGGATGCGTAAAACCCTACTCCTGCTTTGTGGTTTGTATTGAGTTCTTGGCGCGGGAGCAAGAAGAGCTACAGTGCCGGTTGCTAGCTACACCGAGCGTGAGAGTGATCGGAGATCGGAACCTCCTCTACGTTGTGCATGGGCCTCCTTTTATAGGTCAAAGGGGTCACCGACAGGTGGCAACGTAGGTGAGGGTAAAAACGTAAAAATGGTGGTAGTTATAACAGTGTACGTACAGTGTTTTGTACCTAACCCTGACGGTGGGGGACAAGGGCATTGAATGCCCGTCGCCGTCGCCCCAAACAGTGCAAAAAGCGTCCGTCCGGGCGTCTCCGTTCGCCACGACGGTGGCCTCGTCATTGTGGCTTACCACCGTGTCCCCCCAGGCTGCACAGCCTTCCACCACGTGCCCCTGGAAGGGCCCCAGGGCGACGCGTGGCTGGATGAGCTGGAGCGCGGGTACACAGTGGAAGCTCGCCGCGGCAAGCGCCTTGACGCGGTCGCTACCTTGCCGCGCCCGGGAGCTTGTCGCTCTCCGGGCCTTGCCGGGGCGCGCGATGCGCCACGGCAAGTCTCCTGAAATGCCATGCTTTGGCCTTCCTGGCAAGCTCCTCTTGCCAGGGTCTCGTGATAAAGGGGTGGTTTTGAACCTGGAACGGCCTTCCCGGCAAGCTCCTCTTGTCGGGGCCTTGTTTCATTGACTTGAATACTTTGTTCTTGAATGGCTCCAAAGGAACCGAAGTGGGCCTTGGCGAGCGCGTGGCAAGCCCTGCCACGGGACGCTGCTACTGCCCGTGCACATGTCGGGATACTAAGGTACCCCTACATTAGTACACCGACAGGAGCCCCCGCGAAAAAGAATGGATTCGGTCTTATACATACGCGAGGAAGGTAATCAAAAAAGAGAGAAGGCCTGGGCCACACACGGTGCTGAGCGCTGTTGGGCCAGGCCCAAAACAGTGCACGGGCACACGCGGCCCACGGCGCGCCGCATCCCACTCCGTATCCGCCGCATCCCTCCCTAACGGCACGCGTCGATTGCGGCGTCGTGGGAGAGATCGTGGCCTGTTTCTTTAATGGGAAAAATGTGGAACGTCCCCCTCTCCCCCTTAAAAGCAGGGGAAACAGGGGCAGTTCCTCCTATTCACTCATTGCGTCTTCAACCTCCAGAAACCCCCGCCGCTCTCCTCCTCCCCAAAGGTCGAAAGAGAGAGGCACTCCGCCCTTCTTCCGCCGCCGCCAGTCTCTCCAGCGTCGTCGACTCCCTTTGTCGTCCCCGCCATGGCCCCGAAGGGCGACAAGGCGAAAGCCGCGAAGACCGACCGGGCGCAGAAATTAGCAGCAATGCGGAAGAAGATGGTGGTCTTCCCGCCGAGGCTCGGCGCGAGGGAGCTGAAGGACAAGTTCTACCTCTTCTGGTCGAGGGAGACGAAAGCTCACCCGCGTACCAGGGTGCTCCCTGCCGAAGCCTGCGACATGTTTCCGGGAGGGTACGCCTATTTCGCTCTGTTCTTCCACTGCGGACTCTGCCCTCCTTACTCCGAGTTCTTCTGCGACGTTATGAACACCTACGGGTTTCATCTTCTTGATTTCACCCCGACTTGACCATGGCCGGTTTCGCACATCTGTGCGAGAACTTTGTCGGAGTTCACCCCAACGTAGCCCTCTTCCGCCATTTCTTTACGCCTCGAGTAGAGTCTGGGTCTCCTCTGTCTGGTGGGATTTCTTGGATCTTTAGGCTCAATAAGAAAGAGGCATACTTGACTGGAGAGCTCCGCGACAAGTGGGATGAGTGGAGGGCCAACTGGTGCTGGGTCATGGAGGATGGACCCCATCAGTTCACTTCTCCGCGCCGAGCCGCAATAGTGCGTGGCAAGGACTGTAGCGACCTGGCCCCGGAGGACGAGAAGCTGAAGATAGCTCTCACTAGGATCCTTCGCCTCCGGCAAGCCAAACTCACTGTAGGGGTTGTCGGGGCAGATTTCCTTCGCCGGCGCATTGCTCCCTTGCAAGAGAGGAAGAGGCCTGCTTGGGATTTTGGCAATGCGGTAGACTGTATGAGGTTGCGCCCAGGCCTCAACTATAATTTCACTGTCCTGGAGCTCAAAGGGATGCTCCGTGAGCTGTTCAAGCACGACGCCAAGCACCCGGAGTGGTTCACCTTGCCGCGGGGGGTAGTGCCACTATGCAACAATTCATCGCTCAGCGCTATCCGTGCGGCAATGCCGTTGTGTGACTCCCATGGAATCGACCCCACTTGGCTGGCGCCTTCTGACGAAGCCATGCAAACATTCTTCGATAACTTGGTGGAGCTGCCCATCGACCCCTACGAGAAGAAGGGCCTCACCCGCGACACCACCGACCGGGAAATGGCTTATATTGCCACCAGATTGGAGGAGGCTGCCACAGCCGCGGCCGCGGGCGAATTTGGGTATACCTTGGAGGAGGCGGATGCCGCGGATGCGGTGAGTCGAGCCGAGGAGGAAGAGATCCTCAAACTGCTAAGGCCTGCCGGGCAACCTGCCGAGACGAGCGAGGCCACCGAGCAAGGCACGGAGTCGAGCGAGCCTGCCGAGCAGGGCGATGAATCAAGTGATTCCGCCGAAGACTCGGGCGGGTCTCTGAACCTCGACTCTTCTTCATCCTCGGGAAGTTCACCGCCGCCGCCAAGTCCCCCAGCTCCAGCGAGGAGGCGCCCCCGCAAAGCTGCAGTCGTGGCGGAGCGTCCGGCGGCCCCGCGGCCGTAGCGCCGCCCGACGCGCGCCACCGCGGCGGGCAAGGCCGTCAAGGGAGCGCCGCGCGCCTCTGCGGCGGCCGGAGGAGGGTCTTCCCGCACCGGCTCCATGGCTCCTTCCGTCCCTCGGGCCTCGGCGTCGACCGGAGCAGGGTCTTCGCAGACCACTGTTCCAGCGCCCGCCAAGCGCCCGAGGGAGCCTTCTCCTCCAGCTCCTCGCGCCGCGACGCGCGAGGCGGATTTCGACTTCTCCGTTCTCAGTTCCGACGAGGAGGAGGAAGAGTAAGCACTGTCAACTCTTGTTTCTTTCAATTTGCTATTCTTGTCTTGAATCTTCTTTGTCTGATTCTGTTTGATGTCTGTCTTCCAGGACCCTGGCCCAAAGGGTGACGAAGAGGGCCAAGATCTCGGTGGTCGATCTTGAGGACGAGCCCGTCGCAGCGGCGGGGGATGCGCCAGCGACGAGCTTGCCGGACCAGCCAGCTGCCCCGCAGAGCAGCCCTCAGCGCAGCCCCCAGCCCCCAGCCCCCAGCGTAAGTTTTTCGTTCGCTCTTCGCTTGCCGGGCGCGCGTGGGCTTCTTATCATTATTAACGTTTTGCTTGTTTGCTGACTTGTACAGAAGCGGAGCCGCAGCCTCAGGAGCAGCAAGAGACTGCTCCCGACGAGCGGCGCATCTCAATCTCCCCGCCAAGGAGGAGCTCCCCGGCGAGGGAGAATACTCCGCCAAGGACGGGTACTCCGCCAAGGACGGGTACTCCGCCAAGGGCGAGTACCCCGCCAAGGGCGAGCACCCCGCCAAGGGAAGGCGCCAGCGGCCCTCCGCCGGCGGGGGCCACCACCACGCCGCCGAGGGAGAACTCCCCGGCAAGGAACCCCGTCGATGAAGAGGCCCGCGCAGGTAACCCTTATACTTTTCTTCTCTTGACTTCTTCTTTTTGGATATTTGCTTGACCATTCTTCTTTCTTTTTCTTGCCTTCAGACTCGTCCGCTCCAGAGCCTATGGAGACGGAGGCCGCCACCGAGGAGGCCGCGCGCGGCAACACTGGTGGCGCCGCGGCCACCGAGGAGGCGATTGGCACCGAGGAGCCCGCCGTCGAAGAGGCAACCAGGGACGCCGACGCGACAGCCGAGGAGGGGACCGGCGGTCGCACTGACGGCCCCGAGGCCGCATGAGCATTTGACGCTGCGCCGACCACCGACCCTGCCGCTGCCGTGGCTGGAACCGGTGCCTACTTGGAGGTTGGGAACGGGGTCTTCATTCAGATCCCGTGGGCTTCTTCATCAAGGGCGCCCGCGGAGGGGGAGGTCTTCGATGGGGAAGTCCTCGCCTCCGCGGGGCTGTAGTTTGTCGACGTGCCCGGCATGAGCAACGAGCCCGAGGAGGAGCAGCTTCTGCGCCGGCTTCTGGCCCTGTACCGTGCCAGGCAGGCCAAGCTGGAGTCCCGAGAGGCTCTGGCTGCCAAGGCAGGCGTCGATTTGGAGAAGCGCACCGAGGAGCTCCGCGCCGCCAACCAGGCGGCCCTCCGGTCCTTGGCGGAGGAGCGAGAGGAGCTCGCCGAGGCGCACCAGGCGTTCATCCTCGAAAAGGCCGAAGCAGAGGAGCAGCAACGGCTCGCCGCCGAAGATCTGTCTCGGCGGGAAGGTGAGCTGAGGCAGCGGAAGGTTGACCTCGATAGCCATGAGGACGACCTTACCGCGCGCGAGCAGTCCCTTGGCGGGGCTCTGCAGGAAGCGAGGGACGCCGCTGCAGCTGCAGAGACCGCCAAGAGAGACTTGGAGGCGAGGGTGGCACAGTTGGAGCTCAACTTGAGGACGAGCGAGGAGAAGGTTGCCGCGCTCACATTGGAGAGGGAGAAAGACGCCCACAGCCACTCGGTGCTGCAGGTCCGTCTCTCCGACAAGGGCAAGGAACTCGCCATCGCCAAGGATTCTGTTGCAGACTTGGAGTTGAAGCTGTCCACCATCACCGCATCTCTTGACAGCGCCAGGAACCGGGAGACGTAGCTGAAGGAAGATCTCCGGGCTGAGAGGCACTACAGGAATCAGCTTCTTTGCCGACTGCCATGGCAGTCGGCAAAGGCATGAATGGCAGTCGGCAAAGCTCTTTGCCGACTGCTAGCAGTCGGCAAACAGTCCGGCTGAATTAGCGGCGGTAAAGGCCTTCTTTGCCGTCTGCTTCATAGAAGCAGTCGGCAAAGCTCTTTGCCGTCAGCCGTTTGCGGCCAGCAGACGGCAAAGAGCGTAGACGGCAGTGAGGTGAGGTGGGAGCCGTTAGGGGTTAACGGCGTGCTTCAGTCGGCAAAGATAGACTCTTTGCCGTCTGCCAGCAGTCGGCAAAGACCTTAGCCTCTTTGCCGTCCGCCAGCAGTCGGCAAAGACCTTAGCCTCTTTGCCGTCTGCCAGCTGACGGCAAAATGCCCAAATAGGCAACCCAGTGTTCCAAGATAGTTGCCACGTGGCCTTCTTTGCCGACTGCTAGCTGCCGGCAAAGCTCTTTGCCGTCTGCTAGCAGTCGGCAAAGCTCTTTGCCGACTGCTAGCAGACGGCAAAGAGCCTATATAACCCCAGTTTTTAATTGAATTCATTCAATTTGACAGAAATTCATAGATATACACAAATAATACATACATACACAACAAGCATATCCAACAATATATTTCCACAAGTCCAACATATATCCATATGACATAAGAAGTTTCCAACAACATATCCATAGTGACATACACATCTCCCTCTCCTCTTCTTTATCTTCTTCTTCTAACTAAGGTAGGTAAAAATGCCATTTTTTAGCATAGCTAGGTAAAAATGCTAACTAAGGTAGGTAGAAATTCACATCTCCCTAGGAGCAGAAGCAGGGATACGAGAGCACGCATGCATGCCTAGATCCTGCATGCCTTGCTTCTTCCAACTTCTCGTCCTAGAGCTCGCGTCGAAACATGAATGAAGGCCATAATCTGCATGTTATAAAACAAAATGGTTAGGAACAAAATAAAAGCACGTCTAACAACATGTTAACTTGTAGGCAGTCTTTGCATAAATAACAGTAGAACAACCTAAACGAGGCATAGTTATCAATGATACTAGTGACTGCCAACAATCTATAAATACTATATTAGTGAGAAACAACATCATAAAGATAACAGTGGGGATGCCACAGCTGAAAGGAGCAAGCTATTTTGTATTTGAGAAACTAAAAAAATGCACCAATAATTTCTCACAAGGTAACTGAACTTATGTGCACGCATTTAGACAGAAACAAGGGCTTGCACTATACACAATAACTAGAACATGATCGCAAGACACCAATATAAGCTAGAATCTACAAGTACACATTAATTGTAATGTAGCATCACTAGCTCTTTTGTTATTGTTTGCATATATTACATCAGTAGTTGTCTGCCTAAGCAAACACGGAAGTACAACGCTTGAGATACAAGTATGCAGCAAGAACAACAGGCAATGTGATAATAGTATGAGCGCACTATAACTCTGGAAGTAAAAAGAACATAAATAATACAACATGTCTGGAACACCTAGGTGGTAACTAGTATGGTTGCTTGCTGTTCATGAGTTTCAATCATCTGCATGCGTACATCAAAAAGAAAACAGCAGGATTCAATTTGTCTTAACCATATAGAGCAACTAGCAGACATCTAACATCATTATATTACCACAAAAGAAAAGTCCAGAATTAATATATTACTAGCAGACAACTAGCAGAAATTTGCTTCTGCTTTCTGGTAAATGGCTCGCATCATCCTTGGATGAACTGCATTGAAGTACTCCTATTAAAAGATGAACTGCACATTTTCATTTGTTTGCTTTTAAAAGCACTTAACAAGCATTTAACTGAATTAATATGCACCTATGCGCATAAAAATTCAGCAAAGTGCTTTTAGAACCACTTTGCTGAATTAATATGCACCTTGCTGAATTTTTATCCACATAGGTCCATATAAATTCAGTTAAGTGCTTTTAGTTTTACTGAAAAATTCATTTAGTTTTACTCAAAAGTTCATTTACTAAATGGAGTACTCAAAAGTTCATTTTAATTAACTCAAAAGTTCATTCTGAAACGAGAAGAGAAGGAGCAAAAAGGTTTCATATAAATTTAATTAATGCAAAAGATTCATTTAGTTGTACTGAAAAGATCAATTCAGTTTTAACTAAACAATATTTATACACAGCAAAAAGATTCATTTACTCCTAGCACCAAGTCCTACTCCAAGAGCAAGTTTTAACTGAAGAGAGGAGAAGGAGTAGTTCTGCACCTGTGCTGTGCAGAACAGCAGCTGCTGAGGTGTTCAAGTCCATTATTAAAACACACTGAGCTTGCGCTAACTGCTAATTAGGAGATGCGTGCAACCAAAAAAAATTTAACACTCATCTTCACCCTTTATTTAGGAGATGCGTGCAACCAAAAAATATTCATATACGCAGCAAACACACATGGTAATATAACAAAAAATATCTGTTTCTAGGAGAGGTGCTGACATATGTCATCCCATAGTAGAGATTGACCACCTGTCTATCAAAAGCAGTAAAACATGGACGTATTAAACAATCTTTAGAAACACGCTAACAGGTTCATGTTCATGGAACTTTATTCATTCCGTAGAACCTGAATGCAACTGGCACATAGCACTACTGAAATATTTGGATATGAGCATGCCCAAATCTGACTTTAGAATTAGTATGGTTCGGTTTAGCTCTTACCTATACACCAACCGCTATCTCAGGATGAGAGACTAACACCTGTTCGATAAACAAAGTACACTGCAGAGCAAACTGGTACTGGCGACATAGCACCCATAACACTAGGACCCGAAGACCACTATCTGGTTCTCCCTGTACAGAAAGATGGTATTAAAAGGTGGTTAACTAAAAGATAAGGCAACCAAAGTAAACAAAACAATGGAAAAAAAAAACAAATTGTACTTGTTCCTATAGATAGTACCATGTAGCTTCCTTGGCACATGAATGACTACAGATAATCAATGATTTCTCGGTATACTATATTTTTAGTTTCTTCTGTAGACATTCCATAGCTATCTTCAATTAGAATTGGTGTCGTTGAACACAAATTGCCACTGTGTCCAGAGCTACTCTCTGATCTTCTCCCGCTGGTTGTGCAGCGAGATTCAATTTATAGGAATAGTACATTTAGGATTTGAGCAGTGGCATGATATAGTTGAAAGAGTAGTTATAGCTTCAGATTTTGTTCCCAAAAATACTTAGGATTTAAGTTATCAGGAAAATAAATCTACCATACAATACAAATGCATGCTACCAATGGATCTAAGAGTCAATGGAAGTTTCCAAGAATGATAAGGTTGGAAATGCAGGTTACGGATGGCTAGTTACATTTCCATGAAGCCACATCCGCACCAAGCTGATTAAGTTTTTTTACCTCTTCTAATCCAGGCCTGCAATAATACAGCTATAAATGATTCCACAGAGTAACTGGGGTAAGAGATGAAGTAATTTGAAAGTAGAGCACCATACTAAGCAAATTATCATAAATCATGCAGTAAACTAAGACAGCAATGGTATTAATATTTTTTTTTCTCAAATTGAATTGTACTTTTATATTTATGATGTTGATGGTGCAAGAAACGTACATTTTGGTCGCTGAATAAGTAACATACAATACTCAGAGAACACATCGACACATGAATTTCTATCTTCAACCCCCTCTCTAATCTAGCCTATCATGTTTGTATCGCTAAGATTAAAAAAATGCAAACATCAGCAAGCCAGCAGCGAAAGCAAGCAGCTAAAGCAGCAGCTAGCAACCAAACCAGCAGCAGCAACTACTTACTAAGTAATACTAGTCTACTGCACTAACAGTCAACTACTCAAGCAGGTACAATAGCAATACATTACGGGCCGGCAGAGTACAGAGCAGAGCAGCAGAGCATGCCAGAGAAGAAGAGAAGAAGAGCACGGGGCTCACCTTCCTGAAGAGAAGAAGAGCCCGGGGCGGGACGAGGTCGCAGAACAGCAGCCGGCGGTGCGGGGAAGAGCCCGAGAGGAAGATCCGGCGGCGCGGGGAGGAGGAGAGGAAGATCCAGCGGCGCGGGGAGGTGGGGCGTGAGGAGAAGCTTCAGATCGACTGCGGCGGACGTGCGGCTGCCGGTGGCGCGAGATCCAGTGTCCGGCGGCGCGAGGATGGAGAGGAGATGAGACCTAACCCTAGCACGGCACGAGGACGACCACGGCGCCCTTGGGGCACGCCGGGGCGCGGAGCAGCGCGTGCGCGAACGGCATCCCCGGGCCGACCCCCAGCACGTTGCCCACGTCGATGCCCGAGTGCAGCGGCTCCCGGGCCTCCTCCCAGCGCAGGGCCGGAGAGAGGCGGAGCGTGCGGGGCGAGGTGAGCGGGGAGAGGCGACCTTCGGGAGGAGAGCTGGGCGGTGGGGAACGGCGGGGATCGCCGGAATCTGGCGGCGGCGTGGGGTGGAGAAAGGGGATCGAGGAAGATGAGAGATATGGGATCCAACGTGGGTGTGTGTGCGCGTGGGTTGGGCGTGGGTGTGTATGCATCGTGGGTGGGGCCCGGGGCTGTGTGGGTCGTGGGTGGGTGTGTGCCAAGTCATCGATCCGTGGGCGGGGGCGTATTTTCTTTGCCGTCTGCTTTCGATCTCTTTGCCGTCTGCCAGCAGACGGCAAAGATTCTTTGCCATCCGTTGACAGACGGCAAAGAGATGGGGCTGGTGGGCCGTTACACCCCACCTCTTTGCCGTCTGCCAGCAGACGGCAAAGATTCTTTGCCATCTGCTGGCAGACGGCAAAGAATCGGCTGATGGCAACCAGGTTCTTTGCCATCAGCCAGCTCTTTGCCGTCTGCTTTCCAGGTTCTTTGCCATCAGCCAGCTCTTTGCCGTCTGCTTTACCAAAGCAGACGGCAAAGAGGCTCTTTGCCGTCCGCCAGCAGACGGCAAAGAGCTGGCAGATGGCAAAGTAGCAGATTCCAGTAGTGAGGGCACTGTTGGACAGCGCCGCCCTCACGCAAAACAACTTCAGGCAGACGGTGGAGCAGTGGACCGAGGAGCTTGTCGCCGCCGCCGCTGACATCGACAGGGAGATAGCGGGGCTGGGGACGGAGCACCTCGGGTACTCCCCCGACGCGAACCTCCCTCACAGCGCCAAGCTGAGCTTATTCTTCAGGGGAGTGGCGCCGGCTCTTGAGTAGCTCCGGGAGAGGATCCCCAGGCAGCTGGCGAACGAGGCGCGCATGCTTTGCACGGGAGTTGTGGAGAGGGTGCTGACGAAGATAGTCTACCGCAACCCCGGGATCAATCTTGAGAACGTCCTCAGGACCTTGCCGCCCGACGCCGACCAGGAAGCGCTGAAGGCTCTTGTCGCCCCCATCGTGGCCAAGGTGGGCAAGATCAGGAGGGTCGATGGCGACCGCGTGGATTAGACTGTCTTCCTTCTTGCTTCTCTTGTCGCTGCCAATCAAAGGAAGATAACTTTAAAATTTTAAAATTTGAATGCTTAAACTTTGGCAACTTAGCTTTTGTGAGTTGTTTGCTTCCCGGCAAGGCGAGGATTTCCTTGAACGGCACTTGGTCCATACCACTGTCTCCTCCCCCCCGGCAAACTTGTGCGCGAGGAAAAACTTCTTCTGCTTGAGAAAAGAAAGAAAAGGGAGGAAACATATGCATGGAGCCTTGTGGCTCGTTATTGCTTACCGGGGGTGTGTGCTGCACAAAGTGTCAGATAACACATGCAAGAAAAATGAAAAGGCATGAATCGACAAGTCGTGCAGGGCACAAAAGTTTTACTGATGCACAGGGTCTGCGCCCGGCTTTGTACAAAGGTTTACATGCAACAGCGGCAAGACTTGTACAAAAGGTGGTTGCCGGAGCGGATCACGGCAACCGCGCCTTATGGGTGAAACTTGCGAAGGTGCTCAATGTTCCAGGAGTTGCTCACCGGTAAGCCCTCTTCGGTCTCAAGGCGGACAGCGCCGGGCCTTGTGACTTGCCTCACCCGATAAGGGCCTTCCCACTTCGGCGTCAACTTGTTGGAATTCTTAGCGGACTAGACGCGCTGAAGAACAAGGTCGCCTTCCTCGAGACTTCTGGCCTTAACTTTGCGGCTATGGTAGCGTCGCAAAGCTTGCTGGTATCGAGCAGCTCGTACAGCAGCCTAAAGACGGTCCTCCTCGAGGAGCAGAGCATCATCTTGCCGCAGCTGCTCTTGCTCGAGCTCATCGTAAGCGAGCACTCGAGGCGACCCGTATATGAGTTCTGTGGGGAGAACTGCCTCTGCTCCGTAGACAAGAGCAAAGGGTGTCTGTCCAGTGGCTCGATTTGGTGTCGTCCTGATTGACCAAAGAGCCGCCGGCAACTCCTCAATCCAGTTTCTTCCGCATTTGTGCAGCCTGTCGAAAGTTCTTGTCTTGAGTCCGCGCAGCACTTCAGCGTTTGCCCTCTCTGCTTGGCCATTGCTCCTCGGGTGAGCAACAGAAGCAAAGCAGACCTTGGCGCCAAGGTCTTGGACGTATTGCATGAAGATGCGACTTGTGAATTGTGTGCCGTTGTCGGTGATGGTCCTGTTAGGGATTCCGAAACGGCAAACAATTGACCTGAAGAACTTGACTGCTGACTGTGCGGTCACCTTTCTCACTGGTTCCACTTCCGGCCACTTTGTGAACTTGTCGATGGCGACGTACAAGTATTCAAAGCCCCCGACTGCGCGGGGAAAGGGGCCGAGGATGTCGAGCCCCCCAGACCGAAAATGGCCAGGACAAAGGGATCGTCTGGAGAGCTTGAGCTGGCTGATGTATTTGCTTAGCATGGAACTGGCACGCTTCACACTTGGGTTACTTGTGCAGTTGCATCTTGGAGGGCTTCTGGCCAAAAGAAACCTTGCCGGAACGCCTTCCCGGCAAGTGCTCTTGCGCCAATGTGGTGACCACATATGCCTCCATGTATCTCTGCCAACAGCTTTTGCCCATCTTCCCGGGGAATGCACTTCAATCTGACACCATTGAGTCTTCTTCTGTACAGTTCATTGCCGACGAACTGATACATACTTGACTGCCTGGTTATTCTTTCTATTTCTTCTGGCTCATCGGGGAGTTCTCCAGTTTGAAGAAAACGGACAATTTGCTGCGCCCATGCTGGAGCCTGAGGCTTAACAACAAGGACTAAAGGCATCATTGCTGCTGCGGGAACGTCAGCTTCTACGGCAAGAACCTGTGGCTCAGCCGGAGCTTGACGCTCCTCGGCAAGCTCGCCGGGGCAAGACTTGTCGGGAATGCCTGCTTCAACTGTACGGACCCTTGGGTCCGCAGGAGCAGACTGTTCCTCAGCAACTCGGTCGTTGGTCTTGGGGACTTTGGCGGCGACTTCAGGAAGATCCGCCGGCAAGTAGTCGCCGGAGACCAACTTTCTCTTCTTGCCTTGCCCAACTGATGGTGTAACAGATGGTTGAGTTAGCTTGAGCACGAAGATCCCTGGTTCCACAGGTAGCTTTAGTGCAGCACACTTTGACAGGCCGTCTGCGACGTCATTTTGAGCTCTTGGAACGTGCTCCATCTGTATGCCTTCAAAGTGCTCTTCAAGCTTTCTGACTTCGTCGATGTAAGCTTCCATCAATGGGCTCTGGTAGCTCTTGTTCACTTGTCGGACAACCAACTGCGAATCTCCCCACATAATCAGCTTCTCGATCCCAAGTTCTGCTGCAATCCTGAGGCCGGCAAGCAAACCCTCATACTCTGCAGTATTGTTTGTTGCTTGCTCCTTGGGAAAATGCATCTGGACAACGTACTTGAGGTGTTCTCCGGTGGGTGCGACAAGCAGCACACCAGCACCGGCGCCCTGCAGCGAGAAGGCACCATCAAAGTACATTATCCATTCTTTGCTCGCTTCTTTGACGGGGATGTTTGTCTCTAGAATCTCTTCGTCTGGCGCTGGTGTCCATTCCGCTATGAATTCTGCCAATGCTCTACTCTGGATAGTTGAAGTACTTTCAAACTTAAGACCAAAGCTTGACAGCTCCAGTGCCCACTCGACAATCCTGCCTGTTGCTTCTGGGTTTTGCAATATCCTTTTCAGCGGAAAGCGAGTGACCACTGTTATCTCGTGTGCTTGGAAGTAATGGCGCAGCTTTCTCGAGGCCATGAGGAGGCCGAAAAGCAGCTTCTGCACCCCAGGGTATCTTGACCTAGCCCCCTGCAAGAGGGAACTGACAAAATAAACTGGGCGCTGCACCATCTTCTTTCGCACCTCTTCTTGCATCTGCGCAGACTTATCCTTGTCGGGGCCATAGCTTGTCGGGGAAGCCCCCTGCTTGTCGATGGATGCGCTCGCCAGGGCTGTGGGCTCCTCATCTGCCTCCCTTTCCGCTACTAACGCAGCACTAACCACTTGATTGGTTGCTGCTAAGTACAGCATCAACTTCTCTTGTGGCCTAGGTGCGACAAGTATTGGAGTGGAGGACAGGTACCTTTTCAAGTCTTGCCGCGCTGCCTCCGCTTCCGGAGTCCATTTCATTGGACCTGCCTTTTTCAAAATTTTGAAAAACGGCAGGGCGCGTTCTGCAGACTTAGAAATGAACCTGCTGAGAGCAGCCACGCAGCCGGCAAGCCTCCGCACATCCTTAACGCGCTTCGGGGCTTCGATCTGCTCAATGGCTTTGATCTTGTCGGGACTGGCTTCAATCCCCCTCCGGGACACAAAGAACCCGAGAAGCTTGCCGGAGGGGACTCCGAACACACACTTCTCGGGGTTAAGCTTGAGTTGTATCTTGCGCAGATTTGCAAAAGTTTCATCTAGGTCTTGAATCAGGGTATCTTTGTCCTTGCTCTTGACCACTATATCATCCATGTAAGCTTCTACATTCCTGTGTATCTGTGGCTCAAAAGCAGTGTGGACCACCCTTGCAAATGTTGAACCCGCATTCTTCAATCCAAAGGGCATGCGTATGAAACAATAAGTGCCACATGGAGTAATGAATGCGGTCTTTTTTTCATCTTCTTCAGCCATAAATATCTGGTGGTACCCTGAGTATGCATCAAGGAACGAAAGCAACTCACATCCGGCCGTGGAGTCAACGATCTGGTCAATGCGCGGCAAGGGAAATGGATCTTTAGGACAAGCCTTATTCACATCAGTGAAATCTATACAAAGCCTCCACTTCCCATTAGCTTTGCGCACGACAACAGGGTTGGCCAACCACGTGGGATGAAGTACACCTCTAACAAGGCTTGCCGCCTCCAGCTTCTTGATTTCTTCAGCGATAAACTTTTGGCGCTCCACTGCTTGCTTCCTGACCTTCTGCTTGACGGGCCGCGCGTGAGGACAAACGGCAAGCTTGTGCTCAATTACTTTCCTGGGAACACCGGGGATGTCAGACGGTTGCCATGCAAACACGTCGACATTCGCCCGCAGGAAAGCAACGAGCGCGCTTTCCTATTTAGGATCGAGCGTGGAACTGATGGTGAAAGTACCACCAGTGCCATCCTCCTTGGCGGACACCTTCTTGGTTGCAGGTGGAGCTGCCATTCCCTTCTTGTACTTGCCGGTGAAGCTCGATGGTGCGTCCTCGACGGCAGCGCAGCACTCCGAAGAGGTGCGTTTGCCGGAGTGGGCCCCAGAGCTCTTGCCGGACTTGGTCTTGTTCTTCCCCCCGGGAGCTTCAGCGGCAAGTGTTTTGCTATCTGTTGCAGCTACTGCGGCCCGGTAGATCTTGTCGGCGCAGACAAGCGCGTCCTTCTTGTCGCCGGGGATAGAGATGACGCTTATCGGGCCTGGCATCTTGAGCATGTTGTAGGCGTAATGAGAGGCTGCCATGAATTTGGCAAGCGCAGGACGGCCAAGTATCCTAATGTATGGCAATGGGATATCGGCAACGTCGAAGGTGATCGTCTCAGTTCTGAAATTCATCTCTCCGCCAAAGGTCACTGGCAGCGTGATCTTCCCCTTCGGCTTGCTCCTTCCCGGGTTAATTCCTTGGAAAGTTCCGGTTTCCTCGAGCTCGCTGTCGGGGATCTGTAGCTTTCGGACTACAGCAGAAGATATCAGGTTTAGGCCGGCCCCGCCGTCAACCAGCATCTTGGTGACCTTGAGGTTGCGGATGGTTGGCGAAACCAACATCGGCAAGCACCCGACCGCAGTTGTGCGGTCGGGGTGATCCTCAATGTTGAAGATAATGGGCGTGCTGGACAACTTCAGGAGTTTGCGCGACTCAACGGGCGGCTCTGCTGCATTAACTTCCCGCACCCATTGTTTGAGTTGGCGGTGGGAAGTATGCAGAGAGGCACCTCCATCAACGCACAAAACTTCTGTGGCCTTCTGGAACTCCTGCTCGCTGTTGTCTCCGTCGTCCATGTCCTCGTCGTCGTCTTCGTCTTCGTCCTTGTCGCGGCCGCGGGGAGGCCTATCTCCTTGCCGCTGCTTGGCCTTGCCGCGACGTCCTCCCAGACCATTGAATGGCCGCTTCTTGCCGGACTCTCCTCCGCCTCCCTGGGCCTTCTCTTTGTCGCGTCGCTCGTACTCGGCCTTCTGCTGTTCAACGAGGTACTCGACCCATTTGTAGTTCTGGAGATCGTGGCCCTTGGTGCGGTGGATCTTGCAGTACTACTTGTCGGAGCCGTCCTGCTTGTCGGCGGCGGCTATAGTGGCAGCTTCCTTGCCGGAGCCACCAGCCTGAGCTTTCTTGGCGCCAGCCTCCTTGCCGGACTGCTCGATGGCCAGTACTTCCTTGTTCTTCTTTTTCTTGTTGTTCCGCCTCCGGTTTTTCCTTGCCGGGGCGGCATCCTCACTGTCCGTTCCTCCTGCTCCAGGATCCTCTCCGGGGAGTCTCCTCCCCTCTTCAGCGCATGCACACTTGTCGGCCAGGGCATAAAGCTCACTGACGTCTCGTATCTTGCACATCGCCATTTCCTTCCTCATCCGGCGGTTACGCACGTTCTGATGGAACGCGCTAATAACCGCGATAGGGTGGACGTCCGGGATGTTGTGCTGGACGCGACTGAATCTCTGGATGTACATTCGCAGGGATTCTCCTTCCTTCTGGGCAAGTATATGAAGATCGCTTTCCTGGCCATGGGGCTTGTGGCCGCCCGTGAAGGCGCCAACAAACTGATGGCACAGGTCGGCCCAGGAAGAGATGGAGTTCTCTGGCAAGTGCATGAGCCAAGATCTGACGTTTGGCTTGAGCACGAGTGGGAAGTAGTTTGCTAGTATCTTCTCGTCTCGTCCCTCGGCAGCCTGCACCGCAATGGTGTAGATGCTGAGGAACTCTGAGGGATGGGTCTTGCCGTCGTACTTCTCGGGTACGTTGGGCTTGAAGTTCTTCATGTTGGGCCACTGGACTTGCCGCAGCTCACGGGTGAACGCAGGGCAACCTGCCGCGTACGGCAGGTCGCCCGGTTCTCCGGGCGCGTGCATGTCGACAACGGTCCCAGCGCGCTGGTCGGACTGTCGTCGCGCTTCTCTTCGACGCTCGATGCGAGTTCGGGCATCTTCTTGTCGTCTGTCGTCGAGGACTTGGCGTTGATCGCGGCGAGCTCGTGGATCCGACGACGCCGTGGAGTCATCGTCAATGTTGATCCGGCGAGTCGGTGATTTCGGCCTCCGCGGCGGGGAGTGCACGGTAGTTGCACCCCCGGCGGTCTTGTCTCCATCAGCCCGCGCCTGGCCGACTTGCCGCGGACGCGACGTCGTCGGCTGCTGCGGCGTGTCGTTGTTGGTGAAGGTGATGAGGCTTTGGATGGTAGCCCTCCAGTCTTCGGCCTTGTCTGCCGCTGGAGCGAAGTCGAGGAGAAGCTGAGCTCTAGCTAGAGCTTTTGCTGGAGTGGAGGGAAGCGGTGGCGAGCGGTGCGAGGAGCGAGATATGCTCGGACTTCTAACCGCGTTAGAAGGAGCAGGTTCTCGCCCCGGCGACCGCGCCTTGCTCGTGCTAGCGCGTTGGCCTTGAGCGTCCCGTGACCCGCCAACTTGTCCTTGGCCCAGCAAGCGGATGGTACTGCGTACCACGCCGCTGCCGTTCCGGCACCTCCTGAGAGGGGCGCGGTGCATGTACGGACACCGAGGTCTTGGAGTGCGCTCGGTCGTCCGTCTTGTCCTTGGACTTGGCGGCGCCGTGAGTTTCCTCGCCGGCGTCCGTCCTTCCGCCAGCGTCTACCCCACCAACCGTTGGTTCTGGTGGTGGCGGGATCGACGCGGACGGGCCTCCTACCTCCGAAGCTTTCTTCTTCGGTGGCATGTCGATGAAGTTAACGAAGTTGATGAAGTTGCTGAAGATTTCGCCCGCGTGAACGCCAGATCAGGTTCGCACAACCTCGACGCCCCCTACCTGGCGCGCCAAAGATGTCGGGGAAATTGATCGCCCTCGAACACCTATGGGACTGGAGCCCCTTTTCGGTACGGCAAGGGGGCGGAGGGAGCACGAAGAGCGGATCGAGGCGAGCACGCGGGCAGTTTACCCAGGTTCGGGCCGCACGGATGCGTAAAACCCTACTCCTGCTTTGTGGTTTGTATTGAGTTCTTGGCTCGGGAGCAAGAAGAGCTACAGTGCCGGTTGCTAGCTACACCGAGCATGAGAGTGATCGGAGATCGGAACCTCCTCTACGTTGTGCATGGGCCTCCTTTTATAGGTCAAAGGGGTCACCGACAGGTGGCAACGTAGGTGAGGGTAAAAACGTAAAAATGGTGGTAGTTGTAACAGTGTACGTACAGTGTTTTGTACCTAACCCTGACGGTGGGGGAGAAGGGCATTGAATTCCCGTCGCCGTCGCCCCAAACAGTGCAAAAAGCGTCCGTCCGGGCGTCTCCGTTTGCCACGACGGTGGCCTCGTCATCGTGGCTTACCACCGTGTCCCCCAGGCTGCACAGCCTTCCGCCACGTGCCCCTGGAAGGGCCCCAGGGCGACGCGTGGCTGGATGAGCTGGAGCGCGGGTACACGGTGGAAGCTCGCCGCGGCAAGCGCCTTGCCGCGGTCGCTACCTTGCCGCGCCTGGGAGCTTGTCGCTCTCCGGGCCTTGCCGGGGCGCGCGATGCGCCACGGCAAGTCTCCTGAAATGCCATGCTTTGGCCTTCCTGGCAAGCTCCTCTTGCCAGGGTCTCGTGATAAAGGGGTGGTTTTGAACCTGGAACGGCCTTCCCGGCAAGCTCCTCTTGCCGGGGCCTTGTTTCATTGACTTGAATACTTTGTTCTTGAATGGCTCCAAAGGAACCGAAGTGGGACTTGGCGAGCGCGTGGCAAGCCCTGCCACGGGACGCTGCTACTGCCCGTGCACAAGTCGGGATACTAAGGTACCCCTACTTTAGTACACCGACACATGGCAAGTGGAGATCATTTGCTTGACCAAACACTGATCAAACACCTTCTGCAGAATTACCAAAACCCTCTTCTTGATCACTTTTACCTTTTACCTTGGCCTCGACTTTCTACCACATGTTCATCCAGTTACTAGCTACCTCCAGTAACTCCCCCAGGACCCCAGCTCCATGATTGAGGGGTAAAAACCCTAGTCCACCCTGCTGGACAGCCATTTCTTACCAAGTCACCAGCTTCTCCTCTCTCTCACAGCATCTCCAGAGCATCCAAAGCTACAACCGTAGTGCTTGCATCACCCTGGACCCCCCCAGACACGGTGGACGCGTCCAGAGGCCCAATGGCATGCCATGGCATGCGATTAGGGCGCTCCAGAGCGCGCTACAGTGCGCCCAC
The DNA here is from genome assembly GCA_902687465.1 of Secale cereale. NCBI lineage: Eukaryota > Viridiplantae > Streptophyta > Magnoliopsida > Poales > Poaceae > Secale > Secale cereale. The sequence continues at coordinate 757,176,419 of LR738713.1, read as the reverse complement.
GCACTGTAGCTTCGGCCAATCGTCTGCCCCCGACAGCCTCGGGCTCCCCCCTCGCGCCTCTCAACGCGCCTCGACGTCCGCAGCCTCCACCGGCGCTGTCCCCCTCCTCCTGCGCCCTCCAGTGGCCGTCGCCACACGCGCACCGGCCGCCCGCGACGCCCACTCCTCGGGCTCGCATGCGCGCACGGTCTGGAAGCCTCCCCGCTCCTCCTCTCTCCTCAAATGGACGTAGGGCTCGTCCAGCAACGCCGTAGACTCGCTCCCGTCGCCTCCCGTGCGCTGTAGCGTCGAGCAGGAGCTCGCCGGCGCACAGGTCCACGGGACCCCGCCATTCCCCTATAAATAGGCCCCCCCGAGCCCTCCTCTCAGCACCAGCAGCCTCACCACATCCTCCTCAGTCCCCCAGCACCACCAGTCCATCCCCGAAGAGCTTCAGTGCTCGGGATCGACCGGAGCTCCGCCGCGTCGGGCCGCCGCCGATCTCGCAGTACGGGCCTCCTCCGCCCCTCCTATTGCTCGATCTAGAACCACCATGCGTCACTGATGCGTTCCCCTTCTTTTTCCCCTTCTGCAGCTGCCGGAAACAGGCTAGCCAGCAGCTCCCCGACGATCCTCCGCCGTCCCACCTCGCCGCCGACGAACCCGACCTCCCCGGCGTGCCGTACCACCACCACTGCCTCCGCAACTCGACGCTGAACCCGTCCCTGCCCTCCGTTGCCGTCGTCGTGGCCGGAATCGACGCCGGTGAGCTCGTCGTCGCCGTGGCCGTGAGGTTGAAGATGACAGGCGGGCCCCGCCTGTCATCCTCACCCCTCTCTCCCTCCCCCCACAGACGCTGACCGCCGGGCCCCGCCCGTCAGGTATGAAAACCTGACGTGCACGCGCTGGCGCCCGAGCGGCCGGGCTGGATGCCCTGGGCCGTGCACTGTGGCCCCTCTGGCCCAGTTGCACAGGGCATTTTCTTCTTTTCTTTTCTGTAATTATTTCAAACATTTTTACAGAAATGAATATTGGTCCAAATGAAATAATTCCAACTCCTAAATTCTTGTAATATTCCAACCTATTTAATGGTGTCACTATCACACACTTCCATGAAACTTTTCTGTTCTGTTCAAATTTAAATTCAAATTTGAGCAATAAAACTCCTGTTCTAAAATCATTAGATTCCATTCTGTTACTCCAAAACTCCAACTAAGAATTTTCTCCATCTTAGAAATCCCTCTAGTATTTAACAAAAATGAGTTGACATTTTTTTGAGCACTTTGATTTTTCTGTTTTATTTGTGGTCTTATTTTTCCGTTGTTATTATGCGACGTATAGATACCGTATTTGACGAAGTTGCTGAAGAAGGAGAAGGAGAAGGATTTGAAGACTTTGAAGACCAAGCCAATCCAGGCAAGCAGCCCTTTGACCATGATACACTTGTTCTTCGGAACCCGTTCGTTTCCGATGCATGATGATAGCATTACAATGGTGACCTAGTTGAATCACCACATGATGCATGCCTTGATCTTGATCTTGCTATGTGCTAGATGACATGAAAATAGTTAGTAGTGATGCTTAATGATGCATGTGTGATTTGAACCTTCGTGGTTGAAATCGTTGCATGAACCCATCGGGTGCCCTTAATGCCCGAGGGTGACGTTGAGTTAGGTCATCACTTGAGGAAGAAGTGATGTGCCGGTAATTCTTGTGCATGGGTGAAATGATGGATTAGATTTATGTGTGACTACCGTCCCAACCAAACATGTGCAACCACACTACCCCTTATGGGACGGGGCTTTATTGATTACTTAGGTCGATACTAGCATGGTGCCCGCATTACTAGTGACGGGAAGACTTGAGGTCTTTCCCGGGATGGGGTCGTGCTTGGATAGACGGCCATGACTGTTTTTACAGGGCACCGGACACACCGTTGGTCCCTTCGGGTACGCGTGACATTGAAATTAGGGCAAGTCCCGTGATCTATTGTTTGTACCCGAGGGTCGTGTACCAACGAGTGGACTCTATGTTACTGTCGTCTAAGAAAAGATAATGACCGGGTGCTTCCCCTGAGTACTTGAGGTACTGCGGGATCGTGGATGACACGAAAGCTTCCCGGATCTTGTGGGTAAAGTGCGCAACCTTTGCAGAGTGTAAAACTATTCGAATAGCCGTGTCCACGGTCATGGACAGTTGGGTGGTGCTACTTAAACTATGTCCAGAATTTTACTTCATCAGTGAAAGTATGTGTGTGATGAGTCAAGGTGGTGACTTGACTCGATGAGTTGAATCATATTCATGTTGATATCGGTAACCTGTCTTCGAGGTTACGCGAGTTTATTGATGCATAAACTTGATGGTAGAATATTTATTCTAGCCCCTTGCTAGATTGTTCATTATTGTTCAATTGCACTGTTACTTTGAACCACATCATGGGTTGCTTGCGAGTACATTCAAAGTACTCATTGGCTTGCCACTGGTTATTTAATTGGCCAGGCATGGAGGAACAGGAATTTGAGGAAGAGTTCTTTGGAGACGAACATGCGAACTAGGACGCTATCCCAGTCAGAATGCCTGTTGGGTTAAGGCAGATGGCATGGGTTCTACCTATCATCGAAGACTTCCGCTATTTGAGTTACTTGCTATTCAGCCCGTGAGGCTTTATCTATGTAAGACTTGGCCATAATGGCCTTAATTTGTGTAAGACGGTATGTATGGATGTAAGACTCTTGTTATTCAGCTTCTGTGTGTTCAGTGAGCATTGATCTCTGGGATCACTGTACACGTGCATTCGGTGATCTCAACTCTTAAGTCGGGGTCCCCACAATGGTATTCATTTCGATGTCAAAGTGAGTGTAGTGGGTTTCCTAGCAGTGCTCGAGCTCGCTTTTATCTCCTTTCCCTCCCTTAAATGTTCCTGGAACTGCTGTATTTCCATTCATTTGCAATTGAAAGGGGTGAAGCCCGGTTCGAAAAAAAAGATACCCTCCAGCACCATCTTTAGTCTAACAATGGAAAGCAACGGGGACAGTTGTGAAAGGTTGACCCTACTCCAACTCCAACCCCATCTCCGCACTCACTAGCTCCAGGGACCTGCAGACCGAGACGATGTAATGATCAAGATGGTCACCAATGATTCCCTCGCACCTGCATTACCATCTGGGTTGAAAGGTCCATCGACAGATAATCGCGGCCCAGCAATGATCAGGGGGCGACCATAGTCCACAGTGTTGGTGGAGAGATCAGCTTCGGCCTTCTTATGTTTACGTATAAAGCAAGGACGACTCCAATTCATACAGATGGCGCAATGGTTCTAGTGCATATGTGACAAAAGATTTCTTATCTGATGCTTCAACTATATGTCGGCTCCTTTATTTATACAATCGTTGATGAAATCTTAACCTGATAACTGCTCGGTTGCCTGGCGGCAAATTAATCCAATAATCGAACGATTTATCATTTTATCGACTACTCAGTGACTTACGAGTAGGGATTAATCGCCGAGTTAACTGATTAATCGGAGGACTTCTTGAACAGAGATCTATACACACCACGCGACCACACTACAACACAGATCGCTAATCGTCATGGATTAAAACGTGACACTACATGATTTACACGGTAATTAACTAACAACTTTATCTACACAACGTGCCTATCTTCATGGTGCATTGACTGTTGAGCTCTAGAGGAGCGCTTGCGGTTTGACGTGATGGAGGAAGGAGAAATGGGTAGGGCGACCATTGGGCCAAAAAGCAAAGGCCACAAAAATCTTTGCCCAGCACTACCCAGGGACGTCAACATCGGTGGCCTGCACCATTCCAGCTCGGCGCTAAACCAAGGACGCATGTGGTTAGAAGGAGAACAAGGCATAAGCCATGCCAACCTTCCTCTCCTACTTCACTCCAATCATATGTATCACTTATTCTGGTGCCTCCCATTCCAACAAGAGCAATACTCTAAAAAGTTTCTGGCCAACTGCACCCATAGCTAGTGAGCGAGCCATGATGATATACTAGAAAAATTTATGTGTTCCCTCAAAGGAAAGAAACTCACTATGTTTCGTATGCTTATGGAGATGGTGAGTAAGCACACCGTCACCATTAAGGAACTCGAAACCCTCGTCACCGAGGAAAAGGAAAAATATGAAATCCTTGAGCGGAAAGTCCTATATGAGGAAGCAAAAAATGATGAACTATGCATAAAAATTGGTACAAAACTTGATGAACATGCCAAGAAACTTGTTTCCTTGGAAAAGGTTGAAAGCTCTTTCAAGGAGTTGATGAATGATAAGAGCAAACTTGTGAGGTCTCATGCTACTCTCTCTAAGGATTGTGAGCTTCTATCTGTGTCTCTTAAGATTAAGGAAGATGAGCTCACCCTTCTTACAAAGAGCTTTGAGACACTCAAACTTACTTATCTTGAAACTCTCTCTAAGGCTTACTCATCTCCTGTTATAAATGTTGATGCCTGTACTACTAACACAAGTTGTGATCTAGCATCTATTTGTGAGGAGAATCTATTTCTAAAAGCACAGCTTGAGAAAGGACTCATGACATGTGCTCAAGGACAAAAGAACCTTAATGAAGTATTGAGCCGACATAATGAAGTTTTCGCAAAGGAAGGACTTGGGTACGACCCAAGCACAAGCAAGACAAAAACCTCCACTCAAAAGTGGACCACTCCTCTCAAGGAGACATTTGTACGTGAAGGACAGAGGAAGAAAGGGAAGAGTCAAGTCAACAAGGTTGTGAGTGGGAAGGCCACTAGGGACCTACCCACTCCCATCAAACCTAAGGGTTTCATGCCTCCATCCTATGTGCTTCGTAAAACAAAGGATGGAGAGGTTTATGCTAAATTTGTTGGCCCTCATAATGCATTTCGTTTCTATGCTATTTGGGTTCCTAAGACCCTTGTGACTAATGTTAGAGGTCCCATTGCAAAATGGGTGCCTCTAACCAAGTCGTGAATTGTGTGTAGGTTGCCTTCTCCGGTGGAGTCAAATGGGTGATCGATAGTGGATGCACAAACCATATGACTGGAGACTGCAAATTGCTCTACGATTTCATGGAAGCCATTCAACCATTTATGAGCATTGTGTTTGGTGGAGGAACAAAAGGACAGGTACTTGGATTAGGTAAGGTGGCTATCACAAATGACATGTCAATTGCAAATGTCATGCTTGTCCAATCTCTTAAATATCACTTACTTTCCGTTCGTCAATTGGCTTCTGTTGGTTATGATACACTATTTGGACTAAAGGATGTGAAAGTCTTTAAGAGAGATACTCTTGAAGTGGCCTTTGTTGGAAAGTTGGATGGCAACCTTTACACGGTTGATTTCTCGAAAGAGAGTACCTTCCATGCAACTTGTCTAATGGCCAAAGCCGACAAGGGATGGCTATGGCATCGCCGGCTAGCCCATGTCGGCATGAGAAATCTTCAAGACCTCTTAAAGGGGAATCACATCCTTGGATTAGCTAATATTTCTTTTGATAAAGATCATGTGTGTAGTGCATGCATAGCCGGGAAGCAACATCAATCAAAGCACCCACCCAAGAATATTGTATCTACGTCAAGGCCATTGGAGCTCCTTCATGTGGATCTCTTTCGGCCTCCTTCATGGGATAGTCTTGGTGGAAAAAAGTATGGTCTTGTCATTGTTGATGATTACTCAAGATATACATGGGTGTTCTTCCTCAAGTCCAAAGATGAGACGAAGTTCACCTTCATTGATTTTTGCCAAACAAGCTCAACACAAGTTTGGCAAAGAAATCTTGGCAATAAGAAGTGACAATGGCTCCGAGTTCAAGAGCTACACCTTGGAAGAGTTTCTCATTGACGAGGGGATTGAGCATCAATACTCCGCACCCTACACTCCTCAACAAAATGGTGTAGCCGAAAGAAAGAACCGTACTCTTGTGGAGATGGCAAGGTCTATGTTGGATGAGTACAAGTCACCATATAGCTTTTGGGACGAGGCCGTCAACACTGCATGTCATGCCTCAAACCGTCTCTTCCTCCGCACAATCTTGGAAAAGACCCCATATGAGTTCCTAACCGTAAACAAACCAAATGTCAAGTACTTCTGTGTGTTTGGATGTAAGTGCTTCTTACTTAACAAGAAAGAACGGTTAGAAAAATTTCAATCCAAAACTAAGAGGGTATATTTGCTGGTTATGGATCAAACTCCCACGACTATAGGGTCTACAACAAATCCAATGGATGTGTTGTAGAAACTTGTGACGTGGTGTTTGATGAATTTAATGGCTCTCATGGAGAGCAAGTTGATCTAAGTGATGTAGGTGATGAAGATTCCTCTCAAGATATCTTGAACATGGCTGTTGCTGCTCTTCTTCCAATGGAACAAGAACCTCATGATGATATGGAAGACGACGCACGACTCCCTATTTATCCAACCATTACAACACCCACACCACCACAAGATCAAAATCCTCAACCAATGCCCACAACTCAAGTACCAGATGAAGATCAAGTCCTTCACCATGATCATCGTCAAGAACCAGATCTTCAACAAGAACAAGAGCTAGAAAGTGCAATCATTGATGATGAACCTCAACAAATGCAACATGAAGAAGAAGATCTTCCACCACACATAAATGATCCATATGTTGAGGATGTGGATGATGGACATGAAGTTGAACCTCGTGAAACTCTCACCTCCATCATGCCTCGAGTGGCCGGTCGTGTTGATGTTGACAAAATTCTCACCGGCATATCCGAAGGTAGAGTCACTCGTAAACATTTGACAAACTTTTGTGCTCACTTCTCGTTTGTGTCTAGTATTGAGCATGTCAAGGTACAAAACGCATTGATGGACAACTATTGGCTCGTTGCTATGCAAGAAGAGTTGAACAGTTTTGAACGCAACCAAGTATGGTCTCTTGTGGAGAGACCAGCTACAGAACACAATGTCATTGGAACAAAATGGATTTTCAAGACCAAGCAAGATGAGAATGGTGTAATCATCCGAAACAAGGCAAGGTTAGTGGCACAAGGGTACTCACAAGTTGATGGTTTGGACTTTGGTGAGACCTTTGCCCCTGTTGCTCGACTCGAATCCATTCGCATCTTACTTGCTTATGCTGCTTTCAATGGTTTTACATTACATCAAATGGATGTGAAGAGTGCTTTCCTTAACGGTCCTCTACAAGAAGAAGTATATGTATCACAACCACCTAGGTTCGTTGATCCCGATCACAAAAACTATGTGTATAAACTTCATAAAGCTTTGTATGGCCTCAAACAAGCACCCCGTGCTTGGTATGATCATCTTAAGAAGTTTTTACTCGATGATGGTTTTGTGAGAGGGGTGATCGATCCCACTCTTTTTACTAAGAGACACAAGGGTGACTTGATCTTATGCCAAATATATGTAGATGATATAATCTTTGGTTCTCCTAACATTCATTTGTGCTAGAAGTTTGCGGCTTCAATGACCAAGAATTTTGAAATGTCACTCAATGCGGATTTGAAATTCTTTCTCGGATTTCAAATTCAACAATTTCAAGAAGGAATTTTCTTGTCTCAAGCAAAATACCTCAAGGACATCCTAGCAAAGTTTGGCATGTCTGATGCTATTCCATGTATGACACCCATGCCAACCAAAATTGTCCTCACTGAAGACACAAACGGTATTCCTTTTGACCCTTCTATTTATCGCTCTATGATTCGTTCATTGCTTTATCTTTGTGCATCTAGACCAGACATCATGTTTAGTGTATGCATGTGTGCTAGATTTCAAGCTTCCCCTAGGGAAAGCCATCATAAGGCGGTTAAGCATATTCTCAAATACCTTGTTCACACCCCAAAGTTGGGTCTATGGTACCCCAAGGATGCTAAGTTTGATCTCATTGGGTACACGGATGCTTATTGGGATGGTGACAAAGTGGACCGCAAGTCTACCTCCGGTGCATGCCAATTTCTTGGACGCTCGTTGGTCAGTTGGTCCTCCAAGAAACAAAATTGTATCGCCCTCTCTAGCTGTGAAGCAGAATACATTGCAGCTGCCAGTTGTGGAACTCAATTACTATGGATGAGGCAAACTTTGAAGGATTACGGTATCACCTATCAACATGTGCCTCTTCTATGTGATAATGAAAGTGCCATCAACATTGCTGAGAATCCCAAAGATCATCTTCGCACCAAGCACATTGACATTAGGTATCATTTCTTGAGAGATCATGTGGAAAAGGGTGACATTGATGTTGCCCACATTGGTACAGATATGCAACTTGCAGACATCTTCACAAATCCATTGGATGAAGCTAGGTTTTGTCGACTTAGGCGTGAACTTGGTATCTTGGAGCTTGAAAATATTATGTGAAATCTAGTACCCATTCATGCATAAACTTAATATATCGTCTCGATGTAGGCATATATTTAGAGGGAGACACTCAACTCATGAGTACTCTCAATCCTATACAATGCATAAAAAGAACAAACACTCTCAAAGCTTACCATGTCATATGGTGCTTTAATATGATGGAGTAGTGACTGTGCACCCAAGTCAACATTCTTGAGGTATCATATCACATATGCTGAATGGCATCAGCCACCGCTCGTAGAGTAAAAATAGTAACCAAGCAAGTTGTCTCATAGAGTCGGAGATTCATGTAAGTGTCATCATCTCACTACAAAATGCCCTAAGCCCAAAATCCTGAGATCCTCCGGTCATCCGGTACTTTCCGGACGTCCGGTGTTCCGAGTGCTTCCGGACGTCCGGTACGCTCCGGACATCCGTAAAACCCCTTCTATAAACTTCATGCCAGACATCCAGTACGATCGGATTTCCGCTAATTGTTAAAGGACTAGACGTCCGAAAACCACCGGACGTCCGGAATATCCCTGGCCCATATATATAAGGCGGGGCGCGTGGGAGGCAGTCTTTACCCTAAATCTTCTCCACCCCGCCGTCCCCATCACCTGGCCCCCGCCACCGAACCCCCATCACCAGGCCGCCGCCGGGGGCCCCTCGCCCGTCCATTGGTCAACCTGCTCCTGGTCCCCTCGCCGTCGCCCCCTCGCCGTCGTTCCCTCGTCGTCGCTCCCGTCTCCATCGCCCCTCTCTACGGCACCTCTCCTTCTCGTTCATCTACTCCAAGGTCGGGATGCCGAAGGTCAAACACTCCGCACGCAAGGAGGCCACAGGTGGGGTCGCTCGCCCATATCGCCGTGGAGGCTCCGATGACTCCCAAGAATGCGCTCGCCCTAAGAAGCGGGCCGCCCAAACTCGTATCCCCACAAGCGACTCCTCATCGGAGGAATCCGACTTTGAGGATGAACTCGAAGCTATGGAGAGGGAGGAATTTGGTTCTTCTCACACAGCTGCACCCAAGCCCGGGACTCGGCGACCCACATTTAAGCCCCCTCCTCCACCAGTTCAGCCTCAAGGTGATGCTCGTCACATCTCCCTTGAGCCTCCTCTCTATCAAGGTCGAAAAGTTAAGCGGTTCAATACCATTCCCATTGCACCATATCTTGCACTTCGTCGTGATGTATACCTATTTACGGTTGCTAGCGACTCCACGGATGATCATTTTCGCACCAATGTCCAGGCAGATATTTTCACCACCGTCATTTTACCTAAGGGTCTGTCTTTACATTTGTGCATCAACCTTGAGCATATTCGTTCTAATCCGGCGAAGTATCCGGGAGCCATTGAACTCATTGAGACCTCTGGTCTTGCTGCTCCTTTTTCCTTTTAGCATGATTTTAACAATGCTGCCATCCATCAATTTTATGCCACATGTCACTTTCACCCCAAAAACACTGTCACTTGGATGACCTCCGACACAGTGCTTACAGCCTCATACTCCCAATTTGTCACTGCTCTGGGTTTTCCTGATAGTGGGTTCAAAATACACAAGGATGATCCCCACCATAAGCCCAAAGGCATAAATGTTTGCATGGATCTCCTCAAACCCATCATTGAGAGAACTAAGGAGGAAAAAGAGAAAGATCTAAACCAAGTGTCAATCTGGCGCTCCCCCTTTTACATCATTTTTCAGTGTGTCATTCGCACCGTCTACCCTAAAAGATGGGAGACAAAGGGTCGTGTAATAGCTATTGCATCGACCTCATGCATTGTCTCTATACGACACCCAAAGGGAAGATAAATGTTCCTCATTTTCTGTGGCATGAGATTCGTCTCGCTTCTTATCAATTCAAGCGGGTCTTTGCTCATGCCCCCTATCTTCAGGCATTTATTGAGAGTGTGGCACCATTTCCCATTGTCCGCACTCATTTACATGAGCAGTGGGTTATTCCATCCCACATGGCGGATGACTGGGTCAGGCCCTCTTCTTCCTCTACTCATCCTCGCCGAGCTGCTGCTTATGTTCCTCCCAATGCTCCTTCCGGATCTTCATCTCTTGGACGCATTGCCCGCTTTCTTGGGAATGCTCACTCTGCCATGATGAAGGCTATTACCTTTCAGTGCTCCCAGAATCACGATGTAGTCACTCGCATGGTTACTTCCAAGAATGCTCTGAAGGTTCGTCTGAGAGACTCCGGAGTATTCGATGTGAGTGATGATGAACGTCTTCCAGATGATCCGCCTTCTGACTTTGGTTTTCCCTCGGGTCCAGAGTGGTCTGAATTCCTTGACAAGGCTGCTGGCAGTGGTACTCACGATGATGATGATGATGATGCTTTATGATGATCTGACACCTGTTGGGTAGTAGCTGCCAAAGGGGGAGTAGGCACTTCTCTAGGAAATTAGCTATTTATGTAATGATGTGAGATTTGTATCGAACCTGTTATGATGTGCTATGAGTTGAACCTTTATCTATTATGTGATGCACCTATCTATCTATGGAAATATTGTGTTATATCATGGGTATGAGATTGGTTTATGATATCTTGTGTATGAGTTTGTTATGAGATCTTGTGAATGAGATTGTTATGATATCATATTGAGGGGGAGCTCCTCTCTTCTTGTTTATTATTGTTCATGCACCTATTTAGGGGGAGCTCCACAACATCATTTCGATATTTGAAAGTCTTTACTACAGTTTTTGAGAAGTGCATGCATGTTGTCATCAACTACCAAAAAGGGGGAGATTGAAAGTGCAATCTTGGCCTTAATTATATTTTGATGATTGATGACAACCTGCATATAGGGGACTAATCATGTTTATCAAGTATATCTCAGGATTATGTTTCAAGGGCGTGTGTGGATCATGAATACAGACAAATCTATATCACTCGAGAACGGATACACAAGAAAATAGCTTCTAGCTTGATTTTCAGTCGGTTCTGAGTATAGGGATCCCGCACTATTAAGAGGGGATCGGTGGATATTGTGAAAGGCTTGCTCAAAACATACAAAGTATCCTCTCACATCATCTCTACTCTATCCATATCATTTATAATATTCTATGCACCTAGAGGTATGAGCAACTAGGCCTTTGTGCTTAGTTATCACCGGACGTCTGGCACTCTACGGACGTCCGGCACTCTACGGACCTCCGGCACTCTACGGACGTCCGGTGATAACTGAGCACAAAGGCTTAGTTGCTCATACCTCTAGGTGCACAGAATATTATAAATGATATGGATAGAGTAGAGATGATGTGAGAGGATGTTTTGTATGTTTTGAGAAAGCCTTTCACAATATCCACCGCTCCCCTCTTAATAGTGCGGGATCCCTATACTCAGAACCGACTGAAAATCAATCTAGAAACTATTTTCTTGTGTATCCGTTCTCGAATGATATAGATTTGTCTGTATTCATGATCCACACACGCCCTTGAAACATAATCCTGAGATATACTTGATAAACCTGATTAGTCCCATATATGCATGTTGTCATCAATCATCAAAATATAATTAAGGGCAAGATTGCACTTTCAATCTCCCCCTTTTTGGTAGTTGATGACAACATGCATGCACTTCTCAAAAACTATAGTAAAGACTTTCAAATATCGAAATGATGTTGTGGAGCTCCCCCTAAATAGGTGCATGAACAATAATAAACAAGAAGAGAGGAGCTCCCCTCAATATGATATCATAACAATCTCATTCACAAGATCTCATAACAAACTCATAGGCAAGATATCATAAACCAATCTCATACCCATGATATAACACAATATTTCCATAGATAGATAGGTGCATCACATAATAGATAAAGGTTCAACTCATAGCACATCATAACAGGTTCGATACAAATCTCACATCATTACATAAATAGATAATTTCCTAGAGAAGTGCCTACTTCCCCTTTGGCAGCTACTACCCAAAAGGTAACAGATCATCATAAAGCATCATCATCATCATCGTGAGTACCACTGCCATCAGCCTCGTCAAGGAATTCAGACCACTCTGGACCCGAGGGAAAACCAAAGTCAGAAGGCGGATCATCTGGAAGACGTTCATCATCACTCACATCGAATACTCCGGAGTCTCTCAGACGAGCCTTCAGAGCATTCTTGGAAGTAACCATGCGAGTGACTACATCGTGATTCTGGGAGCACTGAAAGGTAATAGCCTTCATCATGGCAGAGTGAGCTTTCCCAAGAAAGCGGGCAATGCGTCCAAGAGATGAAGATCCGGAAGGGGCAGTGGGAGGAACATAAGCAGCAGCTCGGCGAGGATGAGTAGAGGAAGAAGAGGGCCTGACCCAGTCATCCGCCATGTGGGATGGAATAACCCACTGCTCATGTAAATGAGTGCGGACAATGGGAAATGGCGCCAGACTCTCAATAAATGCCTGAAGATAGGGGGCATGAGTAAAGGCCCGCTTGAATTGATAATAAGCGAGACGGATCTCATGCCACAGAAAATGAGGAACATTTATCTTCCCTTTGGGTGTCGTATAGAGACGATGCATGAGGTCGATGCAATAGCTATTGCACGACCCTTTGTCTCCCATCTTATGGTAGACGGTGCGAATGACACACTGAAAAATGATGTAAAAGGGGGAGCGCCAGATTGACACTTGGTTTAGATCTTTCTCTTTCTCCTCCTTAGTCATCTCATTGATGGGTTTGAGGAGATCCATGCAAACATTTATGCCTTTGGGCTTATGGTGGGGATCATCCTTGTGTATTTTGAACCCACTATCAGGAAAACCCAGAGCAGCGACAAATTGGGAGTATGAGGCTGTAAGCACTGTGTCGGAGGTCATCCAAGTGACAGTGTTTTTGGGGTGAAAGTGACATGTGGCATAAAATTGATGGATGGCAGCATTGTTAAAATCATGCTGAAAGGAAAAAGGAGCAGCAAGACCAGATGTCTCAATGAGTTCAATGGCTCCCGGATACTTCGCCGGATGAGAATGAATATGCTCAAGATTGATGCACAAATGTAAAGACAGACCCTTAGGTAAAATGACAGTGGTGAAAATATCTGCCTGGACATTGGTGCGAAAATGATCATCCTTGGAGTCGCTAGCAACCGTAAATTGGTATACATCACAACGAAGTGCAAGATATGATGCAATGGGAATGGTATTGAACCGCTTAAGTTTTCGACCTTGAGAGAGAGGAGGCTCAAGGGAGATGTGACGAGCATCACCTTGAGGCTGAACTGGTGGAGGAGGGGGCTTAAATGTGGGTCGCCGAGTCCCGGGCTTGGGTGCAGCTGTGTGAGAAGAACCAAATTCCTCTCTCTCCATAGCTTCGAGTTCATCCTCAAAGTCAGATTCCTTCGATGAGGAGTCGCTTGTGGGGCTGCGAGTCTGGGCGGCGCGCTTCTTAGGGCGAGCGCGTTCTTGGGAGTCATCGGAGCCTCCACGGCGATATGGGCAAGCGACCCCACCTGTGGCCTCCTTGCGTGCGGAGTGTTTGACCTTCGGCATCCCGACCTTGGAGTGGACGAACGAGAAGGAGAGGTGCCGTAGACAGGGGCGACGGAGGGGGGGAGCGACGACGAGGGAACGACGTAGAGAGGGGCGACGGAGGCCGAACGTCCGACAACTGTGCACACAGTGTGCTACGTGGCCTCGTCTGGTGAACCGTCAGGCTCTGGACGTCCAGCCTTCGTCGGACGTCCGGTGCTACCTGTGCCACCGGACGTCCGGTAATGACCGGACGTCCGACACTTGCAGTACGTTTTTCTTCACAACGGTCTGCTCTCTACTATGACTATATATAGTCTTCTTCTTCCACAAGAGAGGGTTGACCATTCACTTTGAGCTTACTCAAGAACACATTCACACTCTCTCTCACTTTGATACACCAAATCTTAGATCCTAAAAGGATTTGAAGGCATTTGTGAGAAGTTGTCCAATCAAGTGATAGATCCACTCCCTCCTCTTCTTTGCACCAAAGGAATTTGTGACTTGAGCAAGTCTTGAACTTTCCCATCGTTCTTGTTACTCTTGGAGGTTGGAGACTCCTAGGCGGTAGGAGTTCTTCGGAGAGGAATCAAACATTGTGATTACCCCCCCC
>LR738713.1:757114670-757147877 GCA_902687465.1 Secale cereale | reverse complement strand
CCCCTTTTTAAACAGTCCTGATGTACTAAAACATGAGAAAAAAATACTAAACGAACTCCAAAAATTCTTAAATAAATTTTCGCCGTCCTCTAATAATATATAGGACAAAGTAAACATTTTTCCCGGACCTAAATGCAATTTTGAAAAACGCGTATTTTTCCTATGCAAATAAAATCACAAATAAATCCAAATAAAATTTCAAAAGTGATTTTAATATTTTTCCTCCAATATTTCTTTTATTTTGGAGAATTCATATTATCTCTGCTCATATATTTTACTAAGAAATTTTTTTAGGAGAGAGAAACAATTAAGACCAAAGTGATCCCCGTACCGGTATTTGAGAAAACTCAAATACGAAAACGGTAAAATCCCCAACTCTCTCCGTAGGTCTTTGAGTTTCTTAGAATTTTCGAGGATCGCAAGCACACAAATACAATAAAATATGCTATGCAATATGATCTATGTATAACATTCCAAATTAAAAATTTGGGATGTTACAGCCAGGCACCCCATACTGGCCTCAAACGCCTGGGCGGCTCGCCCTGTCACGATTTTTTTACCCAGACGGACGACTCAAATGACCCTCAAACGTCCGGGCTGACCGACACCCCTCATATTCAACCCAAATATGGGGCGGATATGTGGGCGCACGGGCACGCCCGTCGCATCAGACCTAGCCCATGGTGGCCCACCCGACCCAACATATATTCGTCCCCATCCGCTCGCCGGAGCAAACCCTAGCCACTTCACTCCAATCCCCTCTGCCACCTGAGCTCACCTTCGGCGGTTTTCGACCTTCTATGCCATGGCAGGAAAGGAAGTGGATCAGACTCCGACCAGTCCAGATTTGTCGACTGGCGTGTCATCCTGTGCTGGTTGGAGGAGGCAATGGCAGTCCGCATTACACTCTGGCGCTCCCGGGAGGACAACACATCACCGACAGACGGATCTGTCCACTGCGACTCCATAGCTTCGGCTCACCGGGCGCTCGAGTCCTCCGGGCTGGATCCTTGTGGTCCCGATAGACGGAATCCCTCTCCTTTCCCATCACCAGTCGGGAAGACTATGATTCCCACCGGGACCAGGTGATACGTCCAAAATGCATCACTATTTTATATCGTAATTCATCCTTATTCATTGATATATTTCACATTACGATGATGTTCTTATGTTGTTTTGGCCTATTTTACACAGTTTGCAACTTTCCGGTGCCGAAGCAGCAGACGCAGGATTCAGCGATAAAAAGTGGACGTTGAGTTGCTGAAGAAGAATACCTCCAAATTACCTGAAAATCGACGGAGGGTATTTTCCAGAAGGATAACGAAGATACGCAAAAGAGCAACTAGAGGGGGGCCACAGGGTGCCCAGGCGGCCACCTGGCGCGGCCCCCACCCTGGCCGCGCCGGGAGGGCGTCTGGAGCCCCTGGCCCACTCCAGGCTCCCCCCTCTGGCCTATATACTCCTCGTCATCTAGAAACCCTAAAAAGGGGAGAGTTTACGGAGTTCTGCCGCCGCTCCATGGCGGAAACCTACAGAGAATAAAAGCCATCTCCGGCGGGCAGATTCCACCGGGGAGATCACCTCCCGGAAGCGGAGATCATCGCCATCGTCATCACCATCGTCACGGGCATCATCGAGATCATCATCAACATCATCCCCAACATTAGCACCATCTCCATCTTCATCCAATCTCATCTCACAATTGCAACTTGTGTTGTAATCCGTACTATCTATCCTCTCTACTCTATCTGTGTTGATTAATACTTTGTGGTGAATGCTATTGAGTTTTGTTGGAGAAATATCATTGTGTCCAGATTGTTTATCATCCATCTATCTCCACTGATCATGATATCTTTTATGTCTTGTGAGTAGTTACTTTAGTTCTTGAGGACATGGGAGAAGTCTTGTTGTTAGTAGTCATATGATGTTGAAGTAATATGTGTTGTTTGATACTTAAGTTGTGTTGTTATTTTCCTAGTGGTGTTGTGTGAGTCGAACACTCAACACTTCGCCTTATTAAGGACCTAGGGGAATACATTGTGTACAAATAATGCTTACGGTGGGTTGCCGGAGTGACAGAAACATGAACCCCAGTTCGCACGCTTTTGCACAAGGGAACAATGGATCATCGATCGTATTGCTATGGTTAGGCTTTTGCATTAAATACTATCTTGTATTTGCGGATGCTTGCAAGGTGTTTAATCATACGAGTGCACTTATCTTAGTCTAGAGGGTGTACTAGCATAGATCCACCCACTCAACACTTATCAACACATCACATAGTACCGATACGGAATATGGCGAAAGCACATGACTACCTCTCCCGTGTGTCCTCAAGAACACTTTAGCCTTTATAAGTTCAGTTGCTAGGCCTCTCCTTTGCTCAGAAAGGATTGGGCCACTTGTTACTCTCCAGTGCCTTTTACTTTGCTCGCTTTTACTTTCCTGTTTCTTATATCAAGAAAACCCCTAAAAAGTTATCTTTCAGTGCTTGCAGTTATTCCTTGCTCAGAATCACTTATCAATACCTTCTGCTCCTCGTTGGGTTCGACACTCTTACTTATCGAAAACGTTATAATAGATCCCTTACGGTTGTGGGTCATCAAGTACCGTTTTCTGGCGCCGTTGCCGGGGAGTGTAGCGCTATTGGTAAGTGAAGCTGGTAAGGA
Organism: Secale cereale; assembly: GCA_902687465.1. Classification (NCBI taxonomy): domain Eukaryota; kingdom Viridiplantae; phylum Streptophyta; class Magnoliopsida; order Poales; family Poaceae; genus Secale; species Secale cereale. The sequence goes on along the minus strand of LR738713.1, from coordinate 757,145,208 downwards.
AGTTTTTATATTTCTGTTTTTATTTTGCTGTTGCTGCTCTTTGTCCTTATGGACAACCTTGCTATTGGATCGTTGCTTGTGGGAAGACGCCCCACATCTGTGGTGGTTGCTCCTCCCCCTACTGAAATTGTGCCCTATAAAATACCAGCTGGCATTATCGATTATGTTTTGGCTAATCGTTATGCAGGAGACAGGCATCCCGGTGAACACTTGCTATATCTGTCACAACTATGTTCATTATTTAAGCTTGCAGGTGTATCAATGGAGTTTGTCATGAGGAAATTGCTCTCCGTATCGCTTATAGATAAAGCTTCAGATTGGTATAAGCTTCTCGATAACTCACACTTGCTTGATTGGCAAGAGCTTATGTCTCTCTTTTATACCAAGTTTTATCCTCTTCATGAAATTCATCGAGACAGGAACTATATCTATAACTTTAGGTCTCGTGACGGAGAAAGCATTGCTCAAGCTTGGGGGAGATTGAAGTCCCTAATGCTCAAATGTCCTATTCTTGAGCTCCCCAAGAAAATTATACTTACAAATTTTTATGACAGGCTTTCTCGTCAGGATAAGGAGATGCTGGATGCCTCCTCTAGTGGGGTATTTCAGACAAAGAGCGTTGAAGAAAGGTGGGATCTCATTGAAAGGATCCAGAGGAATACCGAAGCTTGGGAAATCGATAAAGGTATTGAACCCGCTATAAATTATGAGCATGATTATATTGAGAGCTATGTGAAAACTGATTACTTCAATACCTTTTGCTCTAAGATTGGTCTTGATTCCCATCTAATGATTGATTTCTGTAAGGATTTTGCCTCTCACGTTGATTCTCTTAAAAAGAAGAGAGATCAGCATCATGAACCTTTCAAAGAGTTACCTATTGATATTCATGTTGCTGACCCTATTTTGCCTACAGTTATATATGAAAAGCCTCCTTTTCCCGAAAGGATTAGGGAGCACTCTCTTGTGACAGGCATAATAAATAAAAGTGAGAGAATAATTGATTAGCCTGAGGACCAGATCAAGGTCGATCCTCAAGTTGCAATGGTTAAAGACCATGTTACTAATGATGTTTTGGATTCCAATGTAAATTTTTGTGCTGTTTCCACTAACCTTGTCACAACCAAGAATAAAGGCCCAATTTCAGGTACTCCAGTAGTATCTGTTAAAATAGGAGATCACAATTATTATGGGCTATGCAATTTGGGATCGAGTGCTAGTGATATCCCCTATTCACTTTATCAAGAGATCATCGGTGAGATTTCACCTTGTGAACTTGAAGAAGTTGATGTTACCATTCATCTTGCAAACAGAGCAACTATCTCTCCTATCGGAAGTGTGAGAGACGTTGAAGTCCTATGTGGAAAGGTAAAATACCCTACCGACTTTCTAGTACTTGGTTCAGTGAGGGACAATTTTTGTCCTATTATTTTTGGTAGACCTTTTCTCAGAACTTGTGGAGCTATAATAGATTGCAAGAAAGGTAAAGTTTCTGTTGAATTCAATGGTGAGCCATATGAATTTAACTTTTCTAAGTTCTCTAAGCAGCCTCGTGGTACCGATTTACCTAGTGATGATAAAATTATTGAAAGTATTGCTTCTATTGCTATTCCCCCTAATGATCCTTTGCAGCAATATATGGAGGACCACGAGAATGATTTGCATATGCGGGAAAGAAATGAACTAGATGAAATATTCTTGAGACAACCTGCTATCCTGAAGAACAACCTTCCGGTTGAACCTTTGGGAATTTTGTCAAAACCAAAAGAAGACCCGGTGTTCGATCTTAAACCTCTTCCCAATACGCTCAAGTATGCTTATTTAGATGAAAAGAAAGTATATCCTGTTATTATCAAATCTAACCTTTCAGGATATGAAGAAGAGCGACTATTAGAAGTACTTCATAAACACCAAGGTGCAATTGGCTATACGCTTGATGACCTTAAGGGGATTAGTCCATCTATCTGTCAACATACTATCAACCTTGAGCCCGATGCTAAACCGGTTGTTGATCATCAACGACGGTTGAACCCGAAGATGATGGATGTTGTAAGAACTGAGATTCTCAAGCTTCTAGCCGCAGGTATTATCTACCCTATAGCTGATAGTAAGTGGGTAAGCCCGGTACATTGTGTTCCTAAGAAAGGAGGTACAACTGTGGTTCCTAATGATAAGAATGAACTAATACCTCAGAGAATTATTATTGGATATAGAATGTGTATTGATTACAGGAAGCTGAACAAGGCAACCAGGAAGGATCACTACCCGTTGCCGTTCATCGACCAAATGCTTGAAAGGTTATCCAAAAATACCCACTTTTGTTACCTCGATGGTTATTCTGGCTTCTCTCAAATTCATGTTAACACTGCTGATTAAGAGAAGACCACTTTTACTTGTCCCTATGGTACTTATGCTTACAGGCGTATGCCTTTTGGTTTATGTAATGCCCCTGCTACTTTTCAAAGGTGTATGCCTCCTATCTTTCATGGTTTCTGTGAGGAGATTGTGGAAGTCTTCATGGACGATTTCTCCGTCTATGGAACTTCCTTTGACCATTGTCTCCACAACCTTAATAAAGTTTTGCAGAGATGCGAGGAGACAAATCTGGTAGTCAACTGGGAGAAGTGCCACTTCATGGTTAACGAAGGAATTGTTCTTGGTCACAAGATTTCCGAAAGGGGAATTGAGGTGGACAAGGCCAAGATCGAAGCAATTGAGAGGATGCCCTATCCAAGAGACATCAAAGGTATTCACAGTTTTCTCGGTCATGCTGGTTTCTATAGAAGATTTATTAAAGACTTTTCTAAGACTTTGAGACCCCTCACTAATCTTCTCCAGAAGGACGTTGCTTTTGTATTTGATGAAGATTGTAAGGAGGCTTTTGAAGTTCTTAAGAAAGCTTTAATAACCGCTCCTATAGTACAACCACCTGACTGGAATTTACCTTTTGAGATTATGTGTGATGCTAGTGATTTTGTTGTTGGAGCTGTTTTAAGGCAAAGGGTTGATAAGAAATTGAATGTTATACATTATGCTAGTAAAACCCTTGATAGTGCTCAAAAGAATTATGCTACTACTGAGAAGGAATTCTTAGCTGTAGTGTTTGCTTGTGATAAGTTAAGGCAGTATATTGTTGATTCCAAAGTTATTATTCATACTGACCATGCTGCCATTAAGTACCTTACAAAGAAGGATGCCAAGCCAGGACTTATCAGATGGGTACTCCTTCTTCAAGAATTTGATTTGCAGATTGTTGATAGGAAAGGAGAAGACAATCCGGTGGCGGACAATCTTTCAAGGATGGAAGATATACCGCATGATCCCATCCCAGTCAACGACAGTTTTCCAGACGAGCAACTTGCCGTTGTAAAAGTACAATCTCTTTCCGATCCTTGGTTTGCAGATTATGCTAATTTTATCGTTGCGAAGTATTTGCCTCCAGGTTTAACATTTCAGCAAAGGAAGAAGTTCTTTCATGATTTGAGGCACTACTTTTGGGATGACCCACATCTTTTCAAAGAAGGTCCAGACGGGATCGTGAGAAGATGCATACCGGAACATGAGCAGAAGGACATTCTCAGACAATGTCATGATAGTCCCTATGGAGGATATCATGCCGGTGAGAGGACCGCACATAAGGTTCTTCAATCAGGTTTTTATTGGCCTACTCTCTTTAAGGATGCTAGAAATTATGTTTTAGCCTGTGATAAATGTCAGAGAGTTGGTAACATTAGTAGAAGGAATGAGATGCCTATGAATTACTCACTAGTGATTGAACCTTTTGATTGCTGGGGTTTTGATTTTATGGGTCCTTTTCCTTCTTCACACAAGTACACTCACATTTTAGTAGCTGTTGATTATGTGACCAAGTGGGTTGAAGCAATCCCCACTGAAAGTGCTGATCACAAGACATCTTTGAAAATGCTCAAAGATGTGATTTTCCCTAGGTTTGGTGTACCTAGGTATCTCATGACTGATGGAGGATCACACTTCACGCATGGAGCTTTTAGAAAAGCTTTAGCCAAGTACGATGTCAATCATAGAATTGCTTCACCGTACCATCCTCAAACTAGTGGGCAAGTTGAGCTCACCAATAGAGAGATCAAGTTGATCTTACAGAAGACAGTAAACAGAAATAGAAAGGACTGGTCAAATAAGTTAGGAGATGCTTTGTGGGCGTATAGAACTGCTTACAAAAACCCCATGGGCATGTCCCCCTATAAGATGGTTTATGGCAAGGCTTGCCATTTGCCATTAGAATTAGAGCACAAAGCTTTCTGGGATGTTAGAGAGCTTAATGCTGACCCAAAGTTAGCTGGTGAGAAGCGTCTCATGAACTTGACTTCTCTAGATGAGTGGAGAAGTGAAGCTTACGAGAGCGCTAAAATGTTCAAGGAAAAGGTAAAGAAGTGGCATGATAGGAGGATTCTGAAACGTGAATTTAATGTTGGTGATAAAGTTTTGTTGGAAAGATCCCGTTTTAGGTTTTCTCCAGGCAAACTACTTTCCAGGTGGGAAGGGCCATTTCATTTTGAAGAAGTCTACCGGTCTGGTGCAATAAGATTAACAATTTTGAAGGCACCAAACCTCCAGTTGTGAATGAGCAAAGACTTAAGCATTACATAGCTGGAGACCCTGTCAATGTTGATGTGAATATGATATACACAACAACTCACGAAGAACATGTTGCAGCCCTATTTCAGACACCAGCAGAAGCAGAATAAGAAAAGGTATGTATTACGGTAAGGAAACATCGCGAACCGCCATAGAAGTTCCATATTATGAGTTTTTGCAAAATTAGGAAAATTCTAAGCCTAAGTGGAGCCGGAGACAAGCTCCAGGGGGCCCAGGCGCCCCCCTGGCGCGGCCTACCTCCTGGCCGCGCCGGGAGGCCGCCTGGGCACCCAGGAGTCCGTCTTTGACCCCACTTTAGCTTGTTACCTTCCTTTTTGTGCAGAAATTTTTGCTATATATTTGCCCGGATTGTTCCGGCAACGTATCTCGCGATTTTGTGTGTTTTCTTTTCGATCTGTTTCTGCGAGGAAATCTTTTAGCTAGACCTAGGTGCCATGGCTTCCCCAAGTTCCCCCAAGGACAAGTTCGTCATCAACGTCATCAACCCTTACCTCGCTGAGGTGAAGAAGCACCCTCAGGTTGTTCGGATGGAGGACGGTGTCCTCCATCAAGAAGATCTGAAGGGACCTATCAAGGAGGGGAGCATCCAGGCCAGGCTAGAAGAAGTGGAGCAAGAAGTCTTCAAGTACAAGAAGATGATCGAGCGTGGTGTTGAAGCTAACTTTGACATCATCAACGAGCTGAAGACCTACTTCCTGAAGGAGATGAAGGAGATGTGGAAAAGCATCACCACATCTGAAGAAAGAATTGAAGAGCTCCAAGGGAAAATTTATGATCTACATCACCAGAACTGTGAGTATGAACTAAGGTTTATGCGCATGGGTATGGGTGCTGCATGCAGGATTCAGGAGACAAACTTCTCATATGAGACTAGAGAACCCCTTCCATGGAAGCGCCTCGCCGAGGACTACGTGATCAACGTCAAAAAGAATGAGGAGTGAAATCTCCATGGGTAATGGCATCCCCTTGGCTTGTTCCAAGCTTGGGGGAGTGCCCGGTATCTTTATCTTTATCTTTTGTCTTTTAGAGTCAAGTAGAGTCGTATCATGTCTAGGGAGGTTATTATATGAAATAGGTGTGTGCATTGAGGTCTATCACTCCTTCTGTGGAGAGATTGTATCCGTGAGTGTGGAGTCGTCTATGATGGAATATTAATGAGAAGTCTATTGGTTCCTTTGCGGCACTCGGTATTCTCTTCACGCAATCGACCTTATATGATGATTCTTATGGGGAGTATTGACCTTATATCAGGTATGGCTTTGAAAACTTTATTTAATCTTGGCAAACATAGCTTTGGTCATACAACAAGCATGATTTTCTTAAAGTAGCGACATAGCCAAAACCTTTATGTTATTATGCTTGAAGTGTTATGCTGACAAGGAAGACAACTTGATGTGTTATGCTTATTTTAATGTTTATGCTTTATATTGCTTTGCATCTTAGTCATCATCAATTGTCTATTCTCTCAAAGCCTTTGCTAGCCTAAACTCTGTACTAAGCGGAATTCTGCTTGTGCATCCATACCCTTAAACCAATACCTTCCATATGAGTCCACCATACCTTCCTATTCGTGGTATTCCACTACCACCTCCTAAAGTATAGATTTTATGTGTTATCCTTAAATGTTCAAAATCCACTATTTTGTGCCCCTGTTTTAGCTCATGAGGAAGTAGTAGTTAATTCATGATCTTTTTAAGTTGGACAAGTTTTACCCCGGGATTGCATGTCTAATCTGCAAACCCCTAATATGAGGAGGAACTGGCATGAGTGCGCCCGACTCATAAAAGATAATACAACAAACAAACCCTCCTTCACGCTTTGTTCATGAGAAATCAGAAAACTTTGGCAGTGATAAACAAAGGAGATTAAGGGGATGTGATTGTCCCCGTGCGGGAGCCGTTCCTCGAAACTTGTCCAGTTTGAGAAGTAATTGAGTTATCTATTAGCATTCGTTGACAAATCATGCACCTCTCAAAACTTGTTTTCATTCTGTTTGATTTAAGGATAGCACATGAGTTTTCCCTACTTCCCTAGAGCAGGGCCTATCTCTTAGTTTTAGGTTGAGTCAGTTATTCCTACTTCCTTCTATTCTTAAAGAGAGCAGACATTTGATGTTGACGAGGATTCATTCATATAAAGTTGCATTAAGATTTGTCATATCATATCCTTGTTGACATTATCATTTGATAAGTAAGTTGTTTGTCAAGCCCAGCTAAAGCAAACATCTTCCTTTGTGTTAACACTTTCACTTCTTGCCTAGTAACATGTTCTTTCAAAAGCTTCAACTAATCTCATCAAAACATAAAGAGAAAGAGCAAAAGTAAAAGCTATTAGTTGTTCTTTGACCAAAGGACATGTTTGCCATGATTTGATGAGTTTCCTTAGCCCTACTTTCGATTATAAGTGTTACCACTCTTTTATAAGGGCCTTATAAGTTGAAGATTGCTGTTAAGGATATTTGAGTTTGGTGAAGAAACTGTGATGCTTCTTGTTCGTATTCTATTTATCGACACTTCACTCTCTAAACTTTTGGACAGGTTTACCGAGCTCAGTATTCGCTTGGGGACAAGCGAGGTCTAAGCTTGGGGGTGTTGATACGTCCAAAATGCATCACTATTTTATATCGTAATTCATTTTTATTCATTGATATATTTCACATTACGATGATGTTCTTATGTTGTTTTGGCCTATTTTACACAGTTTGCAACTTTCCGGTGCCGAAGCAGCAGACGCATGATTCAGCGGTAAAAAGTGGACGCTGAGTTACTGAAGAAGAATACTTCCAAATTACCTGAAAATCAACGGAGGGTATTTTCCAGAAGGATCACGAAGATACGCAAAAGAGCAACCATAGGGGGGCCATAGGGTGCCCAGGCGGCCACCTGGCGCGGCCCCCACCCTGGCCGCGCCGGGAGGGCACCTGGAGCTCCTGGCCCACTCCAGGCTCCCCCTGTGGCCAATATACTCCTCGTCATCCAGAAACCCTAAAAAGGGGAGAGTTTACGGAGTTCCGCCGCCGCTCCGTGGCGGAAACCGACAGAGAAGAAAAGCCATCTCCGGCGGGCAGATTCCGTCGGGGAGATCACCTCCCGGAAGGGGAGATCATCGCCATCGTCATCACCATCGTCACGGGCATCATCGAGATCATCATCAACATCATCCCCAACATTAGCACCATCTCCATCTTCATCCAATCTCATCTCACAATTGCAACTTGTGTTGCAATCCGTACTATCTATCCTCTCTACTCTATCTGTGTTGATTACTACTTTGTGGTGAATGCTATTGAGTTTTGTTGGAGAAATATCATTGTGTCCAGATTGTTTATCATCCATCTATATCCACTGATCATGATCTCTTTTATGTCTTGTGAGTAGTTACTTTAGTTCTTGAGGACATGGGAGAAGTCTAGTTGTTAGTAGTCATTTTATGTTGAAGTAATATGTGTTGTTTGATACTTAAGTTGTGTTGTTATTTTCCTAGTGGTGTTGTGTGAGTCGAACACTCAACACTTCGCCTTATTAAGGACCTAGGGGAATACATTGTGTACAAAGAATGCTTACGGTGGGTTGCCGGAGTGACAGAAACCTGAACCCCGGTTCGCACGCTTTTGCACAAGGGAACAATGGATCATCGATCGTATTGCTATGGTTAGGCTTTTGCCTTAAATACTATCTTGTATTTGCGGATGCTTGCAAGGTATTTAATCATAAGAGTGCACTTATCTTAGTCTAGAGGGTGTACTAGCAAAGATCCACCCACTCAACACTTATCAACACATCACATAGTACCGATACGGAATATGGCGAAAGCACATGACTACCTCTCCCGTGTGTCCTCAAGAACACTTTAGCCTTTATAAGTTCAGTTGCTAGGCCTCTCCTTTGCTCAGAAAGGATTGGGCCACTTGTTACTCTCCAGTGCCTTTTACTTTGCTCGCTTTTACTTTCCTGTTGCTTATATCAATAAAACCCCTAAAAAGTTATCTTTCAGTGCTTGCAGTTATTCCTTGCTCAGAATCACTTATCAATACCTTCTGCTCCTCGTTGGGTTCGACACTCTTACTTATCGAAAACGCTGCAATAGATCCCTTACGGTTGTGGGTCATCACCAAGTGGCTTGCTATGGGAAGGAAAGGTTAAGGGCCGCCGAGGCCCATATCACGGCAAAAAAGGCGGCAGCGAAGGCGGGTGATGCCGCCTCGTGGCCAACTGTAGAGGAGGAAGCCATCCGCACCCGCATTGTGAAGAAACGACAACAGAGAAACACGCATGCCCTCGCCCGAGAGCAGAATCGGGCGGTCCGTGCCATGGCCGTACTGCCATCGAAGGAGGAGAAGGCGGATAGTGACGGCGAGAACAGCTTTGGACGATGTGTGTGCATCAACATAGTTGCATGAGTCTGTATGGTTTTGAGATATGATACTAGAGGTGTCCGGATGTGGATTACATTATTTGAGGGATGCCCAGTTAGCGCCTGTGGACGCGCCCGGGCGTATCCGCGGGTGTTTGAGGGGTCAGTTTTGCAAAGTCTGGCTATAGATCCTATAAGATAAGACATGTGATGCCCGGTTGTAGATGCTTTAGGTGTCTTGGACGAAATAGGGGCAAATTTGAGCACATTTAAGAATTTGTATATGGGTAGTGCGTACGAGTTAGGGGTAGAAATGTAAATGACCAAAAATCTGCGACAATTATTCTAAATATTTCAAGGGTCTATAAAGCCATCAAATTGAAGAAGCGGAAGATGGCCATAGTGGGGGTATCTGTTGGTGCCCCCGAGTCCTGAGGCTGGCCATACTTGAGGTATCTTAGCTGGTATCATGCACTCGGAAATAACAAATATGTTGATATGGCGGAGAATTCAAGAAGAGAGAGAGGGTTAGAGTAACATAGGCAGATACCGTAACTATATTATACTATGTGTCATGCATGACCATAAATAAAATCATCTATAGTACTACTCTATAATACTACGCACTAGGAATATAGTATCATACATTTGAGCAACTCCAAAGGGCCGACCCATTTCGTCCGCCTGCATCCGTTTGCGTCGGCGCGGACAAAAGCGGCGGCCAACGCGCCGACCCAAACCCAAATCATGTCCGTGTCGCGTCCGTGCCGACGCATTTGCGGCCCAAATTTGCTCCCCAAATGCGTCGGCGTGGACACCGAACGGACGCTTCGCGCGCCTTCTCACTATCCTTGCGTCCCCACATGGCGGACGTCCAACTACCCGCTGCCCACGCGGTCAGCTTAATTTATGACGACGGGCCCACGCATCAGCAACGGTGCTCGTCCTTTTTTAAGCCGATCGTGCGACGGTGCCGTCCTCATCCAAACTCGCCGTCCACATCTGCCATCCTTTGCTCCCTCGTTGCCAGCAAACCCTAGCCACCACAACCACATCGAGATGGGCCTCTTCTCCGGCGCCAGCGGCAGCAAGGCCAAGGGCAAGTCCCCCGCCACCCCTTTCCCCTCAGAGTTCGTCCCACCTCCGCCGGCGGCGGCGCCTCGCCGGCAGAGGCAACATGTGAACGTGCTAGTGCACCAGGCGGAGTGGCACTAGCAGCACCGCCAGCCTCTGCCATATCCCGACATGACGCTACCGCACGCATCTGGATCCAGGTAGGATCCCAGTGCAGGCGGCGCCGTGGTCGGCTCGTGCTCACATGGAGGAGGTGCGGCGCGGATACGTTGATAACCCATAAGTGTATGGGATCGCAACAGTTTTGAGGGTAAAGTATTAAACCCAAATTTGTTGATTTGACACAAGGGAGCCAAAGAATACTCTTAAGTATTAGCAGCTGAGTTGTCAATTCAACCACACCTAGAAACTTAGTATCTGTAGCAAGATAGTTTAGTAGCAAAGTAATATGATAGTGGTGGTAGCAGCAATAAAAGTAACGATAGTGTTTTTCTAGTTTTTGTGATAATAGCAACGGAAAAGTAAATAAGCAACTAGCAATATAGGTAAAGCTCGTAGGCATTGGATCGGTGATGTGAAATTACGTTGGATGCAATTCATCATATAGAAGTTATAACCTAGGGTGACACAGAACTAGCTCTAGTTCATCAATGCAATGTAGGCATGTATTCCAAATATAGTCATACGTGCTTATGGAAAAGAACTTGCATGACATCTTTTGTCCTACCCTCCCGTGGCAGCGGGGTCCTATTGGAAACTAAGGGATATTAAGGCCTCCTTTCAATAGAGTACCAGACCAAAGCATTAACACATAGTGAATACATGAACTACTCAAACGATGGTCATCAGCGGGAGTGGTCCCGATTATTGTCACTTCGGGGTTGTCGGATCATAACAAATAGTAGGTGACTATAGACTTGCAAGATAGGATCAAGAACACACATATATTCATGAAAACATAATAGGTTCAGATCTGAAATCATGGCACTCGGGCCCTAGTGACAAGCATTAAGCATAGCAAAGTCATAGCAACATCAATCTCAGAACATAGTGGATACTAGGGATCAAACACTAACAAAACTAACTCGATTACATGATAGATCCCATCCAACCCATCACCGTCCAGCAAGCCTACGATGGAATTACTCACACACGGTGGTGAGCATCATGGAATTGGTGACGGAGGAAGGTTGATGATGACGATGGCGATGATCTCCACTCTTCGAAGCCCCGAACGGACTCCAGATCAGCCCTCCCGAGAGAGATTAGGGCTTGGCGGCGGCTCCGTCTCGTGAAACGCGATAATTCCTTATCTCTGATTGTTTTCTCCCCGAAATGGAAGATATAGGATCTGGGATACGTCGTTGGAGCATCGGGGGGCCCTCGAGGCAGGGGGCACGCCCTGAGAAGGGGGGCGCTGTCAGGCCCAAGATGCGATTCTATCTCGATCACGTGACACTTACGTGATTGGGGCACAACCGCATTTTGGGCGCTTAGCAAAAAGGATATCATTACATCGTACCATTACATACATACATGGGGGATACAACAATACATACATGTCACAAGAATACAACAACATCAATACAAAGTATCTGACTACGGATACAAACAAGAAAAGCACAAAGACATCCATCTGCTATCCCAGGCTGCCGACCCGGAACCTAACCCAAGACTGAAGAAGAAGAACTCCAACAAAAGAACAACGCTCTCACGTCAAGACATCGGAAACCTGCACCTGCAACTGTTGTTGTAGTATCTGTGAGCCACGAGGACTCAGCAATCCCATAACCATGGGTAACAAGACTATCAAAGCTTAATGGGTAGGAAGAGGTAAAGTGGTGAGGTTGCAGCAGCGGCTAAGCAAAAAAAAATATGGTGGCCAACTTACGAGTACAAGAATAAGATGAGCATCTACGCAAACGGTCGCAAAAAGTAGTGATCGCTAAAGATCCTGAACTACATACGAGACAAACATAACCCCACCGTGTTCTCTTCTCAAAGTGAAAAGAGACAGTCACGGTTACTCACACAGTTGTGTGTTTTACTTCGGATCCTCTGTCAAGTTTTCTACAACCGGACATTAACAAATTCCAATCTGCCATATAACCGCGGGCACGGCTTTCGAAAGATCATAACCCTGCAGGGGTGTCCCAACTTATCCCATCACAAGCTCTCACGATTAGCTGAAGTGATAAATATAATATCATCACCCCTTATCTTAGGGAAATCCGATCAGGCTCGGCATCCCGGTGCACAAGACATTTCGACAATGGTAAAACAAGTCCAGCAAGACCTCCCGGTGTGTCGACACCCTGATAGTAGCCGCGCGTATCTCGTCTCAGGCCACGACCGGATGGGCGATCCTACGAGTAAAACCAATCCTCGAGTTTCCCCGTGGTGGCCCCGCAGTCTCCCCGTTTGGGACCAACACCATCAAAACTGGCCCCCCTGCTATGTAGAAGAATCCTCGGGTAGCGCTAAATCCCTATGCAATTTAATTAATTAATTAAGTTGTTATTATGAGCAAATTAAAACCAATGTTGGGCCTTGCTGGAGGAGTTTTATTCATAGACGAACTGTCAAGGGGTCCCCATATACCCATCGTGTAAGGAACACAAAATCAAGGAACATAATGTCGGTTTATCGGCGCCTAAGGTGGCATGAGTGGAACAAAACACCGAGCAAAAGGCCAAGCCTTCCACCCATGCCCAGTATATAGGTGTTTTATTATGTATAATATATATATATAACATATTGTGATATTCCAACAACAAGTTCCCTCCTGGAACGATCTTCATCTTCACCTGCAACTAACAACTCTATAAGAGGGGCTGAGCAAGCGGGTAACATAGCCAAACAATGGTTTTTGCTAGGAAGGTGTCAAAGGTTAGAGGTTTCATGGCAACAAGGAGAGGGGCTGACAATAATGATGGGTAGCGCGACATATAACGATAGCATCGAGACAACTAAGCAAAGGCAATGATAGTAAAGGTATCCAAGGGTATGGTCATCTTGCCTGAGATCCCGCAAGGAAGAAGAACGGTTCCGTGAAGAAGACGGAGAAGAAGCCTTGAAGAAGAACCACGGGTAGACGATCAAATCCTCACGAACGCAACGGAACAAGCACTAACGAGAAGAAGCAAGCAACACGGTAAACAAACCACTCAAGAACATAACAATATGCTCAACCAAGCATGATGCAAAACAAGTCTACTTATGATGCACAGAAAGTCTACATAGGAAGCAAAACATGGCAAGGTAGGAAGCACAGCAAAACAGCACAAGTTTATATATGATGCATTACATGGCAAGGTATGATGCATGACAAATATATACATGAAGCAATACATAGCAAGGTAGGATGCATGACAAGTCTATACAGGAAGCACAGCAAGTCTATGAAGCATAGCATGGCAAGGTAGGAAGCACAGAAAGCAACACAAGTTTATATGATGCAATACATGGCAAGGTATGATGCATGACAAATCTAAACAGGAAGCACAACAAGTCTATACAGGAAGCATAACATGGCAAGGTAGGAAGCACAGAAAGCAACACAAGTCTATATATATGATGCAATACATGGCAAGGTATGATGCATGGCAAATCTATACAGGAAGCACATCAAGTCTATACAGGAAGCATAACATGGCAAGGTAGGAAGCATAGAAAACACACAAGTTTATATGATGCAATACATGGCAAGGTATGATGCATGGCAAATCTATACAGGAAGCACAACAGGTATATACAGGAAGCATAACAAGTCTATACAGGAAGCATAACAAGTCTATACAGGAAGCATAACATGGCCACGGTGCAAGATGCACCCCACCATCAACCAAACTCACTCCAAACATGTAAACAATATGATATTATGATTCTACATGCGAAATCACACAAGTTTCATATAGGACTTGCTCAAAACGGAGCAACGGGCTAAAAGATACACATGAAACAAGATATAACAACAAGCTGAAAATAACAGCCACATAGCAACTTGGGAGCAAGATAAATATATGCTACAACACTCAAACATGGTGAAAAGAAGCATGGACATGAATTAGACATATCCTACAGCAAACAACTCCATTGGAGCATCTCCATAGGAGGCATGGATCAATAGCAACAAGCTACAACATTTTGATCATGATACCAAAAACCTGACCGCAGTATTTTATAGCAACTTGGGAGCAAGAGTTAAACATGCTACAGCCACCCAAATGAGCATGTGAGAGCATGAATGGATAGCCAACAACATATACAACAAGGAATCATCAATAGTCACCCCAAAACTATCATGGATTTGCCTAGAACAACAAGCAAACATAGCATCTGGATATTACAGATTCCAGACTTAGTGAAATTTCACTAAGTGTTAAAACAGCAGTATTATCATGGCATGTTTGTGAGCAAGTTTAAGTCACCTCAAAGCATAACATGGCAAGAGGTTTGCACCACAGCAAATTACACATGATGGGGAGTCCAAAACATATAAGCATGCAACAAGGGGACAACCACATCAATAGCAACGAGCTCCTCAACTAGGCATCTTGTAACAAGTTTAACAACCTAACAGCCACAAGCACTTTTGCAAAGGAGTTAAACATGGCAATATGAATTCTATCATGCAAGCTAAAGCAACCAACATGTAGAGCATCTCATGATGAACATGTGGACATATCATTTGCTTCATTTGGATAAACATGCACCAAGTTGTCACATCTCAAACATGGCATGAAATTAACAAGTAGCGGCAGTTCATAACAAGTAGCACCCTTGCAACAGATATTTAAGCATCTAGATGAAGTCAAACTAGCATGGCACAATGGAACAAAGTGTAGAGCATATCACCACGATCATTCTGACATGTCATTCACTCAATTCGGATAAGCACACAAAAAGTTATCACTATGCAAAGTAGCAACATTATATGCATCAGGAAAAGGACTTAGCAGAAAAAGGGGCAACCTCAGGAAACGGACATGTCCGAAGCTAGCGGACACATCTCACGAACGGGCCCGCAAGGCAGTGGCACAGAAGGGGAAAGGCAGACATATCCGGGCTCCTCCCGGACACGTCTGTCGGTGCGGGGCGCGGGGCCCGCCTGGCAGTGGCTCGAGGAGGTCCACGCGAGCACTGCTGCTCGACGAGCTCAGGCGAGGAACGAAGCCCGGCGGCGCAGTCAACGCGAGCACTGGCGGCGAACTCCGGCGACAGGGGCAGCTGAGAGGCCGGGGAATGGACGGATCTGGCTGTCCCTGGCCCGGATCTGGCCGGAGAGGAAGGTTCGGCGGCGGGGCAGGCCTCCGGCGGCGGCATGCCATGGCGGCGGTGGCGGACTCCAGCGACAGGAGCACAGCTAGGCGAGGCAGAGCTGGAGGACGACGGCGAGATGGGGAGTAGAGGGCAGCGGCTGACCCCGACGAGAGACCGGCGATCGGCGGGGAAGTTCTGGTGGCCGGCGGCGGCGCCACCAGAGGCTCGGTAGAGCGGGGCGATGGGGAGCCTGGCGGAGGCACGCGGGGCGCTCGGGCCCGCGGGGCCCTTTGCGGCCTGGGGCGAGCGGCGGATCTGGGCCGGGAGGGCCCAGCGCGGCAGGAGCGGGAGGGAGGCTGACAGCGGGTCTCGCGCTAAGGTGGCGGCGGCGCGGGCCGGCTGGCTGGACGCCAACTGGCGGGGAGGGGCTCGCCGGCGCTGAAATCGAGGCAGAAGGTGGGGGTGGCTGCGGAAATGGAGGGGGTTGGAGAAGGCCAAAAATGGCAAGGGTAGGTGTATATATAAGGCAGGGGGCTAAGATTATGGTTTAGAGGCCGTTTTTGGACCGTTAGATCCCGATCCGACGGGTCCGATCGCGAGGGGAGTTAGGATGGGCTTAGAGGGAATTGTGGGCTGTGTAGAAGAGGTTGGGCTGAGGTGAGAGGAGAGGGAGAGAGGCCCGCGGAGGTTTTCGGAGACCGAAAACGTCCGACGAATTAACCGGCGACTAGTGCCGCTATATATGTCCGTTGGGCTATCAAACGATCTCCGAATGCGATGAAATTTGGCAGGCGACCTGTCTATACAATAATAAGACAACATGCCAAGTTTCAACCCATTCCGAGAACATTTTTTGGACACTCACAAAATAAATATTCGGAGGCACCGCGGGCGCGTGCACGTGTGTCTGGGCTGAGAACGGACAACGGAAAGGACGGGCGGACTCGGGCGGATGCAAGTTTTGAAAACATGCTGATGCAACACACAAGATGACATGGCAGAGATGCAACACGCAAGCAGATGACATGGCACTGACAACGAATAACTGGCTGACACCTGGCGCACCGGTCTCAGGGTGTCACAACACTCCCCTACTAACAAGATATCTCGTCCCGAGATCTTAGGAACGAGACGGAAGGGAAAAAGGAAGAACAAAGTTCTTCGAAGACAAAAGAGTGAAACCAAAGATTATTGAGAGTTTGAACCACTCAAAAGAAGAAGAATGCAACAAAGAAGAACGAAGTTGCAAAGACTTCGTTAAACAAGAGGAACAAGGGATACGACGAGAATCAAGGAGGTTGAAAGAATAAGAATGAATTCGAAACCACTCCGGTTAAAAGAGATAGAAAAGGAATCTCCATGAAGGAATTCGGGTAGCACTCTGGCTGAAACTGAAAGAAATAGCACACCGGTTGAACATGAATGGAATGGAACAAGAACTGAGAAGATTAAATGAAAACATGATGAGATGAACAAGAAATTCCTCCGAAAGAATTGAAATGATGGAATTAAAAGAACGGAGAAGAAGATGACAACTTTCACGACGAGTGAATTTGGAAGAGAATCTTGAAGAGAAAGGTTTGAATAGAGTTGTTGAGAAAATCAACAACAAAAGAATGAGCTTGTTGTGGACTTATTTAAACATCTCAAGACTTGAGGTGAATTATGCCGCAACCAAAAGATGGAATAATTAAGATGAAGGAAGGAATGCAAAACTCCACTTCAAAAGAATAGGAGAATAATTTGCATTCTGAGACACAAAAGAATAAGAATGCTTGAGCTGCTCCAGAAGAATTGGTTGAATATTGGAAGAGTGAATTGAATTGCGATGAACCTCCACGAAGAACTCCGGTAACGAAATGATGATGAATATAGAAATGACGGATGAAAAGAATAAGATTAAAGCCTTGCAGTGATTTAGACGAGGGTCCGACGAGATAGTCGAGGAAACTATGAACTCCGGGGAAAAAGAATAAAACACCTGGAACTAGAATTTATTCATCAAGAATAAACTCCGAAAGGAATTATATAGACTTGATGAAAAATGAATAAGAATTGTGGTATGCTTATCCTCCACCAATTAAATTGATGAGAAGCAATGGACTAGCATACTACTTATTCACGATGAAATTGAATAAAAAGCGATATATCACGAACTTGCGAGAATCTTCATGAAACATCGGTAGAATTGGAAAGAAGAATTAATTGATATGATAGCACCGAACTCTTGAGCGGATCACCGTAAAGAATTGAAGCCGACTGAAGGAAAGAACAAACCACCGGGAAGAATTAATCGAATGATGAAAAGAACAAACCACCGAGAAGAATTACAATCAAGTGAAGAACGAGAATGACCACCGTAAGAATTGAAATTGAGTGAATACAATAGAATGAATCACTGGGAAGAATAAAGCACTTGAGGAAAATTGAATGATGAGAACAAAGAGATTGTGAACTGATTAAAGAATACTTGAACAAGCACCGGATAGAATGTGAGACGAACGAAGAGGCATCAATGAAGAATATTTGGAGGACGAAGTTGAAAACTGAGAACGAAGAAATCTTCTGAAAGGATGGCCTTCGGAGGAACACAAAGAAAAGAATTCCTGACATACTCCGGAAGAATGAAAAGAAGAAATGTTGAACCGACGATGAAAAGAATTAAAATCGATCTTGAAGAAGGCATATGACTGATGTAATCCATACTTACATCACACTTGAAAAGAATTTCGGAACTCCGGGAAAATTAGAAGAGTCAGGTAAGATCCTGGGAGAAGACCTGTGGGTTATGAGTCCACCGAAGAGAAAACTCCGTTGAAAGGATTGAAAAGGAGATGATGCACCGGAACAATTGAAAAAACTCGAATGAGGTGACAACCTCGAATTAATCAGAAGACAGACGAATATTTTGAGATTTCTTCGGAACTCCGGAATAATTAAATGACAAAAGACGAACGAGGAAAAGGAAAACATCTGAGCCGAGGGAAAAGAATATGAACAACACCGAATGACTTGAGTTGAATCCACCGGAAAGAAAAGAGATGACTAATATCAAATGAGAGGAGAATTCACCAGTTGAAATAACTGAGGAAAGATTGCAAAGGATTCACACGAGTAGGATGGATCCTCGATTAAGAACTCCGGCTCTGAGAAACAAAAGAGTGGGAGGGTGGGAAAAGAAAGACCACAACAGACGGGGAAACACCGTCGGTTGAAAGGAACTGAGGTTGAACTTGCAAAGGAGAAGAGGGTTGAATCCACTTGACGAGAGATGCACCAGATGAAAGAACTAACAATGCAACGAAAGAAAACTACCCACGTGATCCTTAAAAAAATTTGAAGGGGAAGAGGAGTAATTCAAAACACCTACATCAAGATTCCTCACCAGAGCGACGAAGGGGCAGGGGAGTAAAAAGAATTCCTACTCTACGATATAACTAGACTCCGAAAAAAGTTTTCTGCTACACTCAACAACGGCCAAGCTACGATCAATCAAGGGGGCTCCTATGGTCGGTCGAGGCTCTGATACCAACTTGTCAGGCCCAAGATGCGATTCTATCCCGATCACGTGACACTTACGTGATTGGGGCACAACCGCATTTCGGGCGCTTAGCAAGATGGATATCATTACATCGTACCATTACATACATACATGGGGGATACAACAATACATACATGTCACAAGAATACAACAACATCAATACAAAGTATCCGACTACGGATACAAACAAGAAAAGCACAAAGACATCCATCTGCTATCCCAGGCTGCTGACCCGGAACCTAACCCAAGACTGAAGAAGAACTCCAACAAAAGAACAACGCTCTCACGTCAAGACATCGGAAACCTGCACCTGCAACTGTTGTTGTAGTATCTGTGAGCCACGAGGACTCAGCAATCCCATAACCATGGGTAACAAGACTATCAAAGCTTAATGGGTAGGAAGAGGTAAAGTGGTGAGGTTGCAGCAGCGGCTAAGAAAAAAATATATGGTGGCTAACTTACGATTACAAGAATAAGATGAGCATCTACGCAAACGGTCGCAAAAAGTAGTGATCGCTAAAGATCCTGAACTACATACGAGTCAAACATTACCCCATCGTGTTCTCTTCTCAAAGTGAAAAGAGACAGTCACGGTTACTCACACAGTTGTGTGTTTTACTTCGGATCCTCTGTCAAGTTTTCTACAACCGGACATTAACATATTCCAATCTGCCACATAACCGCGGGCACGGCTTTTGAAAGATCATAACCCTGCAGGGGTGTCCCAACTTAGCCCATCACAAGCTCTCACGATTAGCTGAAGTGATAAATATAATATCATCACCCCTTATCTTAGGGAAATCCGATCAGGCTCGGCATCCCAGTGCACAAGACATTTCGACAATGGTAAAACAAGTCCAGCAAGACCTCCCGGTGTGTCGACACCCTGATAGTAGCCGCGCGTATCTCGTCTCAGGCCACGACCGGATGGGTGATCCTACGAGTAAAACCAATACTCGAGTTTCCCCGTGGTGGCCCCGCAGTCTCCCCGTTTGGGACCAACACCATCAGCACTGGCCCCCCTGCTATGTAGAAGAATCCTCGGGTAGCGCTAACTCCCTATGCAATTTAATTAATTAATTAAGTTGTTATTATGAGCAAATTAAAACCAATGTTGGGCCTTGCTGGAGGAGTTTTATTCAAAGACGAACTGTCAAGGGGTCCCCATATACCCATCGTGTAAGGAACGCAAAATCAAGGAACATAATGCCGGTTTATCGGCGCCTAAGGTGGCATGAGTGGAAGAAAACACCGAGCAAAAGGCCAAGCCTTCCACCCATGCCTAGTATATAGGTGTGTTATTATAGATATAACATATTGTGATATTCCAACAACAAGTTCCCTCCTGGAACGATCTTCATCTTCACCTGCAACTAACAACGCTATAAGAGGGGCTGAGCAAGCGGGTAACATAGCCAAACAATGGTTTTTGCTAGGAAGGTGTCAAAGGTTAGAGGTTTTATGGCAACAAGGAGAGGGGCTGACAATAATGATGGGTAGCGTGACATATAACGATAGCATCGAGACAACTAAGCAAAGGCAATGATAGTAAAGGTATCCAAGGGTATGGTCATCTTGCCTGAGATCCCGCAAGGAAGAAGAACGGTTCCGTGAAGAAGACGGAGAAGAAGCCTTGAAGAAGAACCACGGGTAGACGATCGAATCCTCACGAACGCAACGGAACAAGCACTAACGAGAAGAAGCAAGCAACACGGTAAACAAACCACTCAAGAACATAACAATATGCTCAACCAAGCATGATGCAAAACAAGTCACATATGATGCACAGAAAGTCTACACAGGAAGCAAAACATGGCAAGGTAGGAAGCACAGCAAAACAGCACAAGTTTATATATGATGCATTACATGGCAAGGTATGATGCATGACAAATATATACAGGAAGCAATACATAGCAAGGTAGGATGCATGACAAGTCTATACAGGAAGCACAACAAGTCTATGAAGCATAGCATGGCAAGGTAGGAAGCACAGAAAGCAACACATGTTTATATGATGCAATACATGGCAAGGTATGATGCATGACGAATCTAAACAGGAAGCACAACAAGTCTATACAGGAAGCATAACATGGCAAGGTAGGAAGCACAGAAAGCAACACAAGTCTATATATATGATGCAATACATGGCAAGGTATGATGCATGGCAAATCTATACAGGTAGCACAGCAAGTCTATACAGGAAGCATAACATGGCAAGGTAGGAAGCATAGAAAACACACAAGTTTATATGATGCAATACATGGCAAGGTATGATGCATGGCAAATCTATGCAGAAAGCACAACAGGTATATACAGGAAGCATAACAAGTCTATACAGGAAGCATAACAAGTCTATACAGGAAGCATAACAAGTCTATAAATGAAGCATAACATGGCCACGGTGCAAGATGCACCCCACCATCAACCAAACACACTCCAACATGTAAACAATATGATATTATTATTCTACATGCAAAACCACACAAGTTTCATATAGGACTTGCTCAAAACGGAGCAACGGGCTAAAAGATACACATGAAACAAGATATAACAACAAGCTGAAAATAACAGCCACATAGCAACTTGGGAGCAAGATAAATATATATGCTACAACACTCAAACATGGTGAAAAGAAGCATGGACATGAAGTAGACATATCCTACAGCAAACAACTCCATTGGAGCATCTCCATAGGAGGCATGGATCAATAGCAACAAGCTACAACATTTTGATCATGACAACAAAAACCTGACAGCAGTATTTTATAGCAACTTGGGAGCAAGAGTTAAATATGCTACAGCCACCCAAATGAGCTTGTGAGAGCATGAATGGATAGCCAACAACATATACAACAAGGTATCATCAATAGTCACCCCAAAACTATCATGGATTTGCCAAGAACAACAAGCAAACATAGCATCTGGATATTACAGATTCCAAACTTAGTGAAATTTCACTAAGTGTTAAAACAGCAGTATTATCATGGCATGTTTGTGAGCAAGTTTAAGTCACCTCAAAGCATAACATGGCAATAGGTTTGCACCACAGGAAAGTACACATGATGGGGAGTCCAAAACATATAAGCATGCAACAAGGGGACAACCACATCAATAGCAACGAGCTTGAAAGTGCAACTAATCCCCGGGTGGTTTTGGTAATTAATAACAACATATATATCATTGAACTAATATTTACTTGAGAATCATTTCAGAGAAGTTCGATGATATGGGTATGGAAATGTCTGAAGAAGTGGACCCCTCAAAATGCTAAGACAAGCATTGGCAAAAGCTCAAGACTCTATTTTTGGTTTAGTGATCAAAGATCACATTGAGTCCATAGAAAAAGCCAATACTATTAAAAGGGGATGAGGTTGTGTTGATGATCTGGTTGCTCAAGTGCTTGGTGATCTAGCTCCCTCAACTATCAGCACCTTTCACTACTTAACACACTCATAAGTAATCTCGGACAAACCGATTCTGCAAACTCAGTCCCACCGAGATGAACCACCTCAGTTATTCTTCCAAACCCTAATTTCTCGGTCTATCCGATTTTGAGTTTCGGTCTCACCGAAACTGGACTGCCAACCTTCTGTAACCAATTGACATCACTTCGGAATATCCGAGTTGTTAATTTCGGTCCCACCGAGAATGGCAAGCTCCTACCTTTGACTCACTTCGGACACACCGAGATGGTATTTTCGGTCCCACCGAAAATCCCAACGTTCACTATATTTGAACTTTCGGTCTGACCGAGTTTTCACTTCGGTCTCACCGAGATTGCTCAAATATGTGTGTAACGGTTGGATTTTGTGTGGAGGCTATATATACCCCTCCACCCCCTCTTCATTCGTGAGGAGAGCCATCAGAAAGTCTACCACTCCTTGTAATGCCCAGGATGGGACTATACCTCCTACGTGTCGAGGCACGACTTAAAGGTATAAGCCCATCCTAGAATGATCTCAAGTTTGGTATCTTTGCACAACTCATGTAAAAGAAGGATTAAATTGCAAAAGGAGATAGTTGGCTTACACTCGCCACTTCACACAATACAATACATAAACAATCATCATACAAAACATCACAACCCGACTACGGGTGAAGATCCAAAAGAAAGATACCAAAACAACATAAAGCCACAGGTCAGGATCGAATCCTAGTAGAAACCACTACTGAAACATCGAAACGTCACAAACAAAAGGCCACACTCTTCATCGAGCTCCCGGTGAAGAACTGAACCAGCTTCTGCATCAAACTCGGCTAAACCTGCATCTGGTGTGGTGAAGTAACTGTGAGCCACAGAGGACTCAGCAATCCCGTTCCCGGGTAACAAGACTATTTAAGCCTTGGGTGAGGATAAGGCTGAAGAAAGAAATATGAGGTGAAGGAACAAACAAGAGTCTGCAGCAGCAACTAGCACTAACTTACGCAAAAGAGAGCGAGAAGAGAAGTGCATCGGTCGAAAGATGATCACGAAGTGATCCTAACTAAAGCCGGTCAAACATAACCCCACCGTGTTCAACTCCCGAATCCCTATTCGGAAATTGACAGTCACGGTACACACGCTGGTAGTGTATTGGAAACATTGTGTCAAGTTATCTACAACCGGAATTAACAAGCTCCCATCTGCCACATAACCGCGGGCACGGCTTTCGAAAGTTCAAACCCTGCAGGGGTGTTCCAACTTGGCCCATCACAAGCCCACGATCCGCGGAGTCGCAACTCCATAGGTGGGAAGACCCGAGTATTCTCGGAATCCCGTGCTCAAGTTAAACCGAACTAAGGTAAGGCTAATCCAGCAAATCCTCCCGGCGTGCCGACACCCTGATAGTAGCCGCGCGTATCTCGTCTCAGGCCACGACCGGATGAGACATCCTACGGGTTTTTACCAGACCTCAAGTTTCCTTGAGGTGGCCCCGCAGTCCGCTCATTTCGGACCAACACTCATGTGGAGCACTGGCCCGGGGGGTTGAATTAAAATAAAAGGGATAGCTAGTCCACATGCAAGTTTTATTAGTTATTAGGCAAATAGTACCAATGTTGGGACTTGCTGGAAAAGACTTAGCACTTAGCGGTTTATCAAGGGGGTCCCATACACCCCAACCGTGTTAGGAACGCATAATCAAGGAACATAACACCGGTTTATACGGTTCCTAACGGCATGAGTGGAACAAATCACCAAGCAAAAGGCTTAGCCTTCCACCCTGCCAGTATATAGATGATTTCATTTTAAGCATTTATATAGTGTGATATAACCCAACCAAACTTCAACATGAAGCAAGCATCTTCAATCTTCACCTGCAACTAGCAATGCTATAAGAAGGGCTGAGCGAAGCGTACTTAGCCAAGCAACGGTTTGCGTAGGTAGGGTGGTTAAACATGGCAATGGTTACAAGTAGGAGGCTGACAAGAAAGACATGGGCATCGAGGCAAAACTATAGAGCGGAACTACTAGCAAAAGGCAAAGATAGTAATGGTATCCGGGTTCGGTCATCTTGCCTGGGATTCCACAAGGAAGAAGAACGGATCCAAGAAGAAGACGGAGCAACAGTCGAGCGGAAACCTCACAACTCCGGAACGAAACCGAAGCTAACAAGAGAAGCAACCGGAAAGAAAACAAACAACACGGTAAACACACAATTCATAAACATGGCATACGATGCACAAACAATTATGATGCATGTCCGGTTTAATTATGCAAGGCATGGCAAGTGCACAAACAAATACTACAAGTTAAGTGGAGCTCAATATGCAACGAGTTGCATATTGACGAAACACCACATTATAATTATTTAGTTGACTCTCGTTATTTACAAGACAAGATTAAAAGTTTGTTAACATGGCAAGAGGTGAAGCATAAAGAAACTACACTAATAAGACATTTTAAATGAGGCCGGAAATAACAACAACATATCCGGAAAATCCCCATGAGCATGTTTTAATAATTATAAACAAACAACAATTAAACATTCCAATGTTGTTAACATGATGCGGATGACATGATCAAGTTTATGCAATTATTAATTAAAGGTTGACTTAAAAGAGATATGAAGCATTTGTCACCGTGGTGGAAAGAAAGGGTGCCACGGCAACGATCCGAAAATGATGCCACGCAACATATCGGTTCCGGTAACTCGTTGAGAGTCCGGTGCAAAAGATAGAAGGCGTGAGCGAGTCAAACGAGATGAAAGGTGGAATGATCCCGTTACCGGGTTCCCACGAGTCGGCGACGAGGCAACCGAGGAACGTGACAAAAGGTCGGAACGGGCACGAAGCACACACAGGAGACATTTCATACAACACAAGCAAGCATTCACGGGTCATCCACGGGGTCGTCTCGTTATACCTTTGAAGCGTGCGTTTCGGGGCGGTTCGAGACGTCGAGGGACGTAGTGGAAGGAGTCGTTCACGTCGGAGAGGAAGTAGACGTTCCGTAGAGGGAAGTAGTCGTTCTCGCAACTCGTAGAGGAAGTAGTGGTTCACGTCATCGTGTCGTGGTACTTGGCGAATTTCTCGTTTCCGGGCGACGGTAGTTGTACTCGGGGCGACGGTAGACGTTCACGTAGGCGTTTCCGTTTCCGAAGAGGTACTTGTCGCGTCGGCGTTCGTTGTGGTACTTGTGGTCTCCGAACTTGTCGACGGTAGTGGTACTCGCCGTAGGGGTACTTGGTCGGGTCGCCGGTAGTCGTACATGGGGCGTTTTGTAGATGTACACGTATCCGTAGAGGTACTTGACGTTACGGTCTTGCCGTCTTGTCGTGTAGGCGTTTACGCGTTCCCTGTCAGGGTCAACACAAGCAACCAAACAACACAAAAACTACAGCAGCAAAACAAGGGTTGCACGAGGCCACGGCAGCAGCAGTACAACAAAAACACGGCAGAAGCAGGCCGCGGGACGGAAGAGCTCGGGCGCTGCTGCTGGGAGCCGCGGAGGGAGGAGCTGCGGCTGCCGCTGTCTCGACCTGGAGGGGCCGCGCGGAGGGAGCCGCAGAGACTCGGCGCGGTCGCAGGGCGGCGCTGGAGAGGGAACCTGGAGGCGACCACGCGAGGGGGGACGGCGCGGCTCTGGCCTCTGGCGTGGAGGAGAGCGGAGGAGGCCGGAGGGACGGCTCTCGGGGCGACGAGGAGGCGCAGTCCGCGGCTGAGGTCGGGCGCAGAAGAGGAGGAGGGGCCGCGGTGGCTTCCATGGCGAGCCGGAGGTCGAGAGCGTGCGCAGCGGCGGCCAGGTGAGGCCCCCGACATGGCCACTGGCCTGCTGCGGAGAAGAGGACGGCGGTGGGCGCTGCAGCTTGGAGGACGGGAGCGGTCATCTCGCTGCTGGGCTCGGGAGAAGCGGCGAGGCAAGCGCCTGGCGATGCGCTTGGGGCGCCAGGACGGAGGCGAGGGGAGGGAAGAGCGGGCGCGTCGGGAGGCTCGATGGGAAGAGGGTCGAGGGAGAAGGGGCTCGGGCAAGCGGGGACTGAGAGAGAGATGCGCGAGGGAGAGGGAGATGGGGGATCGAGACTGGGGGCGAGGGATGGCGGCGCAGAGGGAGAGCGAGGGGGAGCGATGGGAATCGGGTGCGAGCGCCCTAGGGTTTCAGGCTGGAGTGGGCCTTGGTGTTGGGCCAAGGCGCAGGAGGTCCGGCTGAGGGAGGCCGCAGGTGCTGGCTGGGCTTGCAGGCTGGAATAGGAGGGAGAGGGGGCTGATGGCCCAGACGGCTGACTCGGCTGCCTCTCTTTAATCTTAGCAGAAGAAAAAAACAAAAGAGAGAAGAAAGAAAGAAGAGGGGGGTTAGGAGCCGAATTAGCACACGAGGTCAAAATCCCCGGGCTCACAAAAATGTCAGGGATTTAATAAAATTATTGGAGGGGTTTTTGGAGGAACCTCGATGAACGAGAAAAGAAATAAAAGGAGGTTTGAGGCCAGGAATGCGAAGACAAGGCATGGGGAAAAATTATGCAAGTGTGTTACGGTGATCCCAACCAATTGGAATATTTTAAATATAGCTCCCTAAATATTGAGAGGCTTTTTATATGTTATAAAGAGAAGTCATCTTCCCTCGATTTAAATGGACCGAAGGTCCACACGGTTTATTTAGGTTGAGATGCAAGAATTAAAATGACATGATGGCATGATGACATGATGCAATGCAAAAAATAAAAACACAAGCACAAAAGAAACACACGGGCAACCCGGAACATCTGGAATCTTCGGGAAACTTCTGGAATCTTCTGGGACGTCAGACTCGGGCGTCACAACTCTCCCACACTAACAGAGGATCTCGACCCGAGATCCTAGAGATATCACCGGATAAAAACGGAAGAGGAAGAGGTAAAACAAAGTTGCTTCTTTGACAAACGAGTGAAAACCAAAGAACCTTGAGAGGTTGAACAAGTTGAAAGAAAGAAAGCAACGGAGATGAACGAATATGAAAAACTCCGTTAGAAAAGAGGAACAAGGAACATAACAAGAACCTTGTAGGTTGAAAGACATGAAGCAAGAGCTCACGGATGACAAAAGAATATGAAACTGCAACGGTATAGCCAAGGAAAAAGAACGACAGAATTTGGGCAGCACTCCGTCTGAAAATGGAAGGAATTAACAAGAATTAGAGAAGATGAAGTGATACTTGATGAAAAGAACAACATATTGCCTCCGAAACAATTGAAAGAATGGCACAAGAGGTAAGAAAGATTCAGACAGCACTCCGGTTAAAAGAGAGGCAAAACATGAAAAGGTGAGAGAATTAGAATGGAGGACACATCACTCCGGTTAAATGATAAGCAAGGGAAAGAACATGATCTCGATAAAACGAGATGATGGTTTGAAGAGAGCAATATCAGAATGCCTCCGAAATGAAAGAATAGCATAGGTCGTTGGAAAGAAAAGAACGGAGAAGAAAAAGACAACTTCTCTCAAAATGAAATTTGAAAGAGCATCCTTACGAAGAAGGGTTGAACAGAGTTGTTGGGAAATCAACAACGAAACGAAAAAGCTTGATGTGGGCTTATGGAAAACATCTCAAAATTAAGAGGTGACAACCAGCCACTAACTTAAACAATTGATTGGATTGAGATCAACAAGGAGACGATAAACTTATTCCACCGGAAGGATAAATGAAGAACTTGGGTTATTTATAAACACCATAATAGCAACAATCCTTAGGGAAAAGCTTTAGGTGAAATACAACCCAAGATAACTCCAATGAATAAATTGAAAAGGTTGGAAAGATCTCCTGAACAAAGAAAATGATGGGTTTAAATATCTCATTCTTGATAACTCGTGAATCATGAAACATGAAGGAATTGTCAAGAATGACATAACACCATCTGAAAAGATAAGGTAGAAAGAGTTGCACTAGGAAAGCATGATGAAGAATGCTTGAGCTCCAACAAAATCTTGATGAAGACTTCGAGGATGAATTAAATGATGATGAACCACCATGAAAACTCCGGTAATGAAAGCATGAGAAGTGAGAGATGAAAAGAATAAGATTCAAGGCCTGGATGAATTAGTTGGAGCTTTGGAATGATATAATTGAGATAACTTGAAGCTCCGGAAAACAAGATGAACAACTTAGAACCGAGAATATGATATGATGAACAAGCTCCAGACAAAGAATTAAATCCCCTGAAGGAACAAGAATAAGAGTTATGTTATGCATCTCCTTCACCAATTTAAATTGGTGACAACCAAAAGATTTGGCATACTACTTATTCTCGTTGGAAAGGATTAAAGAGAGATCTAGCACAAGCTTGGATAAAAAAAATCAACGAGGCACCGGTAGGATTATGAAAAGAGCAAATGAATTAAAATGATAACAACGGAAGGGTAAACTTGAAAGAACCACCGTAAGAATATGGAGACGAACGAAGAGACATCAATGAAGAATATTTGGAGGACGAAGTTGAAAACTGAGAACGAAGAATCTTCTGAAATGATGGCCTTCGGAGGATCACAAGGAAAAGAATACATGAATGCTTCGGATGGGTATAAAAAGAATTCCTCACAATCGTAACAATAATGAGGATGGCAAGAAGCTAGAACCACGAATCTTCAAGAGGATGCCAAGATTTAAGAGAAACTCTTCTCCGGTCTCCAAATGTTGAGAATGAAGACGAGAAATGCCATAAGAATTGTTGAGCACTCCGGAATTAAGAATTAAAAGGTTGAACCAATGATGGAAAGAATTTGGAAGCGATCTTGGAGAAGGCATGTGACTGATGGAAATCATTCTTACGTCACACTTTGACAAGAATTTGAGCATAACTCCAGAAAACAAATAGAAGAGTCAGGTAAGATCCTGGAAAAGACCTGTGGGTTAGGGCCCACTAAAGAAATCACCGTTAGAAAAGATTGCTTGCGAGATATAGCACCGGTTGAGTTAAATGGCTTGAGTAAGATAACAATGCTCAAACTAGCTTGAACGGAATAAGAATGGAATTATGAATCTACAGCACTCCGGATATGAACAACAAGAGGATAATGATTAATTGGTGCACCGGAATAAGAAAGCATTGTGAAATGAGGAAAAGGATAAGATCAACACCGAAATCTTGAATTACATCCACCGACAGAATTAGAGAAGAAAAGAATGATGAACTTGAAGCTCTTGAGCATCTTCACGATAACTCACCGGATAAGAACATTGAAGGAAAAGAATGAAGAAACCTCACATGAATAACATGGATACTTCATTTGAGAACTCCAGCTCCGAGAAGAAAAAGGGGTGGGAGGGTGGGGAAAACAAAGACAACTTGAGACGAACAAAATGGACACCGGTTGAAAAGAATTAACATGACCACCTTGATGATCAAGAAGGATTAGCACTCCCATAGAAATATGAGAATATCGATAAGGAAAGGTATGGAATCAACATTTGACATCGAAGCAACTCGAATACCAGAATCAAAATGAAAACAAAGGGTAGATATGCAGGTCTTCACAATATCGTCCGAACAGAGAATTGAACGAATGAGTTCCGTAGGTACATCCACTAGTCGAGAAGCCACTTGGAAGAAGAAAAAGATAAATAAAAAGGAACAAGGATCAGATAGAACAAATACAAGATAGAAGTTTCGTTCGACATCTTCGTGCTGAAAGCTCATGGAACGTGTTACAAAAGGGTTTTGTCATCCCCGGATCAGCATAGCCAAGGACCCTTTAAGATGCAACTCCCGATCAGAACAAGTCCATAAAACCACTTCACTCGATGTAGAACCCCAAACTTCAATCATGCATCCGTTGGAAGAATGCCTAGAACTACTAGATGAACCCATCTATAGATTTCCGAAAGTTTCCAGTTATGCAATCAGGTGTTGGGGATACACGGGAAGCACCGCGCAATCAAATCTAAACCTACATCCAGGTGTATCCATCCTTCAACACATAACCAGTCGTTCTCGGAAACTGTTTACCTCGGACCTTCGAAAAGCATCCACTATAACAAGCTATGGCAATACTCTCGAACTACCTCCCCAGTACTGGGTGATGTCGGGGTTATCTTGCCACTGGCCGTATAGGAGAGATTTTCGATGTCGGCCGTCTTAAGTATTTAGTACTGCCGCGATATGCTTGTTACAATGATACCCCGAAGCTCAACTCCTCGGGAACAGGAGGCATCGGGAACAATATCCTTGTCACAAGAACATCGAAACAATCCCAGAATACTCGCGGGATCCTAAAAAAAAATTTG
>LR738713.1:757085897-757114223 GCA_902687465.1 Secale cereale | reverse complement strand
GGATTAAATTGCAAAAGGAGATAGTTGGCTTACACTCGCCACTTCACACAATACAATACATAAACAATCATCATACAAAACATCACAACCCGACTACGGGTGAAGATCCAAAAGAAAGATACCAAAACAACATAAAGCCACAGGTCAGGATCGAATCCTAGTAGAAACCACTACTGAAACATCGAAACGTCACAAACAAAAGGCCACACTCTTCATCGAGCTCCCGGTGAAGAACTGAACCAGCTTCTGCATCAAACTCGGCTAAACCTGCATCTGGTGTGGTGAAGTAACTGTGAGCCACAGAGGACTCAGCAATCCCGTTCCCGGGTAACAAGACTATTTAAGCCTTGGGTGAGGATAAGGCTGAAGAAAGAAATATGAGGTGAAGGAACAAACAAGAGTCTGCAGCAGCAACTAGCACTAACTTACGCAAAAGAGAGCGAGAAGAGAAGTGCATCGGTCGAAAGATGATCACGAAGTGATCCTAACTAAAGCCGGTCAAACATAACCCCACCGTGTTCAACTCCCGAATCCCTATTCGGAAATTGACAGTCACGGTACACACGCTGGTAGTGTATTGGAAACATTGTGTCAAGTTATCTACAACCGGAATTAACAAGCTCCCATCTGCCACATAACCGCGGGCACGGCTTTCGAAAGTTCAAACCCTGCAGGGGTGTTCCAACTTGGCCCATCACAAGCCCACGATCCGCGGAGTCGCAACTCCATAGGTGGGAAGACCCGAGTATTCTCGGAATCCCGTGCTCAAGTTAAACCGAACTAAGGTAAGGCTAATCCAGCAAATCCTCCCGGCGTGTCGTCACCCTGATAGTAGCCGCGCGTATCTAGGTCTCAGGACACGACCGGATGAGTCATCCTACAGGTTTTTACCAAACCTCAAGTTTCCTTGAGGTGGCCCCGCAGTCTGCTCGTTTCGGACCAACACTCATGTGGAGCACTGGCCTAGGGGGTTGAATTAAAATAAAAGGGATAGCTAGTCCACATGCAAGTTTTATTAGTTATTAGGCAAATAGTACCAATGTTGGGACTTGCTGGAAAAGACTTAGCACTTAGCGGTTTATCAAGGGGGTCCCATACACCCCAACCGTGTTAGGAACGCATAATCAAGGAACATAACACCGGTTTATACGGTTCCTAACGGCATGAGTGGAACAAATCACCAAGCAAAAGGCTTAGCCTTCCACCCTGCCAGTATATAGATGATTTCATTTTAAGCATTTATATAGTGTGATATAACCCAACCAAACTTCAACATGAAGCAAGCATCTTCAATCTTCACCTGCAACTAGCAATGCTATAAGAAGGGCTGAGCGAAGCGTACTTAGCCAAGCAACGGTTTGCGTAGGTAGGGTGGTTAAACATGGCAATGGTTACAAGTAGGAGGCTGACAAGAAAGACATGGGCATCGAGGCAAAACTATAGAGCGGAACTACTAGCAAAAGGCAAAGATAGTAATGGTATCCGGGTTCGGTCATCTTGCCTGGGATTCCACAAGGAAGAAGAACGGATCCAAGAAGAAGACGGAGCAACAGTCGAGCGGAAACCTCACAACTCCGGAACGAAACCGAAGCTAACAAGAGAAGCAACCGGAAAGAAAACAAACAACACGGTAAACACACAATTCATAAACATGGCATACGATGCACAAACAATTATGATGCATGTCCGGTTTAATTATGCAAGGCATGGCAAGTGCACAAACAAATACTACAAGTTAAGTGGAGCTCAATATGCAACGAGTTGCATATTGACGAAACACCACATTATAATTATTTAGTTGACTCTCGTTATTTACAAGACAAGATTAAAAGTTTGTTAACATGGCAAGAGGTGAAGCATAAAGAAACTACACTAATAAGACATTTTAAATGAGGCCGGAAATAACAACAACATATCCGGAAAATCCCCATGAGCATGTTTTAATAATTATAAACAAACAACAATTAAACATTCCAATGTTGTTAACATGATGCGGATGACATGATCAAGTTTATGCAATTATTAATTAAAGGTTGACTTAAAAGAGATATGAAGCATTTGTCACCGTGGTGGAAAGAAAGGGTGCCACGGCAACGATCCGAAAATGATGCCACGCAACATATCGGTTCCGGTAACTCGTTGAGAGTCCGGTGCAAAAGATAGAAGGCGTGAGCGAGTCAAACGAGATGAAAGGTGGAATGATCCCGTTACCGGGTTCCCACGAGTCGGCGACGAGGCAACCGAGGAACGTGACAAAAGGTCGGAACGGGCACGAAGCACACACAGGAGACATTTCATACAACACAAGCAAGCATTCACGGGTCATCCACGGGGTCGTCTCGTTATACCTTTGAAGCGTGCGTTTCGGGGCGGTTCGAGACGTCGAGGGACGCAGTGGAAGGAGTCGTTCACGTCGGAGAGGAAGTAGACGTTCCGTAGAGGGAAGTAGTCGTTCTCGCAACTCGTAGAGGAAGTAGTGGTTCACGTCATCGTGTCGTGGTACTTGGCGAATTTCTCGTTTCCGGGCGACGGTAGTTGTACTCGGGGCGACGGTAGACGTTCACGTAGGCGTTTCCGTTTCCGAAGAGGTACTTGTCGCGTCGGCGTTCGTAGTGGTACTTGTGGTCTCCGAACTTGTCGATGGTAGTGGTACTCGCCGTAGGGGTACTTGGTCGGGTCGCCCGTAGTCGTACACGGGGCGTTTTGTAGATGTACACGTATCCGTAGAGGTACTTGACGTTACGGTCTTGCCGTCTTGTCGTGTAGGCGTTTACGCGTTCCCTGTCAGGGTCAACACAAGCAACCAAACAACACAAAAACTACAGCAGCAAAACAAGGGTTGCACGAGGCCACGGCAGCAGCAGTACAACAAAAACACGGCAGAAGCAGGCCGCGGGACGGAAGAGCTCGGGCGCTGCTGCTGGGAGCCGCGGAGGGAGGAGCTGCGGCTTCCGCTGTCTCGACCTGGAGGGGCCGCGCGGAGGCAGCCGCAGAGACTCGGCGCGGTCGCAGGGCGGCGCTGGAGAGGGAACCTGGAGGCGACCACGCGAGGGGGGGCGGCGCGGCTCTGGCCTCTGGCGCGGAGGAGAGCGGAGGAGGCCGGAGGGACGGCTCTCGGGGCGACGAGGAGGCGCAGTCCGCGGCTGAGGTCGGGCGCAGAAGAGGAGGAGGGGCCGCGGTGGCTTCCATGGCGAGCCGGAGGTCGGGAGCGTGCGCAGCGGCGGCCAGGCGAGGCCCCCGACATGGCCACTGGCCTGCTGCGGAGAAGAGGACGGCGGCGGGCGCTGCAGCTTGGAGGACGGGAGCGGTCATCTCGCTGCTGGGCTCGGGAGAAGCGGCGAGGCAAGCGCCTGGCGATGCGCTTGGGGCGCCAGGACGGAGGCGAGGGGAGGGAAGAGCGGGCGCGTCGGGAGGCTCGATGGGAAGAGGGTCGAGGGAGAAGGGGCTCGGGCAAGCGGGGACTGAGAGAGAGATGCGCGAGGGAGAGGGAGATGGGGGATCGAGACTGGGGGCGAGGGATGGCGGCGCAGAGGGAGAGCGAGGGGGAGCGATGGGAATCGGGTGCGAGCGCCCTAGGGTTTCAGGCTGGAGTGGGCCTTGGTGTTGGGCCAAGGCGCAGGAGGTCCGGGTGAGGGAGGCCGCAGGTGCTGGCTGGGCTTGCAGGCTGGAATAGGAGGGAGAGGGGGCTGATGGCCCAGACGGCTGACCAGGCTGCCTCTCTTTAATCTTAGCAGAAGAAAAAAACAAAAGAGAGAAGAAAGAAAGAAGAGGGGGGTTAGGAGCCGAATTAGCACACGAGGTCAAAATCCCCGGGCTCACAAAAATGTCAGGGATTTAATAAAATTATTGGAGGGGTTTTTGGAGGAACCTCGATGAACGAGAAAAGAAATAAAAGGAGGTTTGAGGCCAGGAATGCGAAGACAAGGCATGGGGAAAAAATTATGCAAGTGTGTTACGGTGATCCCAACCAATTGGAATATTTTAAATATAGCTCCCTAAATATTGAGAGGCTTTTTATATGTTATAAAGAGAAGTCATCTTCCCTCGATTTAAATGGACCGAAGGTCCACACGGTTTATTTAGGTTGAGATGCAAGAATTAAAATGACATGATGGCATGATGACATGATGCAATGCAAAAAATAAAAACACAAGCACAAAAGAAACACACGGGCAACCCGGAACATCTGGAATCTTCGGGAAACTTCTGGAATCTTCTGGGACGTCAGACTCGGGCGTCACACTCCTACCATACACTTTCTGAGAAGAGAACTACCTACCCTTGTGTTGAGATCAAGCCATTCCATTCCTACCATATGAAACTTGATTTCTAGCCTTCCCAAGTTGCTTTCCACTCAATCCTTTCTTCCACCACAGCCATATCAGTGAGGAGAGTTGAGTGTTGGGGAGATTATCATTTGAAGCACAAGAGCAAGGAGTTCATCATCATCAACAACATCTTTTACCTTTTGGAGGGTGGTGCCTCCTAGATTGGTTAGGTGTCGCTTGGGAGCCTCCGTCTTTGAGATGTGGAGTTGAACCAAGAAGTTTGTAAGGGCAAGGAGATCGCCTACTTCGTGAAGATCTACCCCGAGTAAGGCTAGTCCTCCGTGGGCGTAGGCCATGATGGAATAGACAAGGTTGCTTCTTCGTGGACCCTTTGTGGGTGGAGCCCTCCGTGGACTCGCGCAGCCGTTACCCTCCGTGGGTTGAAGTCTCCATCAACGTGGATGTACGATAGCACCACCTATCGGAACCACGACAAAAATCTCCGTGTCTCCAAACTGTGTTTGATCTTCTCCACCTCTCTTTACTACATGTGCAATTTACTTTCCGCTGCTTATACTCTAGAATTGCATGTGTAGGGTGTTACTTGAATTGATCTTAATTGTGAAACTGCTAAAAACATTGCATGATCAAAAGGCAGATTTTTTATATTGTCAAGTAGTCTAATCACCCCCCCTCTAGACATACTTTCGATCCTACAAGTGGTATCAGAGCTTTGGTCTCCATTGTTTTGGTTTCCATTGCATTGGACTCCATAAGCTTGGTTTCACAACCTAGGAGAGTATGGCGTCTAGTGAGGGTAATTATCGTAGAGGTCCTTACTTTGATGGTACAAATTTTGCTAGTTGGAAGCATAAAATGAAAATGCATATTCTTGGTCATAACCCAGCCGCATGGGGCATTATTTGTGTTGGTATGCAAGGTGATTTCTTCGAAGAAGGAAAAGTTCCGGATCGCGAAGCTACACCGGAAGAGTTGCGGATGTTGCAAAACAATGCTCAAGCTTGTGACATTCTCTTCAATGCTTTGTGTCCCGAGGAGTTCAACAAAATCAGCCGTCTTGAGAATGCTAAAGAGATTTGGGATACTTTGGTTGAAATGCACGAAGGTACTGAATCTATGAAGGAATCAAAGCTAGATATTCTTCAAGGTCAACTTGACAAGTTCAAGATGAAGGATGGTGAAGGAGTCGCTGAAATGTACTCTAGGCTTGCTCTCATCACAAATGAGATTGCCGGCTTAGGAAGCGAAGAAATGACCGACCGATTCATCATCAAGAAGATTCTAAGAGCTTTGGATGGAAAATATGACACCGTGTGCACTTTGATCCAAATGATGCCAAACTACAAGACCCTCAAGCCAACTGAAGTCATTGGAAGAATTGTTGCTCATGAGATGACACTTAAGGATAAGGAAGAGCTTCACAACAAGTCAAGTGGTGCTTACAAAGCTACAAGTGATGCTCCCACAACCTCAAGTGACAAGTTAATTTCCAATGAAGAGATAAGCCTAATGGTTAAGAACTTCAACAAGTTCTACAAGAATAGAGGCAAAGAGAGAAGCTCAAAGTCTAGATCATATGATGAAAAGAGATCTTCTAGTCGTGATCGAAACTGCTACAATTGTGGAAGACCCGGACACTACTCAAATGAGTGTACGGCTCCCCACAAGAGAAGAGAAGAATCTCCAAGAAGAAGATCAAGAGATGAGTCACCTCGGAGAGAGAGAAGGAGTAGAGATGATCGTTATGAACGAAGACCCTCTCGGAGAAGCAAGGATTCGGAGAGGAAAGACAAGTCATCAAGGAGCTACACAAGAAGAAGACATCAAGCTCATGTAGGTGAATGGGTCTCAGGCTCCGACTCCGACAATCAATCCGATGGAAGCTATCACTCCGACTCCGACTACAGTCAAGATGAAGGTGTTGCCGGTCTTGCTCTCGTATCCTCCAACTCCAACTCCTACGACTTATTTGATTCACCAAATGAGGGAATTGGAAGATGCTTCATGGCTAAAGGCCCCAAGGTAACACACCCTGAATTCATTGACTTTGATAGTGATGAGGATGACTTGCTTGGTGAAGATGAGCTCTTGCATGATAAATCTAGTGAGCTTAGTAACGATGAAAATGCTAGTAGTCTTTATAGTCGAAAAGAGTCGAATGACAATGCTATGAAGGAGATTGAGCGTCTAACTAAAGAACTAAACACTCTTAAGTTAGCTCATGAAACAACTCAAGAAGATCATAGAGAGCTCCTAAGATCTCATGAGAAGCTACGCTTCAAGAAGCTCACTCTAGAGCAAGAACATGAGTTTCTAAAAGCGATCAATGACGATCTTCGAAAGAAGAGTTCTTCATATCTTGCCAAACGACTTCTCTTGTCTAATTTCTTGCCACCTATTAATACTAAGCATGACAAGCATAAGAAAAATTCTTCCTCTAGTAGTAACAATAACCATGTTAAATCTAATATTGTTGCTTCTAGTAGTTCTCTTGATTCCACTAACAATGTTTCAAGCCAAGTTACACTTGAGCAAGAAAATAGCTTATTGAAGGAAATCATAGAGAAAGGTGTCTACAAGAGTCTTGCCGGAAGCAAGAACTTTGAGGAAATTGTTCGCAAACAAGGAAGGCACCGGAAGCAAGGTCTCACCGAAATACGGGCTTCCAACCTTCTGTAACCGTTTGTCATCATTTCGGAATATCCGAGTTGATGATTTCGGTCCCACCGAAACTGGCAAGTTCCTATCCTTGACTCAAATCGGACAAACCGAGATGGTATTTTCGGTCCCACCGAAAACCCCAACGTTCACTATATTTGAACTTTCGGTCTGACCGAGTTTCCACTTCGGTCTCACCGAGATTGCTCAATTATGTGTGTAACGGTTGGATTTTGTGTGGAGGCTATATATACCCCTCCACCCCCTCTTCATTCGTGGAGAGAGCCATCAGAAAGAACTACCACTCCTATCTTACACTTTCTGAGAAGAGAACTACCTACCCTTGTGTTGAGATCAAGTTGCTCCATTCCTACCATATGAAACTTGATTTCTAACCTTCCCAAGTTGCTTTCCACTCAATCCTTTCTTCCACCACAGCCAAATCAGTGAGGAGAGTTGAGTGTTGGGGAGATTATCATTTGAAGCACAAGAGCAAGGAGTTCATCATCATCTACAACATCTATTACCTTTTGGAGGGTGGTGCCTCCTAGATTGGTTAGGTGTCGCTTGGGAGCCTTCGTCATCGAGATGTGGAGTTGAACCAAGAAGTTTGTAAGGGCAAGGAGATCGCCTACTTCGTGAAGATCTACCCCGAGTAAGGCTAGCCCTCCGTGGGCGTAGGCCATGATGGAATAGACAAGGTTGCTTCTTCGTGGACCCTTCGTGGGTGGAGCCCTCCGTGGACTCGCGCAGCCGTTACCCTCCGTGGGTTGAAGTCTCCATCAACGTGGATGTACGATAGCACCACCTATCGGAACCACGAGAAAAATCACCGCGTCTCCAAATTGCGTTTGCTCTTCTCCACCTCTCTTTACTACATGTGCAATTTACTTTCCGCTGCTTATACTCTAGAATTGCATGTGTAGGGTGATGCTTGAATTGATCATAACTGAGAATCTGCCAAAAACTGTTCATGATCAAAAGGCAGAATTTTTATATTTACAAGTAGTCTAATCACCCCCCCTCTAGACATACTTTCGATCCTACAAGTGGTATCAGAGCTTTGGTCTCCATTGTTTTGGTTTCCATTGCATTGGACTCCATAAGCTTGGTTTCACAACCTAGGAGAGTATGGCGTCTAGTGAGGGTAATTATCGTAGAGGTCCTTACTTTGATGGTACAAATTTTGCTAGTTGGAAGCATAAAATGAAAATGCATATTCTTGGTCATAACCCAGCCGCATGGGGCATTATTTGTGTTGGTATGCAAGGTGATTTCTTCGAAGAAGGAAAAGTTCCGGATCGCAAAGCTACACCGAAAGAGTTGCGGATGTTGCAAAACAATGCTCAAGCTTGTGACATTCTCTTCAATGCTTTGTGTCCCGAGGAGTTCAACAAAATCAGCCGTCTTGAGAATGCTAAAGAGATTTGGGATACTTTGGTTGAAATGCACGAAGGTACTGAATCTGTGAAGGAATCAAAGCTAGATATTCTTCAAGGACAACTTGACAAGTTCAAGATGAAGGATGGTGAAGGAGTCGCTGAAATGTACTCTAGGCTTGCTCTCATCACAAATGAGATTGCCGGCTTAGGAAGCGAAGAAATGACCGACCGATTCATCATTAAGAAGATTCTCAGAGCTTTGGATGGAAAGTATGACACCGTGTGCACTTTGATCCAAATGATGCCAAACTACAAGACTCTCAAGCCAACTGAAGTCATTGGAAGAATTGTTGCTCATGAGATGACACTTAAGGATAAGGAAGAGCTTCACAATAAGTCAAGTGGTGCTTACAAAGCTACAAGTGATGCTCCTACGACCTCAAGTGACAAGCTAATTTCCAATGAAGAGATAAGCCTAATGGTCAAGAACTTCAACAAGTTCTACAAGAATAGAGGCAAAGAAAGAAGCTCAAAGTCTAGATCATATGATGAAAAGAGATCTTCTAGTCGTGATCGAAATTGCTACAATTGTGGAAGACCTGGACACTTCTCAAATGAGTGTACGGCTCCCCACAAGAGAAGAGAAGAATCTCCAAGAAGAAGAGCAAGAGATGAGTCACCTCGGAGAGAGAGAAGGAGTAGATATGATCGTTATGAACGAAGACCCTCTCGGAGAAGCAAGGATTCGGAAAGGAAATACAAGTCATCAAGGAGCTACACAAGAAGAAGACATCAAGCTCATGTAGGTGAATGGGTCTCCGGCTCCGACTCCGACAATCAATCCGATGGAAGCTATCACTCCGACTCCGACTATAGTCAAGATGAAGGTGTTGCCGGACTTGCACTCGTATCCTCCAACTCCAACTCCTACGACTTATTTGATTCACCAAATGAGGGAATTGGAAGATGCTTCATGGCTAAAGGCCCCAAGGTAACACACCCTGAATTCATTGACTTTGATAGTGATGAGGATGACTTGCTTGGTGAAGATGAGCTCTTGCATGATAAATCTAGTGAGCTTAGTAATGATGAAAATGCTAGTAGTCTTTATAGTCGAGAAGAGTCGAATGACAATGCTATGAAGGAGATTGAGCGTCTAACTAAAGAACTAAACACTCTTAAGTTAGCTCATGAAACAACTCAAGAAGATCATAGAGAGCTCCTAAGATCTCATGAGAAGCTACTCTTCGAGAAGCTCACTCTAGAGCAAGAACATGAGTTTCTAAAAGCGATCAATGACGATCTTCGAAAGAAGAGTTCTTCATATCTTGCCAAACGACTTCTCTTGTCTAATTTTTTGCCACCTATTAAGACTAAGCATGACAAGCATAAGAAAAATTCTTCCTCTAGTAGTAACAATAACAATGTTAAATCCAATATTGTTGCTTCTAGTAGTTCTCTTGATTCCACTAACAATGTTTCAAGCCAAGTTACACTTGAGCAAGAAAATAGCTTATTGAAGGAAATCATAGAGAAAGGTGTCTACAAGAGTCTTGCCGGAAGCAAGAACTTTGAGGAGATTGTTCGCAAACAAGGAAGACACCGGAAGAATCAAGGGATTGGTTTTGAGCGAAAGTTCAACGCCGAAGGTGTTGAGTGGGAAGAAGGTCAATACCCTACTCCACAGTTTGTCTCACAAAAGGAGAAGTATGATCCTACTTCTTCCAATGTGGAACAAGCTCAAGATGACCTTCCACCACAAGACCACAAGCTAAAGGCCAAGGACAAGCTTCAAGAGGAGATTGATGCATTCATTGAAGCACCTCAAGCCA
The DNA here is from genome assembly GCA_902687465.1 of Secale cereale. Classification (NCBI taxonomy): domain Eukaryota; kingdom Viridiplantae; phylum Streptophyta; class Magnoliopsida; order Poales; family Poaceae; genus Secale; species Secale cereale. Next base: position 757,104,062 of record LR738713.1, on the reverse strand, counting down.
TGGTCAAGTGGGTTCCCAAGGACACATCAAGTTCTACTTCGTCAAGCTCAACTACAACACCAAGGATTTGTTGGAAATATGCCCTAGAGGCAATAATAAAAGAGTTATTATTATATTTCCTTGTTCATGATAATCGTTTATTATCCATGCTATAACTGTATTGATTGGAAACTCAAATACACGTGTGGATGAATAGACAGACTTTGTGTCCCTAGTGAGCCTCTACAGGACTAGCTCGTTGATCAAAGATGACCGCGGTTTCCAGGTCATAGACATGAGTTGTCATTTGATAACGGGATCACATCATTAGGAGAATGATGTGATGGACGAGACCCAAACGTTAACATAGCTTTTGATCGTGTCAGTTATCGCTATAGTTTTCTGCATGTCAAGTATAAGTTCCTATGACCATGAGATCATGTAACTCACTGACACCGTAGGAGTGCTTTGTGTGTGCCAAACGTCGCAACGTAACTGGGTGACTATAAAGGTACTCTACAGGTATCTCCGAAGGTGTCTGTTGAGTTGACATGGATCGAGACTGGGATTTGTCACTCCGTGTGACGGAGAGGTATCTCTGGGCCCACTCGGTAATACGTCATCTCAATGAGCTCAAAGTGACTAAGTAGTTGGTCACGGGATTATGTATTACGGTAACGAGTAAAGAGACTTGCCGGTAACGAGATTGAACTAGGTATAGAGATACCGACGATCGAATCTCGGGCAAGTAACATACCGACGAGACAAAGGGAACTGTATACGGGATTGCCTGAATCCTTGACATCGTGGTTCATCCGATGAGATCATCGAGGAACGTGTGGGAACCAATATGGGTATCCAGATCCCGCTATTGGTTATTGGCCTGGGAGTGTCTCGGTCATGTCTGCATAGTTTCCGAACCCGCAGGGTCTACACACTTAAGGTTCGGTGACGCTAGGGTTGTTAGTGAGAACAGTGTATGGTTACCGAAGGTTGTTCGGAGTCCCGGATGAGATCCCGGACATGACGAGGGTCTCCGGAATGGTCCGGAGACGAAGATTGATATATAGGATGAAAGGTTTCGGAGTCCGGAAGTGTTCCGGGGAGTATCGGGAAATCGGCGGATGACCGAAAGGGGTTTCGGGGTCCCGGAAGGGGTTTCGGGCCTAATGGGCCACAAGGGGGAACACAACAGCCCTCATAGGGCTGTGCGCCCCCCCCCTGGGCCCTCTCCTCATGCGCCAAGAGGGGTGGACCCCCCTAGGGCAGCCGCACCCCCTTAGCCTTGGGGGGCAAGGCACCTGGGGGGGAAACCCTGGCCCCAGGGGGCGCCGCCCCCTTCCCCCTTTGCCCTGGCCGCCGCCCCTAGGGGAAACCCTAGGGCGCCCCTCCCCTCTCTACCCCCCTATATAAAGAGAGGCAGAGGGAGGGCAGCCAACACACGTTCGTGCCTCGGTGCTGCCCTCCCTCTCCCACTACGATCTTCGTTTTCCCGCGGTGCTTGGCGAAGCCCTGCAGGAATCCTCCACCACCATCTCCACCACGCCGTCGTGCTGCCGGTGTCTCCATCAACCTCTCCTCCCCCTCTTGCTGGATCAAGAAGGAGGAGACGTCCCCGAGCTGTACGTGTGAAGAACGCGGAGGCACCGTTGCTTCGGTGCTAGGATCTTCGGCGATCTGAATCGCGGCGAGTACGACTCCATCAACCGCGTTCTTGAACGCTTCCGCTTAGCGATCTACAAGGGTACGTGGATCCAACTCTCCCCTCGTAGATGCATCTCCTAGATTGATCTTGGTGAACGTAGGAAAAATTTTTGTTTCCCATGCAACGTTCCCCAACACCTACTGCCTCAAGTGACAAGCTAATTTCCAATGAAGAGATAAGCCTAATGGTCAAGAACTTCAACAAGTTCTACAAGAATAGAAGCAAAGAAAGAAGCTCAAAGTCTAGATCATATGATGAAAAGAGATCTTCTAGTCGTGATCGAAACTGCTACAATTGTGGAAGACCCGGACACTTCTCAAATGAGTGTACGACTTCCCACAAGAGAAGAGAAGAATCTCCAAGAAGAAGAGCAAGAGATGAGTCACCTCGGAGAGAGAGAAGGAGTAGAGATGATCGTTATGAACGAAGACCCTCTCGGAGAAGCAAGGATTCGGAGAGGAAAGACAAGTCATCAAGGAGCTACACAAGAAGAAGACATCAAGCTCATGTAGGTGAATGGGTCTCCGGCTCCGACTCCGACAATCAATCCGATGGAAGCTATCACTCCGACTCCGACTATAGTCAAGATGAAGGTGTTGCCGGACTTGCACTCGTATCCTCCAACTCCAACTCCTACGACTTATTTGATTCACCAAATGAGGGAATTGGAAGATGCTTCATGGCTAAAGGCCCCAAGGTAACACACCCTGAATTCATTGACTTTGATAGTGATGAGGATGACTTGCTTGGTGAATATGAGCTCTTGCATGATAAATCTAGTGAGCTTAGTAATGATGAAAATGCTAGTAGTCTTTATAGTCGAGAAGAGTCGAATGACAATGCTATGAAGGAGATTGAGCGTCTAACTAAAGAACTAAACACTCTTAAGTTAGCTCATGAAACAACTCAAGAAGATCATAGAGAGCTCCTAAGATCTCATGAGAAGCTACGCTTCGAGAAGCTCACTCTAGAGCAAGAACATGAGTTTCTAAAAGCGATCAATGACGATCTTCGAAAGAAGAGTTCTTCATATCTTGCCAAACGACTTCTCTTGTCTAATTTCTTGCCACCTATTAAGACTAAGCATGACAAGCATAAGAAAAATTCTTCCTCTAGTAGTAACAATAACAATGTTAAATCCAATATTGTTGCTTCTAGTAGTTCTCTTCATTCCACTAACAATGTTTCAAGCCAAGTTACACTTGAGCAAGAAAATAGCTTATTGAAGGAAATCATAGAGAAAGGTGTCTACAAGAGTCTTGCCGGAAGCAAGAACTTTGAGGAGATTGTTCGCAAACAAGGAAGACACCGGAAGAATCAAGGGATTGGTTTTGAGCGAAAGTTCAACGCCGAAGGTGTTGAGTGGGAAGAAGGTCAATACCCTACTCCACAGTTTGTTTCACAAAAGGAGAAGTATGATCCTACTTCTTCCAATGTGGAACAAGCTCAAGATGACCTTCCACCACAAGACCACAAGCTAAAGGCCAAGGACAAGCTTCAAGAGGAGATTGATGCATTCATTGAAGCACCTCAAGCCATGGTCAAGTGGGTTCCCAAGAACACATCAAGTTCTACTTCGTCAAGCTCAACTACAACCCCAAGGATTCCCATCAAGATGATGTGGATCCCAAAGAAGAAGAACTAGAAGGTTCTTGAGGGTGACTCCGCCAACAAACTTCACTCATATTCATTTTGGCAAGAACTTGTGCAATCAACTTCCACATCATGCACTAGTTCATGGAGTCACAAACCCTCTTGTTGGTAAGTCAAGGGACAAGGTAATCATTGCTTTCATGGACATCATCTTTTGTGAACTTCAATCTATGTCTATGGATATTCTTGTTTGTTCCTTGTGGGACTAACCCATGTAGGTACTGAAAGTGCCCTAATCCAAAGGATAGCTCCCAACTCTTGATGATCTACATCAACATTGAGCATCCACATCTTCAATATCTACATGAAGTCTTCTACGACAACCCAAGGTTAGTTTGACCCTTTAAAAGGGATTCTCACATCTAGGGGGAGCTTTGCTCTAAAAAATTGAGCTAAAGCATCTCCAAATGATGTGAACACATCAATGCTTTATGTAAAAGTGGTAACCCCACTTGTGCTTAAACTATGAGTATGACCTATGATCAAATGTTCTCATTTGGCTCCTAAGTCAAAATACTCATATATAGATGACCTAGTCATCGACAAACTGTGTGCTAGTAGCTAGAGTATTGGTTGTGCATGTTTGACACATATTTCAGTTGCTATCTTATTGTGTGAGCATGTTGAATGCATGATTTTATCCATTCAAGGACATCCATTTGTTGTTTTGATTGTTTTGATTTTTCTGGCCAAATGGATGGACAAGAATGCCTAAGCACCTTCCCTAGCTATCTATGCTTTCTTGTCTCAAATTCTATTCATGCTCATATCACAACTTTGAACAAGTCATTTTCGGACTCTCCGAGTGAGGAGCACTCGGAGCCACCGATCCGTCTAAGGCTGACTTCCAAAACCTTCTAAGTCCATTTCGATCTGACCGGCTTTTCCATCTCGGTCCAACCGAAACGCTTAGACTAATCTAGGTTTCATCTCGGTGAAACCGAGTTCAAAATCTCGGTCTGACCGATATGCGTAACTGCACAGCAGTTATACATTTCGGTGACACCGAGTTTTTCAACTCGGTCCCACCGACAGCATGGGGATATATATCTCTGAGGGCTGCGCGCGATTTAACTCTTCAAACCATTCGCCCCCAAGTTCCCTGCTGCCGTCGCCCTGGTCTACGGATCGTCGCCGTCGTCGCCTGTGCGCCCTCGCCGCAGGTCTCCGCCGCCGTCAACGGTAATCCTCTCCGCACCGTTGCCGCCGTAGAGGGACTCCACCAAGTTAGGGTGAGTCCCGATCCCTTTCGTGCTCCCCATCTGACTCTTGCACGAATGGTTTGCCATGAATCTATCCACGTTTGAGATATTCCCTAAACATCAATCAGATCCTCTAGTTTCGAGCGAAATTCTTAGGTTTAGGTTTCCACGGAACGCATCTCGGTGAAGCCGATTTTGAAACTCGGAATGACCGATTTGGCCTCTGGCCATTGCACTGCATCATTCGGTCTAACCGAGTTGTGCAAATCGGTGTGACCGAAACTTAGTTTTAGTGAAACCCTAGGTTATCGGTAGGACCGAAACCCATTTCGGTCTGACCGAAAGTGGTGTGTAGGCCTCTGCATACACTTCGGTTTCACCGAAACTTAAAATCGGTTTGACCGAAATACATTCTGTGAAAACTCGAAACTAAGTTTTAAACTCATTTTTTTGCAAAAACCTCTGCAGTTGTGATAACTCTTCTACTCTGCCTATACCTTATCTTTTCACAGGTTGTCAGCAATGTTAGATGTCAGTGACAGCCAGAACAGGTCTGAGTCACCTTTTGCTGAGATTCCAGAGGCAGATACAAGTCCTGCTAGCAGTTCCAGTGATGATGGTGAGAGAAGCACCCCTAGTGGTTTGCCTCCTGTAGCCACCAGAACCAGGAAGAAGAGAAATTCTGATGATGAGGACTCTGACTTCGTTGCTGAGGAAGTTACCTCCAAGCCAAAGAGGAATGTGGTTGCCAAAGAGCACCAAGGGCAGCAGTCAAGGAAAGGCACAAGCAAAGTAAAGCAGTCAGCTGTTGCAAAGAAGCTCAACTTGGAAGAGCCTGCTCCAAGTAAGGTGAAGAAAACTTCCAAGAGGAAGAGGGTAGTATATGCTGAACCTCATGTTGATGCTGCTGAAGAAGAAGAAGAAGAAGATGCACCCCAGCCTCCTACTCAGAAAGCTAAGTTCATGGGTGATGCTATTCGGGCTCAAGCCTCTTCTAAGCCCAAGAAGCCTGCTCAAGCCAAGGCAGCTCCAGCCAAGCCCAAGAGAACAACCAGGAGCATTCCAGCTTCTGAGAAGAACAAAGGTGAGATGCCACCGTCTGAATCAGATGAAGAGCATGTGTTGCTTAAGCTCCGTCCTAAGTTGCCACTCCACAATGATGCTCATCCTCAAGCTAAGGACATGAAGGCAAGGAAGGATAAAGGTCTCAGGCTATGGAGACAGTCTGATCCATATGCTGTAAGGAGAAGGACTGCTGTGGACCCCAGATTCCACACCAGAGAGCAGCAGGATTTCTATGAGACCGTGCTGATGGATAAGAAGCCCATTGTTGCTGACACCAGGTATGTTGACTGGAAGTACATTGACAGTGAAGAGCACCGAGACTTCTTTCCCCATGTGCATGAGAGCTTTACTGCATGTGGAGTTGCTGATTTTGTGGGTCAAGAGCTGACAGCTTGGAATGACGAGATGATCATGCAGTTCTACGCCACAGCCCACTTCTATCCTGATGGCAAGATCACCTGGATGACTGAAGGTCAAAGGTTTTCTTCGTCTGTTGAAGAATGGGCAGAACTTCTGAATGCTCCAGTGCAGAGAGAGGACGACATTGATGTCTATGGGATTCCTAAGAAGAGTCATGATTCCATGAAGAACATGTACAAGGAGATCCCCGCTGCTGATTTGGAAGGGTGGAAGCTTGGCTCAGTGTACTATCTCCAGGCAGGTCTGACCACCACTAACACTATTTTGAGGCACACCTTGATGCCCAAGTCTGGAGACCACCGCATGATTCGAGGCTATTCTATCAACATGCTGCACATTCTTGATGAGAAGGCACCTTTCAAGGTGATGGACTTAATGGTAGAGACCATTAAGAGGACTGCAGCTGACCAGAAGCGGTCATGTGGGTTTGCCCCGCAGATTCAGATGCTCATCAATGCCAAGTTTGGCACGGGCAAATTCATGCTGGATAGGAAGCACTTGCCACTGCAGCCAGAGCATGAGGATAACGCAGTTGTGATGGATGAGGAGGATCCAACCTCAGTTGAAGGACAGGCCAAAATCGAAGCTGCAAAGAAAGCTAAAGCTGACAAAGAGGCAGCAGCAGCAGCAGCTAAGCCAAAGAGCTTCGGAGAACAGATTCTTGAAGCTACCCAGAGGATTGAACAACGCCTGGCCAGCATTGAGCAATCTCAGGAGAGCCTAGAGAGGATTGTTGAGGACAAGATCCACGCTCTGGACGTGAAGCTGACAGAGATTCAGGTGTCCGTCAACAAGCTTGAGGCAGACATGGAGGAAGCAAGGCAGGAGAGAGCAGAACTCATGCAGGATGATCTAGTTCAGGACTCTCATCGCCAGACTGCTCCGGTTCCCAGAGGATCCAGATCTGCAGCTATCCCAGTGACTGACTCCAGGGCTACCACTTCAGCACCAGCCACAACTCCAGCAGTTACTCCAGCTCCAGCATCCACTCCTCCAGCGCAGACATCAGCAGAAGTCTTCGCCGATGCAGTCATCTCTACACCGACATCTACCCAGACGGGAGCCGCCAGCAGAGCCCGCAGTGACGCTTAGCTCTATACCTTTTCGAACTTTTTGGTAACTTGTTGCCAAAGGGGGAGAAATTGTATAGATCATAGGGCTTCGAGAGAGAGAGTGCTCTTTCGTTCTTTTGCCGGTTTCTTTGAGATACATTGGTTTCTTTTGGTCTTTCGAAACTTTCAGTGTGCTTGCTACTACGTTTGATGCTACCTTAATGAGTGCTTAGTCATACTATGCTTTAATGTGTGCTTAATGCTTATCATATGCTGTTCCTTATTGTATGGCTATTTACTCTTGTCTTGGTGATTGAGTACATGTTATTCATTCTTATCATTTTGTGCGCTCCACCAAGATGTATGTGACATGGAAGAGTGACCCATAATCCTAATCGATTGTGCATTTGCATTCAAACGCAAATTTTAAATAATGCACAAATTTAGGGGGAGCTCTTGTTTATCACATACTTCTCAAAGCGACGATATTATTCATTGATTATATCCTTTGTCAAAGCTTTGATCTATATGTTGTCATCAATTACCAAAAAGGGGGAGATTGAAAGTGCAACTAATCCCCGGGTGGTTTTGGTAATTAATAACAACATATATATCATTGAACTAATATTTACTTGAGAATCATTTCAGAGAAGTTCGATGATATGGGTATGGAAATGTCTGAAGAAGTGGACCCCTCAAAATGCTAAGACAAGCATTGGCAAAAGCTCAAGACTCTATTTTTGGTTTAGTGATCAAAGATCACATTGAGTCCATAGGAAAAGCCAATACTATTAAAAGGGGATGAGGTTGTGTTGATGATCTGGTTGCTCAAGTGCTTGGTGATCTAGCTCCCTCAACTATCAGTACCTTTCACTACTTAACACACTCATAAGTAATCTCGGACAAACCGATTCTGCAAACTCAGTCCCACCGAGATGAACCACCTCAGTTATTCTTCCAAACCCTAATTTCTCGGTCTATCCGATTTTGAGTTTCGGTCTCACCGAAACTGGACTGCCAACCTTCTGTAACCAATTGACATCACTTCGGAATATCCGAGTTGTTAATTTCGGTCCCACCGAGAATGGCAAGCTCCTACCTTTGACTCACTTCGGACACACCGAGATGGTATTTTCGGTCCCACCGAAAATCCCAACGTTCACTATATTTGAACTTTCGGTCTGACCGAGTTTTCACTTCGGTCTCACCGAGATTGCTCAAATATGTGTGTAACGGTTGGATTTTGTGTGGAGGCTATATATACCCCTCCACCCCCTCTTCATTCGTGAGGAGAGCCATCAGAAAGTCTACCACTCCTACCATACACTTTCTGAGAAGAGAACTACCTACCCTTGTGTTGAGATCAAGCCATTCCATTCCTACCATATGAAACTTGATTTCTAGCCTTCCCAAGTTGCTTTCCACTCAATCCTTTCTTCCACCACAGCCATATCAGTGAGGAGAGTTGAGTGTTGGGGAGATTATCATTTGAAGCACAAGAGCAAGGAGTTCATCATCATCAACAACATCTTTTACCTTTTGGAGGGTGGTACCTCCTAGATTGGTTAGGTGTCGCTTGGGAGCCTCCGACTTTGAGATGTGGAGTTGAACCAAGAAGTTTGTAAGGGCAAGGAGATCGCCTACTTCGTGAAGATCTACCCCGAGTAAGGCTAGTCCTCCATGGGCGTAGGCCATGATGGAATAGACAAGGTTGCTTCTTCGTGGACCCTTTGTGGGTGGAGCCCTCCGTGGACTCGCGCAGCCGTTACCCTCCGTGGGTTGAAGTCTCCATCAACGTGGATGTACGATAGCACCACCTATCGGAACCACGACAAAAATCTCCGTGTCTCCAAACTGCGTTTGATCTTCTCCACCTCTCTTTACTACATGTGCAATTTACTTTCCGCTGCTTATACTCTAGAATTGCATGTGTAGGGTGTTACTTGAATTGATCTTAATTGTGAAACTGCCAAAAACATTGCATGATCAAAAGGCAGATTTTTTATATTGTCAAGTAGTCTAATCACCCCCCCCCTCTAGACATACTTTCGATCCTACAGAGCTCCTCAATTAGGCATCTCGTAACAAGTTTAACAACCTAACAGCCACAAGCACTTTTGCAAAGGAGTTAAACATGGCAATATGAATTCTATCATGCAAGCTAAAGCAACCAACATGTAGAGCATCTCATGATGAACATGTGGACATATCATTTGCTTCATTTGGATAAACATGCACCAAGTTGTCACATCTCAAACATGGCATGAAATTAACAAGTAGCGGCAGTTTATAACAAGTAGCACCCTTGCAACAGATATTTAAGCATCTAGATGAAGTCAAACTAGCATGGCACAATGGAACAAAGTGTAGAGCATATCACCACGATCATTCTGACATGTCATTCACTCAATTCGGATAAGCACACAAAAAGTTATCACTATGCAAAGTAGCAACATTATATGCATCAGGAAAAGGACTTAGCAGAAAAAGGGGAAACCTAAGGAAACGGACATGTCCGAAGCTAGCGGACACATCTGACGAACGGGCCCGCAAGGCAGTGGCACAGAAGGGGAAAGGCGGACATGTCCGGGCTCCTCCCGGACACGTCCGTCGGTGCGGGGCACAGGGCCCGCCTGGCAGTGGCTCGAGGAGGTCCACGTGAGCACTGCTGCTCGACGAGCTCGGGCGAGGAACGAAGCCCGGCGGCGCTGTCAACGCGAGCACTGGCGGCGAACTCGGGCGACAGGGGCAGCTGAGAGGCCGGGGAATGGACGGATCTGGCTGTCCCTAGCCCGGATCTGGCCGGAGAGGAAGGTTCGGCGGCGGCGGCATGCCATGGCGGCGGCTGCGGACTCCGGCGACAGGAGCACTGCTAGGCGAGGGAGAGCTGGAGGACGGCGGCGAGACGGGGAGCAGAGGGCAGCGGCTGACCCCGACGAGAGACCGGCGGTCGGCGGGGAAGTTCTGGTGGCCGGGGCGCCACCAGAGGCTCGGTTGAGTGGGGCGATGGGGAGCCTGGCGGAGGCGCGCGGGGCGCTCGGGCCCGCGGGGCCTTGTGCGGCCCGGGGCGAGCGGCGGATCTGGGCCGGGAGGGCCCAGCGCGGCGGGAGCGGGTCCCGCGCTGAGGTGGCGGCGGCGCGGGCCGGCTGGCTGGACGCCAAGTGGCGGGGAGGGGCTCGCCGGCGCTGAAATGGAGGCAGAAGGTGGGGGGTGATTGCGGAAATGGAGGAGGGGGGTTGGAGAAGGCCAAAAATGGCAAGGGTAGGTGTATATATGAGGCAGGGGGGCTAAGATTAGGGTTTAGAGGCCGTTTTTGGACCGTTAGATCCCGATCCGACGGGTCCGATCGCGAGGGGAGTTAGGTTGGGCTTAGAGGGAATTAGTGGGTGTGTAGAAGAGGTTGGGCTGAGGTGAGAGGAGAGGGAGAGAGGCCCGCGGAGGTTTTTGGAGACCGAAAACGTCCGACGAATTAACCGGCGACTAGTGCCGCTATATATGTCCGTTGAGCTATCAAACGAGCTCTGAATGCGATGAAATTTGGCAGGCGGCCTGTCTATACTATAATAAGACCACATGCCAAGTTTCAACCCATTCTGAGAACATTTTCGGCCACTCACAAAATAAATATTCGGAGGCACCGCGGGCGCGTGCACGTGTGTCTGGGCTCAGAACGGACAACGGAAAGGAAGGGCAGACTCGGGCGGATGCAAGTTTTGAAAACATGCTGATGCAACACACAAGATGACATGGCAGAGATGCAACACGCAAGAAGATGACATGGCACTGACAACGAATAACTGGCTGACACCTGGCGCACCGGTCTCGGGGTGTCACAGGCGCGCCCCACCCTTGAGGACAGGGTGTGGGCCCCCCGGTGAGGATCTTCTTGCAGATATTTTTTATATTTTCTGAAATTATTCTCCGTTGATTTTCAAGCGATTCCGAGAACTTTTTATTCTGCACAAAAACAACACCATGGCAGTTCTGCTGAAAACAGCGTCAGTCCGGGTTAGTTCCATTCAAATCATGCAAGTTAGAGTCCAAAACAAGGGCAAAAGGGTTTGGAAAAGTAGATACGTTGGAGACATATCAACTCCCCCAAGCTTAAACCTTTTCTTGTCCTCAAGCAATTCAGTTGATAAACTGAAAGTGATAAAGAAAAACTTTGACAAACTATGTTTGCTCTTGTTGTTTTAAATATGTAAGCTAGCATTCAGGTTTTCAACAAGATCATGAACTAACCACATTCACAATAACTTTCAGGCCTCAAGACTACTCACATCAATGGCATAATCAACTAGCGAGCAATAATAATAAACCTCGGATGACAACACTTTCTCAAAACAATCATGATATGATATAACAAGATGGTATCTCGCTAGCCCTTTCTGAGACCGCAAAACATAAATCCAGAGCACCTTTAAAGATCAAGGACTGACTAGACATTGTAATTGATGGTAGAAGAGATCCAGTCATGATCATACTCAATGCAAATTAATAGTAATACATGCAACGACAGAGGTGCTCTCCTACTGGTGCTCTTTGATAAGAGGATGATGACTCTGCATAAAAAGTAAATAGATAGGCCCTTCGCGGAGGGAAGCGGGGATTTGTAGAGGTGCCAGAACTCGATTTTTAAATAGAGATGAATAACATTTTGAGCGGTATACTTTCATTGTCAACATAACAACCAAGAATCTCGATATCTCCCATGCTACACACATTATAGGCGGTTCCCAAACAGAATGGTAAAGTTTATACTCCCCCAACCACCAACAAGCACACCCCACGGCTAGCTCGAAACAACGGGTACCGTCCAAACCAGCAACAACCCTGGGGGAGTTTTGTTTAATTATTATGATTTGAGCATGGGACTGGGCATTCCGATTACCAGCCATTTTCTCATGAATGATGAGCGGAGTCCACTCATCGTGAGAATAACCCACCTAGCATGGAAGATATAGACAGCCCTAGTTGATACATGAGCTGTTCGAGAAAACAAAACAGAATTTCATTTGAAGGTTTAGAGTTTGGCACATACAAATTTACTTGGAACGGCAGGTAAATACCGCATATAGGAAGGTATGGTGGACTCATGTGGAATAACTTTGGGGTTTATGGAAGTGGATGCACAAGCAGTATTCCCGCTTAGTACAGGTGAAGGCTAGAAAGAGACTGGGAAGCGACCAGCTAGAGAGCAACAACGGTCATGAACATGCATTAAAATTAATAAACAATGAATGCAAGCATGAGTAGGATATAAATCACCATGAACATAAATATCATGAAGTCTATGTTGATTTGTTTCAACTACATGCGTGAACATGTGCCAAGTCAAGTCACTCAAATTGTTCAAAGGAGGATACCACCCATCATACAACATCACAACCATTTTAATATCATGTTGGCACGCAAGATAGACCATTATAAACTCTCAGCTAATTAAGCATGGCGTAAGCAGCTATGATCTCTAATTGTCATTGCAAACATGTTTCATTCATAACAAGCTGAATGACGAACGACGAGCAATCATATTTACAAAAACAAAAGAGGTCGAGTTCATACCCGCCTTTCCCATCTCAATTAGTTCATCATATATCATCCTTATTGCCTTTCACTCGCATGACCGAACGGTGTGAATAATAATAATAGTGCACGTGCATTGGACTAAGCTGGAATCTGCAAACATTTAATACAAGAGAGAAGACAAGGTAATATGGCTCAAGGTTAAATGACCAATAGAGCATATGAGAGCCACTAAGCATTTTCAATCATGGTCTTCTACTCTCAACCCCTAAAGAAAAGAAAAGAAACTATTTACACGGGAAAGCTCCCAACAAGCAAAAGAAGAACGGGAAATCTTTTTGGGTTTTCATTTTTAGTTACTACTACAAGCAAAGAAAGTAAACTGGCTAGAAGCTAGAACTAATATAATTTTTTTCTAGGTTTTTCTAGCACACAAGAAAAAGACTAAGAAAAAGAAACTGAAACTAAGCATGGATGGTACAGTGAAAGAGTGTGAGCACCGACAACTAGAATAAGTGTGTGAACATGAATGTAAAGTCGGTGAGAAACACGTACTCCCCCAAGCTTAGGCTTTTGGCCTAAGTTGGTCTATGGCTAGCAGTGGCCTGACGGATATCCAAAGTTGTAGTTGGGGTCGTATTGAGACGCAGCAGAAGCTGCATGCTGAGCTGCAACTCGAAGGCGGGTTGCCTCCGTCATGTTATAATAGGCATTTGCCTCCTCCATAGTTATAGTGTATCTTCCTTTTTCCTGAAAGTTAAATAAAGTAGGGGCAGGAAGAACAGTAGGGATGGCATGCTGTCGGTTAAAGATTAGTCGATATTTGAGGGTTTGATTATCCCACTCTATAAACCGGTGACTAGCCATAGCATTACAGTCTAAGTAAGCAGGAGGTAAAGGTTCATCATACGTGTGCACAGACACACCAAGATAGCGGGCTATGCGAGTAACATAGATCCCACCAAATAAATCTCCATGCAAACCATTATGGTGTAGCCTACGTGCAACAATAGCTCCCAGATTATATTCCCTATCACCTAGCACATCACTCCTGAGAACACTAAGATCAGGGACACACATGTGATAAGCCTCATCTTTACTGTTTATGCATCTACCGATAAAGAGAGCAAAGTAATGAATAGCAGTAAAATGTATGCTCCCCGTGGTAGCTTGTGTGACGTCCCTGGATTCCCCCACTATAAGACTAGCTAGAAATTCTCTAAATTCAGATTTGCGAGGATCACTCATATTGCCCCACTGTGGAAGCTTGCAGGCAACATTAAAATCCTCTAAGTCCATGGTATAAGATTTATCATAAAGGTCAAACAAGACAGTGTGAGAATTACGTGAAGATGAAAATTTAAACCTTCTCACAAAGCTATCAGTTCAGCCACGGTATTGAAGACACTTATCTTGCATGAAGTCCTCGATGTCAGCGTTGCGCACATATGCGTAAAATTCATCTTTGATGCCTGCTTGACACATCAATTCATCTGATGGCCATTCACAAGGCCGCACATCAGCATCCCTCGGTGGTTCATCGTCCGGCTCACGGAACGCAAGCCTCAGTTCTTGCTTCCTTGAAGGACCGCCTTGGAAGTTTCTCCTAGACATTTTTCTGAAATTTTCTGAAATTTTTAGTAACTCACAATAAAAGTTAACCAAACTCAACAAGATTGATAGCAACAACTCCTATAAGTGCCTAGAGGCTGTATCATGCATTAGAACTACTTGGGACCAAGAAAATTTGACATGCAAGCTCACGAACAACGTCGCCACGGCAGCATAAATTTGCAACAAATAAAGCACTAGAACAAAAACTAATTGGACCTATGGAGGAGTCACATACCAAGGTACAATCTCCCCAAGCAGTTTGGTGAATGGTGCTTTGAGCGAGGAGATCGAAAATGGCAGCAAGATGAGCTAGAACTCGGGTTTGAGCTGGTTGGGGATTTTTTGGGAGGAAGAAGAAGAGCATGGGTGAAAGGATAAGTGGAGGGGGTCCACGTGGGGCCCCCCCGTGCAGGGGGCGCGCCCTGTGCCCTCATGGCCACGTGCTGGCTCCCCTCGCTGTGTGTTCAATGCCATATTTTCTTAAATATTCTAGAAAAAATCATATTTCATTTTCATGGCATTTGGAGAACTTTTATTTTCGGGATATTTTTTGTTGCCCGGACAAGTCTGGAAACAGACAGACAATGCTATTTTTTGCTTTATTTATTCTAATTAACAGAAAGTAAAAGGAGGGTACAGAAGATTGTGATATATAGATTCACCTATCCCATGCTCATCAAAAGGAATCCATTAACAAGGTTGATCAGGTCTTGTTAATAAACTCTTTCCGAGTAATATGAAACCGGAGAATTTTCGAATATCACTAGGTTACCTCAATGGGGATATGTATGTCCCCAACAATAAGTATGTCATATGCCTTCTTGATAGTAGGAATAGGAAACTCAAAACCTCCAATAGTAATAGTTGAAGTTTTTCCAATATAATTGATACTATAAACCCGAGGTTGTTTCCTCGGAAAGTGTACCGTATGCTCATTACCATTGACATGAAAAGTGACATTGCCTTCGTTGCAATCAATAACAGCCCTTGCAGTATTCAAAAAAGGTCTTCCAAGAATAATAGACATACGATCGTCCTCAGGAATATCAAGTATAACAATGTCCGTTAGAATAGTAACATTTGCAACTACAACAGGCACATCCTCACAAATACCGACATGTATAGCAGTTGATTTATCGGCCATTTGCAAAGATATTTCAGTAGGTGTCAACTTACTCAAGTCAAGTCTACGATATAAAGAGAGAGGTATAACACTAACACCAGCTCCAAGATCACACAAAGCAGTTCTAACATAGTTTCTCTTAATGGAGCAAGGTATAGTAGGTACTCCTAGATCTCCTAAATTCTTAGGCATTCCACCCTCAAAAGTGTAATTGGCAAGCATGGTGGAGATTTCTACTTCAGGTGTCTTTCTTTTGTTGGTAATAATGTCTTTCATATACTTAACATAATGATTTGTTTTAAGCACATCAGTCAAACGCATACGCAAAAAGATAGGTCTAATCATTTCAGCAAAGCGCTCAAAATCCTCATCATCCTTTTTGTTGGATGGTTCCGGAGGAAAAGGCATGGGTTTCTGAACCCATGGTTCTCTTTCCCTACTGTGCTTCCTAGCAACAAAGTCTCTCTTATCATAATGTTGATTCTTTGATTGTGGGTTATCAAGATCAACAGCGGGTTCAATCTCTACATCATTATCATTGCTAGGTTGAGCTTCATCATGAACATCATCATTAATATTATTACTAGGTTCATGTTCATTACCATATTGTGTCTCAGCATCAGAAACAGATATATCATTGGGATTTTCAGGTTTGTCAGCTACAGGTTCACTAGGAGCATGCAAAGTCCTATCATTTTTCTTTTTCTTCTTCTTCTTAGAAGAACTAGGTGCATCTAAGTTAGCTCCCTGAGAATCTTGCTCAATTCTCTTAGGGTGGCCTTCAGGATACAGAGGTTCCTGAGTCATTCTACCACCTCTAGTCACAACTCTAATGGCATTATCATTATTCTGACTCTTTAATTCATTGAGCAAATCATTCTGAGCCTTAAGTACTTGTTCTACTTGAGTGGTAACCATAGAAGCATGTATACTAATAAGTTTCAATTCTCCTTTAGCACTAGACATATAATCACTCAAGCGTTCAATCATATAAGCATTGTGTTGTAATTGTCTACCAACATAAGCATTGAAGTTTTCTTGTTTCACAATAAAATTGGCAAACTCATCTAAGCATTGGCTAGCAGACTTATAACGAGGAATATCACCTTCATCAAATCTATAAAGAGAATTTACCTTTACTACCTGTGTCAGGTTGTCAAGACCATGTATTTCTTCAATAGGAGGTAAATTCTTAACATCTTCAGCTTTAATACCTTTTCTTTCATAGATTTCTTTGCCTCTTGCATATCTTCAGGACTGAGAAATACTCCCTCCGGTCCTTTTTACTCTGCACATTGGATTTGCCGAAAGTCAAACTTTGCTAAGTTTGACCAAATTTATATTAGAAATTATTAGCATCTATAATATCTAATAAATATAATACGAAAATATATTCCGAGATTAATCTAATGATATTGGTGTTGTTATGTGAATGTCAATAATTTTTTGTATAAACTTGGTCAAAGTTGGATGGGATTGACTTCAGACAACCCTAATATGCGGAGTAAAAAGGACGGGAGGGAGTAGAACACCTCTTTTCTTCGGAGTCGGCTTAGGGGCTGGTTCAGGAAGTGTCCAATTATTTTCATTGGCCAGCATATTATTCAATAGTAATTCAGCTTGTTCAACTGTTCTTTCCCTGAAAACACAACCAACACAACTATACAGGTGGTCTCTGGAAGCATCGGACAGTACATTATAAAAGACATCAAGTATAGCATGCATCTCAAGAGGATGATCAGGCAAAGCATTAAGTAACTAGAGAAGCATCCCCAAGCTTGTGGGAGACTCTCTTCTTTAGTTTGAGCAAAGTTATATATTTCCAGTAAAGCAGCTTGTTTCTTATGAGCGGGAAAATATTTAGCAGAGAAGTAATACATCATATCCTGGGGACTACGCACACAACCAGGATCAAGAGAATTAAACCAAGTCTTAGCATCACCCTTTAACGAGAACGGAAACAACTTAAGGATATAGTAATATCAAATCTTTTCATCATTGGTAAACAGGGTGGCTATATCATTAAACTTGGTAAGATGTGCCACAATAGTATCAGACTCATAGCCATGGAAAGGATCAGATTCAACCAAAGTAATTAACTCAGGATCAACGGAGAATTCATAATCCTTATAAGTAACACATATAGGTGAAGTAGCAAAAGCATGGTCATGTTTCATTCTATCATTCAAGGACTTTTCTTTCAACTTAGCTAATAACTTCTTAAGATCATATCTATCATTGCAAGCAAGAAAGTCTCTAGCAGTTTCTTCATCCATAACATAACCCTCAGGCACAACAGGCAATTCATATCTATTGGGAGTAGTTTCATCATCACTTTCATAAATATCATCAACATTTGCACTCTCCCTAACCTTAGCAATTTGTTCATCTAGAAATTCACCTAGTGGCACAGTATCAGGCATAGAGGTAGTTTCATCATACATAGCAGAAGTGGCATCATCAAGAACATACGACATATCAGATTCAATAGCAGGAGTAGGTGTCGCAAGTTTACTCATAATAGAAGTGTCAGGCCCAAGATGCAATTCTATCTCGATCACGTGACACTTACGTGATTGGGGCACAACCGCATTTCGGGCGCTTAGCAAGATGGATATCATTTCATCGTACCATTACATACATACATGGGGGATACAACAATTCATACAAGACACCTGAATACAACAACATCAACACAAGGCATCTGACTACGGATGCAAACATGAAAAACACACGACATCCATCTGCTATCCTAGGCTGCCGACCCGGAACCTAACCCAAGACTGAAGAAGAAGAAGAAGAAGAAGAAGAAGAAGAAGAAGAAGA
>LR738713.1:757032567-757084349 GCA_902687465.1 Secale cereale | reverse complement strand
ATACATACATGGGGGATACAACAATTCATACAAGACACCTGAATACAACAACATCAACACAAGGCATCTGACTACGGATGCAAACATGAAAAACACACGACATCCATCTGCTATCCTAGGCTGCCGACCCGGAACCTAACCCAAGACTGAAGAAGAAGAAGAAGAAGAAGAAGAAGAAGAAGAAGAAGAAGAAGAAGAAGAAGAAGAAGAAGAAGAAGAAGAAGAAGAAGAAGAAGAAGAAGAAGAAGAAGAAGAAGAAGAAGAAGAAGAAGAAGAAGAAGAAGAAGAAGAAGAACTCCAAGACGAACAACGCTCTCACGTCAAGTCATCGGAAACCCGCACCTGCAACTGTTGTTGTAGTATCTGTGAGCCACGAGGACTCAACAATCACATAACCATGGGTAACAAGACTAGCAAAGCTTAATGGGTAGGAAGAGGTAAAGTGGTGAGGTTGCAGCAGCGACTAAGCAATATATATGGTGGCTAACTTACGAGTACAAGAATAAGATGAGCATCTACGCAAACGGTCGCAAACTAGTAATGATCGCTAAAGATCCTGAACTACCTATGAGTCAAACATAACCCCACCGTGTTCTCTTCTCAAAGTGAAAAGAGACAGTCACGGTTACTCACACAGTTGTGTGTTTTATCTCGGATCCTCTGTCAAGTTTTCTACAACCGGACATTAACAAATTCCAATATGCCACATAACCGCGGGCACGGCTTTTGAAAGATCATAACCCTGCAGGGGTGTCCCAACTTAGCCCATCACAAGCTCTCACGATCAGCAGAAGTAATAATAATAATACCCCTTAACTTAGGGACCATCCGATCAGGCTCGGAAATCCCGGTGCACAAGACATTTCCACAATGGTAAAACAAGTCCAGCAAGACCTCCCGGCGTGCCGACACCCTGATAGTAGCCGCGCGTATCTCGTCTCAGGCCACGTCCGAATGAGCACAGCGTACAACAACCAATCCCCAAGTTTCCAAGGGGGGGGGGGGCGCCGCAAACGACTCTATTTTGGACCAACACCATCAGCACTGGCCCCCCTGCTATGTAGAAAAGAATCACCGAGGGTGTGACCCCTATGCAAATTTAATTAATTAATTAAGTTATTATTATGAGGCAAATTAAAACCAATGTTGGGCCTTGCTGGAGGAGTTTTATTCAAAGACGAACTGTCAAGGGGTCCCCATATACCCAACCGTGTAAGGAACGCAAAATCAAGGAACATAATGCCGGTTTATTGGCTCCTAAGGTGGCATGAGTGGAACAAAACACCGAGCAAAAGGCCGAGCCTTCCACCCATGCCCATTATATAGGTGTGTTAATAATAATAATAGATATTGTGATATACCCAAAGCATCAAGTTCCAACATGGAACAAACTTCATCTTCACCTGCAACTAACAACGCTATAAGAGGGGCTGAGCAAGCGGGTAATATAGCCAAACAATGGTTTGCTAGGAAGGTGTCAAAGGTTAGAGGTTTCATGGCAACAAGGAGAGGGGCTGACAATAATGATGGGTAGTGCGACATATAACGATAGCATCGAGACAACTAAGCATGGCAATGATAGTAAAGGTATCCAAGGTGATGGTCATCTTGCCTGAGATCCCGCAAGGAAGAAGAACGGATCCGTTAAGAAGACGACGACGAAGCCTCGAAGACGAACCACATGTAGACGAACGAATCCTCACGATCACAACGGAAAAGAACTAGCGAGAAGAGCACACAACAAGGTAAACACACAACACAAGAACAAGACAAGATGCTCAACCAAGTATGATGCAATACAAGTCTATGTGATGCAATTCATGGCAAGGGATTAAGCACACAAGAACAACATCACTCAACAAGTTTAAATGAGGCCGGAATCAACATATAACAAATCCGGTAAGTCCTCATATGCACACTTTGAATTTAGTCCAGATCTGAACAAACCTTAAGTTAAATTTGTTAAACAGCAATTTAACATGCACCATGATGATCAACTAAAAATTCTAGTCAAGTTTCATCTAAAGTTTGTTTAATTCGGAGCTACGGCCTAGAAGATATGAGCAAAACAAGACAAACAAGTCAACGGTGCAAGATGCACCCAAACATCAAACAAACTCACTCCAAACATGAAAAAAACATCATATTATGCTTCTACATGCAAAATCACACAAGTTTCATATAAGACACGCTCAAAACGGAGCAACGGGCTACAAGATACGAGCAAAACAAGTTACAACGCAAAGCTGAAGTTAACAGCCACATAGCAACTTTGGAGCAAGGTATATATATGCTACAGCATCCAAACATGATAACAAGAAGCATGGATGTGAAATAGACATGATACTTAACAAGCATGAACTTAGAACACACCCAAAAGCTTGCTGGAACCCATTTAAACAAGCATGGCAAGTAGCAATAAATTTATCCAGACTTAGTCAAAATCTGGGAAGGCAAAAACATCATCACGATGCTGCCTTCAGAGGCACAAAACAACAAGCATATCAACTCTCCTAAGTATATGAAGATCATGGACATGTAATAGACATAGCATACATCAAACAACTCCATTGGAGCAACTCCATAGGAGGCATGGATCAATAACAACAAGCTTCACCAAATTGATCATGCTGATAAAAATCTGACAGCTAAAATTTATAGGAACTTGAGAGCAAGAAATAAATAAGCTACAGCAAGCCATATATGCAAACAAGGGCATGAATGGATAAACAATAACATGGACAACAAGACATGATCATTGGCCACTCCAAAACAAGCATGGATTTGAGTGGGGCATCAAGCAAACATAGCATCAGGTTAAACAGATTCCAGACTTAGCAGTTTTTTCACTAAGTATAAAACAACAACATTGGCATGGCATGTTTACAAGCTTGTTTAAGTCACCTCAAGGCATATCATGGAAAGTGGATTGCACCACAGCAAAGACCATATGATTGTGCTTCTAAAACATATTGACATGTGGCATGAAGACAATCACACCAATAGCAATGAACAAGTCAACAGCATCTCATAACAAGTTTCAGCACTTAACAGCCACATGCACTTTTGCAACAGAGATTAACATGGCAATATGGCACCTAACATGAATGCTACAGCAATCATCATGTAGAGCACTACACAATGAACATTTTGACATATCATATGCTCCATTTGGATAAACATGCACAAAGTTACAAGCATCACAAGTAGGCAAAAAAAATACAGTTAACAACAGTTTTAAACTTATAGCACTCTTGCGACGATGATTAGAGCATCAAGATGAACTCAAACAAGCATGCCACAATGGAACAAAATGAAGAGCATATCACAACGAACACTTTGACATATTATACACTCAATTTGGACAAGCACACAAAAAGTTACAGCCATGCAAAGATGCAAAATATTATGCAATTTCTGGGACTTAGGTATTTTTTTAAAAGAAAACTGAGCGCAATATAACTAAGTGACGCCCGGGGCGGGTTTTAAGGGTGCTCACCCATGGGCTTCGGCCCAGGACGGAAGAGGTGGTGAGGGAGGTGGGCCTGGCGGAGCTGGGCCGCGGGTGGAGCAGCGGTGGGCCGGGCCTTGCTGGAGGAGAAGGAGATGGGCCGACTTGGCCTGGAGGGGAGGCGGAGGAGCTGGGCTGAGGGGCTTCGGGCCCACGCGAGGCGAGGCGCAGGCACGGGGGGGGCGGTCGTCCCGCTCGACCACGAGCGAGGCAGAGGCGGCCATGGCATGGCGACGGCGCCCGGCGTCGGAGGAGCTCCGGCGAGGCCGGGGGCAGGTGGCGGCGGGCGGATCTGGCCTCCGAGCGCCAGATCCGGCCAGCGGCGGTGAGGTCCCGCTAGGGAAGGCGCGGCGGAGCTGGAGTCTGACGGTGGCGGGGAGCAAGACTCCGGCGATGGTGCTCGCCGGTGAGCCGGCGACGGCCGGTGGGGAGGCGAGCTAGCGGTGGCAAAGCAGAAGGGCGGCAGAGGCGCGAGGTGCGGTCGGGCCCGACGCGGCCCGGCGCGGGCCAGCCGTGGGCTCGCGGACCCGGCGCGGTGCGGGGATCTGGCGGCGGCGACGTGGCCCGTCCCGTTGGGTGCGGGCGGCGGTGCCGATGACGTGTCGCGCGGCGATTGGTCCGGCGACGTGGCTGCGGGAATGGACATGTCCGGTGGCAGGCGGACATGTCCGGCTGCGCGGTGGGAGCGGGGCTAGGGTTCATCTGCGAGAAAAATGGAGGGGGAGACACATATTTATAGGTAGAGGGAGCTAGGAGAGTCCAAGTGAGGAGCGGTTCACGGCCACGCGATCGTGATCGAACGGCCAAGAGCATGGAGGGGGTTAGGATGGGCTTGTCGGCTGTTGTGAAAGGGGTGTTGGGCCAAAAGAAAAAGGCTTCTGGCGGTTAACACGGTTAACCGTTGGGCTGTCAAACGAACTCCGAACGCGACGAAAATTGACAGGCAGTCTACCTATGCTATAATAAGACCACACGCCAAGTTTCAACTCATTCCGAGAATATTTTCCGGCCACTCATAAAATAAATATTCGGAGGCGCCACGGGCACGTGCAAGTGTGTCTAGGTTCAGAACGGACAACGAAAAGGACGGGCGGACTCGGACGGATGCAAGTTTTGAAAACATGCTGATGCAACACACATGACAACATGGAAAGATGCAACACGCAAGCAGATGACATGGCAACGGCAACGAATAACTGGCTGACACCTGGCGCACCGGTCTCGGGGTGTCACAAGAAGGAGAATCAAATGCAGAGCTAGATGGCAATTCCTTACCTCCCCTCGTAGTTGAGGGTAAGATCTTGATTTTTGAGTCCTTCAAATTCTTCATAGTGATAAACAGATATAAATCCCAAGTGACTTAAAGAATAGAGCTATGCTCCCCGGCAACGGCGCCAGAAAATAGTCTTGATAACCCACAAGTGTAGGGGATCGCAACCGTTTTCGAGGGTAAAGTATTAAACCCAAATTTATTGATTCGACACAAGGGGAGCCAAAGAATACTCTTAAGTATTAGCAGCTGAGTTGTCAATTCAACCACACCTCGAAACTTAGTATCTACAGCAAGAAAGTTTAGTAGCAAAGTAATATGATAGTGGCGGTAGCAGCAATAAAAGTAACGATAGTGTTTTTGTAGTTTTGTGATAATAGCAACGGAAAAGTAAATAAGCAACTAGCAATATAGGTAAAGCTCGTAGGCATTGGATCGGTGATGGGAAATTACGTTGGACGCAATTCATCATATAGAAGTTATAATCTAGGGTGACACAGAACTAGCTCCAGTTCATCAATGCAATGTAGGCATGTATTCCGAATATAGTCATACGTGCTTATGGAAAAGAACTTGCATGACATCTTTTGTCCTACCCTCCCGTGGCAGCGGGGTCCTATTGGAAACTATGGGATATTAAGGCCTCCTTTTAATAGAGTACCGGACCAAAGCATTAACACATAGTGAATACATGAACTCCTCAAACTATGGTCATCACCGGGAGTGGTCCCGATTATTGTCACTTCGGGGTTGCCGGATCATAACACATAGTAGGTGACTATAGACTTGCAAGATAGGATCAAGAACACACATATATTCATGAAAACATAATAGGTTCAGATCTGAAATCATGGCACTCGGGCCCTAGTGACAAGCATTAAGCATAGCAAAGTCATAGCAACATCAATCTCAGAACATAGTGGATACTAGGGATCAAACCCTAACAAAACTAACTCGATTACATGATAGATCCCAACCAACCCATCACCGTCCAGCAAGCCTACGATGGAATTACTCACACACGGCGGTGAGCATCATGGGATTGGTGATGGAGGAAAGTTGATGATGACGATGGCGACGATCTCCACTCTCCAGAGCCCCGAACGGACTCCAGATCATCCCTCCCGAGGGAGATTAGGGCTTGGCGGCGGCTCCGTCTCGTGAAACGTGATAATTCCTTCTCCCTAATTTTTTTTTCTCCCCGAAACGGAAGATATATGATCTGGGGATACGTTGGTGGAGCATCGGGGGGCCCTCACGGCAGGGGGCGCGTCCTGGGAAGGGGGGCGCGCCCCCCACCCTCGAGGACGGGGTGTGGGCCCCCGGTGAGGATCTTCTTGCAGATATTTTTTATATTTTCTGAAATAATTCTCCGTTGATTTTCAGGCCATTCCGAGAACTTTTTATTCTGCACAAAAACAACACCATGGTAGCTCTGCTGAAAACAACGTCAGTCCGGGTTAATTCCATTCAAATCATACAAGTTAGAGTCCAAAACAAGGGCAAAAGGGTTTGGAAAAGTAGATACGTTGGAGACATATCATACGTCTCCAACGTATCTATACTTTTTTTATTGTTACATGCTATTATTTATGATGTCTTGGATGTTTGGGCTTTGTCATACACTTTTATATCATTTTTGGGACTAACCTACTAACCCAAAGGCCCAGACCAGATTGCTGTTTTTTTGCCTGTTTCAGGGTTTTGCAGAAAAGGAATATCAAACGGATTCCAAACGGAATGAAACCTTCGGGAAAGTTATTTTTGGAGAAAATCACGCACGGGAGACTTGAGAACCACGGAAGGGGAGCCACGAGGTGCCCACGAGGGTGGGGGGCACGCCCCCTGCCTCGTGGGCCCCTCGAGCGTCCCCCGGTGTCCTCCTTCCTCCTATATAAGTCTACGTACCCTGAAACCATCAGCAACAGAGAGAAAACCCTAATTCCACTGCCGTAACCTTCTGTTCCCGTGAGATCCCATCTTGGAGCCTGTTCCGAAGATCCGCCGGAGGGGGATCCATCACGGAGTGCTTCTACATTATCATCATCGCCCTCACCATGAGTTATGAGTAGTTTACCACAGACCTTCGGGTCCATAGCTAGTATCTAGATGGCTTCTTCTCTCTCTAGATCTCAATACAAAGTTCTCCTCGGTCTTCGAGGAGATCTATTCGATGTAATCTCTTTTTGTAGTATGTTTGTCGAGATCCGATGAATTGTGAGTTTATGATCAAGATTATCTATGAGAAATATTTGGTTCTTTTCTGAACTCATTATGTGTGCTCATAATATCCTTGCAAGTCTCTTCGAATTATTGGTTTGGTTTGGCCTACTAGATCTATAGTTCTTGCAATGGGAGAAGTGCTTGGCTTTGGGTTCAATCTTGCGGTGTCCTTTCTCAGTGACAGTAGGGGCAGCAAGGCACATATTGTATTGTTGCCATCGAGGATAAAAAGATGGGGTTTATATCATATTGCTTGAGTTTATCCCTCTACATCATGTCATCTTGCTTAAGGCGTTACTCTGTTCTTATGAACTCAATACACTAGATGCATGCTGGATAGCGGTCGATGTGTGGAGTAATAGCAGTAGATGCAGGCAGGAGTCGGTCTACTTGTCTCGGACATGATGCCTATATACAATGATCATGCCTAGATAGTCTCATAATTATTCGCTTTTCTATCAATTGCTCGACAATAATTTGTTTACCCGCCATTGAATATCGCTATCATGAGAGAAGCCACTAGAGAACACTATGGCCCTTGGGTCTATTCTCAACATATCAATCTACATCTACTTTACTTTTACCGCTTTTACTTTATGTTCCTATAAACAAAAATACCAAAAATATAAACTATCATCTCTATCAGATCTCACTTTCGTAAGTGACCGTAAAGGGATTGACAACCCCTTATCGCGTTGGATGCAAAGTTCTTATTTGTTTGTGCAGGTGCGAGGGACTCGCGCGTGGTCTCCTAATGGATTGATACATTGGTTTTCAAAAACTCAGGGAAATACTTACGCTACTGTGCTGCATCTCCCTTTCCTCTTCGAGGGAATACAACGCAAGCTCGAGAAGTAGCAAGAAGAATTTTTGGCGCCGTTGCCGGGGAGGCTTACGCAAAAGTCATATACCAAGTACCTATGACAAACTCTTATCCTTCGCATTACATTTTTTGCCTCTCGTTTTCCTCTGCCCCACTTCACCCTTGCCGTTTTATTTGCCCTTCTTCTGTCGTGTGTTTGTCATTCGCTTGCTTCTTGTTTGCTTGTGTGTTGGATTGCTTGCTTGTCACTATGGCTCAGAACCATACTAAATTGTGTGACTTCTCCAATACCAAAAATAATGATTTTATTAGCACTCCGATTGCTCCTATTACTGATGCTGGATCTTGTGAGATCAATGCTGCTTTGTTGAATCTTGTCATGAAAGATCAATTCTCCGGCCTTCCTAGTGAAGATGCCGCTACCCATCTAAACAACTTTGTTGATTTGTGTGATATGCAAAAGAAAAGGGATACAGACAACGATATTGTTAAATTGAAGTTATTTCCCTTTTCACTTAGAGATCGTGCTAAAACTTGGTTTTCCTCTTTGCCTAGATATAGTATTGATTCGTGGAATAAGTGCAAAGATGCTTTTATCTCTAAGTATTTCCCTCCTGCTAAGATCATCTCTCTTAGAAATGATATTATGAATTTTAAGCAACTAGATCATGAGCATGTTGCACAAGCTTGGGAGAGAATGAAATTAATGATACGTAATTGCCCTACACATGGTTTGAATCTATGGATGATTATTCAGAACTTTTATCCTGGCTTGAATTTTGCTTCTAGAAATCTTTTAGACTCGGCCGCAGGAGGCACTTTCATGGAAACTACCTTAGGAGAAGCTACCAAACTCCTAGATAATATTATGGTTAATTATTCTCAATGGCACACCGAAAGATCTACTAGTAAACAAGTGCATGCTATTGAAGAAATTAGTGTTTTGAGTGGAAAGATGGATGAACTTATGAAATTATTTGCTACTAAGAGTGCCTCTGATCCTAATGATATGCCTTTGTCCACCTTGATTGAAAATAACAATGAATCTTTGGATGTGAATTTTGTTGGTAGGAATAATTTTGGTAATAATGCTTATAGAGGTAATTTTAATCCTAGGCCTTTTCCTAGTAATTCCTCTAATAATTATGGTAATTCCTACAACAACTCTTATGGAAATATGCCTTCTGAATTTGAAACTAGTGTTAAGAAGTTTATGATCTTGCAAAAGAATTTCAATGCTATGCTTGAAGAGAAATTGCTTAAGATTGATGAATTGGCTAGAAGTGTGGATAGAATTACTCTTGATGATTCTTTGAAACTTATATCTATCCCACCTAAGCATGATATCAATGAGTCTCTCAAAGCCATGAGAATTTCCATTGATGAATGCAAAGAAAGAACCGCTAGGATGCGTGCTAAATGAGAGAATTATATTAAAGCGTGTTCTTCTAGTTATCATGAAAATAAAGATGAAGATCTGAAAGTTATTGATGTGTCTCCTATTAGATCCTTGATTTCTAGCATAAATCTTGATGAAGATAGTATTGAAGATAATTGTGCATTAAGGTGTCCCAATGATTCCGAGTTTTTAGATCTTGATGCTAAAATTGTTAAAAGTGGGAGTGAAGAGATTAAAACTTTGCATAGTGATGAACCCACTACTTTGGATTTCAAGGGATTCAATTATGGCAATTTCTCTTTTATTGATTGTATTTCCTTGTTGCAATTTGTACCAAATTCTCCGCATGCTTATAGTCAAAATAAAGCTTTCACCAAACACATAGTTGATGCTTTGATGCAATCTTATGAAGAAAAACTTGAGTTGGAAGTTTCTATCCCTAGAAAGCTTTAGGATGAGTGGGAACCTACTATCAAAATAAAAATAAAAGATCATGAATGCTATGTTTCGTGTGATTTGGGTGCAAGTGTCTCCACTATCCCAAAAACTTTGTGTGATTTGCTAGGGTTCCATGAGCTTGATGATTGTTCTTTAATTTTGCATCTTGCGGATTCCACTATTAAGAAACCTATGGGAAGAATTAATGATGTTCTTATTTTTTCCAATAGGAATTATGTGCCCGTAGATTTCATTGTTCTTGATATAGATTGCAATCCTTCATGTCCTATTATTCTTGGTAGACCTTTCCTTAGAACGATTGGTGCAATTATTGATATGAAGGAAGGAAATATTAGATTCCAATTTCCGTTAAGGAAGGGAATGGAACACTTTCCTAGAATGAAAATCAAATTACCACATGAATCTATTATGAGATCCACTTATGGATTGCCTTCCAAGGATGGCAATACCTAGATCTATCTTGTATCGTGCCTAGCTAGGGGCGTAAAACGATAGCACTTGTTGGGAGGCAACCCAATTTTATTTTTTGTTTTTGCTGTTGTGAGGGAATAAATATTGCATCTAGCCTCTGTTTAGATGTGGTTTCATGTTTTTTTTAGTGTTTGTGCCAAGTAGAACCTTTGGGAAGACTTGTGTGAAGTTTATGTAATCTTGCTGTGAAAAACAGAATCATTAGCGCTCGCTAGAATGGTCATCAGATTTTACTGGAGCGTGCTATTTAGTTGTATCTTTTTGCACATGATTAATAGACAAATTCCTCACGTTTACCAATTTAGTTTGAATTTTTTGGAGTTACAGAAGTATGCGAAACCTGCAGATTACTACAGACTGTTCTGTTTTTGACAGATTCTGTTTTTCGTGTGTTGTTTGCTTATTTCAATGCATCTATGAGTAGTATTGGCAAGTATGAACCATAGAGAAGTTGGAATATAGTAGGTTTAACACCAATATAAACAAATAATGAATTCATTGCAGTACCTTTGACCAGTGGTTTGCTTTCTTATACTAACGGAGCTCACGAGAAATTTTGTCTAAGTTTTGTGTTGTGAAGTTTTCATGTTTTGAGTATTGCTTTGATGGACTATGGAACAAAGAGTAGCAAAGTCCTAAGCTTGGGGATGCCCATGGCACCCCAAGTAAAATTCAAGGACAATCAAAAGCCTAATCTTGGGGATGCCCCGGGAAGGCATCCCCTATTTCGTCTTCATCCATCGGTAACTATACTTGGAGCTATATTTTTATTCACCACATGATATGTGTTTTGCTTGGAGCGTCTTGTATAATTTGAGTCTTTGCTTGTTAGTTTGCCACAATTATCCTTGCTGGACACACCTATTTGAGAGAGTTAAATATGGCCTAGGAATTGTTAGAACACTCTATGTGCTTCACTTATATCTTTTGAGTTGAATAGTTTTTGCTCTAGTGCTTCACTTATATCTTTTAGAGCACGTTGGTGATAATATTTTGTAGAAATTGTTGAACTCTCATGCTTCACTTATACCCTTTTGAGAGTCTATTAAAACAGCATGGTAATGTGTTTAGGCTATCAAACTAGTCTTCACATGATAGACATCCAATGTCAATGTAGTAAAAACTTTCACACTAAGTGCATTGAATATGATGAGATGTTGGATGCTTGATAATTGTTTTGAGATATGAGGATAGTGATATTAGAGTCATGCTAGTGGAGTTGTTATGAAATTGAGAAATGCTTGTGTTAAGGTTAGTGATTCTCGTAGCATGCACGTATGGTGAACCGCTATGTGACGAAGTTAGAGCATGAGATATTTGTAAAGTGCCAACCTTTGTGTGGAGGTCGGGGGCGCGCGATGGTTAACTCCTACCAACCTCCCCCCTAGGAGCATGCGTTGATTGCTTTGTTTTGATGACTCGCAGATTTTTGCAATAAGTATATGAGTTCTTTATGACTAATGTTGAGTCCATGGATTATACGCACTCTCACCTTTCCACCATTGCTAGCCTCTCTTGTATCGCGCAACTTTCGCCGGTACCATAAACCCACTATATATCCTTCCTCAAAAGTCAAAACAGCCACAATATTATTCCTCAAAACAGCCACCATACCTACCTATCATGGCATTTCCATAGCCATTCCGAGATATATTGCCATGTAACTTTCCACCGTTCCGTTCATATGACACGCTTCATATTGTCATATTGCCAGGCATGATCATGTAGTTGACATCGTATTTGTGGCAAAGCCACCATGCATATTTTTTCATACATGTCACTCTTGATTCATTGCATATCCCGGTACACCGCCGGAGGCATTCATATAAAGTCATACTTGTTGTAGTATCGAGTTGTAATTCAATGAAAGTGTGAGGATCATCATTATTAGAGCATTGTCTCATGTGAGGAAAGGCTAAATCAATAAAGCCCCTCCACAAAAAAAAAAGAGAAAGGCCAAAGAAAAAAAGAAAGGCCCAAAAAAAAAGGGGGGACAATTGCTACTATCTTTTTTCCACACTTGTGCTTCAAAGTAGCACCATGTTGTTCATGATATAGAGTCTCATGTTTAGTCACTTTCATATACTGGTGGGAATTTTCATTATAGATCTTGGTTTGTATATTCCAACGATGGGCTTCCTCAAATGCCCTAGGTCTTCGTGAGCAAGCAAGTTGGATGCACACCCACTAGTTTCTTTTGTTGAGCTTTCATACATATTTATCTCTAGTGCATCCGTTGCATGGCAATCCCTACTCACTCACATTGATATCTATTGATGGGCATCTCCATAGCCCATTGATACGCCTAGTTGATGTGAGACTATCTCCCTTCTTTTTGTCTTCTCCACAACGACCTCTATTCCACCCATAGTGCTATATTCATGGCTCACGCTCATGTATTGCGTGAAAGTTGAAAGGTTTGAAAGAATATAGTATGAAAACAAGTGCTTGGCTGAAATCGGGGTTGTGCATGATATGAATATTTTGTGTGATGAAGAGGGAGCATAGCCAGACTATATGATTTTGTAGGGATAATTTTCTTTAGCCATAGTATTTTGAGAAGACATGATTGCTTTGTTAGTATGCTTGAACTATTATTATTTCTTATGTCAATATAAACTTTTATCTTGAGTCTTTCAGATCTGAACATTCATGCCATAATTAAGATAATTACATTGAAAAATTATGTTGGTTAGCGTTCCACATCAAACAATTTGTTTTTATCATTTACCTACTCGAGGATGAGCAGGAATTAAGCTTGGGGATGCTTGATACGTCTCCAACGTATCTATAATTTTTTATTATTCCATACTATTATTTATAATGTCTTGGATGTTTAATGGGCTTTGTCATACACATTTATATCATTTTTGGGACTAACCTACTAACCCAAAGGCCCAGTCCAGATTGTTGTTTTTTGCCTGTTTCAGGGTTTTGTAGAAAAGGAATATCAAACGGAGTCCAAACGGAATGAAACCTTTGGTTCTTTTCTGAACTCTTTATGTGTGCTCATAATATCCTTGCGGGTCTCTTCAAATTATTGGTTTGGTTTGGCCTACTAGATCTATAGTTCTTGTAATGGGAAAAGTGCTTGGGTTTGGGTTCAATCTTGCGGTGTCCTTTCCTAGTGACAGTAGGGGCAGCAAGGCACGTATTGTATTGTTGCCATCGAGGATAAAAAGATGGGGTTTATATCATATTGCTTGAGTTTATCCCTCTACATCATGTCATCTTACTTAAGGCATTACTCTGTTCTTATGAACTCAATACACTAAATGAATGCTGGATAGCGGTCGATGTGTGGAGTAATAGCAGTAGATGCAGGCAGGAGTCGGTCTACTTGTCTCGGACGTGATGCCTATATACAATGATCATGCCTAGATAGTCTCATAATTATTCGCTTTTCTATCAATTGCTCGACAGTAATTTGTTTACCCGCCGTAGAATATCGCTATCATGAGAGAAGCCACTAGAGAACACTATGGCCCCCGAGTCTATTCTCAACATATCAATCTACATCTACTTTACTTTTACCGCTTTTACTTTCTGTTCCTATAAACAAAAATTCCAAAAATATAAACTATCATCTCTATCAGATCTCACTTTCGTAAGTGACCGTAAAGGGATTGACAACCCCTTATCGCGTTGTCTGCGAAGTTCTTATTTGTTTGTGCAGGTGCGAGGGACTCGCGCGTGGTCTCCTACTGGATTGATACATTGGTTCTCAAAAACCGAGGGAAATACTTACGCTACTGTGTTGTATCTCCCTTTTCTCTTCGAGGGAATACAACGCAAGCTCGAGAAGTAGCAGGCGCCGGCGGTCGCTGCTGACGCCGAAGCAGCGTCGCGCAATCGACTCGCCCAACTGGGTGAGGTGGTTCGCGTTCGAGCACGAGGAGGCGAGGCGACGAGGCATGCGCGAGGTCGCCCGGACTTCGCCGTCACCGGCGCTCGTCGTCCGCGAGGAGGACCCGGCGGTGGAGGACGCCTACCATGCGGCCCTTGTTGCCGTCTACCGGGAGAGCGAGGAGGACGAGCGGCGCAGAGCGGAGGCGGCGGAGGCGGAAGAGGAGGCTCGGTACAAGGCGGCAATGGCGCAGGCCCTAGCCCTCTCCGCGGCGGGCGACAACGTGGTGCCGCCGGTGGCCCCGCCGTCCCCCATCAAGCCGGAGCGGGAGCCGTCCCCATCGAGCGCTACTCCTGGACGGGAGTACTGCGCGAGTGGGTAAGCGCGCCGCCGGTCTGGATGGGGGCGACGCCGCAGCAGGAGCAGGCGTACCTCGAGATGTGGAAACAGCACCGGCTGACAGAGGAGCGCCCTCAAGACGAGTACGAGGAGATGCTCGAGCGCGACCTCTAGGAGGAGCAGCGCGAGGCCGAGGAGGAGGCGCGCCAGGCCGCGGTTGCACAACCCCCCGCCCCAGCACTGCCTACGCCGGCACAGCCCGACATGACGGCGCTCTGGAACTCGTCGTCCACCTGGGCCGGACCGGCGCCGACGCTCATCGACCTCACGGACCCCGAGGACGACGACGACGCCGCCTAAGGCAGCGCGACGTCTCATAGTTTAGGCTTTTTTTAAAATGCTAATGTGGACGCGTGGACTCTCGCCGGCCTTCGTGGCTGGCTTTAATGTTTAATTAATGTTGTCTCTTTTTTTTTAATATGCATGCATGCAAATTTTTTTTCGCCGGCAAAATGAGTTCAGGCCAGCGTTGGGCGCATGCGCCGACCCAAATGTGGAAGCGGGCATCCGTGTCCGTCTGACCGACCCAAACAGACAAAAAGCGAACGAAATCGCCGTCCGTTTGGGTCGACCCGTTGAAATTGCTCTTAATTAATATTATACGCATAATACTATTATATGATACTCCCAACTACGAGTACGCTGAGTGAGGCGGCTGAGGCTCAGGGCATCGGAGGAAGGCAAAGTGGGAGGAAGAAGAAAATGCTGAGGACCGTTGGATGAATATGGAACAGTCGGTGGAAAATTGACCGACGAAGAATATGCTGTAGGGCGCCTTGAATAGTCGCCCCCATTTCTTTGTGCAGTTGACCACCGTGACTGGGTAGACTAATGACCCCAGTCGCATGAGTGTGAATCGTGTCGTGTTCTAGTTTACCTCGTGTCGTCGGCCGCGATCTCCGCCGCCGCCCATCCTCCCTCTACTAGCAGTAGCAGCGGCGTCCTCCTCCTCCACTCTAAGCAAACCAGGGGCCCCGTGCCGATCGAGGGCCGCATGGATGTGGAGTCCTTCCTGGCGTCGTGCGCGGCATCAGGCGACGCGGCGTACGGCGCCGCCGAGGCCGTGCTCGAGCGCCTCCAGGACCCCGCCTCCCGATCCGCGGCCCGCCGTCTCCTCGGCGCCGTCCGCCGCCGCGTAACCTCCGTCTCCGGCAATGAGGAATGTCCCCGCGCCTTCAACTTCCGCATCCGCGACGTCGTCCTCCAACCCCACCCCAAAGGTTGCCCCCCTTCCCTACACACCCGTCCTCGACCCGCCCGCATGTCTTTCGCCGATCCGGCCGTCCAGACCCCGCGGCTTGGTAGAAATCAAGCCTGCAATCTTGATCCGTTTACATCTGGCCCGTAGATCAGGAATTCGACCATAACTAAAACCTTGTCTGTAATCTCTACCTGACTACCAAGTTGGTTTTCTTTCTTTTTGTTTCCGTTTGTTTTTGTGTAGTTCGTTTTTTGTTCGAGCATGACGTTCCTGGATTTGTACCAGACTCCAGTAATTCGACATTTTGCATTTTGGTTCGTGCTCTTGGAATTTACTCCCTCCGACCGAAAATACTTGTCATCAAAATGCATAAAAGGGAATGTATCTAGATGTATTTTATTTCTAGATACATCCCCTTTTAATCCATTTTGATGACAAGTATTTTCGGACAGAGGGAGTATAACGCAATGAGACATTGATCAAGTGATTTGTGTAGAGGAGTATTTTTGTTCTTGTACTCCGTGTGCAATTCACTATTTCCCAACAATTTTGATGGCCTCTAAGCATCATTTATTCATGTCTACTGTGTAAGCTACAGATTTATTCATATCTGTGTGTAAGCTGCAAATTTT
This sequence comes from Secale cereale, assembly GCA_902687465.1. Lineage (NCBI taxonomy): Eukaryota > Viridiplantae > Streptophyta > Magnoliopsida > Poales > Poaceae > Secale > Secale cereale. The sequence goes on along the minus strand of LR738713.1, from coordinate 757,068,114 downwards.
CAAGAGAAAAGTTATCTATTTGGTTGTTCAAATTTGTTCTTTGGCAGAACAATCCTGCCCATCCTATGACCGTAAGTATAAAAGCACCACAAATGACTGGGGCAAACGTGTTGCCAAACTAATATAGGACCTAAGCTTCATATTTTGAGGGGCATGTTATCTTTTTTTTTGTCCTTCTAGTTTCTCCTCTGGGGTGGGGTTAAAGACCCTACTCAACCTATAATCATAAGAATAAAAGCATGACACGTGAGTGCTTCACTCTATTGGCATATATAACAACTAAATAGGACATCTGTCAGCTATATCTTTAGTTAATAATTGTATATAGACCCAGTCTTTGCGCTGGAAAAACTGCAATTGAAATTTTTCTTACATTATATGGATTCTGGGTCTGATATGATTCTTTGTTACGTTTTGTGTGCATAAAGCATTAACTTCTGTCTTCATTTGGCGCAGCGGTAAAAACAGTGGCGGATGTAGAGGGTGGACAGGGTGGGCCACGGCCCACCCTGAGATTGGAAAATGGGCTTTATATCATAGGAAAAATTAAAAAATTAAAAAAAATGTATAATTGCATTGTTGGCCCACCCTGACCCAGTGGGCTAGGTCCGCCACTGGGTAAAAACATCCATTATTTAATATTTATTTGCTTTTCATAGCTTGATAAAATTTCAAATGCTTATAGGATCCCAGCAAAGAAATATGCTAACAATGATGGAGATGCCTAGCATTTTCATTCCTGAAGACCAGTCCTTCACTTTCTACGAGGGTCTCAATCAGCATCCAGATCCTGGTTTCAAGGATAAGATAGTCGCAGAGCTGGGATGTGGTAATGGTTGGATATCCATCGCGCTTGCAGAAAAGTGGTCTCCGTTGAAGGTTTTCCCCCTCTTTGCTCTGTGGATATTTTATCTCATTCTTACTACCATTATTACAGAAGTGGGAGCTGCCACAGTCAGACATTATTGTTACAGAAGTGGGAGCTGCAGCAGTTAGATGTTAACTCCGATTTCATGATACACCACTTTCTAGACTTTCAGTAATCCACCAACAGTCTAACTTGCTTGGTACATCTGAGGAAACAATATCCGTTGACATTATTTCCTCCAAGTTTTAAGCAAGGAACTAGTCTATATACACTACACATTATTCTAAGCATGTTGAACAGTCTGTCCTTTGAAAGGGATAAGAGGAAAATAACATGCAATTAGTTTTGAGTCGCACATGCCAGTTAACTGAATTACTTTGTACTTAGCTCGACATTACCATAATAGTCCAGGCATTTATCTCCGTCAGAACCCAAGCTGAGCATTGTTTGTTTCTTTGAAGGTCTACGGTCTGGATATTAACCCAAGGGTTATCAAGATTGCATGGATAAATCTTTACTTGAATGCACTAGATGACGATGGTCTTCCAATCTATGATGGGGAGGGGAAAACATTACTTGATAAAGTTGAATTCCATGAGTCTGATCTTCTTGCATACTGTAGAGACAACAAGATAGAACTTGATCACATTGTTGGATGCATACCTCAGGTACGGTCAGTTACTATATTTGGTGAAACCAAATTATATTAGACCAGGACTGATGGAAAATTCAATACTCCCACAATCTGTTTTTCAGATTCTTAATCCCAATCCAGAGGCCATGTCAAACATTATCACTGAAAATTCTAGTGAGGAGTTTTTGTATTCCTTGAGAAACTACTATGCTCTTCAGGTGAGTTGAAAGACATATTTTGCATCGTTATCACTTGAGCCACTCAGTTTACCTAATGACAATGGTGATTCATCGTCACATTGTCTCTCTATCTGGAGTAGTAGGATCAAGAGTGAGCATTTTTTTTTTGCCGTAATTACCATCTTGTTATAACCAGATTAGAAGAAACAAAATGTGTTTGGAACATGTCACTTACTTGTTGGTGTGTATTTCTATCCCTTATATGGTAAAAGAATTTTGAGAAGTATGTGATTTGTACAACTGTACTGATACCTTGGTTCCACCAGTATAATTAATTTAACTTCGGATGGTTGGAAGGACAGCTAGCAGTCTACATTGACAAGGGCCACTAGACTAAACGATGGATATAGTAGGACATATACAATGGTGCTATCTTAGGAGTGCCACGTAGGATAAATGCCGAGGTGGAGGAGAGATAAACTAGAAAAAAGGCAGGCCTTCTTTTAATTAAGAGGCGATCTGTTAGCAACGGTATCTCTCGCCACATATTTAGGTTCATCTAGTTATTAGAGATAAGACTACGAGATAACCCATTACATCATATTTTTATTGCCATCTCTAAATTACATGTCAGGCTTAAGATAGACTATCTTATTAACCACTGTACATGTACGTAGAATCATTTTCTTGGGCAGTAATAATTCAGTCCTGCCCTCAACTTCCAGCTATTGCATGACTTCGTGTTACAACTTATAACTACAAACACGATTTTATTCCACTCTTTCATGTGGAGTTATTTGCAGTTGTTTTCTAGAATACTGGAATTTCTAGCAGTAGTATTCGCTTTTCATCTGTTTAAAATTAAATAGAGAAGTTCTGATCAGTTGCTAACAATTTGATAGCATGTATGACATGATGTGCACATACTTTTAATCAATCGATATATTCATATGTTGGCTGATTGTTCTATTTCGACATCCTTTTATTATTGGTATGCTTGTAAACTTGTTGCATGTGTTATTGCATCTAGGATTTTGTTGAGGACCAATTTGGCCTCGGGTTGATTGCTCGGGCAGTTGAAGAAGGGATAGCTATCATAAAGCCTATGGGTACTATGATATTCAACATGGGAGGCCGACCAGGTCAAGGTGTTTGTGAACGTGTACTTCTACGCCGTGGATTATGCATCAATAAGCTCTGGCAAACAAACATTATGCAGGTAGCAATGCTGTGAAAGTCAGGAAATATTTTCCATGACAGCATTATCCTCGTGTTTGGTCAAGAATATGTACTTCAAGTTGCACAACAACATTTAGGAGGGCCTATAAATTTCGTCTACCTGTTTATTCTATTTTGGCAATGCCATTTTGATTTTGATTACCAACTAGCTGGGTTGCTTACAGGCTTCTGATGCGGATATTTCAGCTTTAGTTGAAATCGAGAAAATTTACCCACATCATTTTGAGTTCTTCATGGATCTTCATGGGGATCAACCTGTCTCTGCACGCACTGCCTTGGCATACATGAAATCTGGTGGCCGTGTTTCACATGCTTTCTCCGTGTATAGCTGTCAATTTCGCCAACCTAACCAGGTTTGTTTGCGTTGTCTTTAGCTTTATAAAAGCAATAATATACCAATGCAAATAGTACTAATTCAGAGAATTTTCAGGTGAAGAAACTATATGAGAGTATTAAAAATGGACTTCATGAAGTCAGCAGCTCCCTCGATTTATCTTTTGATGATGATTCTGTTGCCAATGAAAAGATTCCCTTCCTAGTATACCTAGCTCATTTTTTGAAGGATGATAAGCCCAATCCTTGTGAGCCTCCAGCTGGATGTTTAAACTTTCGGAACATTGTCGCTGAATTTATGAAGAGCTACCACCACATCCCATTAACTCCTGAAGTAAGGCTTTGTGTCTATTTCATTTACAATTATGTCTGCTTATACTATAAATTTGCAATATCAAGCTATTCGGTGCCTCTACCTTCTGCTTCATATGATACTTTTTTCTTTTCTTTCCTGGTACACTAGGATGTTGTTGTATTCCCTTCCCGCGATGTGGCAATAGAAAATTACCTTCGACTGTTTTCACCATCACTTGCTATTGTCGATGAACATCTGACCAGACACTTGCCCAAGCAATGGTTGACATCTTCAGCAATCGAGGTACCTCTCCCTCTCCAACAAAAACGCACGCACGCATGCATTGGTAGCTTGTGCATGTTATGCAACACTTCTTGTTTGAGCAACATCTGATCTGAACTGAGTAGTGATATGTTCTTTTGCCTTCAAAGTTATCTTGTTTAACGGAAACAGTGGAAAATACATGCGTATCCTGTGAAGAAAAATGATGGTTCAAGAATGTTGATGCTACTGCTTCCTTTTGACACTGCAGGGGAGGGCAGATTGTAACCGTGCTGAAGACACAGTCACTGTAATTGAAGCACCATGCCGGTCAGATTTGCTGATTGAATTGGTCAGGAAACTGAAGCCTCAGGTTGTTGTTACTGGCATAGCTCATTTTGAGGTTGTCACCAGTGCAGCTTTTGTCAACTTACTAAGCGCAACACAAGATGTTGGTTCTCGCTTATTCCTAGACATTTCAGAGCATCTGGAGTTATCTAATTTGCCAAACTCTAATGGTGTGCTGAAATATCTTGCTGGAAACACCCTACCTTCCCATGCAGCTATACTGTGTGGTCTAGTAAAAAATCAGGTGCGTGTAACTTACCACATCAATTGTTTATCCATTATGGAACGAGTACACATATGCCATGTTAACTAGTACTCATTCCGTCGGAATTTGTCGGTCGCTCAAACGGATGTATCTAGCACTATCATCCGCTTGAGCGACAAGTAATTCCAGACGGAGTGGGTATGATTTAGTTATGACGAGTTAAACAACTTGATCTCCCTCACCCTGGACCGGCCCCAGGCGAGGGATGTGATCAATTGATAATCTAGTACTCCCTTACAGAGTAGAGACACTTATTTTGGGACGGAGGGAGTACATAAGATGACGCGAGTAAATACTCCTTCCATTCCTAAATATAAGTCCTTTTAGAGATTCTATAATACGGACTTCATACGGAGTAAAATGAGTGAATCTACACTCTAAAGTATGCCTATATACATCCGTATGTAATCCATATTGAAATCTCTAAAAAGACTTATATTTAGAAACGGAGGCAGTAGATCGTACTTTAGCAGTCTTTCCATGGGGACTTGCAGCCTGGAACTGTATTTGAACTTCTGTGCACTCTTACACCTATGATAGGAACATCATCTAAAGGTTTCATTTCTATATGCTCTATCTTATTACTTTGGATTAAAAATTGCAGGTTTATTCTGATATGGAAGTTGCTTTTGCTATTTCCGAGGATGCAGCTGTATGTAAGGCATTGTCACAAACTATTGAGATATTGGAAGGACATACTTCTGTGATTAGCCAGCACTATTATGGATGTCTTCTCCGTGAGCTGCTGGCGTTTCAAATTGGCGACCAGCATGCACAACGAGAGGTAAGCAGAATTTTCCTTGTCCAGCTCTTCACCTCACTTGACCTGATGGTAACATCTCATGTCTGATACCTTCCGGTTTTAAATACAAGGCCACTATAAAAAATACAATTTGCATCTATATAAGGCCACTATCTCTTACCTAGAAGAACTGATTAGATGCTTGACTCTTACAATGGTGCTTACTAATGCAAACGTTGCATCCAGCAATAGAGAAAGAGGCACCAGCTGCAACATGTTTAATTAGCCCGGAATACGGGAGGTTTTTCCGTACAATTAATCATGCTATTTTATTAGTCGACTTTGTTTTCTTGGTATCTAAGAAATGGGATAGTGGCCTTGTATACAGAAACGGAGGGAGGAACTCTTTTTTAGTGGACATTCCGCTCAGCATAAGTCAGTTAATTTATAAATCTTGGATTAGTCCCTCCACTTAGTTGGATAACACCTACTCACAGTAAACAGCTAAACGTTTTAGTAGTAGGATGTTTGATTATTTTTCATCATATCTATGGAGTATTTGTGAGTGGAAGTTAATAATATGTCCAGACACCTACGGAAAATCTCCCTGAAAGAGGGGCCCTATGGAATACTTGCTGATTTTAATGTTTATTTTTTGTTTTGCTTGCTTTCAATTATTTTCTCTTGCTCATTTTTCAGAGGCAACCTGCAGAAGTGACACCTCAGAAGATAATAGGATTTTCTAATTCAGCTCTGACTACCCTAGAAGAAGCTGAATTTTTTGTTCCCGACTCAAAGGATTGTAGTGTCATTCATATGGATTTAGACCAAAGTTTTAAATAGCGCGCTAAGCTCCTTAGCGGCGGACCTTTTCTAAATGCTATAGCATGCTATAGCGATGCTATAGCGAGCTATTTAAAACGTTTGCTCATGTGTTTGAAGAAAAGACTCTTAGCACAGGATATATTTTAAACGCTATAGCGTGCTATAGCGGAGGTATAGCGGGCTATTTAAAACCATGATTTAGACCGCAGCTTCTTGTCAGTACCTTCTGCAGTGAACGCCTCCATTTTTGAAAGTTTTGTGAGGCAGAACATCACGGATTCTGAAGCTGATGTCCGTTCTAGCATTGAAAAGCTGGTGGGAAATAACTATGGTTTACCAGGAGACGATTGTCCTGACATTGCAGAGTTCGCCTACCGTAAGGAAATTGTATATGGTAGCAGCTGTCTCGCACTCTTTAACAAGCTTATCATTTGCTGTGTGCAAGAACAAGGCACCTTATTTTTCCCCATGGGCACAAATGGACACTATGTCGCAGCAGCGAAGTTTCTGAACGCAAAAACCTTGACAATTCCAACAACTGTAGAGTCAGGCTTCAAGATTGAACCGATGGCTCTAGATGCAACTCTAGAGGATGCCATTGAGAACAATAATTTATCCCGTCCATGGGTGTATATTTCTGGCCCTACAATCAACCCTTCTGGTTTTCTTTATAGTGACAACGAGATAAAAGATCTGGTCTCTGTTTGTGCTCATCGTTCAGCTCGGGTCGTGATAGATACCTCCTTTTCCGGTCTTGAGTTTCAAACCGATGGCTGGAGTCGGTGGAATTTGAGTACATTATCTTATGACATTTGCTTATGTTCCACACTAACTTATTTCATGCTCGGAGAGCTGTCTCTTCAGCTGACAGCGTCTGGCCTTGATTTTGGGTTTCTGATTTGTAGTAAGCCACCCGAGGTGGAACTTAGTTTGGGAAGCTTGAGTCAGCCACATAAGACACTGAAGTACGCTTTTAGAAAACTGTTGGGTCTTAAAAACGAGTGGGATGGGCACTTCTCTAGTCCCTTCTATAGTCTCATCATGGAGCAACAGGACAAAGCTCAGGAATGGTTCGAACAAGTTCTAAAAGGTTAGCATGCTGTAACACTCTGAACTTCCCTCTCAATTTTTGCTTTCCCTCCAGTGCATAGTAAGGTATGTCAAGTGCATATGGATTATTCACAGATGATAAGGGGAAATTCTCTACTATCATCATGGAGCAAAGGGACAAACTCAAGAATCGTGCCAACAAGTTAACGAAGGTTAGCAACTGTAACATTCTGAACCGCTCTATCAGTCTTGGCATTCCCTTTTAAATCTTAGATCAGAGATAAATATAGGCCGAACCGTAGCCCCTAACTTGAGTAACTTGAGTTTTTGTTAGCACTGACTGCATCCAGAAGTTAGTTGAGTCCATGGTAGACATACTTTTGCACAGCTTCAAGGAGGACTTTGGGTTTGACATGGTGTCATTTTTTTGCTGCAATTTACAGACACTTGAGAGCTGTGGGTGGGATGTTGTCGGCGGTGATGGAGGTATCTCGATGCTGGCGAAACCGACGGCCTACATTAGCAGATCATTCAAGATAGACGGTTTTGAAGGCCAACTCGACGGCTGCAACATTAGGGAAGCCATTCTTAGATCCACTGGTCTTTGCATAAGCAGTAGCAAATGGACCGGGATACCGGACTACTGCCGGTTCAGCTTTGCTCTGGAGAGCAGCGAATTCGAGCGGGCAATGGACTGCATAGTCCGGTTCAGAGAGTTGGTTCTGGGAGAGGAACAAGGCTCAATCTGATGAAAGGGTAGTAAATGTCAAGATTGGGAGCAGCGAATTCGAGCGGGCAAGAAACTTTGTGTTTTTAGAACTGAAATAAGATTAGATACTGAAAATTACAGACCCAAAAGATGCAAGTTAAGCTTTGTGTCTCCTGAGAGTACTTACTAGTTAGGTATGTCAAGTCAATATGGTTTATTCACAGCTCATGTGAGACGTAATTAAGTGACTCCTTTTCTGCATAAAGTTTTTTTTTAGAGGAAAAGGGCTCACGCCCCGGTTCCATTGCGATAACGAAACCACAGAACATTTTGTTTGGAGCTACAAGGCGCACGGGGGGATAAACAGCAGAATGCTGCCCCAGCTTGGAAACTCTAGGGAATCTACACTCCTGAAGGAGCAAGAGAGCAAAAGAACGAAAGAAAGAAAAGTATATAGTAGTACTCCCTCCGTTCCTAAATATTTGTCTTTCTAGAGATTTCAACAAGTGACTACATACAAAGCAAAATGAGTTAATCTACACTTTAAAATATGTCTACATACATCCGAATGTTGCAGTCCATTTGAATGTTTAGAAAGACAAATATTTAGGAACGGAGGGAGTACATCATACAACTGCGCGGGCTAAATTTGACATCAGGAAAAATCACCAGGGGCATCTTTTTAAGCTCGGGAATTCAGCGCGAGATTCCAGTCCTGAAGCGAGGTCTTGTCGCTCCAGAGCATTGGTTCAGACCTAGCCGGGGTCCGGCCACAGAAGAAGGGGCGGCGCTCGTGCCATGTGCTCCAGTCGTTGTACCAAGAGACGACATCTCTTGGCGGGATCCGCACACCTGATCTCCCAAAGGGCCAAAGTGGAAGCTGTCCGTTGCCACAGAATCTGCATCCCAAGCCAAGGCACAGCATTAAAGCAAATATCATTACAATATCTCCAGAGAGGCCACAATGCAGCTGCATGCAGCATAATATCCGCAGTTTTATTGCAATTTCTAGCCCACCAATCAAGAAGCCCATTCGAGTTAAGCTCGATGGCACCTCCTAGGGAGCCAAAAATCTCTCTCCAGAGTTCTTACGATGTATGTGGTTTGCTAATTTTGTTCAAATTTGTCAATAATGGTTGGGAATTTGTTAAGAATGTCGAGAGACAAGGCGCTCCCAAAAGAACTCTTCTGGCTTATCCGAAAACTCTTCGTTGAACATGATATTTTCGTTTAGAAATAACTAACAAAAAGGCACGTGCGTTGCAACGGGAGAAAAAATACCACACGCTCTTAATTTACAAATTGATGGTGAAGAAATGTCGCGCTATAGTGGACAATTTTCTTATCCTAACGTATGTAGGATTCAATTTATCTGCTCGTTTCAAAAAGGAGGGTATACCCTCGGCCTCCCACATTCATCATTCAGTTTCTCTGATAGCTAGTAAAAATGGAAAATTCGGTGCGGAGGAGCAGCACAAATCTCGAGCTATCTCTAGCCGGAACCGATGTCCGTACCGTACCCCTATGAGCGTCTTTGATGTCATGTGACAGTGGCGTAAGTGTCTCATGGGTAAACATGAATAGAGAAAATACTTGACTGAGAACCTAATTAACATGCTTTCTTTCTTTTGGATGTATATAATTTGTCGGCATCTTGGTCCCCGTGCCTCTTTTCTTATTACTCCATCTGTCCCATAATATAATAAAAAAATATTCTTATATTATAAGACAGAGGGAGTAGTGTCAAAAACGTTCTTATATTATGGGATAGAGGGAGTAGTTTCTTATTAGGGCATGGCCAATGCTCCAGCTTGGACCAGTGCCCCGCAGGTACACGTCGGACTAGCAGATGATGTGGAGGAGAATGAAAAAAGACGGCTGCTTGCAGAGCGAGGCGGGCTCTTGTAGAAGAGTCTGCTTCCTTACTGTAATAAAGTGTTAAAAAGGCAAAAATAGGAAGGAAAGGATGAAAGAGGAGGACAAGACTGTACAGGTGAGAAAAGCAAAGGGCTCTGGGAAAGATGTGGGGCCCCTGAGGACGCAAATGCATCGACACTGACTTAAGTATATGAAGAATACCACTAGTGATGGAGCGCGCCATTGGCACTCCTCTTGAGCGTTCACGTGTGCACTTATCTAGCTTACGCACGTCCGTGGATCTAGGTTGATCATTGATGGCAAAGAGAGTTCCAAAGCAGCGACAAGTTGAAGTGCAATAGATAGATAAATGAATTAGATTATGAAATCACTTTTGAATACTCTAACTTTGTAACCATGTTTGCAATCAAATTTTCAGAAAAATGTGATGATGACCATAAAAATCAGACCGTACTTGTTTCTCTGTGTCACACTCAGAAATCTCACTCCACGGTACTCTATTTGTCAATCCTAAATAGATTTAGGGGTCATCAGGTTTATATTCAGAGAAGAACACCCAATAAGAAATGTTATTTGGAAAACAAAGATTATTTACCACTAGATGCATGATGGGTTTTGCACCAATCATTCATATTATCTAAGCAGGCCTTGCTTTGACTTATAACCAAGTTAGGACCCTGCAAAATGACAGCAATGTTGAACTTCCTGATGAGTTGATGACATACAAGTAATTTCACATTGAGATGAAGCACCATTTGCCCTTATTGACACAATGAATAGAAAATGCACACACATTGCCGAGTTCAACAACTAACCAAAAAATCAGTAGTAATCAACACATACATGTTCTCTTACAAAACGTGGCAAAGCAATTGATGGGACCTGAGAATTCAATTATCTCTGTACAAGGGTGGGAAGAGTCATCGATCTTGTGCCCAAACATGAAGGGTTGTTTAAGAATATCATTTTCATCATGACGTATTATACACACACACATACAATAAGTGTCAAACACTATCTTCCAGGAGAGTGCAGCAAGGCAAGGGATGCGAAGCCCGACGAACCTGTTTGGAAGAAGGATTCTAGTGAACTCCGCAATATCGACGCCGTCCAGTAGCTTCAGCTCCCTCATCACATGCACAGTCAAACACATACTCGTTAGTGCAGATCCACTTGCCTGAACTACTGCAATATCTCATCCTTGTGAGGTCCCCAGCCTCCTCTTTGCTGCAACCATGTGTACACCATGAGAAGGCAAGCATATCCATCTCATACCGCACACTATTAGGAAAAGGGCTATAGATGATATAGCCACTAATGGCGCACCAGACATGTGGTGCGCCATTAGTATATTCTAATGGCGCACCATGTGTTGGTGCGTCATTAGTGTCCAAATACTAATGACGCACCAGACATTCGGTGCGCCATTAGTAACAACTTTTTTTTACAGACATACTAATGGCGCACGGTGGCACAGTGCGTCATTACTAGTTTAACTAGTAATGGCGCACCTCCAACTCAGTGCGCAAGTACTAATTTTTTTTTTTTGCAAAACTACTAATGGCACACCTCTCACTATGTTACTAATGGCGCATTGATGAGTGGTGTGCCATTAGTAAAGTGGGATCAGCTAGATATTTTGGGCAGCCACACCTACATACTCACTTTCCCCACTTCATTTTCTCCACCTCCTCCTTCAAGCTTGTGTCGGCCGCCTCCTCCTCCTCACCTCATTTGCACCATAGATTCATCAAAACTAAGTGGCTAAATTACCTTTTTTGATAGGTAAGTAAGGGGGGAAAGCTATCTTTATGTTGTAGATCATTTTTTCTCCCTCGAGCTCCAACAACCGTGCACATGCACTTTTTATGGCCTAGCTAGATCTATGTATGTTTGTGGTGTTGCATATGTTTGTGGTGTTGCATATATGTTTGTGTTTGCAGGTACCGGTATTTGAAATGCGATAGTTCCCAATATTTTGCCGAAATGTTGATTCATTTCCGATTCGGCGAGAATTTTGGCACTATGCATTCTTTTTGGTCCTATTTTTAGGGAAAGTCATGCCAAATTTTTTCTTGGTTCTAAAATATCGTTTTGCTCTACCCCGCAGGCGACCATGGTCCGCACGATGACCGAAGGCATCGTGAATAGGTTTTTGAGCTCCGCGAAGGCCGAGATGCTTCAAAAGAACGAGACGGAGATAAGATGTCCGTGTCAAAGATGCAAGCTGAAGAGCCTTATTGCGGACCCGGATTCCGGGCAGGTGCGGGACCACCTGCTCTTGCGTGGTTTCATGGATGGCTATCGGTGGCAAGGTGATGAAGATGACTATGAAGTCGTCCATGGTCAGGCAAGAAATGAGGAAGGGCAGCAAGACAACCACCGCGGCGAGGGCGGGCGAGAAGATGAAGAATCTCCAGGACATGATCACTATGGTGATGTTGTACACAATAATCATGTAGAAGATGCCGGACATGATGATGAGGAAGATCAAGACGAAGGGCATGATCATGATCTAGATGAAGATGCCGGAGCAAACGACGATGGAGGCAGGGTGCAGGACCCTCATATTCAAGAGCTGCTTCTCAAGCAGACGGATAACGCAAGAGCTGCCGCCCGAGAGCAAGCCAAGATGTATCAACTGGAGATAGACGCGGTTACTCCATTGTATGAAGGATGCAGGCCCGAGGATACCCGCCTGAAAGTAACGCTCATGGCTCTGGAGATGAAGGTAAAACACAAAATGACCGACGCATGCTTCGACGAGAACATGTCATTCTGGCACGAACGTCTTCCCAAGGGGAACAAGTGCCCGACCAGTTTCGAGGAGGCGAAGAGAATCGTGTGTCCTCTGGATTTACCGCACGTGAAATACCATGTGTGCATGAACAATTGCATCAATTATCGGGACGAGCACGCGGAGTCTACCATATGTCCGGTGTGCGGTGTCACTCGATACAAGAAGCGGAAGAAAGCTCCTCGAAAAGTGGTGTGCTACTTTCCGATCACTCCTCGTCTGCAGCGGTATTTCGCGGACCCTAAGGTAGCAAAGCTCCTGCGTTGGCATGCGGATAGGGAGAAGAAGAAGCGAGAAGATGACGGAAATGATCCGGAGATAAATAAAAAAGACAAGATGCTGAGTCACCCTAAGGATGCGAGCCAGTGGCAAGCCTTGAACTTCGAAGACCTAGAATTTGGGAACGATCCAAGGAACATCATGCTGGGCGCGAGCACCGATGGAGTCAATCCGTTTGGCAGCCAGAGAAGCACACATAGCACCTGGCCTGTGTTTATGTGGATGTACAACCTCCCCCCTGGTTGTGCATGAAGAGGAAGTACATTCACATGAGTATGCTAATTGAAGGGCCGAAACAACCAGGGAACAACATCAATCTGTATCTGGGGCTGCTGAAAGAGGAGCTAGACACGCTGTGGAAAACGCCAGCCAATACGTGGGACGCCGCAAAGAAAGAATATTTCCCTATGAGAGCCGCACTGCTCACGACGGTGCACGACTATCTCGGTTACGGATATGTTGCGGGGCAGGTGGTCCACGGATTTTCTGGATGCCTCAGGTGCATGGATGACACAACATATCGCCAGCTAGATAGAGATCCCTAGTCTTCGAAAACCGTGTTCATGGGACATCGAAGGTGGCTTCACGAAGATGACCCGTGGAGGAAACGCAAGGATCTGTTCGATGGTGAAACCGAACCCCGAAGACGCCCGCGTACAAGGACCGGCGAGGAAATAGATGAGCTGTTGAAAAATTGGAAAGATTGCCCACTGTCGGGAAAGAAGCAACAGGCGCCAAAGCCGGGAAAGAAGCGAAAGGCGCCAGAGCCGCTACTGAAGGTATGGAAAACGAGGTCTGTTTTCTGGGACTTGCCGTACTGGAAGATCACCGTGTGCCTCACAGCCTTGATGTCATGCATATCACGAAGAACGTGTGCGAGAGTCTACTTGGTACCCTGCTCAACATGCGAGAGAGGACCAAAGATGGGCCGAAAGCAAGGGCAGACTTGAAATCAATGGGCATCAGGCAGGAGCTTCACGCTAATGATGATGATGATGATGATGATGATGATGATGAGGCGAAGCAGGACACGGAAAGTCGTCGCAAAGGCAAAAAGGCCAAGAAGACCGGAAATGACTACCCTCCCGCGTGCTTCACTCTAAGTCAGGAGGAGATCGAGCAGTTTTTCACCTGCCTCGTAGGAGTAAAACTTCCTTACGGTTACGCGGGGAAGATAAGCAGATACCTAGACCCAGCGAAGCAGAAGTTCAGCGGGATGAAGTCTCACGACTGTCACATGCTGATCACACAGATACTTCCAGTTGCAATCCGTGGGATCATGGACGCGCACGTCCGTGAAACGCTATTTGGCCTATGCAACTTTTTCGACATCATCTCTCGGAAGTCGGTTGGCGTGAGGCAACTCAGAAGGCTACAGGAAGATATCGTGGTGATACTATGCGAGCTTGAGATGTACTTCCCGCCCACATTCTTCGACGTTATGGTGCATCTGCTGGTCCATATCGTGGAGGATATCATCCAACTCGGGACGACGTTCCTGCACAGCATGATACCGTTCGAAAGGATGCATGGTGTCATCAAAGGATACGTTCGCAACATGTCACGTCAATAAGGAAGCATAGCCAGGGGCTTTCTAACCGAAGAGTGCATCTCCTACTGCATGAGTTATCTAGGCATCGAGAACCCCGTTGGTCTGCCCGTCAACAGGCACCTCGACAGGCTTGCTGGATGGGGTCACCGCGAGGGTCGCCGCGAAATGCATGTCAACTTCGAGGGTCGACTCGCCGACTTTGAAAGAGCAAACCTAGTCGCGCTACAACACATAGACGTGGTCGATCCTTGGGTGGTAGAGCACAAAACCTTTATTGAGAAGACGTACAATGACCGAGGCCAACAGAGGACGGACGGAGATATAATCAAAGAGCACAACTCATGTTTCACGCGTTGGTTCAAGGAGAAGCTTCTGTCGTACCCTTTATATGAGGATTCTTCCGCAGAAGAAAATCTCATATTCGCCTTGTCACAGGGCGCCGAGCACAACCTGATGACCTATCAGGCGTACGATACCAACGGGTAGACGTTCTACACCGAGGACAAGGACATGAAGAGCGATGGTTATCAGAACTCCGGGGTAACGATGGAATCCTACACCGGTAACGACAAGGACAGATACTACGGAAGGATCGAAGAGATCTGGGAGCAGAGCTACGCTGGAGAGAAGGTCTCGATGTTCCGTGTCAGATGGGCCAAGAGCGTCCTAAAAGAAGACCGGTATTTCACCATCATGGTTATACCCGAAGCCAAATCCAAGACCGCGGGCACAAACGTCACCATGAAAAATGAGCCATGAGTACTGGCTTCCCAAGTGTACCAATGCTTCTTCATTACCGACCCATCAAAGACCAGTCGTGTTGTCGTGAGGAGAGGCAAAAAGAAGATCATCGGAATTGATGGAGTCGCCAATGAGCAAGACTTCGACAAGTACGGTGACCCGAAGATGGAACATGACGACGACGATGAAGTGCCATACACCACAAGAAGAAGCGGGACCACCCTACCTAAAGGACGTCCGTTCAAGAGAAGAACTCCATTTGCGAAAAAGAAGGACAAGAAGATTGTGAACAAATAGCTAGCTAAGATTGATTATATTTACATTGTAGCCTTCATTTCTCGATTGTATTTCGACGTATTCATAAATGTTTTTTCATGGGCACTTTTTGAATTCATGAATATTTTTTCAAATTTGATGATATTTTTTCATATTCATAAATGTTTTACCAATTCACAAATGAATGCAACTAAAAACCCAAAAAAAAGACTAGTTGTGCTTGGTTATATGTTACTCCCAAAAGCATATAAAGTTTGTCAAATTTGGAGCAATGGATATTTAGTTATGATTTAAAAAAGTTTGAACATATTTAAACGCAAATAAATATCAAACAACATTTTAAATGTTGTTAACATGGCAACAAACTGCATATTATTTTTCTACATGAAATTCTCAGCATCTAGCATATGTGACATGTTATATTTGGATGCATGGATAAAAAGATATGTGCAAAGAAAAAAATGCATAAAAACAAAAATTGGGGAGCCTGGGAATCAAACCCAAGACCTCCCAGTGGGTTCGCTGCGTGCTCACCAGTCGGGCTACTGTAAGTTGTCTAATGTAGATGGGGTTTGGTGGAAGATGTACTTATGACGCACCAGGGGGAGGTGCGCCATCAGTATTCTTCCCCCATCCATACTTCGTCCCCCACTCCACCTATTCCCTCTCTCCCTCGCCCTCGCCCAGATCGATCCCCTTCCCCTCTCCCTCGCGTGCTGCCCCGACGCCGCCGCCCCCGCGCCACCCCCGTCGGACTCCACCCCCGCCGCCCCCGCGCCCCCACCACCGCAGCTCCCCCGCGCCGCCGCCCCTGCGCCCTCGCTGTTGGGGAACGTTGCATGGGAAACAAAAAAATTTCCTACGCTCACCAAGATCAATCTAGGAGATGCATCTACGAGGGGAGAGTTGGATCCACATACCCTTGTAGATCGCTAAGCGGAAGCGTTCAAGAACGCGGTTGATGGAGTCGTACTCGCCGCGATTCAGATCGCCGAAGATCCTAGCACCGAACGGACGGTGCCTCCGCGTTCTTCACACGTACAGCTCGGGGACGTCTCCTCCTTCTTGATCCAGCAAGGGGGAAGGAGAAGTTGACGGAGAAACCCAGCAGCACGACGGCGTGGTGGAGATGGTGGTGGAGGAATTCCAGCAGGGCTTCGCCAAGCACTGCAAACTGGATGAAGATATTCGTGGGAGAGGGAGGGCAGCGCCGAGGCACGAACGTGTGTGGCTGCCCTCCCTCTGCCTCTCTTTATATAGGGGGAAGAGAGGGGAGGGGGCGCCCTAGGGTTTCCCCTTAGGGGCGGCGGCCAAGGGGAGATGGGAGGGGCGGCGGCCCAGGGGCTAGGGTTTCCCCCCCCCCCCCAGGCGCCTTGCCCCCCAAGCCAAGGGGTGCGGCTGCCCTAGGGGGGGCCAGCCCCCATGCGCAGGTGGAGAGGGCCCAAGGAGGGGCGCACAGCCCCATGAGGGCTGTTGCGTCTCCCACTTATGGCCCATAGGGCCCGCAACACTTGCCGGGACCCCCCGAAACCCCTTTCGGTCATCCGACGACTCCCCGGTGCTCCCCGGAACACTTCCGGACTCCGATCACTCTCATCCTATATATCAATCTTCGTCCCCGGACCATTCCGGAGACCCTCGTCACATCCGGGATCTCATCCGGGACTCCGAACAACCTTCG
Source organism: Secale cereale (assembly GCA_902687465.1). Lineage (NCBI taxonomy): Eukaryota > Viridiplantae > Streptophyta > Magnoliopsida > Poales > Poaceae > Secale > Secale cereale. Next base: position 757,051,162 of record LR738713.1, on the reverse strand, counting down.
GTTACCATGCACTGTTCTCACTAACAACCCTAGCGTCACCGAACCTTAAGTGTGTAGACCCTGCGGGTTCGGAAACTATGCAGACATGACCGAGACACTCCCAGGTCAATAACCAATAGCGGGATCTGGATACCCATATTGGTTCCCACACGTTCCTCGATGATCTCATCGGATGAACCACGATGTCAAGGATTCAGGCAATCCCGTATACAGTTCCCTTTGTCTCGTCGGTATGTTACTTGCCCGAGATTCGATCGTCGGTATCTCTATACCTAGTTCAATCTCGTTACCGGCAAGTCTCTTTACTCGTTCCGCAATACATAATCCCGTGACTAACTACTTAGTCACTTTGAGCTCATTGAGATGACGTATTACCGAGTGGGCCCGGAGATACCTCTCCGTCACACGGAGTGACAAATCCCAGTCTCGATCCATGTCAACTCAACAGACACCTTCGGAGATACCTGTAGAGTACCTTTATAGTCACCCAGTTACGTTGCGACGTTTGGCACACACAAGGCACTCCTACGGTGTCAGTGAGTTACATGATCTCATGGTCATAGGAACTTATACTTGACATGCAGAAAACTATAGCGATAACTGATACGATCAAAAGCTATGTTTAACGTTTGGGTCTCGTCCATCACATCATTCTCCTAATGATGTGATCCCGTTATCAAATGACAACTCATGTCTATGACCTGGAAACCGCGGTCATCTTTGATCAACGAGCTAGTCCTGAAGAGGCTTACTAGGGATACATAGTTTGTCTATTTATCCACACATGTATTTAAGTTTCCAATCAATACAATTATAGCATGGATAATAAACGATTATCATGAACAAGGAAATATAATAATAACTCTTTTATTATTGCCTCTAGGGCATATTTCCAACAGTCTCCCACTTGCACTAGAGTCAATAATCTAGCATTACAAGGTAATGAATCTAACACCCATAGAGTCTTGGTGTTGATCATGCTTAGCCCGTGGAAGAGGCTTAGTCAACGGATCTGCAACATTCAAATCCGTGTGTACTTTGCAAATGCTTATGTCCTCCTCCTTGACTGAATCGCGGATGGAATTGAAGCGTCGCTTTATGTGTCTGGTCCTCTTGTGAAACCTTGGTTCCTTGGCTAGAGCAATGGCACCAGTGTTGTCACAAAACAGAGTCATTGGGTTCAATGCACTAGGCACAACTCCAAGATCTGTCATGAACTCCTTCATCCAGACACCTTCCTTCGCCGCCTCCGAGGCAGCTATGTACTCCGCTTCGCATGTAGAATCGGCTACCACGCTTTGCTTGGAACTGCACCAGCTTACCGCTCCCCCGTTGAGAATATATACGTATCCGGTTTGAGACTTAGAGTCATCCGGATCAGTGTCAAAGCTTGCATCGACGTAACCCTTTACGACGAGCTCTTGACACTCATCGGGCCACACACATCAGTATGTATGATTTCCAATAAGTCACTTGCCCGTTCCATTGTTCCTGAAAACGGGGTCTTAGTCATCTTGCCCATGAGGCACGGCTCGCATGTGTCAAGTGATTCAAAATCAAGAGACTCCAAAAGTCCATCAGCATGGAGCTTCCTCATGCGTTTCACGCCGATATGACCCAGACGGCAGTGCCACAAGAAAGTGGTACTATTGTTATCAACTCTACATCTTTTGGCATCAATGTTATGAACATGTGTATCATCACTATCGAGATTCAATAAGAATAAACCCCCTACTTCGGGTGCATGACCATAAAAGATATTACCCATATAAATAGAACAACCTTTATTCTCTGATTTAAATGAGTAACCGTCTCGCATTAAACAAGATCCAGATATAATGTTCATGCTCAACGCAGGCACTAAATAACAATTATTCAGGTTCATAACTAATCCCGATGGTAATCGAAGAGCGAGCGTGCCGACGGCGATCACATCAACCTTGAAACCATTCCCCACGCGCATCGTCACTTCGTCCTTCGCCAGCCTCCGTTTATTCCGTAGTTCCTGTTTAGAGTTGCAAATGTGAGCAACCGAACCGGTATCAAATACCCAGGCACTACAACGAGAGTTGGTAAGGTACACATCAATAACATGTATATCACATATACCTTGCTTGTTGTTGTTGTTGGCCCCCTTCTTGTCTGCCAGATACTTGGGGCAGTTCCGCTTCCAGTGGCCGTTCCCCTTGCAATAGAAACACTCAGTCTCTGGCTTGGGCCCAGCCTTGGGTTTCTTCACTGGATGAGCAACTGCCTTGCCACCCTTCTTAGAGTTACCCTTCTTGCCCTTGCCATTTTTCTTGAAACTGGTAGTTTTATTGACCATCAACACTTGATACTCCTTCTGGATGTCTGCCTCAGCGACTTTCAGCATTGAAAACAGCTCGGCGATGGATTTGTTCATCCCTTGCATATTATACTGCTGCACGAAGCTCTTGTAGCTAGGTGGGAGTGACTGGAGAATTCTGTCAATGATAGCCTCCTCCGGGAACACAAGTCCCAGATCAGCTATGCGGGTATAGTACCCAGACATCTTCAGTAAGTGCTCACTGACAGACGAATTCTCCTCCATCTTGCAAGCAAAGAATTTATCGGTGGTCTCATACCTCTCGATCTTGGCATTCTTTTCAAAGATGAACTTCAACTCCTGGAACATCTCATATGCTCCATGACGTTCAAAACGCCTTTGTAGTCCTCCTTCCAAGCTATACAACATGGCACACTGCACTACTGAGTAGTCATCCGAACGCGACTGCCAGGCGTTCATAACGTCCACAGAGGCCGGAGCGGGGGGTTCACCTAGCGGTGCATTTAGGACATAAACCTTTTGGGCAGCTGTGAGGATGATCCTCAGATTGCGGAGCCAGTCCACAAAGTTGCTCCCATCATCTTTCAGCTTAGTTTTCTCTAGGAACGCATTAAAATTCAGGGGAGCTACTGCGCGAGCCATCTACAACAAAAGATTTGCAAAGACATCTTAGACTATTGTTCATGATAAGTGAGTTTTAACTAATCAAATTACTTATAACTCCCACTCAAATTGACATCCCTCTGGTCATCCGAGCGTGACATGATCCAAATCCACCAACCCAAGTCCGATCATCACGTGAGATGAGGTGGTGTCAATGGTGAACATCTTCATGTTGATCATATCTACTATATGACTCATGCTCGACCTTTCGGTCTTGCGTGTTCCGAGGCCATGTCTGTACATGCTAGGCTCATCAAGTCTAACCCGAGTGTTCTGCATGTGCAAAACTGGCTTGCACCCGTTGTATGCGAACGTAGAGTCTATCACACCCGATCATCACGTGGTGCTTCGAAACGACGAACCTTCGCAACGGCACACACTCGGGGGGAACACAATTTTATCTTGAAATTTTAGTGAGGGATCATCTTATAATGCTACCGTCGTCCTAAGCAAAATAAGATGCATAAAAGGATTAACATCACATGCAAATCATAAGTGACATGATATGGCCATCAACTCGTGCTTTTGATCTCCATCTCCAAAGCACCGGCATGATCTCCATCGTCACCGGCGTAACACCATGATCCCCATCATCATGATCTCCATCATCGTGTCGCCATCGGGGTTGTCGCGCGCCCACCATGCTCTTACTACTATTGCTACCGTTTAGCGATAAAGTAAAGCATTACATAGCGCTTGATGATTGACACGCAGGTCATACAAAAATTAAAGACAACCCTATGGCTCCTGCCGGTTGCCGTATACATCGACATGCAAGTCGATATTAACTATTACAACATGATCATCTCATACATCAAATATATCTCATCATGTCATTGGCCATATCATATCACATACATACCCTGCAAAAACAAGTTAGACGTCCTCTAATTTGTTGTTGCATGTTTTACGTGGCTGCTATGGGTATCTAGCAAGAACGCTTCTTACCTACGCAAAGCCACAACGGTGATATTTAAGTTGCTATTTAACCTTCTACAAGGACCGCCTATGTCTATTCCGATTCAACTAAGATAGGAGAGACAGACACCCGCCAGCCATCTTATGCAACAAAAGTCGCATGTCTGTCGATGGAACCGGTCTCATGTACGTGGACATGTAAAGTTGGTCCGGGCCGCTTCATCCCATAATACCGCTGAATCAAGAAAGACCAAGGAGGGAAGCAATCTAAACATCAACGCCCACAAACCCCTTTGTGTTCTACTCGTGAAAGCATCTACGCAAGAACCTAGCTCATGATGCCACTGTTGGGGAACGTTGCATGGGAAACAAAAAAATTTCCTACGCTCACCAAGATCAATCTAGGAGATGCATCTACGAGGGGAGAGTTGGATCCACATACCCTTGTAGATCGCTAAGCGGAAGCGTTCAAGAACGCGGTTGATGGAGTCGTACTCGCCGCGATTCAGATCGCCGAAGATCCTAGCACCGAACGGACGGTGCCTCCGCGTTCTTCACACGTACAGCTCGGGGACGTCTCCTCCTTCTTGATCCAGCAAGGGGGAAGGAGAAGTTGACGGAGAAACCCAGCAGCACGACGGCGTGGTGGAGATGGTGGTGTAGGAATTCCAGCAGGGCTTCGCCAAGCACTGCAAACTGGATGAAGATATTCGTGGGAGAGGGAGGGCAGCGCCGAGGCACGAACGTGTGTGGCTGCCCTCCCTCTGCCTCTCTTTATATAGGGGGAAGAGAGGGGAGGGGGCGCCCTAGGGTTTCCCCTCAGGGGCGGCGGCCAAGGGGAGATGGGAGGGGCGGCGGCCCAGGGGCTAGGGTTTCCCCCCCCCCCCCCAGGCGCCTTGCCCCCCAAGCCAAGGGGTGCGGCTGCCCTAGGTGGGGGGCCAGCCCCCATGCGCAGGTGGAGAGGGCCCAAGGAGGGGCGCACAGCCCCATGAGGGCTGTTGCGTCTCCCACTTATGGCCCATAGGGCCCGCAACACTTGCCGGGACCCCCCGAAACCCCTTTCGGTCATCCGACGACTCCCCGGTGCTCCCCGGAACACTTCCGGACTCCGATCACTCTCATCCTATATATCAATCTTCGTCCCCGGACCATTCCGGAGACCCTCGTCACGTCCGGGATCTCATCCGGGACTCCGAACAACCTTCGGTTACCATGCACTGTTCTCACTAACAACCCTAGCGTCACCGAACCTTAAGTGTGTAGACCCTGCGGGTTCGGAAACTATGCAGACATGACCGAGACACTCCCAGGTCAATAACCAATAGCGGGATCTGGATACCCATATTGGTTCCCACACGTTCCTCGATGATCTCATCGGATGAACCACGATGTCAAGGATTCAGGCAATCCCGTATACAGTTCCCTTTGTCTCGTCGGTATGTTACTTGCCCGAGATTCGATCGTCGGTATCTCTATACCTAGTTCAATCTCGTTACCGGCAAGTCTCTTTACTCGTTCCGTAATACATAATCCCGTGACCAACTACTTAGTCACTTTGAGCTCATTGAGATGACGTATTACCGAGTGGGCCCGGAGATACCTCTCCGTCACACGGAGTGACAAATCCCAGTCTCGATCCATGTCAACTCAACAGACACCTTCGGAGATACCTGTATAGTACCTTTATAGTCACCCAGTTATGTTGCGACGTTTGGCACACACAAGGCACTCCTACGGTGTCAGTGAGTTACATGATCTCATGGTCATAGGAACTTATACTTGACATGCAGAAAACTATAGCGATAACTGACACGATCAAAAGCTATGTTTAACGTTTGGGTCTCGTCCATCACATCATTCTCCTAATGATGTGATCCCGTTATCAAATGACAACTCATGTCTATGACCTGGAAACCGCGGTCATCTTTGATCAACGAGCCAGTCCTGAAGAGGCTTACCAGGGACACAAAGTTTGTCTATTTATCCACACATGTATTTAAGTTTCCAATCAATACAATTATAGCATGGATAATAAACGATTATCATGAACAAGGAAATATAATAATAACTCTTTTATTATTGCCTCTAGGGCATATTTCCAACACTCGCGCCCCCCACCACCCGCCACGCGCCGCCCCCTCCACTCTCTCCGCTCGCCGTCATCGCCTTCGCGCGGGGAGGACGTCCAGGAGGTCCGCGCGGGCCGGCTTCGTCAACTCCACCAGGAGAGGAGGCCCCACGTCCACCAGGAGAGGAGGCCCGCGACCTCCCCGTCGTCTATCCCCGCCTCCCCCAAGCTCGCCGTCTCCGTCCTCCGTCGTCTCCGCTTCGGCCACCACTGCCTCAGGTAACCCTCCTCCCTCTGTCTCTCTTCTCCTCTCTTCCTCCTCTCCTCCCTCCCGGCCATGCCCTCTTCTTCTCTCTTTTGCTAGGTTTAGATCAAATCCCTCTCGAATTTAGGTCAAATTAGGTTCAAACTTGCTTGCTGGAGGTTAACTAGGTCAAATTAATTAACTGCTAGGGATTAATTAGGTTAGCTAGGTCAAATCCCTCTTGAATTAATTAACTAGGTTAACTAGGTCAAATTAGCAGTTAATTTAGTCTGAATCTGAACTTGTGTTGCTGTTGCATCTGATCTCAGTGCTAATTAGATGCCCAAGTTAGATGATATCGGTTGTTTGGTCAACAAGTTTACTTTTCCATGTTCGCATATTTGACCATCTGCTAACGAAGCAGTCGTCATTTTATTCTATTTTATTTATACTATAATCGTGAGGAGAGCGTAGGATGCTGTTGATTGCAAGTATACTAGTATAACATAACAAAGACGCATAGAAATTCTCTTTCGTCTAGATTCTATAGCATTCCTGGTTTAAACAATGTATGTCAATCAGCGGGGAAGGCATGAGCATTGGAATGGATAAAACTTTGTCAACTTCTCAGCTGATGGTAGGTATCTACTAGAGTACATGATTGACCTGTTCTCCAGGGAGCTACTGTAATTTCTTTTTTCTTGAGCCCTGGATAACCTATATATGTTTTCTTTACCGTGTGTATGAAACTTAGTAGCAGTACCCTTTTATCTGCATCTGTTAGCCACTATTAAAATTGGTAAGTGGACATCCCTAAGATCTCAACTTGGGCATGGGGGTTAACAAAGCTGCATGGTCCAAATGTGGTCATTGCTGAAAACCTGGGTGAAAAATAGTGCACTCTTTGACTAATAGTGGACATTAACAATAGTACAACTAAGATTGAATAGAGCTATTATCATACTAGCATTTGGTGTCCTTGTCAATATCTGCTCTCCTTGTTCTTGAACGGAGGAAAGCAGAGGGATGTTAGTTTGTTAGGCCGGTCTGTCATGCATTTGTGTCTCAGACAGCAACCCTACCCTACACTACACTACACAACACAGTGCTGCATGCAAAATTTGATCTTGTGACAATGGCATGGCATGGCATGCAGCAGTTGAACTGAACTTGGCAAGATGATGATGGTGATGTCCAGTGTCTGTCCACTGCATGGGAGGCAATGGAGGCAACAGTAAATCCAAGGATGTGGATTTTGCTGCTCCTCAACATTCAACAAGTTGTTACATATCTAATCTACCAATCTACTCAAGCACACACCCTTTCCATCTCATCTCATCTCATCAGCAGCACCAAAGTTACTGTTGCTGCTAATTGTTTAACAATCAGGGTGCATGTGGTGGCTGTGACCACAGGGGGTGAGGTTTGAGATGTAGAATTGGGGGACACATGGGGGTTGGGTCAATCATGATGGAGGATTCCATCCATCCATGCAGCACATGCTTAAGCTAGCCGCTCCTGAATCAGTGAGACACTTGCCATAGCCTGCTTGCACTAGATTAATCTCTCTTTGTGTGTATGTGGCAGTTGAGTTGGAAGAACTATAGATACATGATGCATGCACCTACCTATATTTTACCCTAGGTATCCCTGTGTTCATACACTGGAAGATCTCAATCCCTTTTGTTTATTTACAGTACCTGCAGCCATGTATTTTGGTAGTAGTAGTTTTGGTAGGTTAATACATACATACATGCAGATATATCTCTCCATCAGTTGGTTCTTGTTTTGGTAGTAGTAGTTTGCTTTGCTTATCCATGAGTATCAGTCAATTGGTGAACCTGGAGCAGCTTTTTGCTGGGTTTTGTCTCCGACCATCGTGTCGTGATGATTTTGCAGGTACCCCGAGAGGCCCTTGAGTTTGCTGGAATGTCGATTAACTTCCGTTCCGGCAAATTCGGGTACTCCATATGTCCTATTTTCAGCAAAGGTCATGCTGAAATTTTCCGTTAATTTTAGCATGACTTTGCTAAAAATAAGACATATGGGGTACTTGTGACTAATGCATGGGCCTGGGTATCTTAGTACTTAATTAAGTAGGATCAACTGCCCCTTTATTCTTGCTGCATTAAACCATAGGCGGCAATAGAGCCAAGTGATTAGGCCCAACTTAGAATTCTCCTTCCCAGCTTAGCTTTTAAAATGCCTCGGTGTCGACAAACCATAAATTATAAAACCTTGGCTTTTAGGGTGCCTCGGTGTCGATAAAAACCGAAATGATGAAAGCTTAGGCTTTTAGGGTGCCTCGGTGTCGAGAAACCCTAAATGATAAAAGCTTAGCTTTTAGGATGCCTCGGTGTCGACAAACCCTAAATGATGAGACCATGATCTTGTTCCTTCACAATAACCAACTTTTTGACCAAACTTTTTTTCTATTTAGAGAGAAACATGGCCCACAACGATGAGGTCGGCGGTTCGGGCGGCAAGGCATTCTGGGAGCTGTCCCAGGAGATGGAGGAACAACCTCACTTCTATGAGGACGCCGCGAAAGACACCGATCCTGACACCACTGATGGTGCCTCCGGGGATGACCCCACTGATGGTGCCGTCGGGGATGACACCACTGATGGTGCCGCCGAGGATGCCACCACTGATGATGGCGGCGCACGCATAGATGGCAGCCAACCAAAGAGGCAACGGATGGACCGGCGCCCGACCGTGCTCCGCACCGTCAAGGAGGAATTTACTGAAGTGGACACCGACGGGAATCCAACGGCGCCCAAACAAATAGTCAAGGGGTACTCGGTTCAGCTCGGGTGCATTCTCCGGAGCACCATCTCGATCAACACCGAGAACCGAAGGCATAAGGACCGAGGGAATTTGCGCAACCTCCTCTTCACGAAGCTGCACGAACGATACAAGTTCCCCGTTGAATTTGAAAACACAAGCCTCACAGGGAATAAAGTGAACAATGTCGCCCTCACGAGGATGAGCACGGCCCTGTCTACTTGGAAAAGCACGGTGAAGAAAATAATTGACAAAGGTTTTAGTTATGAGAAGATCAAGGAGAAAAATCCTTCGATCACCGAAGATGACTACAAGGAGTTAAAGATCAAGTGCGAGAGCACCGCAACCTCCGAATCAAGTCAGTGGGGGAAAGAAATGCGGCAGTTGAACTTAGGGGAACACTCACTCGGTCCCGGCGGTTACAGAGTGGCGGAGCCTATATGGGACAAGGAGGACGCGGAGCGTGCCGAGCAAGGCCTACCGCCCCTCTTCGATAAATACGGTGACAAGCAGACCAGGAACTTTGTCAGGGCCTGGTACAAGGAGGACCCGGTAACAAAGGAGCTCACCACGGATCCGAAGACAAGGGCCCTTGAGCTTGTTCTGGTAAGGAATACACCCCCGCGTAATTAGCTCCATATGGTTGCATTCTAATTAATGAAGCCAAATTTCTAAATGGTTCACATTCCTTCCACAGGCGACTGAAAGCATTAGCGCGGGGTCGACTCAGAGCACCCCTTGGGACACCTTTCTAAATAGGGCGTTGAATGTAATGAAAAAGGATAAGCTCAGTAAGCCGTCGTCAGCTGGTCGTGTGGCCGGCAAAGGCTTGTCCACAAAATGGTCGTCATACTATAACGCTGGTGGACGAAAGGAGAAAAAGACCAGCTCGGAAAGCCAAGCGCGCGAGGTTCAAGAACTCAAGGCACAAGTGGCGCGGATTCCGGAGATTGTCCAAGAGCAACTGCAACAACAACTGGGATCGACGCTCACCGGCATTATGCCTACCTTGATTCAGGGGCTGACGACGTGGATTGCGGGCGGCCAACAGGGGCCGCCCCCGATTCCTAGCTTCACGGCCAGCAACTCGCAGAACGCGCAGGCGGGGCCATTGGTGTCTCCGGCGGAGGCAGCATTGGTGTCTCCGACGCCGGCACGGGCATTGCACCTTAATGCACTCGGGTGTATGTCAGTCGACACCTCTGCAGCAAGCGGCCCCTCCGTCAATTGCACGCCCGCCATTGGCGGTGCCTCGACATTAGCCGAGCTCGACGCCATCATCACGATAACTAATTAAGCCTCTCGGCTGAGGACTTCATCTCCTTGCCTTTGACTTGGCATCCCTCACGCCCTGCATGTTTTCGCAGGGCGCCGCCGACATTCCGTGCACTCTCCTGCACTTTGTGAACGACGAGTTGGTCGATGTCGCTAAGGGCAGAATCGTTCAACCGGGCAACCCCATGTCCCACGGTAATCCGATGCCACCCACCGTGTATAGGGTTCAACTGGTTCGGGTGCTGCCAGGCTGCAACGAGTTGTTACCTCCGATTCGACCCGCCGGGGCCGACGAAGATGATGTGATGACCCTCAGCGCCTGCCTAAGCTGGCCCCTGCTTTGGCTGAAGAGCCAGATTCGTTTGGGTGCAGGGGACACCACCCCAAAGACAACACCGCCAGTCTTGACGGCGCCAAGCCATGGCAAGACCGCCGCAACGCTGCCGGACATCCCTATGGCACAGGATCCGAACATGCATATGGCACAAGATCCGGACGACGACGACGACGACGACGACGGTACATTTGCCAACATCGATAAGTACTTTGCCGATCATGGGTATGATGGAAAATTCATGGGGCCTCCTTCTCAAGAACCCAACCCTACAAAAGACGATCGTGATCTAGCTGGTACCGCGGAGAAACCAAGTTGCAACAGGCGTCGTCTGGCGTTTAGTTCTCAGGAGACGCCTCCAGCTGCCGACTTCACCGAGCCTCAGATAGCCGAGGTGCGAAATATTATCAGCCCCAACACACTCAAGAAGGCGGCCTGTGAGCAGAACTCGGTCCCATTACAGGAGAAGAAGAAGCCATGGAAAAGAAAGAGTAACAAGGGTGCGAGCCAGCCGGCACCGAGTACGATCCGTGCTCAGGATGGGCCACCTTCACCTAAGGATATAATGAGGAGGGTGCATGTGGCGGGTAGGCCGATGCTACCGACTAATATGCTCAATGCTGCAACCGGTGCTATGCGGAGTCTGCATGACAATGTTCTTTCTTTGGAGAAGCGGCGTCTCAAAGAGAAGGATGTGGCATACCCGGTTTTCGCGGCCAAGGTGCCAGAGGGCAAGGGCTTTGTGGATAACTCCATCGGGGCTACGATCGTCCTGCGGTTTGATGACATCTTCGCTATGTTTAACCTTCATCTGCTGCACTACACCTTCGTTCGGCTATTTTCGCTGAGTATGGAGATGCGGATCATTAGAGACAAGACCCGAAACATCGTGATAGTCGACCCCTTCTACATGCGTGCCAAGATCTTGGGCAGCGCTGGGGACCGGCAAGTCGCGAGTTCTCACCCTCGAAGGCGTCATTCTGGCAAACCGAGATAAGGATAACTTCCTCGTGCCTTACTTTCCCGAGTAAGTCGTCCCCTCAACCGCCCCGTAACATATGATTTCTTAGATTTTGGTCGTTTTTCTTTTAACATTCCGTGTTTTGTGCAGTGACACACATTGCACACTCATCCTCCTAAGCCCAAAATATTCCATGGCCACGTATTTCGACTCGGACCGTCAGTCGAAGGTAGACTACACAAATGTCAAGAAAGTTCTTGATGATATTCTCCCCGGCTTCGCCAAATCTGGAGGCACCTTCACCAGGACAGTTCGTAAGTACGGCAAGCACGTGTTCACCCATAATACGACGTTGTGCTGCGTCAAGCAGCCGCCTGGCGATCAGAAGGGTGCCTACTACGCCATCCATCACATGCGGGCGATCGTACGGGACCATCATCACCTTCTGCTACCAGATAAACTCAAAGATTGGGCCGCGAGCTTGTCGGCAATCCAGGACGCGGACATCAGACAAGAATTCTTTCGCATCCAGTCAGAGTTTGCGAAAATCATCCATCAAGATGTCCTTCGTACCTCGGGGCAGTTCTACCTCAGAAATCAACCGTCCAACAGTGACATAGACACAATGCTACAAATGTAGGCTGACAACGCCCGCGATTTCATGACTCCCACGATAGACGGCGGCTTCATCCACGCTCTGGTCCCTTGAGTCGAGTCGAAAGTAGTGATGCTATGTCTAGTTCTCAAACATCGATTGGCTCATGTTGTAATTAAACTTTAATGAACTTGTATGTCTCTTTGGTTTGGACAGTCGTTCAACTTAGATGTAATCGATGCTATTAATGTCTTGCTTTTCTCTTCCGATCCTTTTGTTGCATACTTATATATTGCTTATGTATTGTCTGTGAATTGGTACTAACGTTTCGTTTGGCTAGAGCGTAGCGATGCCGTCGTATGTTGTGTACAAGGGTAAGGTTCCCGGAGTCTACGATGACTGGGAGGAGTGTCGGAGACAGGTTCACCGTTTCAGCGGTAACAGTTACAAAGGGTACACCACTAGGGCGGAGGCGGAATCTAGATACGCGCGCTATCTAGCGGGAGAGAGGAGGGAGCGTTGGAGGAACCGGATGAAGACGAGTTTCATCGCGATGATGCTCATCGTGATGACCGCAGCTCTCTTCTATGTGATGGTAGTTTAGATGATCGATATCGACTTGTAATGTGAAGACAAACTCGCTACTCGCGGTCTCGAGACTTGTAATATAATGTTCTATCTTTGTTCGGTCTTTTGAATTCGAAGACTAATATGATGAATTGTATTCGGAGACTAACCTTCTATTGTATTCGATGAATCTGGTGTTGCTATCTAGTGTTGTCTAAATTCAGTCCAATAATATATTTTGTATCCTGCGAAAATATCAGAAAAGAAAAAAAAATCCCTAATACTCATACTAGTGACGCACCACTCAGGATACTAATGGCGCACTGTCCAGATGATACGAATGGCGCATCACCCATCAGTGCGCCATTAGTATGCCAAAGCACATGGGTACATATGGTCCCTGGGAGGCATACTAATGATGCACATAGGGACATACTAATGGCGCACTGCCTGGTGCGCCATTAGTGCACCAGATACTAATGGCGCACCAGGGGTGCGCCATTATAAAAAAAATCTAATGTTGTGGTGCTAGTGGCGCACCACTAGTGCGCCATTAGTAGGCAAAAGTGGTGCGCCACTAGCATGCCTTTTCCTAGTAGTGGCAAGTGGAGAACCACAAAAGGGTCCATTCCCATGAAGAACTTGAACCACACGCCTACACAACTCTTCTATTTCAGGGGTAAATCCCAATGCATCAAAACTAACACGGGACCTCAGTTTCTGAATCTCCATGGGTAGCCCATATTTTCAAGCCAGGCACCCGTTTTATTGAGATGAAGGACCATGTACAAAAAAGCATTCCATCACATATATCTGCACAAATCTAAAACCTACACAAACATCATACATAATTTGTTCAAACAACACTCTTGAATTTGCCTCGCCAAATATGCACACAACCGAAATCAAACGAGATGAAAAATTCCCACCCTTGTCGATGTGATCTCACCAGTGGAAGTGAGACTCGAATTGGTTCCTGACGACATTATACATCAGCATCGGGTAGAACAACATCGACCGCTCCGTGCTTATTCGCACCAAAAGCTGTCCGCACTGTTAGAAGGGAGAGAGGGATTTGGTGGAATAGTTGTTGTATTGCTTGAGCCTCATGGGCATATATATAGGAGTACATGGTCATCTTGAAGTACAAGGCAAGATAGAATAATATCCTACGCTATCCTAGCTTTCCTAATAATCACCATACTCAACATCCCCCCGCAGTCACAACGGTAGTGACGCAGATGGTGAGACTGGAGAAGAATCCGAAGGCAAGCCGACAGACACTCCCCCACAGTCGTAACGGTCGAACGCATCGCGAAAGTCGTGGCTGGAGTGGAAATCGACGAGGTTGCTCAAGCAAGGCGGTAGCCCTTTGTGCCTTGTGTCGATGTGGCCGAGAGCGTATAGTGGTGTAGCTGTGGTCGAGGTAGCCGTGCGAAGAATTACGTGGTCGATGTCGAGTCGGGGTAGCCGTTGTCGAGGGAGTCATCGTGGAGCCGTGGGCACAAGGAGGCGCCGAGTTAGTCATGGGCGCAGTGAGGTCGAGGTAGTGGTGCGCCGGGAAGAAGATGATGTTGACGAGGTGTCGCGCCGGGTTTGCCAAACCCAGGGACACGTCTTAGATGAAGGCACAAGTCGGTGTTGCCAGCATCGGGCATGCGTAGACGGACGAAGACGAAGTTGACGAAGCGCCACACCAGGCTTGCCAGGTTCGGGGACACGTCGTGGACGAAGGCACGCGGCGGTGTTGCCAGCACCGAGCATGCGTAGACTGGGACCTGCACGAGTTGTACGCCATGTCAAAGAAGTCGAAGATGCCAGATGAGAAGGACTCAACGACAGTTGCGGCGTCAATCGGAGCGGGGCCGATGTCGCCCGCGGTTGTCGGAGTAGACGAAGCGGTCAGGGTAGATGACGGCGACGCTGGCAACGGGCTGATGCGGGATGAAGACGAAGGAGGTGGACGGGCGGTGGCGGCTACAAGGGTAGCAACGGCAACGACCGAAGAAGAGTTGCGGCGGCGGCTAGGTTAGGAGCACGGCGGCGATGCTCGAAGTAGGAGAGGAACCCGACAGCGCGACGAAGACCGGCGCGGATGGTGGCGTTCCCACGCCCAGGGAGATGGCGCGGCGCATACCACGGGAAGTCGACGCGCGGGGACGGCAAAATGGACCGCGGGCCGCGGCACTACGGCCCGAAGGGGCGACGTAGCGGCGGCTGGTATGTCGGTGCGACGGCGGAATACCTCGGGGCGGCGGCAGGGACCGCGGCGCTACGGCCCGAAGGAGCGGCGGAGCGCGGGTCGGTGCAACCGTGGGGACGGCCTTGGAACGGCGGCGTGGACCACGTGCGATGCTCGCTACGGCCCGACGAGACGACGCAGAGGCGGCGTGAGGGTCGGCGCAGCCACGGGGACGACCTGGAGCGGACGCATCGGCGTAGCGGTGCACCGCGGGCCGCGGCACAACGACTCGGAGGGGCGATGCAGCGATGACATGGATGTGTAGCCGCGATGAGAACCACGGGGCGGCGGCGCTGCGGGCCGAAGGGGCGACACAGCGGCAACACGTTGGTCGATTGATGGAGGAGCGCGCTGAACTCGGGGACGATCTTCACGGGACCTGCAGAGGCGCGAGCAACCGACGGGCCAGGTCGGTCGCGGGGTGTAGATGAGGCGGATCACGACGGCGAGCAGGTGATCAAGTCGATCGCGCGCGAGGTCGGGGACGCCGCTCGGTGGAGGCGGGGTGGCGGCGGGGTCCGAGATGAAGCCGGCGAGGACGAACGGCGTGGGATGTCGTGCAACCGGCACCCGGGCGGCCAAAGCAGTGCCTGGGCAGCGAGGCCCTGAGCGACCAACATAGTAGCGGCGCCCGAGTTGAGACGGTCGACGAGTCTGACGCTGCCGGAGACGAGGCCGGTGAGGTAGACCGCATGGCTACCGTGCAGACGCGGCGGAGGCGGGTGGCGTGGATAGATGGATGGGCTAGCGCTCATACGACGGCTATGATTGGCCGACGCATGGCGCGAGGTCGCCGGGTCGGGGCGATGCAGGTGTCCGGTCGAAGCAGGGCGGTAACGGCCGGCGCAGGGCGACGGGTGGGTCGGCGCAAGGACAACGGCCTTGAGGGGCCGCCTGTCGCGCGAGACCGCCGGGTCGGTGAAGTAGCCGGCCAGTCGCGCCGGTGTCGTAGTAGAGGTGCACGGATATCGACGGCGGCAGTGGGTGGCGCAAACCGGTTTTAGATCGGAAAACCAAAAAATAAACGCCGATCAAAGCGACCGGCGAGAGAGAGAGAACCCGGAGCAAGGGCTCGGAAAAAGACTCTCTAGGGTAGCCGGTCAACACGACCGGTAGACGAACCCTAGGTACGGGCGGCGCGGTCCCCGGCGGCGGTCATGGAGGCCGACCGCCCTGGGGCGGCACGTGGGTGCGGAAGCGAAGGCGGCGGCTAGGGTTTAGAACTTTAGATCGGTTAGGTTGATACCATGTTAAAAGGGAAAAAGGAATTTGATGAAATAGTTGTTGTATTGCTTGAGCCTTATAGACATATAGGACTACATGATCATCTTAAAGTACAAGTTAAGGTAGAATAGTATCCTACGCTATCCTAGCTTTTCTAATAATCGCCGTACTCAACACGCACCATCTTCCTCCTCCGCCGCTGCAACGAAACCGCCATCCTTGCCACACAGCTTCAGCTGCCAACCGTCGACGATGTCATCCCCCCGACGCAACTGCAGCTCCCCTGCCCATCGACCACCACACCTCCACCTATGCCACCCGAATCACCGGGAAGCAGCAGGAGGGCGGGCGCGTGGAGGCTATGGCGTCGTGGGTCGACGATGAGGGCTCAATGGAGGAGGGGTGAAGAGAGGAGGGCGATGCGGCGGCGGGTGTGGGAACTGGCCGGGGATTTGGCACGGGAAAGAATGAGGGAAGGAAGGTAGCGTGCGTCGCCAGAGACCCAGAGTTGATGCGTTGGTGAGCGGCTGTCCTTTTCTTTCTTCTGAACGAAGTACGTAACGAGGAAGGGATGGGGATGGAGCTCCTGCCCAAGCCGTTCGCTAGCTCGTTTTGAATTATTATTTTTTTGTCATACATGGGATGACATGGAGATCGTGAGGAGGCGCCATAGTGGCGACGGTTAATGGGTTTGATCCCCTACACGTCGGGTGGGGCAAATGTGCAACGAAAATCCTACATCTACGTACACTAACGTAAAGTTTTACGTAAACTACCAAACAAACTCTCTACCCCCCCTGATTTGAGGGGGGTGGGCCCCTTCCTCCCCCAAGCTCCAATCACAAATCCTCATGATGTTGATTACGTTAATCCCGTAGCTATTGTTACGTAGATGTAGCATTACTCAATGTGCAATATCATCAGTATTCGTGGTTGGAAGGAGAACACGGGATAAATTAGGACAACCTCCCTCTGTATCTTGGGGCTAACCAGCAGTATCACTCATTCCGATGCCCTTCATTCCAACAATACTTTGGAAAGTTTCTGGTCAAGGGCGCCCACGGCTAATTAGCGAGCCACAAGGATGCACTACTGAAAGTCCTATTGTCTTCTGAAGATAGAAAGACAGGATGTCCAAGTTACAATATATAAACACAGACATGTGATTGTGTGGTTTCCGGAGCACATGCACCAGTCAGCATAATTTAGTTATTTGTACTGCATATTTGGTTTCCGAAGTTACTGTCTCCTAGTCTTAACATGTGATCGACTTCCATCTCCTGTCAAGACATAAATAGTGGGTGGTAGGCTGTTTGCTATAGCCTTTGATTTGTAACTATACCAATTATATTAATTACTCACTTGTCTATATATATATATATATATATACACTCATTCAGTCAATTATCTCACATTCACCTTCTTCACTCTGTCAATGTCATTGTACTCCATATTGAGTATTGACAACGATGAGGTTAATGAATGAGCAATTCCCAATACCGTGTTGATAGAGAAGCGTAGGCGTATATGCTTAACTTGAAGGACAGCGAGACAACTGAGCTTTGAGAATAGAAGGCATCGGGAAGAAAATTTAGAGCCATACAGAACTCCATGGTAGGTTAATTGTACGTGAAGGGTTCTTTCTCTTGCTGTAAACTTCAGTTCAGGGTTCTGTAGGGTTTTAGGTGTCGAAAGTTTCAGTTTCGACAGTAGCCATTTTGATTTCAGTTTCGTCAGAAATAAACCGAGCTCCGACACGGGCGTAGCTAGCTAGATTTGGGGCGCCCTGACCCAATCATGGGATGGCACGATGGAATGGTCATGGCGCCATGAATGAAGACAAAAGGGGAGTGCTGGGATTTGCTAGTTTTTCATTTTCGGTTGGAGTATGTAACGACTGAATAAAAGCAGAGAAACAGAAAAGCTGTAAGCAGTTCGCAGCGCAAAACCTCCCTCCCCCTCTCTCTCTCTGGTGCTCACTCTTCCATCCACATCTTCGGTGACCACCCGAGTTACTCAAGGGCGGGGTTCGTCTGACAATACTTTCCATGTCTTTCATCACACACTAGTAGACAAAGGGTCATCAGACCCGGTTCGTTTGGGCCTTTAGCCCCGGTTCCTGAACCGGGACAAGAGTGTCGGTACTAATGCTCTGACCCTTTAGTCCCAGTTCAATCCAGAACCGGGGCAGATAGGTGTCCACGTGGCCTGTGCGCCGAGCCCAGGCAGGAGGGGCTTTGGTCCCGGTTGATGGTACCAACCGGGACCAAAAGGCATCCACGCGTCAGCATTTCTGTGGCTGTGATTTTTGTTTTTTTTTGAAAGGGGAGGGGGGGTTGGAGGTTTTGGGGGGTTAATTTAGGTGTTTCATATTGTGTTAGCTAGCTAATTAATAGAGAGAAGTGTCGT
>LR738713.1:756943184-757032389 GCA_902687465.1 Secale cereale | reverse complement strand
ATATATATATATATATATATGCATACAGAGAGAAGTAATTAATATCGACCACCTCTCCTTCTCGGAGAGATTGGTCGAACAACAAGTTCTCGTATATCGATCTATCCGACACTACCGGGTACATATATACAATAATTATCTCTTGCAAATATAATCTCCTATAGGATGGACGCATGGTCCACATAGTATTCTCCGTCTGGCACGATCACGTGTTCAAGGAAGAATGCCGCCAATTCCTCTTGAATTGCTCGCAGACGATCTGGTGCTAGGAGTTCATCCCGCATCCGAAACATCTAATTTGAAGTAGGGGGTCAATACATGAAATGATGCTATAAATTTGTGAATATTATTAATTGCTTACGCACTTCAAATTCTGCTTCAGAGTAGCCCCGCTCATAGGTCGTGTGGCGGATGGACTCGCAAATGTAGTATCCACAGTAATTATTCCCGGGTTCCTGCCACAAGCACTTTACAAGAAATAGAGGTCAATCAAACTGATAAGCAAGAATGCCAAATTGGTATTGATGAAACTAGCATTTGAATCAAGATATAGGAGATGCGCGCGCGGAACATGCTACTATATAGTACTTACTTTCGGGTATCTAAATTCTAGCTTCTTCGGCAGTTCCGGAGCTTTTTTGGTGAATTTTCTCCAAACCCTGCCAGACAAAGAAAACAATTAGTTGATATCAGAAATGAAGTTGCTGATATGCATGGTGGATAATATTGATCGATTTAACTTACCTGACGAGCATTTGAGTCATGTTCGCATACTCCTCGGGATCTTTACGTTTAGAGTCCAAGACAGTTACTACTCCCTTCTCAAGCTTAATCTCTAAGAGAATATAGTGGAAGCTGCGCACGCATGCATGAACTCATCAATTACATCACTATAACCTTGACTAATATATAAGGAAAACCAAATATGCACAAGACAGTAACACTCACTTGAAGTTGTAAGGAAAGAGTATTATATCTTTGTTTTCATTTACCACCAACGATCGTAGCAAGTTGGTCTCGGTATCATCGGGACACAATTTAACCTCGGTTGCATCTATGAGGTATGTGTTAATGAACCCAATATCACCTACTTGTCTTTTCTTCAATTCTATGATCTTCAATCTGCATAATATAGTGAGGATAATTATAAATACATGCAATGAAGATCAGCTATATAAAGAGACTTAATGACAGAAGTAGTACTACTTACAGACAGTAGCAGGTGACCGTTGTTTTATCGAGGGCCAATTGATTGAAAAACTGATAGAACTCCTCAAATGGAACAGGCAACAGTTCAATTCCAACGAGGTCATGCTCGGGTTTAACTCTCAAATACAAGCTATCCCTCCCCCCAGACTCTCTGCAGATTTTCAAGTACCAATCATGCAATCTTCGCATATTCGTTGATAGAGATCTTTCATTTTTGACGAGAGGCTTTTTTTACTCGTATCTTTCTATCTGCACGTCCAAGAAATCATAGTGTACATCGTCGGACACGTAATCTGCAAGATTGGTATAACCGGGCACCATCCTCGGATCATTAGCGACCATGTCGCTAGACACCTTGAGCGGGGGGCACGATTGGTCCGCTTGTTCGCCGAGCTAGGCAATTTGTTTCCCAGCTCGTCCTTCTGCTAACCTTTGATCACTTTTAGTACTTCTCGACCGCTTCGCTTCTTGAAATGTCTTTTGAATCATGCAGTCATAGTTGCCCTTCGGCTTACTTTTCGCTGGTTGCTTCAGGGCAGCAAGAGTGCGCTTTGCTTTCACCGCATCTATCTTCTCCTCCGGAGGTGGATGTGTCTGTGCTTTCAAACCTTCAAGCCAGTCCTTCACTTCGCCTTGAGCTATCTGTTGGGGAACGTTGCATGGGAAACAAAAATTTTCCTACGCTCACCAAGATCAATCTAGGAGATGCATCTACGAGAGGAGAGTTGGATCCACATACCCTTGTAGATCGCTAAGCGGAAGCGTTCAAGAACGCGGTTGATGGAGTCGTACTCGCCGCGATTCAGATCGCCGAAGATCCTAGCACCGAACGGACGGTGCCTCCGCGTTCTTCACACGTGCAGCCCGGTGACGTCTCCCACGCCTTGATCCAGCAAGGAGAGAGGGAGAGGTTGGGGAAGACTCCATCCAACAGCAGCACGACGGCGTGGTGGTGGTGGAGGAGCGCGGGACTCCAGCAGGGCTTCGCCAAGCGCTGCAAGAGACGAGGAGGGAGAGGGGTAGGGCTGCGCCAAGAGGGAGACGTTCTCGTGTCGTCAAACAGCCCTAAAACCTCACATATATATAGGGGGAAGGGAGGGCTGCGCCCCCCTTTAGGGTTTCCCTCCCCTAGGGTGCGGCCAGCCCTAGATCCCATCTAGGGGGGCGGCCAAGGGGGAGAGAGGGGGAGGCGCACCACTATTGGGCCCTAGGGCCCAACTGCCTTAGGGTTTGCCCCCCTCCCCTCTTGGAGGCGCCCTGGGACTTGGTGGGGGGGCGCACCAGCCCCCTTGGGGCTGGTCCCCTCCCACACTTAGTCCACGTAGCCTTCTGGGGCTGGTGGCCCCACCTGGTGGACCCCCGGGACCCTCCCGGTGGTCCCGGTACATTACCGATATCGCCCGAAACTTTTCCGGTGACCAAAACAGGACTTCCCATATATGAATCTTTACCTCCGGACCATTCCGGAACTCCTCGTGACGTCCGGGATCTCATCCGGGACTCCGAACAACATTCGGTAACCGCGTACATGCTTTCCCTATAACCCTAGCGTCATCGAACCTTAAGTGTGTAGACCCTACGGGCTCGGGAACCATGTAGACATGACCGAGACAACTCTCCGGCCAATAACCAACAGCGGGATCTGGATACCCATGTTGGCTCCCACATGTTCCACGATGATCTCATCGGATGAACCACGATGTCAAGGATTCAATCAATCCCGTATACGATTCCCTTTGTCTATCGGTATAGCACTTGCCCGAGATTCGATCGTCGGTATACCGATACCTTGCTCAATCTCGTTACCGGCAAGTCTCTTTACTCGTTCCGTAACACATCATCCCGTGATCAACTCCTTGATCACACATTGTGCACATTATGATGATGTCCTACCGAGTGGGCCCAGAGATACCTCTCCGTCATACGGAGTGACAAATCCCAGTCTCGATTCGTGCCAACCCAACAGACACTTTCGGAGATACCTGTTGTGCACCTTTATAGCCACCCAGTTACGTTGTGACGTTTGGCACACCCAAAGCATTCCTACGGTATCTGGGAGTTGCACAATCTCATGGTCTAAGGAAAGGATACTTGACATATGAAAAGCTTTAGCATACGAACTACACGATCTGTGCTTGGCTTAGGATTGGGTCTTGTCCATCACATCATTCTCCTAATGATGTGATCCCATTATCAACGACATCCAATGTCCATGGTCAGGAAACCGTAACCATCTATTGATCAACGAGCTAGTCATCTAGAGGCTTACTAGGGACATGGTGTTTGTCTATGTATCCACACATGTATCTGAGTTTCCTATCAATACAATTCTAGCATGGATAATAAACGATTATCGTGAACAAGGAAATATAATAATAACCAATTTATTATTGCCTCTAGGGCATATTTCCAACAGTCTCCCACTTGCACTAGAGTCAATAATCTAGTTCACATCGCCATGTGATTAACACTCACAGGTCACATCGCCATGTGACTAACACCCAAGAGTTCACTAGAGTCAGTAATCTAGTTCACATCAATATGTGATTAATACTCAATGAGTTCTGGGTTTGATCATGTTATGCTTGTGAGAGAGGTTGTAGTCAACGGGTCTGCAACATTCAGATCCCTATGTTCTTCGCAAAAACTTATGTCATATTGTAGATGCTGCTATCACGTTCCACTTGGAGCTATTCCAAACTGTTGCTCCATTATACGTATCCGGTATCTCCACTTAGAGTTATCCGGATAGGTGTTAAGCTTGCATCGACGTAACTCTTTACGTCGAACTCTTTATCACCTCCATAACCGAGAAACATTTCCTTACTCCTCTAAGGATAATTTTGACCACTATCTAGTAATCCACTCCTGGATCACCTTTGTACCCTCTTGCCAGACATGTGGCAAGGCACACATCAGGTGCGGTACTTAGCATGGCATACCGTACAGAGCCTATGAAAAAAGCATAGGGGACGACCTTCGTCCTTCCTCTTCCTTCTGCCGTGGTCAAGTTTTGAGTCTTACTCAACTTCACACCTTACAACTCAGGTAAGAACTCCTTCTTTGACTGATCTATTTTGAACTCCTTCAAAATCATGTCAAAGGTGTGTGTTCTTTTGAAAGTATCATCAGGCGTCTTGATCTATCTGTATAGGTCTTGATGCCCAATATGTAAGCAGCTTTATCCAGGTCTTCCTTTGAAAAACTCATTTCAAACAACCCTTTATGCTTTCCAGAAATTCTACATCATTTCGGATCAACAATATGTCATTCACATATACTTATCAGAAATGTTGTAGTGCTCCCACTCACTTTATTGCAAATACAAGTTTCCAACAAACTTTGTATACCCAAAAACTTTGATCACTCCATCAAAGTGTATATTCCGACTCCGAGATGCTTGCTCTAGTCCATGGAAGGATCGCTGGAGCTAGCATATCTTTTAGCATCCTTAGGATCGACAAAACCTTTCTGATTGTATCACATACAACCTTTCCTTACGAAAACTGGTAAGGAAACTTGTTTTGTCATCCATCTGCCAGATTTCATAAATGCAGCTAATGCTAACATGATTCCGACGGACTTAAGCATCGCTACGGGTGAGAAAATCTCATCGTAGTCAACTCCTTGAACTTGTGGAAAACTCTTCGCCACAAGTCGAGCTTCATAGACGGTGACATTACCGTCCACACCCGTCTTAGTCTTAAAGATCCATTTGTCTAAATGGCTTGCCGATCATAGGGCAAGTCCACCAAAGTCCATACTTTGTTTTGATACATGGATCCTATCTCGGATTTATCGGCTTCTAACCATTTGTCGGAATATGGGCCCACCATCGCTTCTCCATAGTTCGTAGGTTCATTGTTGTTCAACAACATGACATCTAAGACAGGATCACCGTACCACTCAGGAGTAGTACATATCCTTGTCGACCTACGAGGATCGATAGCAACTTGATCTGGAGCTTCATGATCACTATCATTAGTTTCCTCTTCAACTGTCGTAGGTTCCACAGAAACATCTTTCTGTGTTGCACTACTATCCGGTTGAAGTGAGGGTTCGACAATTTCATCAAGTTCTATCTTCCTCCCACTCAATTCTTTCGAGAGAAACTCCTTCTCGAGAAAGGACCCATTCTTAGGGACAAACATTTTTGCCCTTGGATCTGAGATAGGAGGTATACCCAACTGTTACCTTTGGGTATCCTATGAAGATGTATTTGTCCGCTTTGGGTTCGAGCTTTTCCCGGCTGAAGCCATAAGCATCGCAGCCCCAAACATTAAGAAAACGACAACTTTGGTTTCTTGCCAAACCATACGACGTCGTCTCAACGGACTTAGATGGTGCCCTATCTAAAGTGAATGCAGCTGTCTCTAATGCATAACCTTAAAATAACAGCGGTAGATCGGTAAGATACATCATAGATCGCACCATATCTCATAAGGTTCGATTACGATGTCCGGACACACCATTACGCTGTGGTGTTCCAGGGGACTTCAACTGCGAAACAATTCCACAATGTCTTAAGTGATTGCCAAACTCATAATTCAGATAATATCCCCTTGATCAGATCGTAGGAACATGATCTTCTTATTATGATGATTCTTAATCTTCACTCTGAAATTTTTGAACCTTTCAAACGTTTCAGACTTTTGCTTCATTAAGTAAATATACCATATCTACTCAAATCGTCAGTGAAGATGAGAAAATAACGATATCCACCACACGCCTTAATTCTCATTGGATCACATACATCAGCATGTATGATTTCCAACAAGTCACTTGCCCGTTTCATTGTACCTGAAAACGGGATCTCAGTCATCCTGCCCATGAGGCATGGCTCGCATGTGTCAAGTGATTCAAAATCAAGTGACTCCAAACATCCATCAGCATGGAGTTTCTTCATGCATTTTATGCCAAAATGACCTAAGCGGCAGTGCCACAAGAAAGTGGTACTATCATTATTAACTCTACATCTTTTGGCATTAATATTATCATCATGTGTATTGCTATAATCAAGATTCAATAAACCATTGGGTGCATGACCATAAAGGTATTATTCATGTAAACAGAATAACCATTATTCTCTAACTTAAATGAATAACTGTATTGCAATGAACATGATCTAATCATATTCATGCTCAACGTAGACACCTGATAACATTTATCTAGGTTCAACACTAATCCCGAAAATAGAGGGAGCGTGCGATGGTGATCTTATCATCCTGGGAAACACTTCCAACATATCGTCACCTCGCCCTTAGCTAGTCTCCGTTCAGTCCGTAGCTTTTGCTTCAAGTCACTAATAATAGCAACTGAACCGGTATCCAATACCCATGTGCTACAAGGAGTACTAGTAAGGTACACATCAATAACACGTATATCAAATATACTTTGTTGAAGTTGCCAGCTTTTCTTATCTACCATGTATTTGGGGTAATTCCGCTACCATGTGACCGTTACCCTTACAATCGAAGCACTTAGTCTCGAGGTTTGGGTGCAACCTTGGGTTCCCTCATTAGAGCGACAACTGGTTTGCCATTCATGAAGTTTCCCTTCTAGCCCTTGCCCCTTTTGAAACCAGTGGTCTTGTTAAACCATCAACACTTGATGCTCCTTCTTGATTTCTACTTTTGCGGTACTAAGAACCGCTAACAGCACCGGGATCATCTCCATCCTTTGCATGTCATAGTTCATCACGAAGTTCTAGTAGCTTGGTGATAGTGTCTGGAGAATTCTATCAACCACTATCTCACCTGGAAGATTAACTCCCACTTGGTTCAAGTGATTTCAGCACCCAGACATTCTGAGCACATGCTCACTAGTTGAGCCATTCTCCTCCATCTTTTTGGCAAAAGAACTTGTCAGAGTTCTCACACCTCTCAGCACGGGCATGAGCCTGAAATCCCAATTTCAGCTTTTAGAACATCTCATATGTTCTATGGCGTTTCAAAACGTCATTGGAATCCCGATTCTAAGCCGTGAAGTATGGTGCACTAAACTATCAAGTAGTCATCAGGACGTCTCTGTCAGGTGTTCACAACATCCACAGACAACGTTGTAGGGGTTTGCACATCGAGCGGTGCATCAAAGACGTAAGCTTTCTGTGCAGCAGTGAGGACACTCCTCGGACTACGGACCCAGTCCGCATCCTTGCTTACATTATCTTTCAACTTAGTCTTTCTCTAGGATCGTATTAAACAGGGAGCTACAACGCAGTTATTGGTCTACAACATAATTTGCAAAGTCAACTTAGACTATTGTTCATGATAAGTGAGTTTAACTAATCAAATTACTTATAACTCCCACTCAAATTGACATCCCTCTGGTCATCCGAGTGTGACATGATCCAAATCCACCAACCCAAGTCCGATCATCACGTGAGATGAGGTGGTGTCAATGGTGAACATCTTCATGTTGATCATATCTACTATATGACTCATGCTCGACCTTTCGGTCTTCCGTGTTCCGAGGCCATGTCTGTACATGCTAGGCTCGTCAAGTCTAACCCGAGTGTTCTGCATGTGCAAAACTGGCTTGCACCCGTTGTATGCGAACGTAGAGTCTATCACACCCGATCATCACGTGGTGCTTCGAAACGACGAACCTTCGCAACGGCGCACACTCGGGGGGAACACAATTTCATCTTGAAATTTTAGTGAGGGATCATCTTATAATGCTACCGTCGTCCTAAGCAAAATAAGATGCATAAAAGGATTAACATCACATGCAAATCATAAGTGACATGATATGGCCATCAACTTGTGCTTTTGATCTCCATCTCCAAAGCACCGGCATGATCTCCATCGTCACCGGCGTAACACCATGATCCCCATCATCATGATCTCCATCATCGTGTCGCCATCGGGGTTGTCGCGCGCCCACCATGCTCTTACTACTATTGCTACCGTTTAGCGATAAAGTAAAGCATTACATAGCGCTTAATGATTGACACGCAGGTCATACAAAAATTAAAGACAACCCTATGGCTCCTGCCGGTTGCCGTATACATCGACATGCAAGTCGATATTAACTATTACAACATGATCATCTCATACATCAAATATATCTCATCATGTCATTGGCCATATCATATCACAAACATACCCTGCAAAAACAAGTTAGACGTCCTCTAATTTGTTGTTGCATGTTTTACGTGGCTGCTATGGGTATCTAGCAAGAACGCTTCTTACCTACGCAAAGCCACAACGGTGATATTTAAGGGTGCGGCCAAGGGGGGGAGAGAGAGGGGGCGCCCTAGGGTGGGCCTTAAGGCCCATCTGGACCTAGGGTTTGCCCCCCTCCCCTCTCCATGCGCCTAGGGACTTGGTGGGGGGGGGCGCACCAGCCCCCTTGGGGCTGGTTCCCTCCCACACTTAGCCCACGCAGCCTTCAGGGGCTGGTGGCCCCACCTGGTGGACCCCCGGGACCCTCCCGGTGGTCCCGGTACATTACCGATATCGCCCGAAACTTTTCCGGTGACCTAAACAGGACTTCCCATATATGAATCTTTACCTCCGGACCATTCCGGAACTCCTCGTGACGTCCGGGATCTCATCCGGGACTCCGAACAACATTCGGTAACCGCGTACATACTTTCCCTATAACCCTAGCGTCATCGAACCTTAAGTGTGTAGACCCTACGGGCTCGGGAACCATGTAGACATGACCGAGACAACTCTCCGGCCAATAACCAACAGCGGGATCTGGATACCCATGTTGGCTCCCACATGTTCCACGATGATCTCATCGGATGAACCACGATGTCAAGGATTCAATCAATCCCGTATACGATTCCCTTTGTCTATCGGTATAGCACTTGCCCGAGATTCGATCGTCGGTATACCGATACCTTGCTCAATCTCGTTACCGGCAAGTCTCTTTACTCGTTCCGTAACACATCATCCCGTGATCAACTCCTTGATCACACATTGTGCACATTATGATGATGTCCTACCGAGTGGTCCCAGAGATACCTCTCCGTCATACGGAGTGACAAATCCCAGTCTCGATTCGTGCCAACCCAACAGACACTTTCGGAGATACCTGTTGTGCACCTTTATAGCCACCCAGTTACGTTGTGACGTTTGGCACACCCAAAGCATTCCTACGGTATCTGGGAGTTGCACAATCTCATGGTCTAAGGAAAGGATACTTGACATATGAAAAGCTTTAGCATACGAACTACACGATCTGTGCTTGGCTTAGGATTGGGTCTTGTCCATCACATCATTCTCCTAATGATGTGATCCCATTATCAACGACATCCAATGTCCATGGTCAGGAAACCGTAACCATCTATTGATCAACGAGCTAGTCATCTAGAGGCTTACTAGGGACATGGTGTTTGTCTATGTATCCACACATGTATCTGAGTTTCCTATCAATACAATTCTAGCATGGATAATAAACGATTATCGTGAACAAGGAAATATAATAATAACCAATTTATTATTGCCTCTAGGGCATATTTCCAACACTATCTTCGTGTTTTCCTCGTCGGACCTCTCATATGGTAACTTCTCTAGAGGCGTGAGAGAAGGGCCGAATCTGCATCGCCTCCCGCCTGTGGCTGTACTGCTAGACGTCGCCAGACCAGACGAAGCGGCTGTCTTTTTTCCTTGCTTACGCGCCGGAGCAGGAGCAGCCGGAGCGACGGCAGGTCTCTTCCGCCCTTGCTGACTAGGCGGAGAAGGAGGAGCAGGCTGGCTGCTCGGACGCGCCGGCGGCGAAGGAGGCGGAGTGCCGCCACGCGCCGGAGAAGGAGCCGGAGTGCCCTGATCGTCACTCGCCGGAGGAGGAGGCGGTGGAGGAGGCGGTGGAGGAGGCGGAGTGCCCTGACTCGCTGGAGGAGGAGGAGGAGGAGGAGGCGGAGGCGTCCAGTTGAGAATGTTGATGAGGTCCTTCCGTCATAGGCATGGAGTCTTCAGTGAAGAACCCAGCCGAGTCTCCCCTTCACCGGTAGGGTGGTCAAGCTGGAGCTCCTCAAATCCCTCCGTAATTTCATCCACCATCACCTTAGCATATCCTTCTGGAATCGGCCGGCAGTGAAAAGTGTCGCCGGGTCCGGTAGGATAAACAGAGCCAGCAGCCGCCTTGACCTTCAGATTCATCCACTGCGCCATAAGGTGGCAATTTTGTGCCTCCGTGATACCATCCACGGGATACCTGGCAGTAGCCGTCAAGACAGGCTCCGGCTGAAGCAGCTCGGTGGAAGCCACGCTGCTTCTCCGCTGAGATGGCGGGGTAGCTTCGGGGGAAGCTTCGGCAATTCTTTTGTCCCGATTTGCTTCCCGTTCCTCTATCGCTTGTATTCTGGCCCGCAGCGCCTGCAGTTCGGTCTGCTCCATTTTCTTCCTCCTCTCGTGGCTTTTGTAGCCGCCTGCGTCCGGAAACCCGGCACGCCACGGAAGGGAGCCTGGCGTGCCTCGTGTCCGTCCAGGATGCTCAGGATTCCCGAGGGCCATTGTCAGCTCGTCGTTCTCTCTGTCGGGGAAGAACTGATAACCCTCAACCGTAAGGGATCGAGATAGTCATCGCGGGTAAGAATAACCCAATTTATTGATTCGACACACGGGGAGCCAAAGAGTATTTATAAGTTTTGACAGTTGAGTTGTCAATTTAACCGCACCTGAAATATACTTACTTGCAACAAAAGATAAGTAGTAACAGTGATATGATAGTGATGATAGTGATAGTAAAAGTAAACAGCAAAAGTAAATAGCAAGAGTAAATAGCAAAAGTAGTAACTAGTAACCAGCAGGATTTAAAACACTGTAGGCTAGGGAGACGGATGGTTGGGCGCTGCATGGATGAGATATATCATGATTCTAACTTGGGGCACGGCACACGGAAAAGTAATGATCATCTAGGCAAATATCAAACATTAGGCATGTATCCCGTAGGTAGTTGTACGTGCTTGCAATAAGAACTTGCACAACATCTTTTGTCCTACCATCCCGCTACGAACGGGGCCAAAAGGAACTTATGGAGATTAAGGTGCTCCTTTCAAAGAGCACCGGAACAAAGCAATAAACTCAGTGTATACATGTAATCCTCAAACTACGGACCGTCCCCTTTGGTGTCCCAAGCTGTCACTTTTGGGATCGCCGGTTCCAAACCGTAATAGGTGCAAA
Source organism: Secale cereale (assembly GCA_902687465.1). NCBI lineage: Eukaryota > Viridiplantae > Streptophyta > Magnoliopsida > Poales > Poaceae > Secale > Secale cereale. The sequence continues at coordinate 757,021,044 of LR738713.1, read as the reverse complement.
CAACTCATAGAGAGGATCAAGAACACAAATATATTCATGCAAACACATATGGTTCAGATCTGAAATCATGGCACTCGGTCCCTAAGTGTCAAGCATTAAGAATAACAAGTTGAAGCAAAGATGATAAACATCATAGTAGATGATAGGCAACATGCCCCCAACGATCTGACAAACTATTACATGATCTAACTCATCCAATCCCTACCATCCCCTTCGCCTACAGCAGGGGATTACTCACACATGGAAGGAGAAGTCATGGAGGGATGATGGAGTGGTGATGATGATGACGATGGCGACGATCTCCCCTCTCCGGAGGCCAATTCAGCCTTCAGATTAGCCCTCCCGAAGAAGAACAGAGGGTGGCGGCGGCTCCGCGACGAAAACTGGGAAAAGAACTTCTGATCTGGGATTTCTCCGTCACGAGCTAAAATACGGGTCAAAGTAGGGCACTAGGAGAGGTGGGGCCCACCCAGGCGACCCCCCGGCGCGGCCAGGGGGTGGGTCGCGCCACCAGGGCGCCTGGGCCCCCCTGGCCCCTCTTCTGGCTCCGGGTTCCTTCGGATGCGTGGATTTTCTGTGATTTTTCGTGGAATTTTTTGAGATACCTAAAAATCCGTTTTCCTGCGCACAATAAAACCATATAGGCAGCTCTGCTGAAAACAGCGTCAGTCCGGGTTAGTTTAGTTCAAATCATGCAAGAATGAGGTCAAAACAATATCAAAAGTGTTTGGAAAAGTAGATACGTTTGAGACGTATCAACTCCCCCAAGCTTAGCATATTGCTTGTCCTCAAGCAATTCAGTTCAACGAACTGGACGCGACAAAGAAAACTTTGACAAACTCTTTTGTTTCATTAGATGTATATAAGCATGTACTACGAAAAGAGTCTAGCAAGTATTGAAACAGTACTACGAGGACAATGCACGGAGCAATCCTTCTTTCAAGTGACCAATCACAAATACTTTAAAAGTAAATAATATATTACTGAAAATCAAGACAAGATTACATTGCACATAGCTTGAGCATATTAGGGTGGTATCTCGCTAGCCTCCATGAGTGAAGCAAAACATAAATGCAGAAACTCCTCCAGAGTTTTAAAGGAGACTAGAACTAAGAATTTCAGAATAAATCATATCACAAGCATGCACAAGACAATGTAATACTTTGGGACAATGCACATTACACTCAAAATGACAATTATGCTCTCCTAGTTGGTGCTTTGAAGAAAGAAGGTGGAGACTCTCGAACCGTGGCTTTTGTTGGCAAGGTTGAAAACCCGTGGTCGGAAACAAAAACTAAACATGTACCAGAGCTCTTGGTTTTAAAAACAGAGGAAATAATGTTTTTGAGAGGTGCATATTTCGTCAACGAATGCTAGCAGATAACTCAATCACTTCTTGAGCTGGACAAGTTTCGAGGAACGGCTCCCGAATGAGGACGATCACATCCTCTTAATCTCCTTTGTTTATCACTGCCAAAGTTTTCTGATTTCTCATGAACAAAGCGTGAAGGAGGGTGTTGTATTATCTTTTATGAGCCGGGCGCACTCTATGCCAGTTCCTTCTCGTATTATGGGTTTGCACATTAGACATGCAATCCCGGGGTGAAACTTGTCCAACTTAAAAAGATCATGAATTAACTACTACTTCCTCATGAGCTAAAACAGAGGAACAAAAAGAGAAATGCTTTTGATTAATTTCGAGATGGTACACGAAAGTCTTCGTTAGGAATGGCAGGTAAATACCATGTATAGGAAGGTATGGTGGACTCATATGGCATAACAGGTTTTAAGGATTTTGGATGCACAAGCAGTCAGTCCGCTTAGTACAGGTGGAGGTTAGCAAAAGACTGGGAAGCGACCAACTAGAGAGCAATAACGGCCATAATCATGCAGAGCGACAAAGCAACATTGAATCGGGCATGAAAGTGATATAACTATTCTGAAACTCAAAGATCATCAAGGCAGAGCAGACTTTTTAGTCTTAAACATGTGTAAACATGTGCCAAGTCAATCCAAAAATTCTCTAAAGGGAAATACCACCTTAGTATACCGAACTATGAACAATGCAATGCATGTAGATCATTTCAATAACACATTATATACTCTAGCTATTCGAGACTAGCCACAAGGAAAGCATGAACCACTGGAAGAGCATTGTAAACATAGCACTATGTCGCTACAAGCTGGTCTCTAGATCATAAGTACAGGCATATGTACAAAAGTAGAAACAAGAAGAGTTCATACCGGTCTTCCTTGTTGCTTCCCTTCAGTCGATCTTCGTCATTACTGCCTCGTCACTTGCAAGATCGAACGTAGGAAATATAATTAAATGCCATCACGGACTCGAGCTGAACTCTAAAAACAAAGCAAACTAAAGAGAAAAGGAAATCTTTTTGGATTATTTCAAAAGTTGAACGAAAGCAAAAGAAAGAGAAAATCTTTTTGTTGTTTTTGCAAAGAGAGAAATAAAGAAGAACGGGCAAAAACTTTGAAAAGATCAAAGCGAATAAAACGAATAATACAATGGAAAAGTGAGAGGGGCACGTACTCCCCCAAGCTTAGGCTTTTGGCCTAAGTTGGTAGCAGCTACTGCCCCCAGGAGCCTCCTGCTCCGGGGGAACAGTGGTGAGTCCAAGGGTCGTAGAAGGATGCCGGCGCGTATACCGAACTCCTCAGAGTCTCCCACGAGGAAGGGTCCGTACGCCAAGCAGAGGAAGACCCTTCACCAAACTCGGTGGCGGTTTCTCCCTGAAAAGGTGGTAACTCACCGTGCTCCTCCTCGTCGGGCACAACCCCCTCCATGGGGTTATGAAACTGATGCTGGGCCATGAACTCATCGAACTGGATAACATCAAAGGACCATCCGTTCCTGCGAGAAAAATCAAACAAAAGAGGTGCAGGTAGACGGATCTCGCGTTCCGCGGTAGTTCCGAAACGCAAGATATAAACAAGATTATCAAGCTCAGAAGCCATGGTAACAAACTTATGCCTTTTCATAGCAGCAAGATCAAAGCTTAAATAAGTAAAAGGATTATCATCAGGGTGTGGGGTGCCTCCAAGATGTTCTAAGATAAGTGTGGCATAAACGCCACCATATAAGTCCCCCTTGTTACCGTTCATAGCAAGGCGTCGAGCAATTAAGGCACCCAGATTATAATCAGATCTCCCTGAGAGGGCTGCTGCCATGATAGCAATATCTGGCGCAGAAGTGTTGCTCGTGTTGTCACGAGCTAACACCCCTCTAGCAACATAATATGCAAAATACCTGAGGTGAGGGAATAAGATGCTGGAGATCTTCGACCGATGAATATCCCTCGTACCCATGCTGCAGAGAGAGTTGAAGACGGTTTTCAGCTCGGAGGGCTGAGTGGTCATCCTAGCCGTCCTCCCAACGTTTGGCACACCTATTATTTCACAAAACTTTCCCAAAGTCATGGTGATAAGATCATTGTAAATTTTAAACTCAATAGCACCCGAATCAGGATTATATCTAAATCTGTTAATGAAACTGGAGGTGAGTTTTTTATACTGAGTAACACGGCACGTGACGAGCCGTGTCAGATCTGCATTAGCACAAAGATTATAAAACTCATCCTTGATTCCCGCAGCTTCAAGGAATTCATCACATGGAAACGTCATCGCACGTGCTGGACTTGTGTCTTCCAACAACTCCAGGGGCACATGATCTTCGTTATAGCTCACCCTAGCAGTCGACGGTGAAGCTGCGGCTCTATTAACTCGATCGGAGTGCGTGGGCCTCCTCTTCTCAAGTCACCCTTTTGCCCTTCCTAACAAACTCATTTCTGATTTTTTTTGCAATTTACAAAAACGAGGATTAAAACAAGGTGAGTTAAGGCAAACTACTCAACTCACTTGCCCAAGGCATAAACTTGCATCAAAACTTGGAAAATAACTTTCTACACATGCATGCAAGCTCATCTATACAGCACCAAGAACTACTAAATACTCACAAATGAAGCCACCAATCAGAAATCTAATTGGAGGGGTGGAGGAGTCACATACCAGGGAGTATTTGTTCAAAATCTCAGCTCAAATGATGGGCTGTAGAGAGAGATCGAAGAATCGCCTCCAAGAGCAGCAAGAACGCAAGAACAAGTGCAGAACTCGTGTTTTTGGAGAAAAAGAGAGAGGGAGGAAGAAGACATACCTGGAGGGGGGCCTTGTGGGCCCCAGGCGCCCTGTGGGCGCGGCCAGGGGGCAGGCCGCGCCAGCTGGCCGCCTGGGCCACTGGTGGGTCCCCCTGGCTGGCCCCAGGTCCCTCTGGGTCACTCCCGACGTGGAAATTTTTATTTTTATTTTTCTGGAATTTTTCTGAAAACTTCACTGTTGAAATTTTTTCGAAGTTCAAAAAGCTGCGAAACTCTCTGAAAACTGGAAGCAGTGAGTAGTATTGTGAAGCTTCAAAACATAAACACTTGGTACAGCAAGTAGAACAAAAACTAAAAACAAATGAAAACATAACAAGCTCAACTTTTTATCTATATAAAACATGTTTACTAGTAAGGTTGATCAAGTCTTACCAACAAACAGGCGATATATAGAGCAAAAAGTCTCACCTCTTACGAAGTAATCACTGAACCTTTACTTTGATGGACATTGTCCTCACCATGATAGTTTTGTATTTGTGAGGCACATGTAGTGGACAGTCCCATTCTCCAATCTTCACGGTCTCGATATTTTCTATAGAGTTGAGGCCATGCCTCCTGTCGATCTTCTTTGGAAAATATATCGTGTGTTCTTTATAATTCACATGGAAGGTAACCTTCCCTTTATTGCAATCAATAATAGCACCTGCGATGTTAAGAAAAGGTCTACCAAGAATAATGGACATGCTCCCATCCTCGGGCATGTCAAGCACAACAAAATCAGTAAGAATCAAACAATTAGCAACTTCTACGGGAACATCCTCACAAATACCTATCGGAATGGCGGTTGACTTGTCAGCCATCTAAAGAGAGATATCTGTAGGAATTTGTTTCTCTAAACAAAGCCTCTTGTAAAGAGAGAGAGGCATAACACTCACTCCTGCTCCAAGATCACACAAAGCAGTTTTGACATAATTATTCTTTATGGAGCAAGGAATGGTGGGTATACCTGGATCACCGAGCTTCTCAGGAATCTTGCCACTGAAAGAGTAGTTAGCAAGCATAGTAGATATTGCTTCATTAGGAACTTTTCTTCTATTAGTGACAATATCTTTCATATATTTTGAATAAGGAGGTAACTTAATAGCATCAGTCAAAGGAATTTGAAGAAAAAGAGGTTTAATCCACTCACAGAACTTATTGTAATGCTCTTCTTCTTTAGATTTGATGGACTTACCTGGAAAGGGCATGGGTTTCTGTACCCATGGTTCTCTTTCCTTCCCATGTTTTCTTGCGATGAAGTCTTCTTTAGTGTACCTCTTACGTTTATCAGGTGCTTCTTCTTCTCGAACTTCAGGCGGATCATTCTTCTCATTATCCTTACCTTCAGGTTCAGCACCGTCTTCAGTCTCAGCATCGGAGATAGATACGCTGTTGGGATCAACAGCTGGCTCTTCATCTGCAATAGGATCATTAGAATTGTCAGCCTCCTTATGTTTCTTCTTCTTCTTTGGGGAGCCAACAATTCTTCTTCCTGCATTTGAGAATGTTGCTCGATTCTCCTCGGATGCCCCTCTGGATAGAGAGGATCTTGAGTGCTAGTTCCTCCTCGGGTCTTAATCCCGAAAGCCTGCAAATCATCTTGTTTGACATTGTTAGCAAGCAAATCTTTTTGCACATTAGAAATTTGGTCAAGCTGAGTTTGAACCATATGAAAATGCTTCACAAGACATTGAACATCATTAACCGTTCTACCTAAAACATCAAGCAAACTTTTGATAGCAAGGGAATTATCATGCAACTGACTTTGTATCCTCTCATTAAAATGATTTTGTTTCATAATAAAATTATCAAACTCATCTAAACATTGATCAGGAGGCTTACCATGAGGGATGTCACTTGCATTGAAATCTAAAAGAGAGTGTACCTCTACCATAGGAGGGTGAGTGGTAGGCTCACACAGCTTCTCAATAGGGGGTAGATTCTTCACGTCTTCAGCTTTAATACCTTTCTCTTTAATAGACTTCTTTGCTTCTCGCATATCTTCGGGGCTTAGAACAAACATGCCCCTCTTCTTTGGTGGTGGAGGTGGTTCAGGGACGGACCAATCTTCATGGTTTTTGGCAATCCTGCCCATCAAATCTTCTGCATCTTTCGGCGTCCTTTTCCTGAAAACACAACCAGCACAACTGTCCAAATAGGACCTAGATTCATTAGTTAGACCAGCATAGAATATATCGATTAATTCGTTCTTAGGGACTTCATGTCCTGGTCTAGCCCGAATCAGACCGCAGTACCTCCCCCAAGCTTTAGGGAGGGACTCATCCTGCAACTGTTTAAAGTTATAAATTCTTTGTAAAGCAGCATGTTGCATGTGAGCAGGAAAGTACTTATCAACAAAAGAGTGAGCTAAGTCTTGAGGACTCTTAATGGAACCGCATGGGAGTGAATCATACCATGCTTTAGCACCTTCCTTCAAGGAGAAAGGAAGAAGCTTGGTCACATAAAAGTAGCGTATCTTCTCATCTGTGGTAAACAGGCCACCCAACTCACCGAGTTTAGTCAGGTGTGCAATAGCATCATCATTTTCTCTGCCATAAAAGGGGTCAGCTTCAACCATAGGTATAAGTCAAAGATCAACAGAGAAATCATAATCAGGATCATCAATGCATATAGGAGATGTAGCAAATTCAGGATCAGGAACGGTTTTGTTCTTCAAATAGTGTTTTTCAAACAGTTTCTTAATAACTTCAAGGTCAGAGCCAGAAAACTCTGTCAGTTCCCTGCATAAATCTTCATCAAGCATATAGTAATCATCATCCAGGAGTCTCTCCTTGAGTTTACTCAAATCAGGATAATCATAAGTTTCACCAATAGGGTAGCGAGTAACAGGAATTTCAATTCCAGACTTTTTAGCAGCAGCGGCGATCTGTTTCTCAAGAGCATAACCAAGGGAACTAATATCATCAACAGTAGTAGAAGCATCATCAAGAGTATCGGACATAGTAACAGATTCAGTAGGAGCATCATATGGTGGCGGTGAGGCAAACTTACTCATAACAGAAGGTGAATCAAGTGTAGCACTAGTGCTCAGAACAGTACCTCTTCTTGTAGTGGATAGTAAGATCGGAACCTTGGGGTCTCCTTTCTTACCCATAGCGGATGAAGTGCAGCAGGTGGATACTTCAAGTAGACTTGTAAATATTGCTATGCTCCCCGGCAACGGCGCCAGAAAACGGTACTTGATAACCCTCAACCGTAAGGGATCGAGATAGTCTTCGCGGGTAAGAATAACCTAATTTATTGATTCGACACACGGGGAGCCAAAGAGTATTTATAAGCTTTGACAGTTGAGTTGTCAATTCAACCGCACCTGAAATATACTTACTTGCAACAAAAGATAAGTGGTAACAGTGATATGATAGTGATGATAGTGATAGTAAAAGTAAACAGCAAAAGTAAATAGCAAGAGTAAATAGCAAAAGTAGTAACTAGTAACCAACAGGATTTAAAACACTGTAGGCTAGGGAGACGGATGGTTGGGCGCTGCATGGATGAGATATATCATGATTCTAACTTGGGGCACGGCACATGGAAAAGTAATGATCATCTAGGCAAATATCAAACATTAGGCATGTATCCCGTAGGTAGTTGTACGTGCTTGCAATAAGAACTTGCACAACATCTTTTGTCCTACCATCCCACTACGAACGGGGCCAAAATGAACTTATGGAGATTAAGGTGCTCCTTTCAAAGAGCACTGGAACAAAGCAATAAACTCAATGGATACATGTAATCCTCAAACTACGGACCGTCCCCTTTGGTGTCCCAAGCTGTCACTTTTGGGATCGCCGGTTCCAAACCGTAATAGGTGCAAACAACTCATAGATAGGATCAAGAACACAAATATATTCATGCAAACACATATGGTTCAGATCTGAAATCATGGCACTCGGGCCCTAAGTGTCAAGCATTAAGAATAACAAGTTGAAGCAAAGATGATAAACACCATAGTAGATGATAGGCAACATGCCCCCAACGATCTGACAAACTATTACATGATCTAACTCATCCAATCCCTACCATCCCCTTCGCCTACAGCAGGGGATTACTCACACATGGAAGGAGAAGTCATGGAGGGATGATGGAGTGGTGATGATGATGACGATGGCGACGATCTCCCCTCTCCGGAGGCCAATTCAGCCTCCAGATTAGCCCTCCCGAAGAAGAACAGAGGGTGGCGGCGGCTCCGCGATGAAAACTGGGAAAAGAACTTCTGATCTGGGATTTCTCCGTCACGAGCTAAAATACGGGTCAAAGTAGGGCACCAGGGGAGGTGGGGCCCACCCAGGCGACCCCCCGGCGCGGCCAGGGGGTGGGCCGCGCCACCAGGGCGCCTGGGCCCCCCCTGGCCCCCCTGTGGCCCCTCTTCTGGCTCCAGGTTCCTTCGGGTGCATGGATTTTCTGTGATTTTTCGTGGAATTTTCTGAGATACCTAAAAATCCGTTTTCCTGCGCACAATAAAACCATACAGGCAGCTCTGCTGAAAACAGCGTCAGTCCGGGTTAGTTTAGTTCAAATCATGCAAGAATGAGGTCAAAACAATATCAAAAGTGTTTGGAAAAGTAGATACGTTTGAGACGTATCAAGAACGTCCCTTCATGCGCTGCTTTGATATACTGCCGCATCTTCCTGAGTGGTGTTTCCAATTGCTTGTCCGTCCAAATGCACCACCCTGATACAGGGTCCAAGGTTCCGCCAGCCCCGAAGAACCCAGTCCGGCAACGGTCTGGCCATTGCATTGTCTCTGGTTCGATCCCTTTCTCAAGCAGATCATTCTCAGCCTTGGCCCACTTAGGCCGGGCTCTGAGGTAGCCACCTGACCACGTGCGATGGTGATGCTTCTTCTTCGCAGCATTTATCCGGTTTGTCTCCGACATCTTCTGACTCTTTTCCGATGTCTTATAGGCCACAAATGCGGGCCAGTCATCTTTGATCTTCTCATATATGCCCACGAATTCTAGAGTCTTTTTATCTTTGACAAACGTATTCAGTTTTTTCTTCCATGCCCTGAATTGGTCTGCCATCTTCGAAAGTGCAGCAGACTTGATTAACTCCTCTTTAACTGGCTTCGCCGGATCATCCTCTCGCGGTAGGATGAAATTTGACTTCAGCTCAGTCCAAAGATCTTCTTTCTGCATATCAGTGACATAAGTCACCTGAGCGTCATTTGCAGCCGGCTTTAACCATTGATGGATGCTGATCGGGATCTTGTCCCTAACCAGAACCCCGCACTGATTAACAAATGCGTTCTTTGTCCGGATGGGGTCAATCGGCTCGCCGGAGCGCGAGATTTCTGAGATCTCAAACTTTTCATCCGGCCTCAACTTTTTCTTCCCGCCTCGTCTCTTTACCGAAGATTTGCTCGATCCGGAGGGCTAGAAAAAGGAACAAAGACGAGAGTTAATGAATGCATCAATTAACTAGTCAGCACAGGCTTAACTAACATATATACCTCCTGGCCGGACTCGGTTCGGTCACCGGAGCCAGCATCACGGTCTCCTTCTTGCACCGGCATTGGGTCACCGGAGCCGTCCTCACGGTCTACTTCTTCCATGTGCATTGGGTCACCGGATCCATCAATATCATAGCCTAGATCTTCCAGCTGCAGCTCTCTTTCGACCTGCTCATCGGTGTCGTTGAGAAACGACAAGACGGCATTTTGTCCGTCTGCAATTATGTCCATCAACATCGCTTCTTGTGCTAGGTCTCGGGTGTTGTCGTCCATAGTTTCTACAAATATTTACAACATGCCAATTATTATTCAAACATGACAGATGGATATATTAATGGCAAACGTAGAACTAGCTTCGACCCTCGACCCCTGGACGACCCTCGACTGCTCGGCGATCCACAAACCCTAGACCCCCTCATGTCACATTCTGTCTAGTGTCAAAGGATTCAACAAAATCAATACTTCATCATTAGGCGAAAGTAACAGTAGCATGATGGTGCGAAGCTCTCCAAAGTGGTTTTGGAACGGAGTCCCAGATAGGATAATTCGTAACAAAAGACGGATTATCCTATCAGGAACTCCGTTCCAAAACAACTTTGCATAACTTCGTACCAACATGCCCCGGTTACTTCTGGCAAATGATGAAGTCATAGAATTCTTCAATACTTTGACACTAGCTAGGCAACCTCTCGACTCCTCGACCCCCGACTGCTCGGCGATCCACAACCCTAGACCCCCTCATGTCACATTTTGTCTAGTGTCAAAGGATTCAACAAAACCAATACTTCATCATTAGGCGAAAGTAACAGTAACATGATGGTACGAAGCTCTCCAAAGTGGTTTTGGAACGGAGTCCCAGATAAGATAATTCGTAACAAAAGACGGATTATCCTATCAGGAACTCCGTTCCAAAACAACTTTGCATAACTTCGTACCAACATGTCCCGGTTACTTCTGGCAAATGATGAAGTCATGGAATTCTTCAATACTTTGACACTAGCTAGGCAACCTCTCGACCCCTTGACCCCCGACTGCTCGGCGGTCCACAACCCTAGACCCCCTCATGTCACATTTTGTCTAGTGTCAAAGGATTCAACAAAACCAATACTTCATCATTAGGCGAAAGTAACAGTAGCATGATGGTACGAAGCTCTCCAAAGTGGTTTTGGAACGGAGTCCCAGATAAGATAATTCGTAACAAAAGACGGATTATCCTATCAGGAACTCCGTTCCAAAATAACTTTGCATAACTTCGTACCAACATGCCCCGGTTACTTCTGGCGAATGATGAAGTCATGGATTCTTCAATACTTTGACACTAGCTAGGCAACCTCTCTCGACCCCTCGACCCTCGACTGCTCGGCGATCCACAAACCTAGACCCCCTCATGTCGCATTTTGTCTAGTGTCAAAGGATTCAACAAAACCAACACTTCATCATTAGGCGAAAGTCATGGATTTCTTCAATACTAAAACACTAGCTAGGCAACCTCTCTCGACCCCTCGACCCTCGGTCCCTCGACGACCCTAGGCCCCTCGACGACCCTCGGCCTCTCGACCCCTCGACCCTCGGCCTCTCGACCCCTCGACGACCCTCGGCCCCTCGGCGATCTCTCGACCCTTGACGACCCTCGGTCCCTCGACGACCCTCGACCCCCCCTAATGTCGAAGTTATCGGGGAGGGTGTATATCGACAACGACATATCCGATAAAAAAAGAGGAATAAGAAGAAGAAAAAAGGAACCACTAGAGGAGAAGATCGACGAAAAAAAAGAAAAAAAAAGGAGAAGAAGAAAGGAATAGAGGAGAAGAAGAGAAAATTTCTCTTCTTCTCCTCTATTCCTTTCTTCTTCTCCTCTTTTTTTTCTTCTTTTTTCTTCTTCTTATTTATTTCTCCTCTTCTTCCTCTCCTCTTCTTCTTTCTTTCCTCTTTCTTATTTTCTTCTTTCCTATCCTTCTTTTTCTAAATTTGTAACTTTTGCATATATAAAACTTTCTATGAAAAAAAACATTCTTTTTCTTCTTTCCTATCCTTCTTTTTCTTCTTTCATATCCTTCTTTTTCCTCTTTCCTATCCTTCTTTTGCATATATATACATCACATACACATCACATACAGCAACTATACATCACAATTGTAACTATCTATATATAAACAAAAAACATTCTATGAAAAAAAAACATTTTTAACATATATATTTAGCAAATTCCTTAGATAAATAAAAAAAATATACACATACAAAATATATATACAGCAACTATATACACATAACACATATACACACATATATACATATATATATATATATATAAACAGCAACTATATATATATATATATATACAGCAACTATATATAAACAAAAAAAAGCCTCACATCGCGCGGCGGGGCGGGGCGGCGCGGCGGCGACGGGACGGGGCGACGGGGGCGGGGACGAAGCAGAGTACTGAGGAGGCGTCGCGGGCGGGGAAGTAGAAATTTTCGCAAGTGTTGGTTATATAGGAGCTGTATTAGTCCCGGTTTGAGCCACCAACTGGGACTAATGCCACCCTTTAGTCCCGGTTGGTGCCATCAACCGGGACGAAAGGCCTTGCTGGCGCGGTGCGGTGGGAAGTTTAGTCCCACCTCGCTAGTTGAGAGAGGCCAGCACCAGTTTATAAGCCCCGCTGCCTCTCTCCTCTCGAACTCCTCTTAACTGCAGGCCTAAGGGCCTAAACTGACACTGCTTTGCATGTGGGCTTGCTGGGCTTTCTACGGGCCTGAATCCTGGCCCATGGTTGGGTTTCTAGTCGTATTCAGGCCGTGTGAGCCCAGTAGGTGGCATTTTTTTTATTTATTTTTCTTTGTTGCTTTATTTTTTTAGTTTTGTTTCTACTTTCAACAAAATACTTACTGTTGCTATTTTTATTTATTTGTTTTCTTTGTTGCTTTATTTATTTTATTTTGTTTCTACTTACAACAAAATACTTATTGTTGCTATTTTTTTCAAATTTTTTTGTTTTGTTTTCTGCATTATTTATTTTCTTTTGTTTTTTGCTTTATTTTTTAATTCTTTCTGGTAAACCCAATTACAAACTTTCTGTTAGTGCAAGTAGTATTCAAATTTAAATAGTTTAAATTTGAAATTATTTGTTTTCTTTGTTGCTTTATTTATTTTATTTTGTTTCTACTTACAATGAAATATTTATTGTTGCTATTTTTTATTTTTTTGCAATTTTTTTTTGTTTTCTGCATTATTTATTTTCTTTTGTTTTTTGTTTTATTTTTTAATTCTTTCTGGTAAAACCAATTACAAACTTTCTGTTAGTGCAAATTTGAATAGTACAAACGGACAATGGTATCATACTTGTTTGTTACAAAGTTGGCATGGTATCATCATAATAGTTGCCGAAAAAAGTCTTCACTTTTTCTTCGCTTGTGTCATTTGCTTATTGCGCCGTAACCATGGATAATCTTCATCGTTTATCAGGATGCTTGGGTCAGCCTTGACTTTGAAGGGGGGAATTTCATGAAACTTTTCATAATCTTCAGACATGTCTGTCTTGCCCTCCACTCCCAGGATGTCCCTTTTTCCTGAAAGAACTATGTGGCGCTTTGGCTCATCGTATGATGTATTCGCTTCCTTATCTTTTCTTTTTCTCGGTCTGGTAGACATGTCCTTCACATAGATAACCTGTGCCACATCATTGGCTAGGACGAACGGTTCGTCAGTGTATCCAAGATTTTTCAGATCCATTGTTGTCATTCCGTACTGTGGGTCTACCTGTACCCCGCCTCATGACAGATTGACCTATTTGCACTTAAACAAAGGGACCTTAAAATCATGTCCGTAGTCAAGTTCCCATATGTCCACTATGTAACCATAATATGTGTCCTTTCCCCTCTCGGTTGTTGCATCAAAGCGGACACCGCTGTTTTGGTTGGTGCTCTTTTGATCTTGGACAATCGTGTAAAATGTATTCCCATTTATCTCGTATCCTTTGTAAATCAATACAGTCGAAGATGGTTCCCTGGACAACAAGTACAACTCATCACAAACAGTGTTGTCACCTCTGAGACGTGTTTCCAACCAACTGCTGAAAGTCCTGATGTGTTCACATGTAATCCAGTCGTCGCACTGCTCCGGGTGTTTGGAGCGCAGACTGTTCTTGTGTTCACCGACATACGGGGTCACTAATGTAGGGTTCTGTAGAACTGTGTAGTGTGCTTGAGACCAAGAATATCCGTCCCTGTATATTATTGAGTCCCTTCCAAGCATGCCTTTTCCAGTCAGTCTCCCCTCGTACCGCGAAGGGAGACCTATCTTATTAAGGCCAGGAATGAAGTCAACACAAAACCCGATGACATCCTTTGTTTGATGGCGCATGGAGATGCTTCCTTCTGGCCTGGCGCGGTTACGGACATATTTCTTTAGGACTCCCATGAACCTCTCAAAGGGGAACATATTGTGTAGAAATACGGGCCCCAGAATGACAATCTCGTCGACTAGATGAACTAGGACATGTGTCATGATATTGAAGAAGGATGGTGGGAACACAAGCTCGAAACTGACAAGACATTGCGCCACATCACTCCTTAGCCTTGGTACGATTTCTGGATCGATCACCTTCTGAGAGATTGCATTGAGGAATGCACATAGCTTCACAATGGCTAATCGGACGTTTTTCGGTAGAAGCCCCCTCAATGCAACCGGAAGCAGTTGCGTCATAATCACATGGCAGTCATGAGACTTTAGGTTCTGGAACTTTTTCTCTGCCATATTTATTATTCCCTTTATATTCGACGAGAAGCCAGTCGGGACCTTCATACTGAGCAGGCATTCAAAGAAGATTTCTTTCTCTTCTTTCGTAAGAGCATAGCTGGCAGGACCTTCATACTGCTTCGGAGGGATGCCGTCTTTTTCGTGCAAACGTTGCAGGTCCTCCCGTGCCTCAGCTGTATCTTTTGTCTTTCCATACACGCCCAAGAAGCCTAGCAGGTTCACGCAAAGGTTCTTCGTCACGTGCATCACGTCGATTGAAGAGCGGACCTCTAGGTCTTTCCAGTAGGGTAGGTCCCAAAATATAGATTTCTTCTTCCACATGGGTGCGTGTCCCTCAGCGTCATTCGGAACAGCTAGTGCGCCGGGGCCCTTTCCAAAGATTACGTGTAAATCATTGACCATAGCAAGCACGTGATCACCGGTACGCATGGCAGGCTTCTTCTGGTGATCTGCCTCGCCTTTGAAATGCTTGCCTTTCTTTCGACATTGATGGTTGGTCGGAAGAAATCGACGATGGCCCAGGTACACATTCTTCCTGCACTTGTCCAGGTATATACTTCCAGTGTCATCTAAACAGTGCGTGCATGCGTGGTATCCTTTGTTTGTCTGTCCTGAAAGGTTACTGAGAGCGGGCCAATCGTTGATGGTCACGAACAGCAACGCCTTTAGGTCAAATTCCTCCTGTCTGTGCTCATCCCACGCACGTACACCATTTCCATTCCACAGCTGTAAAAGTTCTTCAACTAATGGCCTTAGGTACACATCAATGTCGTTGCCGGGTTACTTAGGGCCTTGGATGAGAACTGACATCATAATGAACTTCCGCTTCATGCACATCCAAGGAGGAAGGTTATACATACATAGAGTCACGGGCCAGGTGCTGTGATTGCTGCTCTGCTCCCCGAAAGGATTAATGACATCCACGCTTAAAGCAAACCATACGTTCCTTGCGTCCTTTGCAAACTCCTCCCAGTACTTTCTCTCGATTTTTCTCCACTGCGACCCGTCAGCGGGTGCTCTCAACTTCCCGTCTTTCTTACGGTCCTCACTGTGCCATCGCATCAACTTGGCATGCTCTCTGTTTCTAAACAAACGTTTCAACCGTGGTATTATAGGAGCATACCACATCACCTTCGCAGGAACCCTCTTCCTGGCGGGCTCGCCATCAACATCACCAGGGTCATCTCGTCTGATCTTATACCGCAATGCACCGCATACCGGGCATGCGTTCAGATCCTTGTATGCACCGCGGTAGAGGATGCAGTCATTAGGGCATGCATGTATCTTCTGCACCTCCAATCCTAGAGGGCATACGACCTTCTTTGCTGCGTATGTACTGTCGGGCAATTCGTTATCCTTCGGAAGCTTCTTCTTCAATATTTTCAGTAACTTCTCAAATCCTTTGTCAGCCACAGCATTCTCTGCCTTCCACTGCAGCAATTCCAGTACGGTACCGAGCTTTGTGTTGCCATCTTCGCAATTGGGGTACAACCCTTTTTTGTGATCCTCTAACATGTGATCGAACTTCAGCTTCTCCTTTTGACTTTCGCATTGTGTCCTTGCATCGACAATGACCCGGCGGAGATCATCATTTGGTTCCTCTTGATCTTCAGCAGCTTCACCCGTTGCAGCATCATTGGGCACATCGTCTGGTTCCTCTTGATCTTCACCAGCTCCCCCCATTGCAGCATCACCGTATTCAGCGGGCACATAGTTGTCATCGTACTCTTCTTCTTCGCCGTCTTCCATCATAACCCCTATTTCTCCGTGCCTCGTCCAAACATTATAGTGTGGCATGAAACCCTTGTAAAGCAGGTGGGAGTGAAGGATTTTCCGGTTAGAGTAAGACATCGTATTCACACATTTAGTGCATGGACAACACGTAAAACCATTCTGCTTGTTTGCCTCAGCCGCATTTAGAAACTCATGCACGCCCTTAATGTACTCGGAGGTGTGTCTGTCACCGTACATCCATTGTCGGTTCATCTGCGCGCATTATATATAATTAAGTGTGTCAAAAACCATTACAGAACATCATAAATAGATAATTAAGTGACCAAATGGATAAAAGTTCATCATCACATTAAAAACCAAAGTACATACATATATAGTTCTCATCTAACAACATATAGCTCTCCATACACATCGAAACTATGTAAAACATTTCAATACGAAAACAAATGCGATCATAATCGCAACCAAGGTAACAATTGATCCAACGGCATAATGATACCAAGCCTCGGTATGAATGGCATATTTTCTAATCTTTTTAATCTTCAACCACATTGCATCCATCTTGATCTTGTGATCATCGACGACATCCGCAACATGCAACTCCAATATCATCTTCTCGTCCACAATTTTTTTTATTTTTTGAATTTGTTTTCTTCTTCAACTAAATTTAACCTCTCGACAATAGGGTCCATCTTGGTCTTGTGATCATCGATGACTTCCGCAACATGCAACTCCAATTCCATCTTCTCCTCCTCCATTTTTTCCAATTTTTTCTTTAAGGAAATGTTTTCCTCTTCAACTAAATTTAACCTCTCCACAAGAGGGTCGGTTGGAATTTCCGGTTCAACTACCTCCTAGACATAATAAAACATCTATGCATGTCAGGTTGGTCGGCATAACTATCATAAACACTAAAACAATTAGTTATAAATTAAAGATAATATACCACATCCGAATCGTAGACAGGACGAGGGCCCACGTGGGCGGATATCAAAACCATCGCACTATATAATAACAAGCAATAATAAACGTAAGAAAATTAGACAAATATCTATCTAAAGCAATAATAACAAGCAATAATAAAAGTAAGAAAAGCATGGACATAACAAGAGGCTCACCACGGTGGTGCCGGTGACGAGATCGACGGGGGCGATCGACGGCGGCGAAGACGGGGACGGGACGTGACGGACCGCTAAACCTAGACAAATCTCGGAGAAAATAGAGCTTCGAGAGGAGAAAAGCTTAACTAGTGTGGCTCGGGCATTCCACCGAACACGTTGTGTGCATAGGAGGTGAGCTAGAGCACCACTAACCCCTCTCCTCCTTGGCCAGAAAAAAAAACAGAGCAGTGAGCTCTGCTCTTGAGTGAGGTGTTATATATAGGCACCTCATTGGTCCCGGTTGATGCTATGAACGGGGGCTAAAGGGGAGCCTTTGGTCCCGGTTCATATCACAAACCGGGACCAATGGTGGTGGGCCAAGACCAAGAGCCATTGGTCCCGGTTTGTCGCTCCAACCGGGACCAAAAGATCCAAACGAACCGGGACCAATGGCCCACGTGGCCCGGCCGGCCCCCTGGGCTCACGAACCGGGTCCAGTGCCCCCATTGGACCCGGTTCTAGATTGAACCGGGGCTAATGGGCTGGACAGGCCTGGTCCAATGCCCTGTTTTCTACTAGTGACAGTCGGTACTTCAGACCAATAATGCATTTGTTGTAAAAAGGACTGAAGCGTCCCTTCTTGAGTTGCGTCTGGAATTGCATCCCTCCATCCTACAGATGCCTTGTATGTACTGAAGGAAGGAAGAATCCTTGCTTCAGGACACGTTAGCAATCCCATGATCAATCTCGCGACTTCAGCAATCCAAAGGCCCAAACAAGATTTTGACAACTAAAGACCATGATCAAACAATATTGGCAGTACCAAATTTAGTGATAGGAAGGTTGGGTTCAATTTAGACTTGGACTTTACCCTTTAAATTTTGTATTTTCAATACAAGTTCAAGGTTTCAGAATAACTTTAACCTTCAAATTTTCTACTTTACTACATATTTGATGATAAGCTATCTTAAGCAATGCCCGGACAACCGAAATGGTGCTTTTTTTTTGCTTGTTATACTATTCATTTGTCTGTGCTCTTTTGACACCATACAATGGACGTGCGAAGCATCTGTCTCCTACAAAAACCTATGCCGTAGTGGGACAAAGCAAATGTACAAATAAGCTAGTATAGTAGAGATAATTGGATAAATGATAATCCAATTCCTTACAAGTTGCTAATCCAAAAATGCTATTATGCTCATATGTTTTCCATTTTCCCACGGCGGTCAAAACAATGGACGAATTACAACAACGATCATATCCGCACCGACCATCTCTTGACATCGCAAGGACAATGCGGAAGAATCGTCTTCATGTAACACTGCACACAACATTCTAGCCCCTCCAACAGTATGTTGCTCACATTGTCATCATGAGTTGTTTGGAAGACATTGTCAACTTCTCTGCGGAGTGTGGAGCTGTAGTTTTTTTTGTGTGCCAGTTTCTCATTCTAGCCCCTCCAACAGTATGTTGCCCAGTGTCATCAATCATCATCAGCTGTTTGCCATTCCATCTACATTTACCACTTTCAGTAAACATTCTAAAACCCAGCTAAGTAACCAGGGCCGTCTCCAGGAATTTGAGGCCCCGGTGCGGAATGCAAAACAGGGCCTAGTTAACATTCAAATTTCTTTTCAAATTTAATTTTCATAAACCGCATACCTTTCATTATGTACTCGCCCTTCTCTTCTTGATGGAGGCATCTCAGCAAAACAGATGCAAAGGTGATTCATCGAAAGGCCCTGTAGTGTGACAAATGCAAGCACCTTATCCATGAGTCCACTAGACCCAAGTCCTCAATTACCTAGGTAATTGTTAAAGAAAACGCTGTTTTGTTTTAAATCAGAAGATAAGTTTCTGTATTCAGATTTCAACCATTCAATCTTGTTTCAACATGTTCACCTAGCAATTTACCTGAATTAGAAAAATTTCACGCCTATGTTCAGATTATAAACTGATTTCATAGAACGCCAAGACTTTGAAACCTCTCCAATTCATAAGAGAAATTGGATAATAGGTAAACTGTATTTCAGCAAATTGAGACGGTAAATGAGATCCTCGAGTCAGAGCTAGGAGTATACGAAAAGACCATATGCAAATGCACCCAACGAAAGTTTCATACTGGACAAGATCTTCTCTACGAAAAACTACCTCCACATCACCAGTTCGCCATACTGGACAAGATCTTGGCCGGACGCCGCTCTCCGCTCGGTACACGTCGCCGTGCTCCGCTAGACCCTGCTCGCCGCCGTCCGCCTCGTGCGGTCGTGCCCTAGGTTTACAGGCATATTTTTTTTTGAGGCAATGGTTTGCAGGCAGCTGATTCACCTATGGACGGACTTTACCGCATCGTCAGATTACCAGGCCTAGGGCCCAAGGCCCAAATAACGGTTCGCCCTTCCTTCTATCATCTTCCTCGGCACGATGGGAAAACCTAGCAGGAGCTTTCGTTCATGGCGGCAGCTACGACTTCCAGTTCCAGCAATAGATCCGATCATTCGAATACACAGAGTAAGAATAAAATAAGCGGAATGGATGCCCTACGTCTCCCTACAAGTTCTAGCACAGACGAAAACCAAAGAAGACGTATTAGAGATAGAGGATTTGGGGGCCCCAAATTTTGGGGGGCCCTGTGCGGTCGCCCATCTCGAACACCCTTGTCGACGGGCATGTAAGTAACGGACACGTGGTCAGATCAGGGACAAACAGTTCAAAGGTCTCTTGGTCAGGAACAAAGCCATCATGCACCATTCTGTTGAACAACATAGTTGCTTCAAGAATTGTCTCCTCGGTGAGGAAACAACGCAAAAGAACATTGTACACATAGCTATTCAGTAGACAACCTTCTCCTTCAAATGGAGTAGTGAATGGATGATCGCGTTATGAGTTGAAAATGTGCAAGAAGTGCCAGTGGAAATAGCAAATGAACCCATGCTGATTGTTTCATGCATCATTCCAGCCATACAACTCCCTTGAATTAGTATATCAAATGGCTCGCTGGTAAGGCTGCAACCTCTTCTGCAGGTGATATTTAAAAACTTTGGCAGCTTCTTTGATCCGCTCCATGTGGCACAAACCTTCTACCAGCTGCGAGAAAGATTCTGGATTAAGCAGCAGATTACTAACACTGGCCCTTCTGAAAAGATCTAGGGCAGTCCTGTGCAACCCCAACCAACAGTAACAAGATAAAACATTTGTACAATGTAAAACAATGTTTGTGTAATTTAAAAAGTACTCCCTCCGTCCCATAATGTAAGACGTTTTTCACACTAGTGTAGTTTTAAAAAGCGTCTTACATTATGGGACGGAGGGAGTATATCTCATACAGTACTATTCAAAAAAATTGTTCATGACATTTTAAAACTATTCACGTGTTCCAAAAAATATGTTTGTGACATTTAAAAAAATGTTTATACAATGTAAAAAAATCACGCAATTTTAAAAAGTGTTCTGTACCATTCATTGCACCCAAGAGACACTCGAGCAGATCGATTAATAGTTCATAAAAGTAAACATCAACACCAATTTTATGACTTTTTATTCTATAATATCAAAGTCGGGTGATTAAAATGCACATACTGCGCGCGAGCGCGTGCGTGTGCGCGTGTGCGGGTGTGCGCGTGTGCGTGTGCGTGTGCGTGTGCGTGCGTGCGTGCGTGTGCGGGTGTGCGCGTGTGCGTGTGCGTGTGCGTGTGCGTGCGTGCGTGCGTGCGTGTGTGTGTGAGAGAGAGAACCTAGTTTTACTTGGTAATGTTGGAACATATGCGTAACTAAAGCAAGTGCAAGTGTACAAGCTCATAGATTTGATCTCCTCTTCTATCTATTTATTTGTTTTAGAAAAGTAATCTCCATTGTACTATAAAGCAAGCACTACTTCAATTCATTAGAAGATGTTGCATGGTGCTCGTTCCTTCTTACGATGAAACAACCATGAGCCATCTGGGTGCATTGACCATTAAGCTTGGAGGAGTGCTTGTGGTTTCACGTACAGTCGAAGAAGGACAAGCCACTGAATTGCACTGATCGGGCCACGAAGCAAAGTCCACAAAGTCACTGCGTAGGCGAACTAGACTGGGTAACGCTGGTTATCCCATGACGACGCCGATGCTCTTTCTTGGCTCAAATCAAACGTGTCACTCATCCTGGTGCCCTCCATTCCAACAGTACTCTGGGAAGTTTCTGGTCAGGTGCGCGAACGTCCAGTCCACGAGTCACAATGATGCACTACGAAAGCCTTATCGTCTTGCAAAGATGGGATATCTGGGTTACAATTTATAGCCTGTAGGTTCGGCCAAACCTTTTCTAATTCATGAACACATAGACACACTTTTGTAGTTTCGAGGGCACATGCACCTGTCAGCAAAATTTAGTTATTTGTACCGCGTCTTCGGTTATGGAGGATACTCTTTCCTACTCTTAGTCACGTGCTCATGTCAAGACAAACAGAGCTCTTGATTATATGCGTTAATTTGGTCTCTTGAAGACAGATACTACAATTGTTTCGTGGCAGCGAGAAGGTGGGTGCTAGGCTGTTTGCTACTATCTTCTTTGATTTGTAACTATACAAACAATATTAATTGCTCACTCGTCTATACATATATATACACACTCATTCACTCAATTATCTCACATTCACCTTCTTCACTCTGTCAATGCCATTGTACTCCACACTGATAGGGATGAGGCACATGAGTGAACTATTCCCAGTATCGTGTTGGTAGAGAATCATCGGTGTATCTGCTTAACTTGAAGGACAATGAGACAACTGAGCTAGCTTTGAGAATAGAAGGCATCCGGATGAATATTTAGAGGCATTGAGAGCTCCACGGTAGGTTAATTTGTACGTGCAGGGTTCTTTCTACTTTCCATGTCTTTCATCACACTCGGTACTTCAGACCAACAACAATGCTTCGTCTGGAATTGCATCCCTCCATCCTACAGATGCCTTGTATGTATTGAAGGAAGGAAGAACCCTTGCTTCAGGACACGTTAGCAATCCCATGATCAATCTCGCGACTTCAGCAATCCAAAGGCCCAAACAAGATTTCGACAACTAAAGACCATGAACAAACAATATTGGCAGTGCCAAATTGGGCGATTTAAGCTTTAGCCTTTAAGTTTTGTATTTTTTAGTACAAGTCCAAGGTTTCAAACAAACTTTGCCCTTTAAATTTTCTACTTTTACCACATGTTCAATGATAAGCTATTTTATAAGCAATGCCGGGCGACAACCGAAATGGTGCTCATTTTTTTTCCTGTTACCTCTTCATTTGTCTGCGCTCTTTTGACACCCTGCAGTGGACACGCGAAGCATCCGTCTCCTAAAAAAAACCTATGTCGTAATGGGACAAAGCAAATGTACAGATAAGCTAGATAAGCTAGTACAGCAAAGATAATTGGATAAATGACACTCCAATTCCTTACATATTACTAATAAGAAAACGCATCAACCATCTCCTGACATCGCAAGGACAATACAGAAGATTCGTCTCCCTGTAACACTACACACAACATTCTAGCCACTCCAACAGTATGCTGCTCACATTGTCGCCGCATTGTTTGGAAGACTCGTTTGGAAGGCATTGTCAACTTCTCTAGCCCCTCCAGGAGAATGTTACTCACAGTGTCATGTTTGGAAGGCATTGTCAACTTCTCTAGCCCCCTCTCCATCAGTGGTGCAACCAACACAAGATGTGTCTTTGAATCAGGCACCCATCCCTTGTCTAGCATTTCATCTACTCCCTCTGTTCCTAAACGTAACCTTTTTAGATATTTCAATACGGGCTACGTACAGAGCAAAATGAGTGAATCTACTAGTATATTTTTCTAATTTGGATGCTGCTCCTAGGAGAGGAGGACAGGGGCAGGCGCAGGCGCAGGCGCCCCAGGATGCCTCGCCTCTCTGGCAGCTTGTTCGCTCAAGACAGAGACTGCGACGAAACCGGCAATCGCTACGTAATTTGTTGCCATGAAAAGAATCAGGTGGGGCGCGTAAGCACGGGCAACTGGATACTGCTGCTTGAGACGCCTCCCAAGGACGTTGTGCCTTCCTTTCAAGACGGTGCACCAGAGAGCCTTCCAAAGTGTGCAGGCCGACACCGGCACGATCAAAGTTACGACCGTGCCGTATAGCAGGGCGAAGCCGATGTATATGACGTGGTAGATGATGCGGTAGAGCGCCTCCGTGCTCGTCACCGCAGCGAGAGCTGCGTAGAAGGCGATGAACATGCTGACCAGCGACACCCATACGCAGTGCAGCGCCGCCGCGAAGCTCTTCCACGACCCCGCGGAGCGCGACGCCTTCCCGAAGACGAGAAGGACCACCGCCAGCACGGAGGTGACCAGGGCAAAGCTGTCGAGGATCAGGAAGATTTGGAAGAGGATCTTCTCCTGTAGCACCGCCATGCCCTTGAACACCCTCTTGTCAGGTGCCGTGCCGTCGGCTTGCTCGTATGAACCTGGCACGTTGTTGGCGGCGGTGAAGGTCACAGTGGCGATGAGCACGCCGACCACCGCGAGGCTGTCGGACATCTTCTCAATCCCTTGTGCTATGTCACGGCCCCTCCATTGCTCCACATGGTCCCGCCTCTGAGGGCGAGATTGTGCCCCGAACGTGGCCAGCGTCACCACCAAGGCCAACTGCAACATACCCGTACAAAAACTTTAGTCCAACAATGTTCATATAGACAATCGAATTAACTAACGACGGGTGTTAGTTGATGCAGACTCCAAGCAATGCCTGTTCTCAACAAGCATATGCTTACCATGGAGAAGAAACTGGTCGATCTAGCTGCGAGATCCAACGGCGTGTGCCCTTCGTTGTTCATGACGTCGGCGGACAATTCACCACGCCACATCAAGGCCTCCACGACGCTGGGAGCGCATGCGGCCACCGCGAGGTGGAGCGGCGTATTGCCATCCCCATCATGCGTGTTGAGGAGGCTGCGGAGCGTCGGTTTCTTCATGGCAAGCGACACAACCCTGGAGTGGCCTCCCCTGGCCGCGGCGTGCAGGAAGGTCCCGCCGCGGTCATCCCGGAGCTCGGCGGCATCAGGGCAGGCCTCCATCAGCGCCTTGGCTACGTGGGTGTGGCCCATTCCCGCCGCCACGTGGAGAGCGGAGAGGCCGGACGAGTCCCGCATGCGCACCACGTGAGGCGCAACCCGCAGGATGGCACCTACGATGGAGCGGTCACCGTCAGACGAAGCGAAATGGAGCGGAGTGCTGCCAGTGCCATCAGCTTTGCTGGCCAGGGATGGGCCAGATGGCTTCCAATCCAGTAGTAGGCTGACCATTTCTGACAATGCTCAGATGGTACAGATATATGATATATCAGTCAAGGGTTGACAAATCTGCATAAACTTTCAGAGTCTACTACATACACCAAGGAGGAACTCGTCGCTAGCTGACCTGGGCCCTGGAAGACTGCGGCGTGCAGAGCATTCTGCGAGCTCGGGCCAGCAGCCGACGCGTCGCTGCATCTGGTCGTTATCGCCCTGACGGCAGGTGCCGACTTGCTCATCACTGCCAAGTACAACGGCGACAAGCCGACGTTGTTAACTTCAGAGGCCAGCCCTGGCGCTGCGGAGACCATAGCCTCAACTGCCCCGCCATGGCCGAGCCTTGCCGCTAGATGCAGGGCCGTGTCCCCAGCCTCGTTCTTGCAGCACAAGATGCTCTGATCTCCGGTGTCCATAGTGAGCTGGACGAGGAGAGACACGGCCATCTCATGGCCAGCCCTCGCCGCACAGTGCAGCGGCGTGTCCAAAGCCGAGTTGGGGGAAGAGAGCAAGCTCTTGTCCCCGAAGCTGGCATAGAGCTCCCGGATCAGCTCGTCGTGCCCTTGATCCGCGGCCAAGTGAAGAACATTGTTCCTCTCCACGCTGACCTGGTGTATACCTGAGAGCAAAAATTCAAACATATGGGTTCCCATGCATTTTGAATCAAATTTCATTGGAAATGTCAGCTCAATGGGTACCAAAATTAATCCAAAAAACTCTCAACTACGTGTACCGTGCACCGAACGAGCGGCATTACCAGAGACTTGATCAGCAGCATGGGATTGGGCGTGCAGAAGCAGCGCCATGGCTTCCTCCTTTTTGCCCCTGCACACGGCGACGTACAGCTCGGAGCTCATCAGGCCGTCATCACCAGGACCCGCACTGAGCTGGATGGAGTGATGACGGCGATCCATCAAGTAATCCGGACGGATCAAGCTCACGGTCACCAACCTGTACTGTATGCACTGAACTAGAGAAGGTACAAACGGGGGCTGCGCGACCTGGATGTACTACTACATCGTTTGCCAGATTAACCTCGCGTGCGATCCAGCGAATGACTTGGTCGAGAAGATTGTAACAGGCTATTAATCAGAGAGCGCTGTGGATGCATAGCGTGGGCCAGCAAGATTCGTGCGCGCAAAAGAATTTAGGCTAGCTAACATGGAGTGTGAAGTTGGCTTCGGTATATTGTTTGATCCACGTGATTGATCAGCCTCCAGCAAGTTACACTAAGCCAGCAGATTGATTACGTGCAGACTTGGGTTAGGTAGATTAATTCCCTGCTGTCTCCAGATTAACACAATAAGATCAAAGCATGCAGTGTAACTTTAACCTTTCTCGACCCTCGCGCCTAAACTAATTTTCATCCTCACAAACCTAGAGTGAAGCTTCTGCTTTGCTGGTTGATCCCTTTCCTTAGATCCCATGCATGCATAATAAGGCCCCGTAAACATAGGACGAGGAAAAGTGCAGGAATTGCAAGTCATGTCTTGTAGATTCCTACATGATTCTAAATTGCAGGAATTGTACAACATACTACTCCCTCCGTTCTTAAATATAAGTCTTTTTAGACATTTCAAATGAACTACAACATACGGATGTATGTAGACATATTATAGAATGTAGATTCACTCATTTTGCTTCGTATGTAGTCACTTGTTGATATCTCTAGAAAGACTTATATTTGGGAAAGGAGGGAGTAGTTGTTTG
This sequence comes from Secale cereale, assembly GCA_902687465.1. Taxonomy (NCBI): domain Eukaryota; kingdom Viridiplantae; phylum Streptophyta; class Magnoliopsida; order Poales; family Poaceae; genus Secale; species Secale cereale. Next base: position 756,994,841 of record LR738713.1, on the reverse strand, counting down.
GATGTTCCACAGGAATTTTGCAGGAATTGTTTCTTTAGAATAGAGAGAAAAGGAGAGATAAAGACGCATGTTGCATTGGACTTCTCAAAGGATGTGAAAACATGAGGTTGAGCAAGTATTTAGAATCCTAAAACATAGTATAAAGGAAAGGAAAGATTCCCATAGGAATTTTCAAAGCTAAAATTCTACAATCCAAAGGGCGCATAGGAAAAATTTCCTATAGGATTCCATTCCTATGAAATTCCTGCAAAATTCCTTTGTTCCAAACAGGCCCAAGAAGTGAGATGTGAGTTCCTTTTTGCTTCATGTGAAAAATCTGGCACTGATGGGGTCTTTTTCCTCGAGGCACGTGCATGCGTGATGGAGAAAAGGAGGCCAGCTACTCATCAGTCATCCAAAATTTCTCTGCGTGCCAGGGCAAAATTAACAAATTTGACCTCAAGGCGAAAACATCTCACAAACTAAACCGTTTTTGAAAATATTTCACACTGCTCACCCTTTTGTGCAGCGCCCAACAGCAAGGCGCTGCACTCTACTGTGCAGCTCCTTACAGCTAGGCGCTGCACAGTGTAGTGCAGCTCCTAACTGTTAGGCGCTGCACAGTATGGTGCCTAAATGCTAGGCGTTGCACAGTAGAGTGCAGCGCCTTAATATCAGGCGCTGCACATTAGGGTCATCGGAGTGAAATATTTTCAGACACAGTTTAGTTTGTGAAATAGTTTCGCTTCGAGGTCAAATTTGTGCCTTTTGCCGTGTGCCAGTGGATTTTCACACTGTATTTCCGTATGCCCCAAAGTGCCCCTTATTTCACTTCGCTCGTTCATCCAACACTGTTCAAAACTTCTTCTCTGCTGCTATCTTGCTTCCACCACCGTACCGTCTCTCCGCTGAGCCGACGACACAATCACGCCATGGCACCATACCTACCTGTGAAGAAGATATTTTGATCAGGATGAACTACCATCCCGATCAGAATATCTTCTTTGCAGGGCTTATGTCCACATAGTATTGTTGAGCAAAACAGTACATTTTTGCAGTATCTTAAGCAAGGAAATTTAGCAAGTTCACAAAATGTAATAAGTATAAACCAAATACCATATAGAGCACTAGTCTACAACATCAACAAATGTGTGAAAACTGCATGATGTTATAAAGAACATTAGCCACTCACCATCTCGCCAGCTGCAGATATTCCTAATTTCAACAGCCTTCATGTCAGAGCTGAAGTTGCTTAAGCATCCAACATTTAATCTCAACACATATTCGTAACCGCCTGAAAACTTGAAAAGTCTCTCCCTGGCCTGTAATACTACTGCACACAATATGGAGAAATAGTGTTTTGTTCCAGACTCTATTCTAGACCCTCCAACAGTATGTTGCTTACAGTGTCATCATCAGCTGTTTGGAGGGTATTGCCAACTTCTCTAGCCTCCTCTCCATCAATTGTCCCAACTAACACACGATGTGTCTTTGAATCAGGTACCCATCCCTTGTCTAGCATTTGATCCAAAAACTTACATGCCTCACTCTTGAAGCCTTCTTTGATAAGACCATAAATGATAATGTTATAAATTCTAGGGCTTGCCATTCCATCTATACTTACCACTTTCAGTAAACTTTCTGAAACTCTGCTTAGTAACGAAAACACGGCCATATCAGGGACTATAAGTTCAAATGTCTCTTGGTCAGGAACAAAACCATCATTCACCATTTTGTTGAACAACAGAGCAGCCTCAAGAATTGTCTCATTGGTGAGGAAACAGCGCACAAGAACATTGTATGTGTGGCTGTCCAATAGACAACCTTCCATCAGCATCTGTGCAAGGAGAAGCAACAGATCTTTCTCCTTCTTCAAAAGCAGTAGTGCGCGGATAATTGTGTTATAAGTTGAAAATGTGCAAGAAGTGCCAGTGCAAACAGCTAGTGAACGCATTCTGATTGCATCACGTATCATTCCAGCCATACAACTCCCCTGGATTAGTATATCAAGCGCCTCCCTGGTAAGGCTGCAACCTCTTTTGCAGTGATATTTAAAAACTTCTGCAGCTTCTTTGATCCGCTCCATGTGGCACAGACCTTCTACCAGTTGCGAGAAAGACTCTGAATTCAGTACCAAATTACTAACGCTGGCCCTTCTGACCATATCTAGGGCAGTCCTGTACAAACCTAACTGACAGTAACAAGATACAACAGAAGAATAAGTACGCTCATCAGCTGTAAACGAAGAAACTGTCATTCTACCAATAAGCTCAGATGCTCTTCTAATGTTCCCTTCATTGCAGAACTGAGTGATAACTATGTTCCATGAGTGACAATCAACCAGCCCCCTTGCACGAAATTTCTCAAGATAGCTAACTAAATCTCGCAGGGTGCCTGTTTTACACAACTCTCTCAACAGTACATTATATGGCTCTGTTTCTGCGACATCATTTTCCTCAAGAAAACACACAGCTTTGTGGAACTGGGATAATGTACAATAGCAATCTACAACATTCACATAGGTATTTGTCATTGGTGCATGACCTGACGCTATCATTTCTGTAAATGTCGTGACGGCATCATCCAATAGTTGGTTCTCACACAAACATTTAATCAAGGCACCATAAGAATGTAGGTCCAACTGAAGGTTGGCTTGTTTCATCATTTGATACAACTTACTTGCCTCCTTGGGTTTATTGAACTTACAAAATAAGGGCAGCACTTGAACATAAAAGCAGCTATCGGGGATGCATCTCAGCTGCATCATCTCCTCAAAAATTTCTATTGATTCATCTGCTCTGCTGTGAGAACAAAGCGCTGTTATGAGTATCTTGAAAGTGCGGCTATTAGGAGTACACCTTTTCTTGCTCATCCTGTCAAGCTGAATCAGCGCTAGGTCTAATTTGCCAGCTTCACACAAAGCCTCAATTAACCAATTCAAGGTATCCACATCAGGAAGGACTCCCGCCTTCACAATCTCCATGTACGCACGGATGAATGGTCGCAAACCCCTCCCTTCCTTGACTAAACCACACAGCACAGCGTTGCAAGATGACACTGAGATCTTGCGCTTCCCAGAGCAAGCATTCTGAATCACCAGCAAGGCTTCATCGCAGCGGTTCTTATTGCTCAGGAACTGAACTAAATCGTTCAAAATTTTGTCCAATATAGGAGCATTCAATTTAATCATCTCCTTTAGGAGGCTGTCCATCTCATCACAATTCCCAACAACGCCGAGCTTGGAGATCATGCAGGCGTATGTGTCAGCCGTATGAGCAAATATCCTCTGACTTGATGCCCATTTAAATATCCGAAGTGCCAAGTTCAAATCTGAAGTAGAATCAAGAACGCGGATCAGTATCTCTGGCTGGAGATTGTTCTTGAGCGACCGGATTGCAGACTCAAACTCAGTGGACCCCGCTGTACCCCCAGAAGCACGAGAAGCAGGCACATCCGAGCAAGAGCAGTATGTTAGCCTGCTCGACAACAGGCGCAGTCTTGAAAACCGTATGCAAGACGCAACCTTAAGAGCCATGGAGGCAACTACATGATTACAGAATCATTCTATGCTGCCAAGGCGCAACTCATGGAGTCATATTAGAGTTGGAATGTTCAAGAAAACTGCAAGCCTGTGATCCCCTGAAATAAAAACAAGAAAAACTAAATGAAACCAGAAACACCTTGTGGTTCCAAAAACTACAAATACCGGTAGTAGTATTTCTGATGTAAATACAGGATCACTAAAAGGAACAAGCCGCAGAATCCTGCATAAGTAAGGCATTTTCACTAATCATTTCATGGTGTTGAAGCAATCAATCACACACACCGGCCAAATCTTATGAGGTGTGGCGAATGCTATGCAATAAAAGTGTCTAGTTCACACTATTAGTAAGTTTCACAAAGGCAACAATTTCCACTCACAAGGAGGTATTCTATTAACCGAAAAAGGCTTTCGCCCCGCTTTATAAATAAAGCAAACCGCCGTGAGCACATACAAGGACTAGTTCAGAAGCACACACGCAAGAAACACAACAAATAAGTTCAGAGGTATTGCTGAGGGCACAGCTCAATAAGCCCAAAACACACACGACACACAGGATAGGCTCATCCGGGGCTAAGGCCGGAGAGCAAATAGACGACTAATCAGGCTCCGGTGGAGGAGGTATTCTATTAATGAACACTGCATTGGTGCATTGACTGAATGAAAAAGGAAAACTCAGATATCATCGGCAGAGAGCTAGAGAAGAGGAACCGCATCCCACACCTGCCGTGCCGCCTGGTCGCGCGCCCGGCTTTGCCGCTCCGCTCTACTGCGGCAGCCCGGCGAGCGCACGCCACGCCGCCTTGCCGTGCCGCACTCGCTTGGGTCCTGCTGGCTACGCGGGGCGATACCCGCGAGGGAATGAAGCTTAGATTGTACTGCCGGAGTAGATTGGATGGTCCGGGTGAGAGGCGAGGCGTGCGGCGGCGGACGGGCTCGGATCCGGCGGCGAAGTTTGACGGTGGCGCAGAGGGGTGTGGAGAGACTGGAGAGAAAGGGGAGAGCAGAGATGCCCCAGCTCGGCCTTGTGGGCCGCGGCCCAGTTAAAGCCCCGCGCCGGTAAAATGTACAACTTGACAACCGAAGGGGACCCTCAAAAGCAAAACAAAAAACAACCGAAGGGGTTCTCAAAAAGCAAAGACTAAATTTCTCATAAAAAAGAAAAAAAAAACTTGACAGCCGAAGAAGAACGGAAATGTTAAGAACCTGACGCAAGCACCGCAAATTGAACTTTTTTATGGTTCATGTTTATATCGAACAAAAGAGTACCGCACATTTAAGATGCCAACGGGTTCATGTTTATATCGAAGACTTGCACTGAAGGAACTAAGCAAGCCTTCTCCTCCTCCAACAAAAAAAAGTGTAGGTTCCTGCCTCTCGCCGGCATCGGCGCAGGTCCGCCTCGTCTCCGGTGGCCCTGGGGTCATGGAGGCGCGGTGGATCCTGGCAAGGGTCGGCGGGAGGGCTTCGCTTTTAGTCGATTTTTTCAATCTTGCTAGGGTTTGTGTCCTGCTCAGGAAGACGAGACGGCGGCGGCTCCGTAAAGATGGAATAAAGGTCTCTCCGCTTAGCCCCCGTTCCGATGATGCGTGTAGCATCGTTGGTGGGCGTGTGGAGGTGTGTCTCCGGCAGATCTATCTTTGGTGGATTTGTTCGGATCTCGTCGTTGTTCGTCTACATTCGTGTGTCTTCGGTTTGGATCCTTCCGATCTACGTTATTTTTCATCGGCGACGGTTGCTGTTCTGGGGTGCTGGTCCTATGGGTCCTTAGCACGACGACTTTCCGACTCTCTACTACAACAAGATGTGTCCGACTCCGACGATGGAGGGGTGATGACGGCGGCGCGCCTTCGACTCGCTTCAGTGCTTATAGTCGTCGCTAGGTGGTCTACGAATCTGGATATAATTTTTATTTCTTGTGTTCGTTGTACTGCCATGATTGAAGATGAATAGATTGGAAGTTTTTCGAAAAAAAAAATCATGTTTTCTACTTTATTTTTTCCAACACTAGTTATCAGCTCAATTAGGAACTTTCACGTGGTAATGATTCAAATGTTAGACAAATCTATAAATAGTTTAGGGAGTAAGCATATGCCGTGATTAAGTTAAACCTATGTAATACCACGCAATGTATGAATCAATTATAGGAATGATTGATGTGTGAACTATCATTTTGTGTATTTCATATTTTATTTGCATCATCCTTGTGGTTTGTGCGTCAAGCGTTGAGAGTGGAGAAAATAAAATGAAACTAGTTGTACTTATTTTATTGTAAGTGCATCTAGTGCCACCCTTAGTTGGTTTTGGAGTATTAACGACAAACCTGGTTGAGGGACTAATGTGTTTGTGAGAATTGCAGGATAACACAGGTAGTAGTCCCTCATTGATTCGCTTTACCTACCGGAGATGACCCCTAAAAATGTATGAAGACATTGACGACAATGATGGTATATGAAGATATTCATATTGAAGACTATGACGAGAGAAGACATTGTGTGAAGACTATGGAGCGTGAAGACTTAGACGTTTCGTCGTTTCCTTTTCTTCTTTGTTGAGTCATAAGAACCACCGTACTGTTAAGTGGGGTCCAAGTGAACAAAGTCAGAGTGACTGAAGTGATGGGTTGAGTCAGCTTTACTTGTAGCCCAAGTAAAGTTGTCGCGTGTGTTTGAAATCTGACCGTTGGAACACGTGTCAGTTCCTTAGTGACCCAGGGTCACTTCGGACAAATCAGGTCGGGTTGCCTAGTGGCTATAAATAGCCCACCCCCTACACCATAAATTGGTGGCTGCTCAGAGTTAGAACATGGCTTTTGTCGTTTGAGAGCAACCCACCTCCGAAGCATTTGAGAGACAGATCCTTGCGAGGACAAAGCCCAAACACCCAGAGCCAAAGAGTGTTAGGCATCACTGAAGTCTTTCTGTCCGCGTGACCTGAAAACTTGTTACACTTGAGGACTGTGAATCCTCCAGTCGGTTAGGCATCGCATTCTGAGCATCCAAGAGTCATTGTGGATCGCCGGTGAACGAAGTCTGTGAAGGTTTGGAAGTCTACCTTGAAGACTTACCAGAATGATTGGGCGAGAACTGGGTGTCCTTAGCTCAAGGGGAATAAGGTGAAGACGCAGTCTTCTGAGTTAAATCTCAGCCTCCCTAACCTGACGTACAGTTGTCACAGCAACTCGAACTGGTCTAACAAATCAATGTCTTCCCCAAGCTACTGGTTCTATCATTTCCTTCTCTTTACTCATTGTCCGTCTCTTTGAAGTCATTGCTTGCTTGCCTTATCTATTTGACTCCACTGTGTGACTACTTGTTCTGACTGGCTTCATACAATCTTCCATCCTAATCCATACTGCCTAGCTAATATTAGTCTTCATGCTTTCACTTCATTGAATACTTGACTATGGCTTGTCTAGTGTAGTCTACCTTTGAAAGTGCAATCTTGCTTTTAATTATATTTTGATGAATGATGACAACATGCATACATGGGACTAATCATGTTTATCAAGTATATCTCAGGATTATGTCTCAATGCGTGTGTGGATCATGAATACAGACAAATCTACATCACTCAAGAACGGATATACAAGATGATAGCTTCTAGCTTGATTTTCAGGTTGATTCTGAGTATAGGGATCCCGCACTATTAAGAGGGGAACGATGGATATTGTGAAAGGCTTGCTCAAAACATACAAAGTATCCTCCCACATCATCTCTACTCTATCCATACCAATTATAATAGTCTGTGGGCCTAGAAGTATGATCAACTAAACCTTTGTGTTCAGTTATCACCGGACGTCCGACACTCTACGGACGTCCGGACCTTCACAGCCTACCGGACGACCGGTATCTTCCGGACGTCCGGTCTCTCAGCGCCTACGGACGTCCGACCTGCTCCGGGCGTCCGGTATTCCTCAACAGAAACTATACATCGGTTTTCCGGTCTCCTCCGGACGACCGGTCCTTCAGCGCCTAACGGACGTCCGGCACACTCCGGATGTCCGACACTTCTTCACAGAAAGAAAATAACGAATGTCCGAAATCTTTCGGACGTCCGGTCACCTGTGCACACAGTATGGTACGTGGCCCTGCCTGGTGAACCGTCAGGCTCCGGACGTCCGGCCTTCGTCGGACGTCCGGTGCTACCTGTGCCACCGGACGTCCGGTAATGACCGGATGTCCGACACTTGTTGTACGTTTTTCTGTACAGCGGTCTCCTCTCTTCTATGACTATATATAGTCCTCTTCTTCTACAAGAGACGTTGACAATTCACTTTGAGCTTACTAAAGAACACATTCACACTCTCTCTCACCTTGATACACCAAATCTTAGATCCCAAAAGGATTTGAAGGCATTCGTGAGAAGTTGTCCAATCAAGTGATAGATCCACTCCCTCCTCTTCTTTGCACCAAAGGAATTTGTGATTTGAGCAAGTCTTGAGCTTTTCTTCATCGTTCTTGTTACTCTTGGAGGTTGGAGACTCCTAGGCGGTAGGAGTCTTTCGGAGAGGAATCAAACTCTGTGATTACCCCCGGAAAAGTTTGTGAGGGTTTGGAGGCCACCTAAAGGCTTACCACTAGTGGTTGGGAATCGCCTTCGTGGTGATATCTCAAAGAGAGAATAGGGTGAGCCTTCGTGGCGTTGGTTTGCCTTCGTGGTAGCACCCACCTCTCTAAACGGTGACGTAGCTTCCCTCCAAGGAAGTGAACATCGGCATACATCCTCGTCTCTCGAAGTTTCGGTTATTCCTAACCTAAACTTTCTACTTGTGGTTACTTGTTGTCTAAGTTCTTACCTATATCTTATTGTGTTACCTTACCTACCTACTCGTGTTGCTTGCTTAACTTGTTAAGCATCTTACTTGCAATTGTTAGGTTCACTTTCATATTCAGCACTATTGCCTAAAAATTGCTAAGTAACAATTAAAATTTGTAATTGTACCTATTCACCCCCCCCCCCCTCTAGGTCCATCTCGATCCTTTCAATTGGTATCAGAGCCTCGTGCTCTATTCTTGTGGCTTAACCGCCCTAGAGCGAGATGAACCCCGATGGGACTCCCCTTGTTGTAGATCCAAAAGACCAGGTCTCGACTTCTTCGGGAGTCAAGACCTTCACCTCTAAGGATCTAGAACGGGCCCTTGCTAAGCAAAAGGAGGAGCATGATGCTTCTCTTGAGGCCTTGGTCAAAATAAGGTTAGCCGCACTAACCACAGATTCCACGATACCCCCTAGTCCGGGTGGTGTGGGTTCGAGGCAAACTGCGTCTATTCCTTCTCTTGATCAACAACCTCCTAATAATGGTCAGTCTAGTGTTCCATGGCTATATGCAAAACCTAAAGATGAAAAACCAAATTATAGGCATGGGGGTGAACCTCCCATGCTTGATAAAAAGGCTGACTTTTCTATGTGGAGAGTTGCTATGCAGGATCATCTTAGGTACGCAAACGATGAGATGTTGGACATCTTGGAGGATGGCTACAACCCTGTTGATCCAAGAAACCTCACCCCAAGAGAAATATACAACAGGCATCTCAACGACACTGCAATCATGTTGTTAAGGAAAGGGATGAGTGAAAAGCAAAGGAGACCTTTCATACACATCACCAGTGCCAAGGATTTGTGGGATAGCATTGTGAGATCAAAAACCGGAACCTCCTCCCTCCGGCTTGCACAATATGAGATTGCCAAAGTTTAATTGCAAAACTTCTGTATGGAGAAAGGTGAAACCCCCAACCAGCTCAATGAGCGTCTGATGACACTTACCTCTGACATAGAGTCATGTGACTGTGACAAGACACAAGATGGATTCAACTTGACAAAGCGGTTTCTTGTGGACAAGTTGCTACATGTTCTCGCCCCGTATCATCATCAAATGGTGTGAGACATAAAGCAACACCATGGATTAAAAGAAATGACTCCAGATGACATCATATCCACCTATCAACTATTTGAAGAATCCAAGGCAAATGCTACAAGACATCTTGCCATGCATGGAAATTCATCTTCCGTGACCAACTTAGCCTTGAAGGCTAAACAAGTATGTGAAGAAGAAGAAGAAAGTGAGGATGAAGATGATGAAGAAGGTGATGAAAGTGACTCTGAATAGGGACCCTCATATGAAGGCATTGCTCTCTTTGAGAAGAAGTTCAGCGCAGGAAAATTCAAAGGGAGATTTCAAAAGAAGAAGGTCCGAAGTTGCTACAACTGTGACGAGACTGATCACTTCTCCAATGAGTGCCCATATGAGAAGAGAGAAGATAAGCCCAGATTCCCCAAGAACTTTGTAAAGAAGAAATTGCCAAACCCTGTGAACTCCAATCTTAAGAAGAGAGATGGAAGGGCCATGATTGCCCAAGAAGATTCCGATCCCGATGATGTTGGAGGTGTTGCCGGTGTTGCTCAAGATTCTCAAAACACCTTGAGACTAGTCAACAAAAGTGGTGAGGTTGTCACCTACAACTACATGAAAGACTACAAGGGCAACGCACACAAGTGTTTGATGGCCAACGCCATTGTTGAGGACCATGAGCAACAAACCTCTTCAGACAAAGTGAAGGTAACCTCTCGTTCGGAACCTCTTCTTTTCTCTCCACCTACTCTTAATGATGAATACCTTGATGCGGAGGATAATCATGAGGATAATGATGAGAATGATCCTATGTAAGCTAAACTAGAAAAATTCATGTGTTCCTCAAAGGAAAGAAACTCACTATGTTTCGTATGCTTATGGAGATGGTGGGTAAGCACACTGTCACCATTAAGGAACTCGAAACCCTCGTCACCGAGGAAAAGGAAAAATACGAAATCCTTGAGCGGAAAGTCCTATATAAGGAAGCAAAAAATGATGAACTATGCATAAAAATTGGTACAAACCTTGATGAACATGCCAAGAAACTTGTTTCCTTGGAAAAGGTTGAAAGCTCTTTCAAGGAGTTGATGAATGATAAGAGCAAACTTGTGAGGTCTCATGCTACTCTCTCTAAGGAGTGTGAGCTTCTATCTGTGCCTCTTAAGAATAAGGAAGATGAGCTCACCCTTCTTACAAAGAGCTTTGAGACACTCAAAGTTACCTATATTGAAACTCTAGCCAAGGCTTACTCCTCTCCTGTTATAAATGTTGATGCCTGTACTACTAACGCAAGTTATGATCTAGCATTTATTTGTGAGGAAAATCGATTTCTAAAAGCACAGCTCGAGAAAGGACTCATGACGTGTGCTCAAGGACAAAAGAACCTTAATGAAGTATTGAGCCATCGCAATGAAGTTTTCGCAAAGGAAGGACTTGGGTACGACCCAAGCACAAGCAAGACAAAAACCTCCACTCAAAAGTGCACCACTCCTCTCAAGGAGACATTTGTACAAGAAGGGCAGAGGAAGAAAGGGGAGAGTCAAGTCAACAAGATTATGAGTGGGAAGGCCACTAGGGACCAACCCACTCCCATCAAACCTAAGGGTTTCAAGCCTCCATCCTATGTGCTTCGTAAAACAAAGGATGGAGAGGTTTATGCAAAATTTGTTGGCCATCATAATGCATTTCGTTTCTATGCTATTTGGGTTCCTAAGACCCTTATGACTAATGTGAGAGGTCCCATTGCAAAATGGGTGCCTCTAACCAAGTAGTGAATTGTGTGTAGGTTGCCTTCTTCGGTGGAGTCAAATGGGTGATCGATAGTGGATGCACAAACCATATGACCGGAGACGGCAAATTGCTCTACGATTTTATGGAAGCCATTCAACCATTTATGAGCATCGTGTTCGGTGGAGGAACAAAAGGACAAGTACTTGGATTGGGTAAGGTGGCTATCACAAATGACATGTCACTTCCAAATGTCATGCTTGTCCAATATCTTAAATATCATTTACTTTTCGTTCGTCAATTGGCTTCTGTTGGTTATGATACACTGTTTGGACTAACGGATGTGAAAGTCTTTAAGAGAGATACTCTTGAAGTGGCCTTTGTTGGAAAGTTGGATGGCAACCTTTACACGGTTGATTTCTCGAAAGAGAGTACCTTCCATGCAACTTGTCTAATGGCCAAAGCCGACAAGGGATGGCTATGGCATCGCTGGCTAGCCCATGTCGGCATGAGAAATCTTCAAGACCTCATAAAGGGGAATCACATCCTTGGATTAACTAATATTTCTTTTGAGAAAGATCGTGTGTGTAGTGCATGCATAGCCGGGAAGCAACATCAATCAAAGCACCCACCCAAGAATATTGTATCTACAACAAGGCCATTGGAGCTCCTTCATGTGGATCTCTTTGGGCCTCCTTCATGGGATAGTCTTGGTGGGAAAAAGTATGGTCTTGTCATTGTTGATGATTACTCAAGATATACATGGGTGTTCTTCCTCAAGTCCAAAGACGAGACGAAGTTCACCTTCATTGATTTTGCCAAACAAGCTCAATGCAAGTTTGACAAAGAAATCTTGGCAATAAGAAGTGACAATGGCTCCGAGTTCAAGAACTACACCTTGGAAGAATTTCTCAGTGACGAGGGGATTGAGCATCAATACTCTGCCCCCTACACTCCTCAACAAAATGGTGTAGCTGAAAGAAAGAACCGTACCCTTGTGGAGATGGCAAGGTCTATGTTGGATGAGTACAAGTCACCACATAGCTTTTGGGCCGAGGCCGTCAACACTGCATGTCATGCCTCAAACCGTCTTTTCCTCCGCACAATCTTGGAAAAGACCCCATATGATCTCCTAACCGGAAACAAACCAAATGTCAAGTACTTTCGTGTGTTCGGATGTAAGTGCTTCTTACTCAACAAGAAAGAACGATTAGGAAAATTTCAATCCAAAACTATTGAGGGTATATTTATTGGTTATGGATCAAACTCCCACACCTATAGGGTCTACAACAAATCCAATGGATGTGTTGTAGAAACTTGTGACGTGGTGTTTGATGAATTTAATGGCTCTCATGGAGAGCAAGTTGATCTAAGTGATGTAGGTGATGAAGATTCCTCTCAAGATATCTTGAACATGGGTGTTGGTGCTCTTCTTCCAATGGAACAAGAACCTCATGATGATATGGAAGACGACACACGACTTCCTATATATCCAACCATTACAACACCCACACCACCACAAGATCAAAATCCTCAACCAATGCCCACAACTCAAGCATCTGATGATGATCAAGTCCTTCACCATGATCATCCTCAAGAAGACCAAGAGCAAGAAAGTGCAATCAGGGATGATGAACCTCAACAAATGCAACATGAAGAAGAAGATCTTCCACTACACATCAATGATCCATATGTTGAGGACGTGGATGATGGACATGAAGTTGAACCTCGTGAAACTCTCACCTCCATCATGCCTCGTGTGGCCGGTCGTGTTGATGTTGACAAGATTCTCACTTGCATATCCGAAGGTAGGGTCACACGTAAACATTTGACAAACTTTTGTGCTCACTTCTCGTTTGTGTCTAGTATTGAGCCTGTCATGGTACAAGACGCATTAATGGACAACGATTGGCTCGTGGCAATGCAAGAAGAGTTGAACAGTTTTGAACGCAACCAAGTATGGTCTCTGGTGGAGAGACCAACTACAGAACACAATGTCATTGGAACAAAATGGATTTTCAAGAACAAGCAAGATGAGAATGGTGTCATCATCCGAAACAAGGCAAGGTTAGTGGCACAAGGGTACTCACAAGTTGAAGGTTTGGACTTTGGTGAGACCTTTGCTCCCGTTGCCCGTCTCGAATCTATTCGCATCTTACTTGCCTATGCTGCTTTCAATGGATTTACATTACATCAAATGGATGTGAAGAGTGCTTTCCTTAACGGTCATCTACAAGAAGAAGTATATGTGTCACAACCACCTGGGTTTGTTGATCCCGATCACAAAAACTACGTGTACAAACTTCATAAGGCCTTGTATGGCCTCAAACAAGCACCCCGTGCTTGGTATGATCATCTTAAGAAGTTTCTACTCGATGATGGTTTTGTGAGAGGGGTGATCGATCCCACTCTTTTTACTAAGAGACACAAGGGTGACTTGATATTATGCCAAATCTATGTAGACGATATAATCTTTGGTTCTCCTAACATTCATTTATGCAAGAAGTTTGCGGCTTCAATGACCGAGAATTTTGAAATGTCGCTCAATGCGGACTTGAAATTCTTCCCCGGATTTCAAATTCAACAATTTCAAGAAGGAATTTTCTTGTCTCGAGAAAAATACCTCAAGGACATCCTAGCAAAGTTTGGCATGTCTGATGCTAGTCCATGTAAGACACCCATGCCAACCACAATTGCCCTCACTGAAGACACAAACGGTATTCCTTTTGACCCATCTATTTATCGCTCTATGATTGGTTCATTGCTTTATCTTTGTGCATCTAGACCAGACATCATGTTTAGCGTATGCATGTGTGCTAGATTTCAAGCTTCCCCTAGGGAAAGCCATCATAAAGCGGTTAAGCATATTCTCAGATACCTTGTGCACACCCCAAAGTTGGGTCTATGGTACCCCAAGGATGCTAAGTTTGATCTCATTGGGTACACGGATGCTGATTGGGCTGGTGACAAAGTGGACCGCAAGTCTACCTCAGGTGCATGCCAATTTCTTGGACGCTCATTGGTCAGTTGGTCCTCCAAGAAACAAAATTGTATCGCCCTCTCCAGCTGTGAAGCAGAATACATTGCAGCTGCCAGTTGTGGAACTCAATTACTATGGATGAGGCAGACTTTGAAAGATTACGGTATCACCTATCGACATGTGCCTCTTCTATGTGATAATGAAAGTGCCATCAACATTGCTGAGAATCCCAAAGATCATCTTCGCACCAAGCACATTGACATTAGGTATCATTTCTTGAGAGATCATGTGGAAAAGGGTGACATTGATGTTGCCCACATTGGTATAGAAATGCAACTTGCAGACATCTTCACAAAGCCATTGGATGAAGCTAGGTTTTGTCGACTTAGGCGTGAACTTGGTATCTTGGAGCCTAACAATATTATGTGAAATCTAGTACCCATTCAAGCATAAACTTAATATCTCGTCTTGATGTAGGCATATATTTAGGGGGGGACACTCAACTCATGAGTACTCTACATCCTATACAATGCATAAAAATAACAAACACTCTCAAAGCTTACCATGTCATGTGGTGCTTTAATATGATGGCGTAGTGACTATGCACCCAAGTCAACATTCTTGAGGTCTCATATCACATATGCTCAATCATGGTGGCATCAGCCACCGCTCGTAGAATAAACATAGTAACCAAGCAAGTTATTTCATAAACTCAGAGATTCATGTAAGCGTCATCATCATCTCACTACAAAATGCCCTAAGCCAAAGCCAAAAATCCTCTGATCCTCCAGTCGTCCGGTACTTTCCGGACGTCCGGTGTTTCGAGTGCGTCCGGACGTCCGGTACGTTCCGGATGTCCGTTAAAACCCTTCTGTCAACTCTATGCCGGACGTCCGGTACTGTCGGATATCCGCTAATTATTCTAGGACCGGACATCCGGAAACCATCGGTCGTCCGGAATATCCCTGGCCCATATATAAGGCGGGCCGCGTGGGGGAGGGTAGTTTTACCCTAAAATCTCCATCCCTATCTCCTGGCCGCCGCCGCTGGAACCCATCTTCTGGCCGCCGCCGCCACTGGAACCCATCTTCTAGCCACCGCCGGGGGCCCCTCGCCCGTCCCTTGGCTGGCCTGCTCGCCTGGTTCCTTCGCTATCGTCCTTCGTCCTCGCTCCTCTCTCCGGCACTCTCCGTCTCGTTCATTCACTCCAAGGTTGCCCCTTCGTCTTCTCCTCCTTTCATCCCTCGGGTTGCCCTCGATCTATGAGAGTAGTGTGTTGATTTTGGGTCCTTCTTCTTCTTCTAGGTCGGGATGCCGAAGGGCAAACACTCCGCACGTAAGGAGGCCACCAGTGGGGTTGCTCGCCCATCTCGCTGTGGCGGCTCCGATGACTCCCAAGAACATGCTCGCGCTAAGAAGCGTGTCGCTCAGCCTCGCAGCCCCACAAGCGACTCCTCATCGGAGGAATCAGATTTTGAGGATGAACTCGAAGCTATGGAGAGGGAGGAATTTGGCTCTTCCCACACTGCTGCACCCAAGCCCGGGACTCGGCGACCCACGTTTAAGCCACCTCCTCCACCAGTTCAGCCTCAAGGTGATGCTCGTCACATCTCCCTTGAGCCTCCTCTCTCTCACGGTCGAAAGGTTAAGCGGTTCAATACCATTCCCATCGCATCATATCTTGCTCTTCGTCGTGATGTAGACCAATTTACGGTTGCTAGCGACTACACGGATGATCGTTTTTGCACCAATGTCCAGGCAGACATTTTCACCACTGTCATTTTACCTAAGGGTCTGTCTTTACATTTGTGCATCGATCTTGAGCACATTCATTCTCATCCGGTGAAGTATCCGGGAGCCATTGAACTCATTGAGACATCGGGTCTTGCTGCTCCTTTTGTCCTTTCAGCATGATTTTAACAATGCTGCCATCCATCAATTTTATGCCACATGTCACTTTCACCCCAACAACACTGTCACTTGGATGACCTCTGACACAGTGCTTACAGCCTCATACTCCCAATTTGTTGCTGCTCTGGGTTTTCCTGATAGTGGGTTCAAAATACACAAGGATGATCCCCGCCATAAGCCCAAAGGCATAAATGTTTGCATGGATCTCCTCAAACCCATCTCTGAGATGACTAAGGAGGAGAAAGAGAAAGATCTAAACCAAGTGTCAATCTGGCGCTCTCCCTTTTACATCATTTTTCAGTGTGTCATTCGCACCGTCTACCCTAAAATGGGAGACAAAGGGTCGTGCAATAGCTATTGCATCGACCTAATGCATCGTCTCTACACGGCACCTAAAGGAGAAATCAATGTTCCTCATTTTCTGTGGCATGAGATCCGTCTCGCTTCTTTTCAATTCAAGCGAGCCTTTCCTCATGCCCCCTATCTTCAGGCATTTATTGAGAGTGTGGCGCCATTTCCCATTGTCCGCACTCATTTACATGAGCAGTGGGTCATTCCATCCCACATGGCGTATGACTAGGTCAGGCCCTCTTCCTCTACTCATCCTCGTCGAACTGCTGCTCATTTTCCTTCCACTACTCATTCCGGTTCTTCATCTCTTGGACGCATTGCTCGCTTTCTTGGGAAAGCTCACTCTGCCATGATGAAGGCTATCACCTTTCAATGTTCCCAGAACCACGATGTAGTCACTCGCATGGTTACTTCCAAGAATGCTCTGAAGGCTCGTCTGAGAGACTCCGGAGTATTCGATGTGAGTGATGATAAACGTCTTCCAGATGATTCGCCTTCTGACTTTGGCTTTCCCTCGGGTCCAGAGTGGTCTGAATTCCTTGACGAGGCTGGTGGCAGTGGTACTCATGATGATGATGATGATGATGATGATGCCTTATGATGGTCTGACACCTTTTGGGTAGTAGCTGCCAAAGGGGGAGTAGGCACTTCTCTAAGAAATTATCTATTTATGTAATGATGTGAGATTTGTATCGAACCTATGATGTGAACCTGTTATGATGTGCTATGTGTTGAAACTTTATCTATTATATGATGCACCTATATATCTATGGAAATATTGTGTTATATCATGGGTATGAGATTGGTTTATGATATCTTGTGTATGAGTTTGCTATGAAATCTGGTGAATGAGATTGTCATGATATCATATTGAGGGGGAGCTCCTCTCTTCTTGTTTATTATTGTTCATGCACCTATTTAGGCGGAGCTCCATAACATCATTTCGATATTTGAAAGTCTTTAATACAGTTCTTTGAGAAATGCATGCATGTTGTCATCAACTACCAAAAAGGGGGAGATTGAAAGTGCAATCTTGCCTTTAATTATATTTTGATGAATGATGACAACATGCATATATGGGACTAATCATGTTTATCAAGTATATCTCAGGATTATGTCTCAATGCGTGTGTGGATCATGAATACAGACAAATCTACATCACTCAAGAACGGATATACAAGATGATAGCTTCTAGCTTGATTTTCAGGTTGATTCTGAGTATAGGGATCCCGCACTATTAAGAGGGGATCGATGGATATTGTGAAAGGCTTGCTCAAAACATACAAAGTATCCTCCCACATCATCTCTACTCTATCCATACCAATTATAATAGTCTGTGCACCTAGAAGTATGATCAACAAAACCTTTGTGTTCAGTTATCACCGGACGTCCGACACTCTACGGATGTCCGGACCTTCATAGCCTACCGGACGACCGGTATCTTCCGGACGTCCGGTCTCTCAGCGCCTAACGGACGTCCGACCTGCTCCGGGCATCCGGTATTCCTCAACAGAAACTATACAGCAGTTTTCCGGTCTCCTCCGGACGACCGGTCCTTCAGCGCCTAACGGACGTCCGGTACACTCCGGATGTCCGGCACTTCTTCATAGAAAGAAAATAATGGATGTCCGAAATCTTCCGGACGTCCGGTCACCTGTGCACACAGTATGGTACGTGGCCCTGTCTGGTGAACCGTCAGGCTCCGGACGTCCGGCCTTCGTCGGACGTCCGGTGCTACCTGTGCCACCGGACGTCCGGTAATGACCGGATGTCCGACACTTGCTGTACGTTTTTCTGTACAACGGTCTCCTCTCTTCTATGACTATATATAGTCCTCTTCTTCTACAAGAGACGTTGACCATTCACTTTGAGCTTACTAAAGAACACATTCACACTCTCTCTCACCTTGATACACCAAATCTTAGATCCCAAAAGGATTTGAAGGCATTCGTGAGAAGTTGTCCAATCAAGTGATAGATCCACTCCCTCCTCTTCTTTGCACCAAAGGAATTTGTGATTTGAGCAAGTCTTGAGCTTTTCTTCATCGTTCTTGTTACTCTTGGAGGTTGGAGACTCCTAGGCGGTAGGAGTCTTTCGGAGAGGAATCAAACTCTGTGATTACCCCCGGAAAAGTTTGTGAGGGTTTGGAGGCCACCTAAAGGCTTACCACTAGTGGTTGGGAATCGCCTTCGTGGTGATATCTCAAAGAGAGAATAGGGTGAGCCTTCGTGGGATTGGTCTGCCTTCGTGGTAGCACCCACCCCTCTAAACGGTGACGTAGCTTCCCTCCAAGGAAGTGAACATCGGCATACATCCTCGTCTCTCGAAGTTTCGGTTATTCCTAACCTAAACTTTCTACTTGTGGTTACTTGTTCTCTAAGTTCTTACTTATATCTTATTGTGTTACCTTACCTACCTACTCGTGTTGCTTGCTTAACTTGTTAAGCATCTTACTTGCAATTGTTAGGCTCATTTTCATATTCAGCACTATTGTCTAAAAGTTGCTAAGTAACAATTAAAATTTGTAATTGTACCTCACCCCCCCCTCTAGGTCCATCTCGATCCTTTCAACCTTTCACTGCATATAAATAGGATCGGTTCTATTGTTTGTCTTTGAAACTTCCATGTTTTGAAGACTTTCATAAAAATCGCCTATTCACCCCCCTCTAGTCGATATACAGCTCTTTCAATTGGTATCAGAGCAAGGTACTCCCTTGTTTTGTGTGATTCGGTTTAACCACCTGGAGTTTTAGCTATGTCGACTGCAGGGATAATCAAAGTCTCCACTGCGTGCCCCGCCTTCGATGGCACTTAATACTCCTACTGGAAGAACAAGATGCGTATGCATCTTGAAGACATTGATGTGGACCTCTGGTATGTCGTCAAGAACGGCGTTCCCAAGACTGGTGAAGGTCTCACCCCTGCTGATGTCAAGAAGCTCGTTCAACTGGATTCCACGGCCAAGAACATCATCTGTGGTCATCTGACCAAAGGACAATATGGTCGTGTGAGTGCTCTGGAAACGTCGAAGCAAGTCTGGGACTGGCTCTCTAAGGTCAACGAAGGCGTCTCAACCCAGAGAGATCAAAGGATCAGTGTCCTTCGCAACCTCTTCAATCGCTTCAAGAGACACGACAATGAGAATGTCCAGCTCACATTCGATCGCCTCACTGACATCACAAATGAGCTTCAGGCACTTGGCGCCACTGAGGTCACCAAGCATGAAATCGTCAAGACACTCCTGATATCACTTGACAGCTCATTTGATATCCTTGACCTGATGATTCAAGAACGCCCTGACTTCAAGACTCTCGATCCGTCTAACATACTTGAGAGGCTCAACACACATGAGTTCCAGCTATCTGAGAAACGTGACATCTATGGTCCCAACTATGGCCGAACTCGCGCTTTGAAGGCAAAGGTTGTTTCCTCATCTGAAGAAGAATCTGACTGCAGTTCTGGTGATCCTGAAGACATTGGAAAGGAGCTTGCCATGCTTGTGAAGAAGTTCCAGAAATTCACTAAGAAGAAAGGCTTCAGAAAGTCTTCATGATCCAGCTCAAGAAATGATGAAGCTTCTACCAATGACCACAAGAAGAGAACATGCCACAAGTGCAAGAAACCTGGTCACTACATCTCTGAGTGTCCTCAATGAGACAATGAGAAGAAGAAGAAGAAGAAGAAGAGCAAGGAATGTGATTCTGATGACAAGAAAAAGAAGAAATACACAAAGTATTCTTCCAAGTCTTCATCGAAGTATTCATCACACAAGAAGAATTCATCTGGCAAGGCTCGTGCGTTTGTTGGCAAGGAGATGGATTCAGAGGAGGAGTCTGCTTCAGAAGAAGCGGAGGTGGAGTCTGAGGAGGAGTCTGATTCTGGTGTGCAAGTCTGACTCTAGCCACATCCTACGTTGCCAAGTCCATCTTCAACACTGAAGACAATGGCTCCGTAACCAACACTGATGATGATGATAATGACGACTCTGCTCCCACCTACTGCTTCATGGCACGCGGTGCCAAGGTAAAATCACGCGATGCTTACTTTCAAACATCAAGTGAAGATGACTCCGATTGTGAATCAAAACCTAGCTACAAAACACTTGCTAAAATTGCCACTGAACAACAGAAAGCTATGGAACATATTCAAAAACTGTTAGACAAAAGCGATGACCTGTTGGACACGGAAATGACCCGTTCTTAGTCCTTAATTGAAGACATAAAAAATCTTCATGCTAAGTACGACGAACTTGAAAGTCATCATGAATCGCTCTCAAAAACTCATGAAAAGCTTTCCTACGATTATCTTATAAAGAAGCAAGTACTTGAGAAATTGAAAGCAGCTCATGAAGATCTTCAAAAAGAAAATGAGTCACTCCGCGCTCAACAGATCAGCTCCGCTCAGGAAGGATTTGAACCACCATGCCTAAAATGCATTGAGCGTGATAACGCTACATCTGTTGCTGAATGTTCTACTGATGCTACTGTTGCAATATCTTCACCTGCTGATGTGGTAACTAACCCCTCTGCTGAGGATACCACTACTATTGCTGATGAAAATGCCAGGTTGAAGACTTTTCTTAAAACAAGGATGTACAAAAGCCTCAAAGGGCATCAGACATTATGTGATGTCCTCAAAAAATAGATTCTGGACCGATACCCTAGGAAAGAGGGTGTAGGGTTCGAGAGGAAAATGAATGTTGATGGTTCATACTGGATGTAATGCCCAGGATGGGACTATATCTCCTACGTGTCGAGGCACGACTTAAAGATATAAGCCCATTCTGGAATGATTGCAAGTTTGGTACCTTTGCACATCTCATGTAAAAATAGGGATGAAAGCTGAAAAAATAGTTGGCTTACACTCGCCACATCACCCAAATACATTACATGTTCAAACATCATTGAAATAAACATCACAACCCATCTAAGGGTGAAGATCCAAATGAAAGATACCAAACATAACTTAGAACCACAGGTCTGAAACGAATCCTAGTAGAAGCTCTACTAATCAATCGGATAGTTCACGTAGTAACAGCTATGCTCCTCGTCGTACTCCCAGTCTAGCTCAGTGCCATCGCCTGTGTAGCTCACCATCGTACCTGCATCTGGTGTGTTGAAGTAACTGTGAGCCACAGAGGACTCAGCAATCCCGTTCCCGGGTAACATGACTATTCAAGCCTTGGGTGTGGAACAAGGCTGAAGAAAGAACAAGAGTCTGCAGCAGCACTAGCCTAGCTTACGTAAAAGAGAGCGAGAAGAGAAGGTGCCTCGGTCGAGAGATGATCACGAAGTGATCCTAACTAATCAAGTCAAACATAACCCCACCGTGTTCATCTCCCGAAACCCTTTCGGAAAATGACCGCCACGGTACTCACGCTGGTAGTGTATTGGAACATGGTGTCAAGTTTTCTACAACCGGATATTAACAAATTCCCATCTGCCACATAACCGCGGGCACGGCTTTCGAAAGTTCATAACCCTGCAGGGGTGTTCCAACTTGGTCCATGACAAGCCCACGATCCGCGGAGTCGCAACTCCAAGGTGGGAAGGCCCAAGTATCCTCGGAATCCCATGCTCAAGATACTCCGACTAAGGTAATGCTAATCCAGCAAATCCTCCCGGCGTGCCGACATCCTGACAGTAGCCGCGCGTATCTAGTCTCAGGCCACGACCGGATGGGCGATCCTACAGGTAAAACCAATCCTCGAGTTTCCTCGTGGTGGCCCTGCATAACCCCAAGTTTGGACCAACACTCATGAGGTGCACTGGCCCGGGTTGTTGATTAAGAACTCGGGTTTGCAAGACCCTATGCAAGTTTTAGTTATTAGGCAAATAGTACCAATGTTGGGACTTGCTGGAAAAGACTTAGCACTTAGCGGTTTATCGAGGGGGTCCCATAACCCCAACCGTGTGAGGAACGCATAATCAAGGAACATAACACCGGTTTATACGGTTCCTAGCGGCATGAGTGGAACAAAACACCAAGCAAAAGGCTTAGCCTTCCACCCATTACCAATATATAGATGATTTCATTTAATAATTAATATAGTGTGATATCCCAACAAGCTTCAACAAGAGGCAAGAATCTTCAATCTTCTCCTGCAACTAACAATGCTATAAGAGGGGCTGAGCGAAGCCTACGTATAGCCAATCAATGGTTTGCATAGGTAGGGTGGTTAAAAAGGTTCATGGTTACAATAGGAGGCTGACAAGAAAAACATGGGCATCGAGGCAAAACTATAGAGCGATACTTCTAGCAATAGGCAAAGATAGTAATGTTATCGGGGTTCGGTCATCTTGCCTGAAGAGTTGTCGATGGGATCGTAAGAGAGCTCCTCGTTCTCAACCTCGGTAGTAACCTCGTTCTCGTACTCGTACTCAGCTTCCGGCTCTACTCAACACAAACACACAAGGCACGAAATCAAACAAGATGCAATGCGCAGAAAAATTACTGGATGCATGACTGATGCACTATGGAAGCAAAACAGATGCACTATGGAAGCACATAAAGTCTACATAGGAAGCACAGTGTTACATCACAACAATATGCATCAAGCAAAATGCTTCAAAACATGCTAACAATAGGATATTATGAATCTACATGCAAAATCACACAAGTTTCATATAGGACTTGCTCAAAACGGAGCAACGGGCTAAAAGATACACCCGAAACAATAAACATGCGCAAGCTGAAATTAACAGCCACATAGCAACTTCGAAGTAAGAGATAAATAGTCTACAGCACTCAAACATCATGGCAATGAGCATGGACATAAAGTAGACATCTCCTACAGCAAACAATTCCATTGGAGCATCTCCAAAGGAAGCATGGATCAATAGCAACAAGCTATGACTTATTGAACTTGACAACAAAAACCTGACAGCAGTAATTTGTTGCAACTTGGGAGCAAGAGTTAAATATGCTACAGCCACCCAAATAAGCATGTAAGAGCATGAATGGATAGTCAACAATATATACAACAAGGAATCATCAAGAGTCACCCCAAAACTAGCATGGATTTTCCTAGAACAACAAGCAAACATGGCATCTGAAAATAACAGATTCCAGACTTAGTGAAATTTCACTAAGTGTTAAAACAGCAGTTTCATCATGGCATCTTTGAGAGCAAGTTTAAGTCACCTCAAGGCATGGCATGGCAAGTGGTAAGCACCACAGCAAAGTACACATGATGGGGAGTCCAAAACATCTAAGCATGCATCAAGGGGACAAACACATCAATAGCAACGAGCTCCTCAATTAGGCATCTCGTAACAAGTTTAACGACATAACAGCCACATAGCATTTTGCAAAGGAGATAAACATGGCAAGATGAAATCTATCATGCAAGCTAGAGCAACCAACATGTAGAGCATTTCATGATGAACATGTGGACATATCATTTGCATCATTTGGATAAACATGCACCAAGTTATCACATTGCAAACATGGCATGAAAACAACTACTAACAACAGTTTATAACAAGTAGCACTCTTCTCATGAAGATTAAGACATCTAGATGACCTCAAACATGCATGGCACAATGGAACAAAACGTAGTACATGTCACCACGATCATTTTGACATATCATTTGCTCAAATCGGACATGCACACAAAAAGTTATTAGCAGTCAAAGTAGCAACATTAGAGAATAGGACTTAGCAGAATTCTGGGAAAAAACGACGGGCGCTAGATTATTAAACGATGCACGGGCGAGATTTAGAGGGGTGGCTCACCACGGGCCTGGCCCAGATCGTGGAGAGGAGGAGGAGCTGGGGTAGACGGAGACAGGCCGGCCCAGGGACGGTGGAGAGGCGAGGAGGCGGCTGGGCCTCGGGGATCGTCGGCCCAGCGAGGGAGCCGGCTGGGGCGGACGGTGGAGGCCGGCTGGGGCCTCGATGGCTGGAAGGGGCGCCGGGCCACCAGGCGGCTTGCGGCGTGGAGCGAGGAGGAGGCCCAGGAGGGGCGCTGGAGTGGGCCGGGATCGGGCGGTTTGGAGGCGAGGGAGGCCCAGGGAGGCGCTGGTCACTGGGGCAGTCGGGGCGTCGCGGCCCAGGGAGGCGCTCGTCCGGCTCCGCTCGTCCTCCTCGATGAGGACAGAGCCTGCGGCGGCGGCGCGAGATTCGGAGGAAGGGAGGCGGGGCGCCCCTTGCGGCCTACTGCGAGGGAAGGGCCGGGGAGGTCGGGGGCCGGCTGGATCCGGTGGCTCCTCGCCGGATCTGGCCGGAGGCGAGGCCTGGGCGGTGGCGGAAGGCGTGGGCAGGTGGCGTGGTGGAAGCACACGACGTCAACGGTGGAAGCACGCGACGTCAACAGTGGAAGCACCGGCGGCGAACTGTGGAAGCATTAGGGTTTCTGGACGCAAATTTTGGGGGAGGTGGACGTTTATATAGGCACAAGGAGCTAGGGTTGTCGAAATGAGGTGAGGTTTTCGGCCACACGATCACAATTGGATGGTCTAGATGAAGGGAGGGGTTTGGGTTGGTTTGGTGGGCTGTTGGAGGGGTGTCTTGGGCCTCAAAGAGGAGGTACTTTCAGCCCACGAGAATAACTGTTGGAGCATCAAACGAACTCCAAACGCGACGAGATTTGACAGGCGGGTTACACACACCAAAACAACAACACACGACAAGTCTCACGCCAAACCAGAAACGTTACATGGCCAAACACCAAAGTAGGCCTCGGGGATGCCACGGACACGTGAGAGAGCTCCGGAACTCGAAACGGACAACGGAAAGGAACAAGTGGGACCGGATGCAAACGACAATACAAATGCAATGCGATGCACATGCCTACATGATATGAATGAATGAACACACGCACACGACAAAAGAACGAAAACCCGAAAGACGAAGAACCCGGAATGGAATTGATGAAGCCAAAGATATATATATTGCCCAAAAGGGAAAGTATTACATCCGGGGCATTACACTGGAAGCCTGAGCAGTACCCCAAAACCACATGGGTTGCTGCAAAGGAACCTTCAGTGGATCCGTCTACCTTATCTGGCTTCACTTGTGCTAATCCTATTATCATTGATGAATCATTTGATGCAAACTACAAACTGTTTAAGAATCAGAATGGTGAAGTGTTTGCCAGGTATATTGGTACTAACTGCAGGAACGGGCCACCTATGAAGAAGATCTATGTTCCCAAAAGTTGTCTTGAGAAGCTTCCAGTAAATGTCATCATGACACCACCTGGGAAGAAGACAAACCCCAGACCAAAGGCTTCATATGGTCCTAAGGCTTCATACAGACAGAGGACTCACCTGAGTCACCCTAACGCCAATGTTTTCCAGGGAAATTGTACTCAGACCCATGAATATGAGCGCGTTTCCTCAAACCGCTATATTCACAAAACGAAGAACTTTTCTGCTTATTCTTATGAGTATTATTCTCCTCCTGCAAGGCTATTTGCTAGGGCTCCAAAGCCAAAATTCTCAGATGCTGCACTTAGACTCATTGCTTCTAAGCCACCCCTGAAGATGTGGGTGATTAAGAAGAATTAACTTTATCTTGCAGGGAAAGGTCTCCAGCCGAAAATCAAAGGCATCTGATGCTATTGCTGGGGACCTAAAACATCTTGTAGGGCGCAAGATCAAATGCCCAAATGGTCTTACTATTTTTGTTTCTGAATCGCTTGCCAGTCATCCTATCAGTCATAACTTGGATCTAAGACTTCATAATCCACTTGCTCGTCAAACATTTATGCTTCACAATACTCTTCGTGAAGCCTATCCCCCTAACTGCACTGTAGGGTATGACACCAAAGACTTCAGAATGGATTATGGACAACGGATGCACTAATCATATGACTGGTGATCTAAGTCTTCTTATGGACTCAACCTTACGTCCATCTGAGAAGAGTCACATCACATTTGCTGATATTGGTAAAAGCAAGGTATTGGGTCTAGGTAGAGTTGCAATCTCAAAGGATCAGCACATGGATAAAGTCATGCTTGTTGAATCCCTTGGTTTCAACTTAATGTCTGTCTCAATGCTTTGTGACATAAACATGATTGTGATATTTGGAAAATATCGTTGCCTTGTACTAATGGAATCTGACAAGTCTCTAGTCTTTGAAGGATATCGGAAGGATGATCTGTATATGGTAGATTTCTCAGCAGGACCACAGATGGCCTTATGTCTTCTAGCAAAAGCTTCAGAGTGCTGGCTCTGGCATCGGAGGCTAGGACATGCCGGCATGAGGAACTTGCACACTCTCGCGAAGAAGAAGCACGTCGTAGGCATTGAGGACGTCAAGTTCAAGAAAGATCATATGTGCGGTGCCTGCAAAGCTGGGAAGATGACTAGGGCCAAGCATCCCTCGAAGACAATCATGAAGACATCCCAACCCTTCGAGCTGCTTCACATGGACTTATTTGGCCCTACTCACTACTCCACGTTCACTACTACAGCTTGTCTCTATGTCTTCGTCATTGTCGATGATTATTCAAGATACACATGGGTGCACATAATTCTCTACAAGACTGAAGTGCAGGATGTCTTCAGACGCTTCGCCAACCATGCCATGAACAACTATGGCGTCAAGATCAAGCATATCAGAAGTGACAACGACACTGAGTTCAAGAATACCGTCCTTGATCTTTATCTGGATACAATGGGAATCACTCATGAGTTCTCAGCTCCGTACACACCTCAGCAGAATGGCATCATGGAGCGCAAGAACAGAACCCTAATTGAGATGGCTCGAAAGATGCTCGATGAATACAAGACACCAAGAAAGTTCTGGTCCGAAGCTATTGATACAACATGCCATGTCATCAACCGTGTTTATCTTCACAAGCTTCTGAAGAAAACTTCCTATGAACTCCTTACTGGCAAGAAGCCAAATGTCAGTTACTTCAGGGTATTTGGAGCTAGGTGCTGGATCAAGGATCCACATCACAAATCAAAGTTTGCACCAAAAGCACATGAAGGTTTCATGCTCGGCTACGGAAAGGACTCGCATTCCTACAGAGTCTTCAACCTCTTTCTTTATAAAGTGGTTGAAACTGTGGATGTGAGGTTTGATGAAACGAATGGCTCACAAAGAGAGTCCCTGCCAAATGTGCTGGATGAAGGTCCACCTAGTGAATCTATCAAGCTAATGGGAACAGGTGAAATTATGCCTTCTGAAGCACAGCTTGATGAGGAACTCATCATTTCTACTCCCAATCAACCTGAAGACAATGCTCAGCCTGAAGACAATCCTCCTGATGATGACAATGACCAGCAAGAGCAAAATCTTCGTCCAGTTCATCCTCGTGTTGCAAATGAAGTACACATTGAAAAGATATTTGACAGCATCAATGCACCTGGTCCACTCACTCGTTCAAGAGCAACACAGCTAGCAAATTTCTGTGGGCACTTGATACGTCCAAAACATATCTATAATTTCTGCTTGCTCCATGCCACTTTTGGGTGATATTGCCATGATATTCATACACTTCCATACACTTTTGATCATATTTGGACTAACTTACTAATCCAGTGCACCCCAGTGCCAGTTTCTGTTTTCGGCTGTTTTTGTATTTCAGGTTTTCACGTTTCGAGAACTGCCCAGAAAAATCCAGAAAAATTATATAAAAAATCAGCGTTCCGGAAACAACACTGCGTCCGAAGGGCAGCCTGGGGGGCCCACCAGGGACCCAGGCGCCCTGGCGGCGCCCCCCCCCTGGGCCGCGCCGGGGGAGGGCGCCTGGGCCCCCCGAAGCTCCCCCGGTGCCCTACTTTGGCATATATTTAAAGGGTCCTCCGTAACCCTCAGAAAAAGAACTCTTTTCGCGATCCCATCTCTGTTCCGCCGCCGCCGCCGCTTCCAAGATCGGGAGCACCAGGAGAACTCTTCCCGGCACCCTGCCGGAGGGGAGGATCACCACCGGGAGCTTCTCCACCACCATGGACGCCTCCCGGATGACTCGTGAGTAGTCTCCCTTGGACCATGGGTCCATGACCAGTAGCTATGTGATGTTCTCCTCCCGTTCTTGTGCTTCACTAATTAGTCCTCGTGAGCTGCCCTACATGATCGAGGCACCTATGTAATCCTTATGTTGTTGCTATGTTGAGTTTGCTGGGATCCGATGGATTATGAGATTATGTTCAGATTGATCTTGAGTAATATATTTGATTCACCTCTTTTATATTTTAGTTCATAAGTAATTCTTGCATGTTCTCCGTTGTTATTTATTGCTTTGGCCGAGTAATAGGTAGTGACTCCAAGAGGGAACGTTATGCTCGATTGTGGGTTCATGCCCCTCGATGACTAGCTTGAGTGACAGAAACATGAGTCTAGGGGATGTGCTGTTGCCACAAGGGGGAAAACAATGGTGCTTGTGCCCGCGGGTGCAAGGATTGTTTACTTTACGCAAAGTTCTTTTAATGCAGTTGTCTGTTGCATTGAGTTTACACTATGGGTGGGACTCGCAACTTAGTACCAGCGAGATGTTCTGGATAGATATCTCAAGGTGGATGATTAGTAGTAGATATTGATGGATTTCGGTCTACTTACTTTGGCGTACCGCCCATGCTTTGAACCTCAACCTTTCTTGCAATGTAGTCAGCATTGGTTTGCGTTCGTGGTCCTGTCAATTGCCCAGCTGTAATTCGTTTACCTCACATAGCTGTTTTATCGTCTTTTGGGAGAGAGACATCACTAGTGAACATCATGAGACTCCGGTCCATATTACCATCATTGATCACATCCGCTATTTACTTTTCGTTATTTACTATTGCAAAACACTATCTATCACTACTATCATATTGCTTTTAACCCTTTGTGAACTACAAGGCCGGAGGGATTGACAACCTCTCTGTACTCGTTGGGAGCAAAGTTATTTGTATCTGTGTGCAGGTCCACGTTGATTGCTACTAATCTGGCGCCGTAGCAATTGACACCTACTTGTTGAACCTAGGAGTCTCTGGGGATTCGATCCTTGGCATCTTTGCTAAGGGAAAACACTTCTACAATACTGCATCTTACACCTTCCACTTGGGGTAACCAACGAGGGGTTCGAGGCCCATCAAGGAGTATTTTCTGGCGCCGTTGCCGGGGACTCCACTCTTCAGGATAGGGGAGTTGCATGCTATATTTTACCTTTGCTTTTTAGTCTTGTTAGTTTACCTTTCAGTTTTTGCTTTAGTACCTTTTTATCGAAAATCACAAAAAATAGTTGTCTTGCTTGCTTGCTACTATGGGTTCCACCGAGAACACCAAGTTGTGTGACTTCACTAGTCACAACAACGATGACTTTATCAGCACACCTATCACTACACCTGCCACTTCAGCACCTTCATATGAAATTAAACCTGCTTTATTGAACTTAGTCATGAAAGAACAATTCTCCGGTGTAATGCCCAGGATGGAGTTATACCTCCTACGTGTCGAGGCACGACTTAAAGGCATAATTCCATCCTAGAATGATCTCAAGTTTGGTAATCTTTGCACAACTCATGTAAAAGAGGGATAGTAAACTGAAAATAGTTGGCTTACACTCGCCACGTTACAGAATTATAGTACAAGTCTCAAACATCATACATTAAGAACACTACAACCCTCTAAGGGCAACAGCCAAATGACAAAGTATCAAACTCAGATAAATAAACCACAGGCGGATCGAATCCTAGTAAGAGACTCCACTACTGATCGTCCGGGTACCGCACATAGTATCGACTACGCTCCTCGTCGTACTCCCAGTCCAGCTCGGTGCCATCACCTGGATAGCTCACAGCTGGACCTGCATCTGGTGTGTGAAGTAACTGTGCCACAGAGGACTCAGCAATCCCGTTCCCGGGTAACAGAACTATTTAAGCCTTTAGGTGAGGGAAAGGCTGAAGAAAAGAACAAGTCTGCAGCAGCAACTAGCATCTAGCTTACGCAAGTGAGAGCGAGAAGAGAAGGCATCGGCGAGAAGTGATCACGAAGTGATCCTAGCTACAAGCTCACAATCATAACCCCTCCGTGTTCAACTCCCGAATCCCTATTCGGAAATTGACAGTCACGGAACACACGCTGGTAGTGTATTAGTAACATTGTGTCAAGTTATCTACAACCGGAATTAACAAGCTCCCATCTGCCACATAACCGCGGGCACGGCTTTCGAAAGTTCAAACCCTGCAGGGGTGTTCCAACTTGACCCATTACAAGCCCACGATCCGCGGAGTCGCAACTCCAAAATGGGAAGACCCGAGTATCCTCGGAATCCCGTGCTCAAGATATACCGAGCTAAGGTAAGGCTAATCCAGCAAATCCTCCCGACGTGCCGACACCCTGATAGTAGCCGCGCGTATCTAGTCTCAGGCCACGACCGGATGAGCACAGCGTACAGTGGCCGAAATACCCAAGTTGCCAAGGGGGGCCCCGCACACGACTCTAGTTTGGACCAACACTCAAATCGAGCACTGGCCCAGGGGGGTTGAATTAATTAAGCCTCGGGTTAATTACTCCCTCGGAAAGTTTTAGTTGTGTTAGGCGAATAGTACCAATGTTGGGACTTGCTGGAAAAGACTTAGCACTTAGCGGTTTATCGAGGGGTTCCCATACACCCCAACCGTGTTAGGAACGCATAATCAAGGAACATAAAACCGGCTTATACGGATCCTAACGGCATGAGTGGAACAAAACACCAAGCAAAAGGCTTAGCCTTCCACCCTTGCCAATATATAGGTGATTTCAATTTAAGCATTTATATAGTGTGATATAACCCAACCAAACTTCAACATGAAGCAAGCATCTTTGATCTTCACCTGCAACTAGCAACGCTATAAGAAGGGCTGAGCGAAGCGT
Source organism: Secale cereale (assembly GCA_902687465.1). Classification (NCBI taxonomy): domain Eukaryota; kingdom Viridiplantae; phylum Streptophyta; class Magnoliopsida; order Poales; family Poaceae; genus Secale; species Secale cereale. The sequence continues at coordinate 756,963,712 of LR738713.1, read as the reverse complement.
ACTTAGCCAAGCAACGGTTTGCATAGGTAGGGTGGTTAAACATGGCAATTGGTTACAAGTAGGAGGCTGACAAGAAGAACATGGGCATCGAGGCAAAACTATAGATCGAGACTACTAGCAATAGGCAAAGATAGTAATGTTATCGGGGTTCGGTCATCTTGCCTGAAGAGAAGTCGTTCGGATCGTAAGAAGGGTCCTCGTGCTCAACCTCGTTGGAAACCTCGTGCTCAACTTCGTACCCGGTCTCAGCTTACGGCTCTAAACAAAACAATCACACCAAGCACCAATCAACAAGATGCAATGCGCACTCGAAAAACATGAATGCATGATGGATGCACTAAGGATGCACATGGGGCACGTAAAACATCACTCAAGCAAAACACCTCAAAACAAGATAACAAGCTGATATTATTAATCTACACAGAAAAACACCCAAGTTTGATATAAGAATCGCTGAAAGCGGAGTTACGGGCTAAAAGTTATGCCCGAAACAAGATTTGAGCGAAAGCTGAAAATTACAGCAACATAGCATCTTTGGAGCTCAAAATAATTAAGCTACAGCACCCAAAAAGCATCGCAAAGGACTTGAACACAAACTAGATATATAGTACAGCAACTAGGTCCAAAGTGCACCCCCAACGGAGTCACGGATCAATAGCAATGATCTTGGACATATTGAACTTTGCAATAAAATTCTGGCAGCAGAATTTTATTGAAACTTTAGAGCAAAAGATAAACATGCTACAGCCACTCAAATGGACATGTGAGGACATGGATGGAAAGACAACAATATATACTACAAGGAACAATCAAAATCCACCCCAAAACTATCATGCTTTGTCCTACAACATCACACGAACATGGCATCGGAACGTTACAGATTTCAGACTTAGTGAAAAATCACTAAGTCCTAAACAGCAATATCATCATAGCACACAAAAGAGCATGTTTAAGTCACCTCGAAACTAAACATGGCAAAGGGTAAGCACCTCATCAAAGTGCACATGAAGGTGATCCCGAAACACACAAGCATGCATCAAAGAGGTGAACACAACGATTACAACGAGCTCAACAAGATGGCATTTCATAACAAGTGAAAACTCAACATATGAACATGGCACTTTGCAACGATGATAACAAGGCATCAATAAATCTACCATGCAACCTATCACAAGCATCACGTAGTTCGTGGCAAGACGAACACGTGGACATGTCATTTGCATCGTTTGGACAAACGAGCTAAAAGTTATCACATGACAAAGATGGCATGAAAATAACACATAACAGCAGTTTATATCATGATGCACTCTTGCAACAGCAAAACAAGTGTCTAGATGACATCTAACATGCATGACAACAACAGGTAAAACGTAGAGGACATCTCCACGAACATCTGGACATGCTACACGCGCAAAACGAAGCAACAGGCACAAAGTTACAGCAGGTCAAAGATTGCATATCAGAACAGAAAAACTGGACTTAGTGGATTAGAGTCAACCTCTGGATCTGGAAAAAAAACGGACGGGCCCGGATCTGGAAGAACTGTAGCGGCGGCGCGGATCTGGCCCGAAACTGTGCTGGAGAGGCCTGCGGTGCTGGGCCGGGGAGGCTGGCCCGCGCGCGGGGCGGCGGCGCGGCCCACGGGGGAAGAAGCGGCGGCGGCCCAGGACGGTGGCCCAGCGGGGCGGTGACGGAGCGGCGGCTCGATCAGGCAGAGGCCCGCCGCGGTGCGGGACGGCCCAAGGCGCGGCGCGGAATCTGGTGGGTGGAGAGGCGGCCCGGTGGCTGGGCCTGGCCCGGAGGCGAGCGCTGGTGGAGGCGAAGCGAGACCTGGAGCGGCGGCGGTGCGGTACGGGCCGATGGGCCAGTGGCGAAGCGGTCGTCGAACGCTTCCGACGAAGCGGTCCCCCTTGGCGCGCGATCCAGGCGCGCGGTCGAAGGCCTGGCCCCAAGTGGCGACGAAGGAAGCCGGCGCGCTGGCTGGCGCGATGCGGTGCGGTCGCTCGACGCGCGATGACTCGCGCGAGGGAGCGCTGCGGCGGCCGATGCGTCGATCTGGAGGTGCGCCGTTGACCCGCGGATCGAGGGGATCTGGTCTGCTGTGGCTGGATCGAAGGATCCCCTCGGGATCCGGGCAGGAATTTCGGATCTGGAGAAAGAAAAGAAAAAAAAGGAAGGGGATCTAGAGGAGGAAGAAGAAGGGGATAGGGATGCCCAAAATAGACTAGGGGGGTCTATATGTAGCAGTTTTTAGGGTTAGGAGGAGATTTAGGGGCGCTAGGAGCCCTCCGATCGCGATCCGACGGATCCGATCGCGGGGATAGTTTTAAAAGGCCTAGACGGGGATAAAAGAAAGCAGTAGGGGTATTTCCGGGACACGAAGTGAAGGCACTTCGGGCCCACATGAACAACGGATGGAAAAGTCAACGGAGTCCAAACGAGACGAGATTTGAGAGGCGGGTTGCACACAACAAAACAATAACACACAAAACAACCTCGCGGCACACCGGTAACGTAAAACGCCCGAACAACAAAGTAGGCCTACGGGACGTCACGAACACGTGAGGGAGCTCCGGAACGCAAAACGGACAACGGGAAGAAGCACGCGGAACCGGATGCAACCCACAACACAAATGCAACGCGATGCACATGTCTACATGATATGAATGAATGCCACACACTCACAACAAAACGACGAAAGCCCGAAAGATAAAGAACCCGGAATGGAAATAGATGAAGCCGGAGATATATTATATACCCAAAAGGGAAAGTATTACATCCGGGGCATTACAAACTCTCCTCAACTACAAAAAGATCTCGTCCCGAGATCTAGGACTGGAAAAAGGAAGGGTACTCGGAACGAAGATGATCTTCTCGTTCCCAGGTAGCTTCTCGGTCTGTGTGATGTGACCACTTGACTTTCAGAAACTTGATGGACTTGTTGCGAGTCTTGCGTTCGGTTTCTTCGAGAATGGCAACTGGATGCTCTTGGTAGGAAAGGTCTTGTTGAAGATCAATCTCCTCAAACGGAATCATGCGCTCAGGTGCCTTAAAGCATTTGCGAAGCTGAGACACATGGAAGACATCATGAACATTTGCAAAGTTGGAAGGGAGCTCGAGCTGAAAGGCTAGATCGCCTCTTTTGCCAAGAATCTTGAAAGGCCCGACGTATCTAGGAGCAAGTTTTCCTTTGATACCGAATCTTTGGGTTCCTTTCATCGGAGAAACTCGGAGATAGACATGATCACCGATGTCGAAAGCCAAATCACGATGCTTGCCGTCATAGTAGCTCTTCTGACGCGACTGAGCGGCCTTGAGATTCTCACGTATGACTTTGCACATTTCTTCGGCTTCTGAGATCAAGTCATTGCCAAGAAGTTGGCGTTCACCTGTTTCAGACCAGTTGAGAGGGGTACGGCACTTTCTGCCATAGAGAATTTCAAACGGTGCTTTGCCTGCACTTGCTTGAAAGCTGTTGTTGTAAGAGAACTCGGCGAATGGAAGGCAGTCTTCCCATTTCATGCCGAAGGAGATGACACAGGCTCTGAGCATATCTTCTAGGATCTGATTCACACGCTCGACTTGACCACTAGTCTGAGGGTGAAAGGCAGTGTTGAACCTGATCTTCGTGCCCATGGCGGACTGAAAGGAGTCCCAGAACCTTGATGTGAACAAGCTGCCACGGTCTGAGGATATCACTTGAGGAATGCCATGTAGGGACACAATTCTGGAAGTGTACAGCTCTGCAAGTTGAGCTGCATTGATTGATTCTTTGACTGGAAGAAAGTGAGCGACTTTGGTAAGCTTATCAATCACCACAAAGATAGCATCATTGCCTCGCTTGGATTTAGGAAAGCCAGTGACGAAGTCCATTTCAATGTGGTCGAACTTCCACTCGGGAATAGGAAGAGGTTGGAGAAGACCGGCTGGACGTTGATGTTCTGCTTTCACTCTTCTGCATACATCACATTCGTTCACGAATTGGGCAATCTCCCTTTTCATGCGTGTCCACCAGTAAGATTGCTTGAGGTCTTGGTACATCTTGGAACTGCCAGGATGAATGGAAAGGAGAGAATCATGAGCTTCTTCCATTATGAGCTTCCTGAGATCACCTTTGGGAACAACGAGTCTGTCCTCGAAGAACAAGGTATCTCTCTCATCAACACGGAAGCACTTGTATTTTGGAGTGCCCTTTGCAATCCCATGTTTCACCTTCTTCACCATGGTATCACTGAGCTGGGCCTCACGGACTTGATCTTCCAAGGTAGGAGCAATTTGGAGATTTGCAAGAAAACCCTGCGGAACAACCTGGAGGTTGAGCTTCCTGAAAGCTTCACAAAGCTCAGGCTGGTGTGGCTTGATAAGAAGGCTGTTGCAATATGCCTTTCTGCTCAAAGCATCTGCAATCACATTCGCCTTGCCTGGAGTGTACTCAATGCTCGGGTTGTACTCTTGGATCATTTCGACCCAACGAGTCTGGCGGAGGTTCAGATGCGGCTGTGTGAAGATGTACTTCAAGCTCTTGTGATCAGTGAAGATGTCGACCTTTCTGCCCAACAACAGATGTCTCCACGTAATCAGAGCATGTACCACAGCTGCTAGCTCGAGATCATGTGTGGGATAGTTCTTCTCACTGGGCTTGAGCTGCCGAGAAGTATATGCCACAATTTTCTTATCTTGCATAAGCACACCACCAAGGCCTTGAAGAGAAGCGTCACAGAACACTTCATAGGGCTTGGTTTCATCCGGAGGAGTCAGAACTGGAGCTGAGACAAGCTTCTCTTTGAGGGTTTTGAATGCCACTTCACATTCGGGAGACCAAAAGTATTTGACATTCTTCTGAAGCAGGTTGGAAAGAGGCTTGGCAATCTTGGAGAAGTTCTCCACAAACCTTCTGCAATAGCTGGCAAGACCCAGAAAACTGCGGAGCTGCTTGACGTTCTGAGGAGCTTCCCAGTTGACAATTGCTTCAACTTTCTCGGGATTAACCGCAATACCGTCAGCTGAGATGATGTGGCCCAGGTACAAAACCTTATCGAGCCAGAACTCGCACTTTGAGAACTTGGCATAGAATTTATGCTCTCGGAGTCGATCAAGAACCAGACGCAAGTGCTTTTCGTGATCTTCTTCATTCTTGGAAAACACCAGAATATCATCCAGATACACAAGCACAAACTCGCCAGTATAGGGGTTGAAGATGTAATGCATCATCCTTGAAAAGGTAGGAGGAGCATTGGCGATACCGAAGGACATGACGGTATACTCGTATGAACCGTAGCTCGTTCTGAAGGCCGTCTTGGGAATGTCTTCCTCGCGAATGCGAATTTGATGATAGCCCATTCGGAGGTCAAGCTTAGAGAATACTTTAGCTCCTTTGAGCTGCTCAAAGAGTTCGTTGATGTTGGGGAGCGGATACTTGTTCTTAATCGTCTTCTTGTTCAATGGCTGGTAGTCAACACAGAGACGCTCAGTGCCATCTTTCTTCTTGACAAATAAGACACCACAGCCCCACGGAGATGTACTCGGTCTGATGAGACCCATACTCTCCTGCTTATCAAGCTGCTTCTTCAATTCCTTCAATTCACCCGAAGAGAGCTTGTATGGACGCCGGCAAGCAGGCTCGGTGCCCGGCTCGAGTTCAATGACAAACTCCACCTGACGTTGTGGAGGCATGCCTGGAAGATCTTCTGGAAAGACGTCTTGATATTCGTTCACCACTGGAATTTGCTCTATGGCATTAATTTCACCCTTATCATTAAGAGAGAAAAGCCGAATAGTATTATCCCTGGAGGCGAAGATAATCACATCTTCATCAGAATGAGTCAATTTGACTTCCTTTTGAGCGCAATCAATGTGAGCATCATGCTGAGAAAGCCAATCCATTCCGAGAATGAGGTCAATATCAGAATGACCAAGAACCACCGGATTAGCCAGAAATCAATAATCACCCATGCGGATAGAAACATTTGGAACAAAGTTGTTGGAGTTCATGAGCAAACCCGGAGAAAGCACAGACATCGGACTCGGCAAAGCTTGCAATGGCATATCATGTGACAATGCAAAAGGTCTTGACATGAAAGAATGTGAAGCACCTGAATCGAACAAAACTTTAGCTGGAAAAGAGTTCACTGAGAGGTTACCCAAAATGACATCAGAAGAGTTCTCTGCTTCAGCTGCATTCATCAGATTGACCCTAGCAGACTTTGGATCATGCTTGACAATAGCTGAACTCACAGGTGGTGGAGGAGGAAGACGCTTCGGATTCGGACATCTGTTGGCATAATGACCCTTCTGGCCACACTTGTTGCACACCACTTCAGAGAGAGGACGGAAAAGAGAGCCACTGGACTTGGAGCCTTGAGACTGAAACTGCTTCTTCGACTGGTTGCTTGGGTTGGGTGGGTGGGAGAAACCACGACCACTAGAGTTCTTGTTGTTGGAGTTGTTGAAGTTGCTGGAGTTGTTGTATGGAGCTCGAATCACTGGAGGAGGAGGAAGCCAGAATTTCTGTTGTTTCGCAGCCAACTGAGACGATGAGGAAGAGTGAACAGCATCTCGAATTCTCTTTTTAGAGGCCTCCATCTTAAGCTGAGCTGCTTCTTGTTTCAAAGCCATGTTATAGAACTTATCGAATTCGTCTGGCTCGAACAAAGTGAGAGCAAGCTGAAGTTCATCTTTGAGACCTCCACGGAACTGATAGATTTTACTCTTTGCATCAGGAATGCCTTGCTTTGCATAACGAGCGAGGTTTTGGAACTTGACATTATACTGATAGACTGTCATGGAGCCCTGCTTGAGGTTGCGGAATTGCTCACGCATACCCTCGATAACACTTGTAGGAATGTGATGCGAGCGGAAATCCTTGCAGAAATTCTCCCAAGAGATCACTTGACCCGGCCTTGAGTCTTTGTACTGCTGCCACCAGTCAGCTGCTTGATCTTTCAGTTGGAAGGCTGCAAACTTCACATAGTCATCTTCTTTCACGTTACTGCACTCAAAATGCTTCTTTATGTCGGTCAACCAATCCTCAGCATCAAGAGGGTCGACACAGTAACTGAAAGCTTTAGGATTGTTAGCCAGGAACTGGTTGAGAGTAGCATGGTGCTGCTGGAAGAAGTTGCCTTGGTTCATTGGAGCACCCTGATTAGCTTGATTAGCTTGCATAGCTTGCATTTGCTGCATCATCTGCATCATCAACTGAGTGTTCTGAGCAGTAGTCTGCATAATTGCTCTCCAAGCCTCAGGCGGAGGAGGAGGTGAAGGAGGATGCTCTGGGACCTCTTCACCCTCTGGGTTAGCATTCAGAACCCTTTTCGGAGCCATCCTGTAAGAGATGACCACGAATCAACAATTGATTGACAAAAGGAATAAGCTGAATCAATGGAATGAATTGCAACAAGTCTTCACAAATATCATTCGAACAATAAGAACGAATGAAATCATCCGAACAAGAGGAACGAATGAATTTCTCAGTTAAATGATAACATCAGTCTTCACGAGAAGCCACATAGGAAACAAAAGGATAAAATAAGAAAAACAACAAGGTACAGACGGGAACAAACACAAGAGAGGAGTTTCGTTCTAACATCTTTGTGCTGAAAGCATATGAACGCGTTACGAAAAGGTTTTGCAATCCCCGGATCAGCATAGCCAAGGACCCTTTAAGATGCAACTCCTGATAGTAACATCGGTCATATAACCCCTTCACTCAATGTCGAACCCCGAACTCACTAACCTGCATTCGTTGGAAGAATGCCTACGATCTACTGGATAAAACCCACCTATAGTTTTCCGAAAGATTCCAGTTATGCAATCAGGTGTTGGGGATACACGGGAAGCACCGCGCAATCAACTCTAACCTACATCCAGGTGTATCCATCCTTCAACACATAACCAGTCTTTCTCGGAAACTGTGTACCTCGGACCTTCGAAAAGCATCCACTATAACGAGCTATGGCAATACTCCCGAACTACCTCCCCAGTACTGGGTGATGTCGGGGTTATCTTGCCACTGGCCGTATAGGGGAGATTTTGATGTCGGCCGTCTTAAGTATTTAGTACTGCCGCGATATACTTGTTACAATGATACCCCGAAGCTCAACTCCTCGGTAACAGGAGGCATCGGGAACAATATCCTTGTCACAAGAACATCGAAACAATCCCAGAATACTCGCGGGATTCCTAAAAAAAAAAATTGTGCAAATTTTGAAGATAGGAGAGACAAGAGTAGACGTCTGGAGTCCTCACCAGAGAGAAAGGGGATGAGAAGCAAAGAAATCCTACTCTCCTATATAATATAGGACTCAAAAAGTTTTCAGTGTGTGCCTAGACTCAACCGTCAACGGTTCGATCAAACAGTGGGGGCTCCTAGGTCAGAGAAGGCTCTGAATACCAACTTGTAATGCCCAGGATGGAGTTATACCTCCTACGTGTCGAGGCACGACTTAAAGGCATAATTCCATCCTAGAATGATCTCAAGTTTGGTAATCTTTGCACAACTCATGTAAAAGAGGGATAGTAAACTGAAAATAGTTGGCTTACACTCGCCACGTCACAGAATTACAGTACAAGTCTCAAACATCATACATTAAGAACACTACAACCCTCTAAGGGCAACAGCCAAATGACAAAGTATCAAACTCAGATAAATAAACCACAGGCGGATCGAATCCTAGTAAGAGACTCCACTACTGATCGTCCGGGTACCGCCAATAGTATCGACTACGCTCCTCGTCGTACTCCCAGTCCAGCTCGGTGCCATCACCTGGATAGCTCACAGCTGGACCTGCATCTGGTGTGTGAAGTAACTGTGAGCCACAGAGGACTCAGCAATCCCGTTCCCGGGTAACAGAACTATTTAAGCCTTTAGGTGAGGGAAAGGCTGAAGAAAAGAACAAGTCTGCAGCAGCAACTAGCATCTAGCTTACGCAAGTGAGAGCGAGAAGAGAAGGCATCGGCGAGAAGTGATCACGAAGTGATCCTAGCTACAAGCTCACAATCATAACCCCTCCGTGTTCAACTCCCGAATCCCTATTCGGAAATTGACAGTCACGGAACACACGCTGGTAGTGTATTAGTAACATTGTGTCAAGTTATCTACAACCGGAATTAACAAGCTCCCATCTGCCACATAACCGCGGGCACGGCTTTCGAAAGTTCAAACCCTGCAGGGGTGTTCCAACTTGACCCATTACAAGCCCACGATCCGCGGAGTCGCAACTCCAAAATGGGAAGACCCGAGTATCCTCGGAATCCCGTGCTCAAGATATACCGAGCTAAGGTAAGGCTAATCCAGCAAATCCTCCCGGCGTGCCGACACCCTGATAGTAGCCGCGTGTATCTAGTCTCAGGCCACGACCGGATGAGCACAGCATACAGTGGCCGAAATACCCAAGTTGCCAAGGGGGGGCCCGCACACGACTCTAGTTTGGACCAACACTCAAATCGAGCACTGGCCCAGGGGGGTTGAATTAATTAAGCCTCGGGTTAATTACTCCCTCGGAAAGTTTTAGTTGTGTTAGGCGAATAGTACCAATGTTGGGACTTGCTGGAAAAGACTTAGCACTTAGCGGTTTATCGAGGGGGTCCCATACACCCCAACCGTGTTAGGAACGCATAATCAAGGAACATAAAACCGGCTTATACGGATCCTAACGGCATGAGTGGAACAAAACACCAAGCAAAAGGCTTAGCCTTCCACCCTTGCCAATATATAGGTGATTTCAATTTAAGCATTTATATAGTGTGATATAACCCAACCAAACTTCAACATGAAGCAAGCATCTTTGATCTTCACCTGCAACTAGCAACGCTATAAGAAGGGCTGAGCGAAGCGTACTTAGCCAAGCAACGGTTTGCATAGGTAGGGTGGTTAAACATGGCAATTGGTTACAAGTAGGAGGCTGACAAGAAGAACATGGGCATCGAGGCAAAACTATAGATCGAGACTACTAGCAATAGGCAAAGATAGTAATGTTATCGGGGTTCGGTCATCTTGCCTGAAGAGAAGTCGTTCGGATCGTAAGAAGGGTCCTCGTGCTCAACCTCGTTGGAAACCTCGTGCTCAACTTCGTACCCGGTCTCAGCTTCCGGCTCTAAACAAAACAATCACACCAAGCACCAATCAACAAGATGCAATGCGCACTCGAAAAACATGAATGCATGATGGATGCACTAAGGATGCACATGGGGCACGTAAAACATCACTCAAGCAAAACACCTCAAAACAAGATAACAAGCTGATATTATTAATCTACACAGAAAAACACCCAAGTTTGATATAAGAATCGCTGAAATCGGAGTTACGGGCTAAAAGTTATGCCCGAAACAAGATTTGAGCGAAAGCTGAAAATTACAGCAACATAGCATCTTTGGAGCTCAAAATAATTAAGCTACAGCACCCAAAAAGCATGGCAAAGGACTTGAACACAAACTAGATATATAGTACAGCAACTAGGTCCAAAGTGCACCCCCAACGGAGTCACGGATCAATAGCAATGATCTTGGACATATTGAACTTTGCAATAAAATTCTGGCAGCAGAATTTTATTGAAACTTTAGAGCAAAAGATAAACATGCTACAGCCACTCAAATGGACATGTGAGGACATGGATGGAAATACAACAATATATACTACAAGGAACAATCAAAATCCACCCCAAAACTATCATGCTTTGTCCTACAACATCACACGAACATGGCATCGGAACGTTACAGATTTCAGACTTAGTGAAAAATCACTAAGTCCTAAACAGCAATATCATCATAGCACACAAAAGAGCATGTTTAAGTCACCTCGAAACTAAACATGGCAAAGGGTAAGCACCTCATCAAAGTGCACATGAAGGTGATCCCGAAACACACAAGCATGCATCAAAGAGGTGAACACAACGATTACAACGAGCTCAACAAGATGGCATTTCATAACAAGTGAAAACTCAACATATGAACATGGCACTTTGCAACGATGATAACAAGGCATCAATAAATCTACCATGCAACCTATCACAAGCATCACGTAGTTCGTGGCAAGACGAACACGTGGACATGTCATTTGCATCGTTTGGACAAACGAGCTAAAAGTTATCACATGACAAAGATGGCATGAAAATAACACATAACAGCAGTTTATATCATGATGCACTCTTGCAACAGCAAAACAAGTGTCTAGATGACATCTAACATGCATGACAACAACAGGTAAAACGTAGAGGACATCTCCACGAACATCTGGACATGCTACACGCGCAATACGGAGCAACAGGCACAAAGTTACAGCAGGTCAAAGATTGCATATCAGAACAGAAAAACTGGACTTAGTGGATTAGAGTCAACCTCTGGATCTGGAAAAAAAACGGACGGGCCCGGATCTGGAAGAACTGTAGCGGCGGCGCGGATCTGGCCCGAAACTGTGCTGGAGAGGCCTGCGGTGCTGGGCCGGGGAGGCAGGCCCGCGCGCGGGGCGGCGGCGCGGCCCACGGGGGAAGAAGCGGCGGCGGCCCAGGACGGTGGCCCAGCGGGGCGGTGACGGAGCGGCGGCTCGATCAGGCGGAGGCCCGCCGCGGTGCGGGACGGCCCAAGGCGCGGCGCGGAATCTGGTGGGTGGAGAGGCGGCCCGGCGGCTGGGCCTGGCCCGGAGGCGAGCGCTGGTGGAGGCGAAGCGAGACCTGGAGCGGCGGCGGTGCGGTACGGGCCGATGGGCCAGTGGCGAAGCGGTCGTCGAACGCTTCCGACGAAGCGGTCCCCCTTGGCGCGCGATCCAGGCGCGCGGTCGAAGGCCTGGCCCCAAGTGGCGACGAAGGAAGCCGGCGCGCTGGCTGGCGCGATGCGGTGCGGTCGCTCGACGCACGTTGACTCGCGCGAGGGAGCGCTGCGGCGGCCGATGCGTCGATCTGGAGGTGCGCCGTTGACCCGCGGATCGAGGGGATCTGGTCTGCTGCGGCTGGATCGAAGGATCCCCTCGGGATCCGGGCAGGAATTTCGGATCTGGAGAAGGAAAAGAAAAAAAAGGAAGGGGGTCTAGAGGAGGAAGAAGAAGGGGATAGGGATGCCCAAAATAGACTAGGGGGTCTATATGTAGCAGTTTTTAGGGTTAGGAGGAGATTTAGGGGCGCTAGGAGCCCTCCGATCGCGATCCGACGGATCCGATCGCGGGGATAGTTTTAAAAGGCCTAGACGGGGATAAAAGAAAGCAGTAGGGGTATTTCCGGGACACGAAGTGAAGGCACTTCGGGCCCACACGAACAACGGATGGAAAAGTCAACGGAGTCCAAACGAGACGAGATTTGAGAGGCGGGTTGCACACAACAAAACAATAACACACAAAACAACCTCGCGGCACACCGGTAACGTAAAACGCCCGAACAACAAAGTAGGCCTACGGGACGTCACGAACACGTGAGGGAGCTCCGGAACGCGAAACGGACAACGGGAAGAAGCACGCGGAACCGGATGCAACCCACAACACAAATGCAACGCGATGCACATGTCTACATGATATGAATGAATGCCACACACTCACAACAAAACGACGAAAGCCCGAAAGACAAAGAACCCGGAATGGAAATAGATGAAGCCGGAGATATATTATATACCCAAAAGGGAAAGTATTACATCCGGGGCATTACATCCGGTGCTGGAGATGATGCTGCTTTACACTTGAACAACTTTGTTGAACTTTGTGATATGCAAAAGTACCAAGAAATAGATGGTAATATTGTTAAGCTTAAGCTTTTTCCTTTCTCCTTGAGAGGAGGAGCTAAAATTTGGTTTCAGTCTTTGCCTAGAAATAGCATAGATTCATGGGACAAGTGCAAAGATGCTTTTATCGGAAAATACTATCCACCTGCTAAAATTATCCAACTTAGAAGTAACATAATGAATTTTAAACAATTGGATAATGAACACGTTGCCCAAGCTTGGGAACGCATGAAATCTCTTATCAAGAATTGCCCTACTCATGGTTTGACTACTTGGATGGTTATCCAAACTTTTTATGCAGGCTTGAACTTTACCTCGCGGAACTTGTTAGATTCGGCCGCGGGAGGAACTTTTATGTCAACTAAACTTGGTGCTACCACAAAGCTTCTCGATGAGATGATGACCAACTATTCCCAATGGCACACCGAACGCGCTCCAACAGGTAGGAAGGTAAACTCTGTCGAGGAGATTTCTTCCCTTAATGAAAAAGTTGACTTGATCATGTATCTACTTTCGAAGCAATCTACTGTTGATCCTCGTGATGTTCCTTTAAATTCTTTGATTGCTCAAGAACAAGTAGATGTGAACTTTATCTCTAGAAACAATTTTAACAACAATGCTTATAGGAGTAATTTTGGTAGCAATCCTAGACCGTTCCCCTCTAATTCTTATGGGAACAATAATGCTTATCCTAGTACCAAGAACTCCACTACTGAACTAGAGACTATGCTTAGAGATTTCATCACTACCCAAAAAGCCTTTAATAAGAATGTAGAAGAGAAACTACATAAACTAGATGATCTTTCTTTTAAGGTAGACCATTTAGCCAATGAGGTAAAATTGCTAAAAATTGAAACTTATCCTCTTAAGGAGAGGGAAGTCATCCCTATTAATGCTACTCAAGTACAAATTAATGAAAATATTAGGATGATGGCTAAACTTAAAGAAAGATGGGCTAGAGAAAGGGAGGAAGAGGATAGAATTAAGAGCCTTCCTACCCACCACACTGTTGCTACTATCCAAGTTATTGAGGATGTTCAAACTCTTAGCACCCAATGCGCTCCTAGTCCCAATGGACCTATTAATGGTGATGCTATGACTATAGAAACTACCAAACATGTGAACCTAAAGGATACTACTACCACTTTACTTGATGCTCGTGACCTTGATTTTGATAATTGCACTCTTACCAAAGTTATTGATTTCCTTCACAAAATGTCTAGAGACCCCCGCACTAGCACGCTTAACCTTGCCTTCATAGAGCATATCACTAATGCTCTCATCAAAGCTAGGGAGGAGAAACTTAGAGTAGAAGCCTCCATACCTAGAAAGCTAGAAGATGGTTGGGATCCTATGATAAAAATTAAATTGAATGACTTCTCTTGTTATGCATTATGTGATGTTGGAGCTAGTACCTCTGTTATGCCCAAAAGGATATATGATATGCTTAAATTGAAACCTTATGATTCTTGTTCTTTTGGTGTTCGTCTCGTTGATTCTTCCATAAAGAAACCTTTGGGGAGGATCGACGATGTTCTTATTGTTGTCAATGATAATTATGTGCCCGTTGATTTCACTATTATGGATATTGAATGTGATCCTTCATGTCCAATTATTTTGGGACGTCCCTTTTTGCGCACCGTTGGTGCTGTCATTGACATGAAAGAGGGTAATATAAAATTTCAGTTTCCTCTCAAGAAAGGGATGGAACACTTCCCTCGAAAGAAGATCAAGTTACCTTTTGAGTCCGTTGTACGGGCTAGTTATTCTTTTACTCTTGATAAAACTTGATCTATGCATTATGCCTAGCTTAAAGGCATAAAAGAAAGCGCTTTTGGGAGGCAGCCCACATGAATAATTTTTTTGCTTTTGCTATGTCTTGATGTTGTTTACTTCTGTAGCATCATCATTGTATCTTTGCTTTTCATATTTGTGCCAAGTATAGCCTCCGATTGCTAGAAAGTTCAAAAGTTGTGAGGTGCTGTCCAGGAAACAGATTCTGTCCTTTGATAGAAAAATTCGTATAAAATCACCAGATCATCTTTTTGGTCTGAATTTTTTCGACAGCGTTCTTTATATAATTTTCTTTCGTGCGTATGTTCTGAGTTTTTTGATTTGACTTGCAGAAGTATCCCGAACAGATCAATTACTGCCTGCTGTTCTGTTTTTCACAGATTCTGTCCTGTTTTGCCTTTCCTTCACTTTGCAAATCAAGAGCTTGCTTTTTCTTTGCAAAAACCTTTTGGCAATCTTGAGAAACAGTATAAATTCAAGAATATCCTTATTTCCAACAAGGTATAATTATTTTATTAAGGGTACTAACCTCGCTAATCAGATTATGATGAGTTATGTATGAAGGGAGTTTTCAAGTGTGCGAGGGAAGATGAT
Organism: Secale cereale; assembly: GCA_902687465.1. Taxonomy (NCBI): domain Eukaryota; kingdom Viridiplantae; phylum Streptophyta; class Magnoliopsida; order Poales; family Poaceae; genus Secale; species Secale cereale. The sequence goes on along the minus strand of LR738713.1, from coordinate 756,948,625 downwards.
AAAAAGATACAGGAGTGTCAAGCGCTCAAGCTTGGGGATGCCCCCGTGCACCCCCAAGAAATATTCAAGGAGACTCAAGCGTCTAAGCTTGGGGATGCCCCCGTGCATCCCCTTCTCCATCAACATTATCAGTTCGTCTTTCGTTTCGCTATATTTTTATCACTTCATGTGTTATGTGCTATGCTTGGAGCGTCTTGCTTTTAGTTTTCTTTTTAGTTTTTCATAACGAGTCGGAACTCAGCATTCCTTTATGTGGGAAAGAAACACGCTCCACTTCTACCTAGAACATAACATAGATTTTTCATGTCTATCTATGATGTGTGTGTTCTTTGTCTTTTAAATAGCTACTATCATACTCCGCTCTTAGTATTCATGCTTATCTTTTCAAAGAGCTTTTGTTTAGTTGGTTGCTTGAACTCTCTTTAATTATCATGCTCACCTTATTAAGAGAGTTTGCTTCCGTTGCATTGGTTAATGTGTCTATGATAAAGATGTTGGGGAACGTAGTATTTTAAAAAATTTCTACGATCACGCAAGATCTATCTACCAGATGCATAGCAACGAGAGGGAAGAGTGTGTCTACGTACCCTCGTAGACCGGAAGCGGAAGCGTCAAGTGACGCGGTTGATGTAGTCAAACTTCTTCGCGATTCAACCGATCAAGCACCAAACGTACGACACCTCCGCGTTCAGCACACGTTCAGCTTGATGACATCCCATGAGCTCTTGATCCAGTTGAGCTTCACGGGAGAGTTTCGTCAGCACGACGGCATGGTGACGGATATGATGTATCTACCGGCGCAGGGCTTCGCCTAAGCACTGCGACGGTATGACCGAGGTGTGTTTCTGTGGAGGAGGGCACCGCACACGGCTGGAACAATTCAACTTGTGTGTCCTAGGGTGCCACCTGCCCCCGTATATAAAGGAGCAAGGGAGAGGCCGGCCCTAGAGGGGGCGCGCCAAGTGTGGGGAGTCCTACTAGGACTCCCAAGTCCTAGTAGGATTCCCCTTTCCTTTCTGGAGTAGGAGAGAAGGAAAGAGGTGGAGAGGGAGAAGGAAAAGGGGGCTGCACCCCTTGTCCAATACGGACCAGAGGGGAGGTGCGCGCCTCCTTCCTTTTGGCCTTTCTCCTCTATTCCCGTATGGCCCAATAAGGCCCATATACTCCGAAAAATACCCGAATCACTCGGAACCTTTCCGATGTCCGAATATAGTCGTCCAATATATCGATCTTTACGTCTCGACCATTTCGAGACTCCTCGTCATGTCCCCGGTCTCATCCGGGACTCCGAACTCCTTCGGTACATCAAAACTCATAAACTCATAATACTGATCGTCATCAAACGTTAAGCGTGCGGACCCTACGGGTTCGAGAACTATGTAGACATGACCGAGACTCATCTCCGATCAATAACCAATAGCGGAACCTGGATGCTCATATTGGCTCCTACATATTCTACGAAGATCTTTATCGGTCAAACCGCATAACAACATACATTGTTCCTTTTGTCATCGGTATGTTACTTGCCCGAGATTCGATCGTCGGTATCTCTATACCTAGTTCAATATCGTTACCGGCAAGTCTCTTTACTCGTTCCGTAACACATTATCTCGTGACTAACTCATTAGTCTTTTGCTTGCAAGGCTAATTATGATGTGTGTTACCGAGAGGGCCCAGAGATACCTCTCCGACACTCGGAGTGACAAATCCTAATCTTGATCTATGCCAACACCACGAATACTTTCGAAGACACCTGTAGAGCATCTTTATGATCACCCAGATACGTTGTGTCGTTTGATAGCACACAAGGTGTTCCTACGGTATTCAGGAGTTGCATAATCTCATAGTCATAGGAACATGTATAAGTCATGAAGAAAGCAATAGCAGTAAAACTAAACGATCATAGTGCTATGCTAACGGATGGGTCTTGTCCATCACATCATTCTCCTAATGATGTGATCCTGTTGATCAAATGACAACTCATGTCTATGGCTAGGAAACATAATCATCTTTGATCAATGAGCTAGTCTAGTAGAGGCATACTAGGGACATACTGTTTTGTCTATGTATTCACACATGTACTAAGTTTCCGGTTAATACAATTCTAGCATGAATAATAAACATTTATCATGATATAAGGAAATACAAATAATCATCTTTATTATTGCCTCTAGGGCATATTTCCTTTAGTCTCCCACTTGCACTAGAGTCAATAATCTAGCTCACATCGCCATGTGATTTAATACCGATAGTTCACATCGTTATGTGAATAACACCCATAGTTCACATCACCATGTGACCAACACCCAAAGGGTTTACTAGAGTCAATAATCTAGTTCACATCGCTATGTGATTAATACCCAAGAGTAATAAGGTGTGATCATGTTTTGCTTGTGAGAGAAGTTTAGTCAACGGGTCTGTCACATTCAGATCCGTATGTATTTCGCAAATTTCTATGTCTACAATGCTCTGCATGGAGCTACTCTAGCTAATTGCTCCCACTTTCAATACGCATCCAGATTGATACTTAGAGTCATCTGGATTTAGTGTCAAAGCTTGCATCGGCGTAACCCTTTACGACAAACTCTTTATCACCTCCATAATCGAGAAATATTTCCTTTAGTCATCCAATTACTAAGGATAATTTTGACCGCTGTACAGTGATCTACTCCTGGATCACTATTGTACCTCCCTGTCAAACTCATGGCAAGGTACACAACGTGTTTGGTACACAGCATGGCATACTTTATAGAACCTATGGCTGCGGCATAGGGAATGACTTTCATTCTCTCTATATTTTTCTGCCGTGGTCTGGCTTTGAGTCTTACTCAACTTCACACCTTACAAGTCAGGCAAGAACTCCTTCTTTGACTGATCCATTTTGAACTACTTCAAAATCTTATCAAGGTATGTACTCATCGAAAGTCTTATCAAGCGTCTTGATCTATCTCTATAGATCTTGATGCCCAATATGTAAGCAGCTTCACCAAGGTCTTTCTTTGAAAAACTCCTTTCAAACACTCCTTTATGCTTTCTAGAAAATTCTACATCATTTCCGATCGACAATATGTCATTCACATATACTTATCAGAAAGGTTGTAGTGCTCCCACTCACTTCTTGTAAATACAGGCTTCTCCAAAAGTCTGTATAAAACCATATGCTTTGATCAACTTATCAAAGCGTATATTCCAACTCCGAGATGCTTGCACCAGTCCATAGATGGATCGCTGGAGCTTGCACATTTTGTTAGCACCTTTAGGATTGACAAAACCTTCTGGTTGCATCATATACAAGTCTTCTTTAATAAATCCATTAAAGAATGCAGTATTGTTATCCATTTGCCAAATTTCACAAAATACGGCAATTACTAACATGATTCGGAAAGACTTAAGCATCGCTACGGGTGAGAAAGTCTCATCGTAGTCAACTCCTTGAACTTGTCGAAACCCTTTCGCAACAAGTCGAGCTTTGTAAACAGTAACATTACCGTTTGCGTCGGTCTTCCTCTTGAAGATCCATTTATTTTCGATGGCTTGCCGATCATCGGGCAAGTCAACCAAAGTCCATACTTTGTTCTAATACATGGATCCCATCTCAGATTTCATGGTCTCAAGCCATTTTGTGGAATCTGGGCTCATCATCGCTTCCTCATAGTTCGTAGGTTCATCATGGTCTAGTAACATGACTTCCAGAACTGGGTTGCCGTACCACTCTGGTGCGGAACGAACTCTGGTTGATCTACGAAGTTCAGCAGAAACTTGATCTGAAGTTTCATGATCATCATCATTAGCTTCCTCACTAATTGGTGTAGGAATCACTGGAACGAGTTTCTGTGATGTACTACCTTCCAATTCGGGAGAAGGTACAATTACCTCATCAAGTTCTACTTTCCTCCCACTCACTTCTTTCGAGAGAAACTCCTTCTCTAGAAAGAATCCACTCTTAGCAACAAAGACCTTGCCTTAGGATCTGTGATAGAAGGTGTACCCAACAGTTTCTTTTTGGGTATCCTATGAAGATTTACTTCTCCGATTTGGGTTCGAGCTTATCATGTTGAAACTTTTTCACATAAGCATCGCAGTCCCAAACTTAAAGAAATGACAGCTTAGGTTTCTCGTCAAACCACAGTTCATACGGTGTCATCTCCACGGATTTAGATGGTGCCCTATTTAACGTGAATGTAGCTGTCTCTAATGCGTAACCCCAAAAGCGATAGTGGTAGATCGGTAAGAGACATCATCGATCGCACCATATCTAATAAAGTACGGTTATGACGTTCGGACACACCATTACACTGTGGTGTTCCAGGTGGCGTGAGTAGTGAAACTATTTCACATTGTTTTTATTGAAGGCCAAACTCGCTAACTCAAATATTTTACCTCTACGATCATATCGTAGAAACTCTTATTTTCTTGTTACGATGATTCTCCACTTCAATCTGAAATTCTTTGAACTTTTCAAATGTTTCAGACTTGTTCTTCATTAAGTAGATATACCCATATCTGCTCAAATCATCAGTGAAGGTCAGAAAATAACGATACCTGCCGCGAGCTTCAACACTCATTGGTCCGCATACATCAGTATGTATGATTTCCAACAACTCTGTTGCTCGCTCCACGGTTCCGGAGAACGGAGTTTTAGTCATCTTGCCCATGAGGCATGGTTCGCAAGCACCAAGTGATTCATAATCAAGTGATTCCAAAAGTCCATCACTATGGAGTTTCTTCATGCGCTTTACACCAATATGACCTAAACGACAGCGCCACAAATAAGTTGCACTATCATTATTAACCTTGCATCTTTTGGCTTCAATATTATGAATATGTGTATCACACGGTCGAGATCCAACAAACCATTTTCATTGGGTGTATGACCATAGAAGGTTTTATTCATGTAAACAGAACAACAATTATTCTCTAACTTACATGAATAATCGTATTGCAATAAAAATGATCAAATCATATTCATGCTCAACACAAACACCAAATAACACTTATTTAGGTTCAACACTAATCCCGAAAGTATAGGGAGTGTGCGATGATGATCATATCAATCTTGGAACTACTTCCAATACACATCGTCACTTCATCCTTTAACTAGTTTCTGTTCATTATGCAACTCCCATTTCGAGTTACTACTCTTTAGCAACTGAACCAATATCAAATACCGAGGGGTTGCTATGAACACTAGTAAAATACACATCAATAATCTGTATATCAAATATACCTTTGTTCACTTTGCCATCCTTCTTATCCGCCAAATATCTAGGGCAGTTCCACTTCTAGTGACCATTTCCTTTGAAGTAGAAGCACTTAGTTTCAGGCTTGAGTTTAGCTTTGGGTTTCTTCACGGGAGTGACAACTTGCTTGTCATTCTTCTTGAAGTTCCCCTTCTATCCCTTTGCCCTTTACTTGAAACAAGTGGTCTGGTTAACCATCAA
>LR738713.1:756830296-756942959 GCA_902687465.1 Secale cereale | reverse complement strand
CTTGATGCTCTTTCTTGATTTCTACCTTCGCCGATTTCAGCATCGTGAAGAGCTCGGGAATTACTTTCGTCATCCCTTGCATATTATAGTTCATCACGAAGTTCTACTAACTTGGTGATAGTGTCTAGAGAACTTTGTCAATTACTATCTTATCTGGAAGATTAACTCCCACTTGATTCAAGCAATTGTACTACCCAGACAATCTGAGCACATGCTCACTGGTTGAGCTATTCTCCTCCATCTTGTAGGCAAAGTACTGTCAGAGGTCTTATACCTCTCGACACGGGCATGAGTATGAAATACTAATTTCAACTCTTGGAACATCTCATATGCTCCGTGGCGTTTCAAAACGTTTTTGAAGTCCCGGTTATAAGCCGTAAAGCATGGTGCACTAAACTATCAAGTAGTCATCATATCGAGCTTTTGTCAAAACGTTCATAACGTCTACATCTGCTCCTGCAATAGGTCTGTCACCTAGCGGAGCATCAAGGACATAATTCTTCTGTGCAGCAATGAGGATAATCCTCAGATCACGGAACAATTCCGCATCATTGCTACTAACATCTTTCAACTTAGTTTTCTCTAGGAACATATAAAAAATAAACGGGGAGCAACATCATGAGCTATTGATCTACAACATAGATATGCTAATACTACGAGGACTAAGTTCATGATCAATTAAAGTTCAATTTAATCATATTACTTAAGAACTCCCACTTAGATAGACATCCCTCTAGTCATCTAAATGATCACGTGATCCAAATCAACTAAACCATGTCCGATCATCACGTGAGATGGAGTAGTTTCAATGGTGAACATCTTATGTTGATCATATCTACTATATGATTCACGCTCGACCTTTCGGTCTCCAGTGTTCCAAGGCCATATCTGCATATGCTAGGCTCGTCAAGTTTAACCCGAGTATTCTGCGTGTGCAAAACTGTCTTACACCCGTTGTATTTGAACGTAGAGCTTATCACACCCGATCATCACGTGGTGTCTCAGCACGAAGAACTTTCGCAACGGTGCATACTCAGGGAGAACACTTGTACCTTGAAATTTTGTAAGGGATCATCTTATAATGCTACCGTCGTTCTAAGCAAAATAAGAAGCATAATAAGATAAACATCACATGCAAATCAAAATATGTGACATGATATGGCCATCATCATCTTGTGCTTTTGATCTCCATCTCCAAAGCACCGTCATGATCACCTTTGTCACCAGCGTGACACCTTGATCTCCATCGTAGCATCGTTGTCGTCTTGCCAACTATTGCTTCTACGACTATCGCTACCGCTTAGTGATAAAGTAAAGCAATTACATGGCGATTGCATTTCATACAATAAAGCGACAACGATGTTTCGTCAAGTATGTGCTGTTTTAACCAACTATTGCTTCTATGTCTTGTGCATTTCATACCATATGGCTCCTGCCAGTTGCCGATAACTTTACAAAACATGATCATCTCATACAAAACCGTATAACTCATCATGTCTTGACCATATCACATCACAACATGCCCTGCAAAAACAAGTTAGACGTCCTCTACTTTGTTGTTGCAAGTTTTACGTGGCTGCTACGGGCTTTAGCAAGAACCGTTCTTACCTACGCATACAAAACCACAACGATGTTTCGTCAAGTATGTGCTGTTTTAACCTTCACAAGGACCGGGCGTAGGCACACTTGATTCAGCTAAAGTGAGAGAGACAGACACCCTCCAGTCACCTTTAAGCAACGAGTGCTCATAACGGTGAAACCAGTCTCGCGTAAGCGTACGCGTAATGTCGGTCCGGGCCGCTTCATCTCACAATACCGCCGAAGCAAAGTATGACATGCTGGTAAGCAGTATGACTAGTATCGCCCACAACTCATTGTGTTCTACTCGTGCATATCATCTACGCATAGACCTGGCTCTTGATGCCACTGTTGGGGAACGTAGTATTTTAAAATTTTCCTACGATCACGCAAGATCTATCTACCAGATGCATAGCAACGAGAGGGAAGAGTGTGTCTACGTACCCTCGTAGACCGGAAGCGGAAGCGTCAAGTGACGCGGTTGATGTAGTCGAACTTCTTCGCGATTCAACCGATCAAGCACCAAACGTACGGCACCTCCGCGTTCAGCACACGTTCAGCTTGATGACGTCCCACGAGCTCTTGATCCAGTTGAGCTTCACGGGAGAGTTTCGTCAGCACGACGGCATGGTGACGGATATGATGTATCTACCGGCGCAGGGCTTCGCCTAAGCACTGCGACGGTATGACCGAGGTGTGTTTCTGTGGAGGGGGGCACCGCACACGGCTGGAACAATTCAACTTGTGTGTCCTAGGGTGCCCCCTGCCCCCGTATATAAAGGAGCAAGGGAGAGGCCGGCCCTAGAGGGGGCGCGCCAAGTGTGGGGAGTCCTACTAGGACTCCCAAGTCCTAGTAGGATTCCCCTTTCCTTTCCGGAGTAGGAGAGAAGGAAAGAGGTGGAGAGGGAGAAGGAAAAGGGGGCTGCACCCCTTGTCCAATTCGGACCAGAGGGGAGGTGCGCGCCTCCTTCCTTTTGGCCTTTCTCCTCTATTCCCGTATGGCCCAATAAGGCCCATATACTCCGAAAAATACCCGAATCACTCGGAACCTTTCCGATGTCCGAATATAGTCGTCCAATATATCGATCTTTACGTCTCGACCATTTCGAGACTCCTCGTCATGTCCCCGGTCTCATCCGGGACTCCGAACTCCTTCGGTACATCAAAACTCATAAACTCATAATACTGATCGTCATCAAACGTTAAGCGTGCGGACCCTACGGGTTCGAGAACTATGTAGACATGACCGAGACTCATCTCCGATCAATAACCAATAGCGAAACCTGGATGCTCATATTGGCTCCTACATATTCTACGAAGATCTTTATCGGTCAAACCGCATAACAACATACGTTGTTCCTTTTGTCATCGGTATGTTACTTGCCCGAGATTCGATCGTCGGTATCTCTATACCTAGTTCAATCTCGTTACCGGCAAGTCTCTTTACTCGTTCCGTAACACATTATATCGTGACTAACTCATTAGTCTTTTGCTTGCAAGGCTAATTATGATGTGTGTTACCGAGAGGGCCCAGAGATACCTCTCCGACACTCGGAGTGACAAATCCTAATCTTGATCTATGCCAACACCACGAATACTTTCGGAGACACCTGTAGAGCATCTTTATGATCACCCTGTTACGTTGTGTCGTTTGATAGCACACAAGGTGTTCCTATGGTATTCGGGAGTTGCATAATCTCATAGTCATAGGAACATGTATAAGTCATGAAGAAAGCAATAGCAGTAAAACTAAACGATCATAGTGCTATGCTAACGGATGGGTCTTGTCCATCACAGCATTCTCCTAATGATGTGATCCCGTTGATCAAATGACAACTCATGTCTATGGCTAGGAAACATAACCATCTTTGATCAATGAGCTAGTCTAGTAGAGGCATACTAGGGACATACTGTTTTGTCTATGTATTCACACATGTACTAAGTTTCCGGTTAATACAATTCTAGCATGAATAAAAGACATTTATCATGATATAAGGAAATACAAATAATCATCTTTATTATTGCCTCTAGGGCATATTTCCTTCAAAAGATGCTACTTGCATGATGGTGCTTAGTAGTTCAGGTTTTCTTATGGTTAATCTCGAATAGCTGGGGCGTTCCCAATGTGTTATTGGAGTACCAACTTGGTTTGTTTGCCTATGATATGGTATGGTTTAGTAATATCTTCCTTCGAGAATTTATTTTGATTGACTTGGCGTATGCTCACGCATATTTAAGACTATAAAGAAAGTCTGTCAAGCCTTGATGATCTTTTATTTCTAAGTATCGATATAACTTCCATGCCTGATTCAATATTGCTTTGTCGCTCTGCATGATTATGACCGTCATTGCTCTCTTAGTTGGTCGCTCCCAATCTTTTTGCTAACCTCCACCTGTACTAAGCAAACTAACCATGCAATACATAGCTCATGGGAAAGTAGCCTAAAAACTATTGTGGTAAAGAATATGTTGCTTATGTATCTTATTTCTTATAAGTTGCTCGCTGAGCGGTAACCATGTTTTTGGGGACGCCATCAACTGTCACACTTTTGTTGAATATCATGTGAGTTGCTATGCATGTTCGTCTTGTCTAAAGTAAGGGTGATTTGCCGTGGGTTGAATAAATATGCATATTGTTAGAGAAGAACATTGGGCCGCCAACCAAAGCCATGTATCATGGTGGAAGTTTTAGCTTGGACCTTAATCCTCAATCTCTTATGAGAATATGCTTATGCATTAAAGAGGAGTCCATCATCTATTTTCTATGTTGTCCCGGTATGGACGTCCTCAAGTTGAGATCTATCAAAAACGAGAAATCAAATGCGATTTATCTCCTTGGACCTTTGTACAGGTGGCATAGAGGTACCCCATTGTGACACTTGGTTGAAACATATGTAATGCAATGATAACCCATGGAAATCCAAGCTAATTAGGACAAGGTGCGAGCACTATTGGTATTCGATGCATGAGGCTTGCAACTTATAGGATGTTTTATGCATGACACATATGAAGTACTACTACCGTTGACACAATTGCTTCCATGTTTTCAAAATAAAAAGCTCTAGCACATAACCATTCTTTTACCTTTATATTGAAGCACCAACAACTGAGAGCATGATTGTCATTCTGAGTGTAATGTGCATTGTCCCAAAGTAGCATTGTCTTTTGCATGATTGTGATATCGTTTATTCTGAAATGATTGTATCTAGTCATCACTTAAACCTTGAAGGTGCCCCAGCATTTATGTTTTGCATCACTAAAGGGGGCAAGCTAGATATCACTTTATCATATTTGCACATCATATTCATTGCAAATCTTTTTGATGTTTCAGTTTCATGTTGTAAAACTTTCAATCATTTGTGATTTTCTCTTGAGGCAACTTAATTACTTTAGAATCATTGTCTCAGTAAGCTTTTGTCATATGACTATGAAAAAGTCCTATATGGTTAATAGCATGTCACCACAGAAATTATTCTTGTTATCATTTACCTACTCGAGGACGAGCAGGAATTAAGCTTGGGGATGTTGATACGTCCAAAACGTATCTATAATTTTTGCTTGCTCCATGCCACTTTTGGGTGATATTGCTATGATATTCATACACTTCCATACACTTTTGATCATATTTGGACTAACTTACTAATGCTGTGCACCCCAGTGCCAGTTTCTGTTTTCGGTTGTTTTTGTATTTCAGGTTTTCACGTTTCGAGAACTGCCCAGAAAAATCCAGAAAAATTATATAAAAAATCAGCGTTCTGGAAACAACACTGCGTCCGAAGGGCAGCCTGGGGGGGCCACCAGGGACCCAGGCGCCCTAGCGGCGCCCCCCCCCCCCTGGGCCGCGCCGGGGGGGGGGGCGCATGGGCCCCCCGAAGCTCCCCCGGTGCCCTACTTTGGCATATATTTAAAGGGTCCTCCGTAACCCTCAGAAAAAGAACTCTTTTCGCGATCCCATCTCTGTTCCGCCGCCGCCGCCGCTTCCAAGATCGGGAGCACCAGGAGAACTCTTCCCGGCACCCTGCCGGAGGGGAGGATCACCACCGGGAGCTTCTCCACCACCATGGACGCCTCCCGGATGACTCGTGAGTAGTCTCCCTTGGACCATGGGTCCATGACCAGTAGCTATGTGATGTTCTCCTCCCGTTCTTGTGCTTCACTAATTAGTCCTCGTGAGCTGCCCTACATGATCGAGGCACCTATGTAATCCTTATGTTGTTGCTATGTTGAGTTTGCTGGGATCCGATGGATTATGAGATTATGTTCAGATTGATCTTGAGTAATATATTTGATTCACCTCTTTTATATTTTAGTTCATAAGTAATTCTTGCATGTTCTCCGTTGTTATTTATTGCTTTGGCCGAGTAATAGGTAGTGACTCCAAGAGGGAATGTTATGCTCGATTGTGGGTTCATGCCCCTCGATGACTAGCTTGAGTGACAGAAACATGAGTCTAGGGGATGTGTTGTTGCCACAAGGGGGAAAACAACGGTGCTTGTGCCCGCGGGTGCAAGGATTGTTTACTTTACGCAAAGTTCTTTTAATGCAGTTGTCTGTTGCATTGAGTTTACACTATGGGTGGGACTCACAACTTAATACCAGCGAGATGTTCTGGATAGATATCTCAAGGTGGATGATTAGTAGTAGATATTGATGGATTTCGGTCTACTTACTTTGGCGTACCGCCCATGCTTTGAACCTCAACCTTTCTTGCAATGTAGTCAGCATTGGTTTGCGTTCGTGGTCCTGTCAATTGCCCAGCTGTAATTCTTTTACCTCACATAGTTGTTTTATCGTATTTTGGGAGAGAGACATCACTACTGAACATCATGAGACTCCGGTCCATATTACCATCATTGATCACATCCGCTATTTACTTTTCGTTATTTACTATTACAAAACACTATCTATCACTACTATCATATTGCTTTTAACCCTTTGTGAACTACAAGGCCGGAGGGATTGACAACCTCTCTGTACTCGTTGGGAGCAAAGTTATTTGTATCTGTGTGCAGGTCCATGTTGATTGCTACTAATATGGCGCCGTAGCAATTGACACCTACTTGTTGAACCTAGGAGTCTCTGGGGATTCGATCCTTGGCATCTTTGCTAAGGGAAAACACTTCTACAATACTGCATCTTACACCTTCCACTTGGGGTAACCAACGAGGGGTTCGAGGCCCATCAGCACTTTGCATTTGTCTCGATATCTGAACCCAAGAAAGTTGTTGAAGCCTTCATGGAACCTGAATGGATTCAAGCTATGCAAGAAGAGCTTCAACAATTTGAGTTGAACAACGTATGGGAACTTGTCAAGCGTCCTGACCCCCGCAAGCACAACATAATAGGCACAAAATGGATATATCGCAACAAACAAGATGAGCATGGTCAAGTTGTCAGAAACAAAGCTCGTCTCGTTGCTCAAGGATACACTCAAATTGAAGGGATTGACTTCGATGAAACATTTTCTCCTATGGCTAGGCTCGCTATTCGCATACTGCTAGCCTATGTAAACCATCACAACATCCTTCTGTATCAAATAGATGTGAAGAGTGCCTTTTTCAATGGAAAAATTGAAGAAGAAGTGTATGTTGCACAACCACCTAGCTTTGAAGATCCAAAACATCCTGATATGGTATACAAGCTCAACAAGGCACTGTATGGCCTCAAACAAGCCCCTCGTGCTTGGTATGACACACTCAAAGACTTCCTGAAGAGCAACGGCTTCAAACCTGGTTCCCTGGATCCCACACTCTTCACGAAGACATATGATGGTGAACTGTTTGTTTGCCAAACCTATGTGGATGACATTATCTTTGGCTGCACTGACAAAAGATACAGTGATGAGTTCGCTCACATGATGCAAGAGCAATATCAGATGTCCATGATGGGTGAGCTGAAGTTCTTCCTTGGTCTTGAAATTCGTCAGCAAAGCAACGACATCTTCATATATCAAGAGAAATACCTCAAAGATTGCCTAAATAAGTTTGGTATGCAAGACTGCAAAGGATACACGACGCCCATGCCAACTAAAAGTCATCTGAGTCCCGACGCCAATGGTAAAGATTTCGATCAAAAGGTATACCGCTCCATGATTGGTTCTTTACTTTATTTATGTGCATCTAGGCCAGATATTATGCTTAGTGTTTGCATGTGTGCTCGATTCCAAGTGGCACCAAAGGAGTCGCATCACTTAGCTGTGAAGCGAATTCTTCGATATTTGGCTTACACCCCAACACTAGGATTATGGTATCCAAAGGGCTCAGAATTTGATCTAGTTGGATTCTCAGATGCTGATAATGATGGAGAGAAAGTTGATCGCAAGTCTACATCAGGCACATGTCACTTTCTGGGACGATCACTTGTCTGTTGGTCTTCAAAGAAGCAGAACTATGTATCACTCTCCATTGCTGAATCTGAATACATTGTTGCTGGATCTTGCTGCGCTCAGCTTCTCTGGATGAAGCAAACTCTCAAGGACTATGGTGTCCATATGAAGCATGTGCCACTCTATTGTGACAATGAAAGCGCCATCAAGATTGCCAACAAACCAGTTCAACACTCGAAGACAAAGCACATTGAAATTCGTCATCACTTTCTCAGAGATCATGTCATGAAGGAAGATATTAATATCATACACATCAACACTGAAGAGCAGCTGGCAGATATCTTCACAAAGCCCTTGGATGAGAAAAGTTTTTGCAAGTTGCGGTGTGAGATAAATATCTTGGAATCCTCGAATGTCCTGTAATCAGGCACACATCCTAACACTTATGCATGTCGATGACTTAGATGTGCAACACACGACGTAAAGTATATCTTCAATCAATGAAGACTTACATTTTGAGTGTGAATACATTAACGCGGAATTTGACTTCGGAGCGCCACGATAATTGTGCGTCGTGTCTGGGTCTAATACTTCCTATACGGCGGGTAACGCCACCACCAAATCTTTGCTTGAAGTGTTTCTCTTGGCGTTACATTTGCAAAATCTTCGCATTTGATTTATCTTCATATATAGACTTGTGTTCTGTCCTCTACAGCATTCACTTATAGCTATGTCTTCTTATTTGAATCTTTTGAACTAAGTGAATGTGATCGGACCCTAACCTCTCTATGCTTTCTACCTCAAACTCTATCTATCCAAATCATATGCATTCTATTGGAACCGTCGAATGTCTTCTCTGCGTCCTTGTCAGCAGAAGATACAGAGACAAAACATTAAATATGTTTTTAATGCTCAATCCTTATTGCCTGAAACCCGGCGAAGCCAGAACGACCTCCCCGACAGTCCAGGCGTGCGTGGGAACATGGAACAACTCCCTATGTGTTACATGTCCGCCACGTGTCCCTCAGATGTGAACCGCCAGTGGTACCTGCGTAATTGCGCTGTGCCGTCTCCCATCCTTATAAATGCCCATCCCATCACGGTCAAAACTCTTCTACCACCTCTCCACCTCGACAAACCCTAGCGCCACGCTAGCTCTCGACGACGCCGGCGACGAAGCGCTTAGCTGCCGCGACCTCGTCGACGTCGTCTTCACGCCGGCCGCGGACATCATCTTCTCCGCCGCCGCCGTAGGTGTCCTCCGTCGCCAAGTTAGGGCACGGAAGATCGAGTTTCTCGGCCTCCACTTCGTCTCCGTCTAGCAATTCATCGTGTGGTAAATTAAAACCCTCTTTTTACCGTCTTTGTGATCCGATAGATTCATCCTTTCTACCAAAAGAAGTTTCTGCCTCCACATATTTGGATCTATCATGTCTGCATCTCATACTTTGCCTAGTATATTCACTTATGCTTCACACGTAGTTAGATTCCTCACTTGTACCTATTCTTGGATTCGTACAAATCTGGAACCAACTCTCAACATATAAGTGAATGTCTTCGCGCTATGAGGTCAATGTCTTCTAAACTGATTTATCTTCAAAATCTTCTGAGAATGCATATGACCTCTTCCCCTTCCCTCGCATCTCTAATGTTGTCACATGTACATGTCTGTGGGAGAATCCATTGGTTCTCATAGTCTGCATTCATTTGCAGAATTCTTACAACGTCACATTCACTCTCCCGAAGCCAGTTCCTGTCTGACCAGCAAACAGAAGCCTTTGACAGTGTTGAAGCCTTTCAGTTTGAATCTCATGGCAACTGAGAAATCTGTTAGGAAGGGTGGCAGACAACGCCGTGGAAACACCTCCAGATATTTGCCTCCTGACCTCTATGAAATGTACAAGACTGATCCAGAGGAGGACTACAATCAGAGAAAAACTCGAATCCAATGGATTCGAAGATATTGGGCAGAACAGTGGTTCAAGTATAGGTTTGTGACCCAGGAGTATGCTGAGAAGAATGCCATCAAGCGACCATGGGGAGACATTTTGTACAAAAATCTTCCACCCAGGTCCAGAGCTGAAACCATTACTGGGTTGCCTTGCCTTGAAGAAGCCCTTGATTGCTTACGTGATGCTGGATTACTCAACTTCGTGACTGATAAAGAGCATTGGAATGAAGAGCTGCTTCTGCAATTCTATGCAACCCTCCACATTCGCGGCTACAGCGGGGATCCGAAGACATGGGTCCTTGGGTGGATGACAGGAAATGTCCCTCATGAAGCCAAAGCCTTTGACATCATTGAGCTAACTGGCCTGCCCACTCCAGGAGAACTATATGAACCTGGTTGTCAATGACACTTCAAAGCTTTGGAAAGTATCTTTCAGAAGCCAAAGTCAAACATGAGCCAAATGTTGAGCATGATGAAGCCCTTGCCACTTGATGTTGAGTACCCAAAGGAGTTCTTTGTTGAAGACCTTGAGTATCTGCCACGCACTATATATCATATCACCAGGCGAACTCTATGGCCTGTCAAAGGACACTCTTCATCAGCCAAACTTGAAGGAACAATGAAGACATTGGTCTTCTATATCTTCAATGGCATCAGCTTCAACGTTCAAGACTTCTTTATCAGGCAGTTGGCTGTATCAGGCTCTGATCTCTTTGGACTTAAGTTCTACGCTCCATGGGTCATGCGTCTCATCAAGCTTCACTCATCTGTCAACTATCAGCCTTCTGCTCGCAACCATCTCATATTCTTGCCAGAGGTTGATATGTCAGTTAAAGCCATATACCAAGAGCCTGCCAAAGAGCATGTTTGTCTTCACAATGCTGATCACCAAAACTTCACTCAGCCCATTGAAGGAGTTCCAGCAGTCACTCGTGTTTATCCTCTGGCTGGACATACTTGCATACCTCACCATGCAGAGACTGAAGCTACTGAGAGCACCATTGCCCAAAGGCCTCGGAAGCGATCTCGTGTTCTCAATGACCGGGAGCTTCTCGTTGCCTTACATCAGAAACAGGATAAGCATCACTACTGGCTGAAGCATCGGATGCAAAGCCTCTTGTTGGACGTCAATCGTATTTGCAACCTTGCCACCAAGAATGCCTTTATTACACATGAAACCTGTCGGAGGTCATGGAAGAGTTTGACATTGCTAAGTGCTAAAGCAGATCTTCAAGATGATGGCTTCACTGAAAGATTCAAGTTTGACAACACTCCCCCAAGGAATGTTGTTTTGCGTCGAACTCCGTCTCTTGAAGACTCTGATTATTCCTCCTCCGCTGCAACGGTGGATGCCAGAGTGATCGATGATCAAGATGATGCTACCTCACCACCTCCTCCTTCAGCGTGCGTCGACACTGCTCCAAGTACTACTGCATCGCCAAACACCAACGCCGACCCTGCATCTTCTCCTTCTCCCACTGGGAACGAGTAGAGGCTATGTGTCTTCAAACCTTTTTGGTACTTACTGACAAAAGGGGGAGAAGCATATGAGTTGATAGTCTTCAAGCGGGTCCATATGGGCGGGTGCTTTATATTTTGCCTAGTGTTTACAACTCTCGCTTTTGCTACATTTGGTTCTTTGAGTTGTAACACTTGAACTTGATGGTCGTCTGCTACGTTCTCTGATACTCTGTAATGCGATGATATATTCCGCATGTGCGACGATAAATTCCGCACTTATTCATTGTGCAGACGTCCATTTCTCATTATGCATATCATTATATTCAAGATATCAATTGTGCATGATGAATTGTCTTCATAAGTTGAAGAGGATCTCCACAAGTACAACCTGCCATGTGCATTTGCATTCAAAAGCAAATTAATTATATGCACATCTTCAGGGGGAGCCTTTTTCTACTTATGATGACAATACCTTTATCCTTTACAATTTCACATACTTTTATCCCCGTTGAAAATTTCAACCAGTTTGTCATAAATCACCAAAAAAGGGGAGATTGTAAGTGCATCTAGTGCCGCCCCTAGTTGGTTTTGGAGTATTGACGACAAACCTGGTTGAGGGACTAATGTGTTTGTGAGAATTGCAGGATAACACAGGTAGTAGTCCCTAATTGATTTGGTTTACCTACCGAAGAAGACCCCTAAAAATGTATGGAGACATTGACGACAATGATGGTATATGAAGATATTCATATTGAAGACTATGACGAGAGAAGACATTGTGTGAAGACTATGGAGCGCGAAGACTTAGACGTTTCGTCGTTTCATTTTCTTCTTTGTTGAGTCATAGGAACCACCATACTGTTAAGTGGGGTCCAAGTGAACAAAGTCAGAGTGACTGAAGTGATGCTCAACCAAATCCTATGTCTTCGAGCGAAGACAATGAGAGCAAATCTTATCCAGAGCTGGATGAGTCAGCTTTACTTGTAGCCCAAGTAAAGTTGTCGCGTGTGTTTGAAATCTGACCGTTGGAACACGTGTCAGTTCCTTAGTGACCGAGGGTCACTTCGGACAAATCAGGTCGGGTTGCCTAGTGGCTATAAATAGCCCACCCCCTACACCATAAATTGGTGGCTGCTCAGAGTTAGAACACGGCTTTTGTCGTTTGAGAGCAACCCACCTCCGAAGCATTTGAGAGAGAGATCCTTGCGAGGACAAAGCCCAAACACCCAGAGCCAAAGAGTGTTAGGCATCACTGAAGTCTTTCTGTCCGCATGACCTGAAGACTTGTTACACTTGAGGACTGTAAATCCTCCAGCCGGTTAGGCGTCGCGTTATGAGCATCCAAGAGTCATTGTGGATCGCCGGTGAACAAAGTTTGTGAAGGTTTGGAAGTCTACCTTGAAGACTTACCAGAGTGATTGGGCGAGGACTGGGTGTCCTTAGCTCAAGGGGAATAAGGTCA
Source organism: Secale cereale (assembly GCA_902687465.1). Classification (NCBI taxonomy): domain Eukaryota; kingdom Viridiplantae; phylum Streptophyta; class Magnoliopsida; order Poales; family Poaceae; genus Secale; species Secale cereale. The sequence continues at coordinate 756,930,182 of LR738713.1, read as the reverse complement.
AGACGCGGTCTTCTGAGTTAAATCTCAGCCTCCCTAACCAGACGTACAGTTGTCACAGCAACTGGAACTGGTCTAACAAATCACTGTCTTCCCCAAGCTACTGGTTCTATCCCTTCCTTCTCTTTACTCAATGTCTGTCTTTGTGAAGTCATTGCCTGCTTGCCTTATCTGTTTGACTTCACTGTGTGACTACTTGTTCTGACTGGCTTCATACAATCTTCCATCCTGATCCATACTGCCTACCTGCTATTAGTCTTCATGCTTTCACTTCATTGAATACTTGACTATGGCTTGTCTAGTGTAGTCTACCTTCCGCTGCATATAAATAGGATCGGTTCTATCGTTTGTCTTCGAAACTTCCATGTTTTGAAGACTTTCATAAAAATCGCCTATTCACTCCCCTCTAGTCGATATACAACTCTTTCACTTATGTATAACGATTTTATGCGTCCCTAATTATATAAATAATATATCATTGGTTACATTTAGAAATAAAATTAGTGCTTAGTCCAAAATAAAATATTAGCTTTTTTTCCTTACTTAGTAAAAAAGTAATTTGATAGAAGAAAATGTTTAGTTAAACTTTGTTGACTTTGAGTTTTAGCCTTATCCACATGTAAAGCATGTATATGCAACTTGGATAAATCCATCTGGTTAGCTTTTATATATATATGAGTTGTCATTTTGTAGATGGAGAAATATTTATATTTGTTAACATGTACTCCCTCCGTTCCTAAATATAAGTCTTTGAAGGGATTTCACTATGGACCACATACGAAACAAAATAAGTGAATCTACATTCTAAAATGCATCTATATACATTCGTATGTGGTTCATAGTGAAATCCCTATAAAGACTTATATTTTGGAACGGAGGGAGTAGTTGTTAAATAGTTGATGATATGGGAATTGGGAAGATTTATTCCACATGAGACTATGAACCGTAAATTTCAATAACACAAAATAGTTATTACATGTCATGTAAATGCTCCATTTGATGTCAATTGAATTATTAACTTCTAAAGTTTCATGATAGTTTTGTGACAATAAATTGTTTTAGTCGATGTATAAACTTGTTATCAACTTTTAGACACTACAAAAATTATTTACATGAATCTCTGATGTGGACTATCACACAATCTACTAATGTGATATCATGGTGATATCATATTTTTAGTTTATATGTTTCGGAATTATTGTACATTTTTGGAATGATTTCTTACTTCTTAACTCATTGCCACACCAAAATGTAACAACTTTTTTCATGGTGTTTGTGGCTTGCTATTTATACCTTCCGACACAATGATTTATCGTCCGATTTATCGCTGCTCTTGGGGACCGATAAGATTATGCCTTATCTTTCCTTTGGGCCGATTTATCGCTATGGCAAGCGATTTATCGGGAATCTACCGAGAAATCGAGCCTACTCATGGCACTATGTTTGCAAAAACTATGTTTGCTTGTGTTTTGTGGACCTTGTTTCGCAATATGTACTGTTGCCCTATTTTGTTTGTCATACGAGGATTCAAAGGCTAGGAGTCAAGTTAACACCTCTGTCCAATATTATTTTGGTGTCGGATATAACATTTTTTAGTGTTGGGAATTTGGGATTTGCATAAAAATGGTCGATTAATAGTCGACCAATAAAATCGATTAATCGGCTGATTTTTGATTAATCTCTAATCCCCAACTGACCGTGAGTACTAGTAGTAGTAAAAAACAAATGCATGCATGTAATGATCAACTTGGTCCGTCTCATGCAGCAGTGGTTGAGCACACGTCAACCAAATCTTCAGGTCCTGGAAATGGTCGACTCATCCCATTTTTCCTTCCTACCAACGACGGACTGCACGCAAACCCAAGACAAACAAACGGACGAATGTCAAAGGAAAAAGAAGCTTCTGATTTCCTGCAAGTTGCAACGGAGCAATTTTGCACAAGTTTCCTTATACAATGCGCAAGTTGCAACATGCACGCGTTTTACCGTCTTCTTGGCAGCAGCAGGGAATGCGTCTCATCCTCCAACACGCGTGCATGCAATGCATCGTACATACATATTCAAAGAATTCTTTTTTTTTTTTGGACAGAGACATATATGCATGCATCATACTACTCCTCCGTTCCTAAATATAAGTCTTTTTAGACATTTCAAATGGATTAGAACATACGGATGTATGTAGACCTATTTTAAAGTGTAGACTCACTCTTTTTGCTGTATATGTAGTCACCTGTTGGAATCTTTAGAAAGACTTATATTTAGGAACGAAGGGAGTACATCGGTGCATGCACATTCCGACGATTTGGAACCAAGACATAATGCGCAGGGGGTGAACTCGGATTAAAAAGTTCCACTTGCTTCCTATCATATGCAACGCGCACCACGTAAACTTCGACATTTTTAAGAATGGTGTGTCTAAGTCTCAATCGAATGAGACTTAACCAAATCTAAATCAATTGATATAACACGTAAGAAAGAGGAAAAAATAAAAATAAATTTGCACGGATCTCAGTAAGATCCTACAAATATAGGATCGACTGCGACTTAACAATCCCCGTTTTAAGATTCCATGGCACGAATCTCAAAGCCGGCGGATGGTGTGGATGCATAGCTTGTAGATCACCGTGCATACCAGCTAAGCATGCGCGTCACTTTCTAATCAGAGCTCACCCTCCCGTGTTCACATCTTCCACGCTATTCCTGAGGTCGTCGCCCACACTCCTTCAACTGTAGTCTATGTTTTTTCAATCTCCTTTTCTAAGAAAAAACATAGCTCCGTGTATGAATGAGTATTTAAGCTTAAATTTATAGAGGAAAACAGGGGAGCTATGTATTGCATTTTGTACAACTATAAATTTCAGAATTTTCTTGTCCAAACATACATGTCTGAAAAGTGATCTTACATATTAAATGAGGAAAGGAGCATATACATCTCACGATCTAGATGACCCATCACCCAACAACATTTAGGTTAAGCAACCTCATGCCATAGCTATAGTTCCCTAGTTCCCATGAAGAGAATCATCCCCAATGATAGTGCTACCCCTTTGAATAATTAAGGATTGTGGGTATTATCTGGTCAAATAAAACATGCAGCAGACATGAGAAGAGAATACATCAATTGAAAACAGGGAGCAAATTAGCTGAAATGGCCATGTCAAACACTTAACATGCAATTGCTTAAATGATAAATGAAAGGGAAAATAGAAGCAAAATAAAACTTATATTATATTAGAAGATACACAGGGTTCTTGTGTTAATCAAGCCCGGTTCAACCGATGAGGAACCGGTACTGGATTGCGACATGTAGTTGAAGACGCTGCATATAATCAAAGTGGTCAGGTGAGCTTAAGCCCCCCGTAGACCTTCTCCAAAAAACAATACTAGTTAAAGTGATCATAAATCATAGGCAGAGTGATATAAAATGCATGGCAAATCATTAGGGAAAACGAGTTGGCAACTTAGCATCTCATCTCATCTCACCTCACCAACGGCCGATCCAGAGAGCCCGACGTGCCACCTGATGCGGCTGCCGGCCGGCGACGACCAACGGCGGCAGCAGCAGCCAGCCGCCGGTCACGTCAGAATCCGGTGCCGGACCGGACGTGACGTCGAGGTTCCCGCGGCACACGAAACCGCAATATCATGCGAGATTAAGATCAAACTAATCGCGGCGATCGGAGAGCAAGAGCACGATTAGGATGTGATTAATCAACGGAGATGGTTGCATTACGACATCAGTCACCATCTGCAACGGAGATTCTCATGCAGGCCAATCTATTAGTATATGTACATGCCGGTAGCCTGCCTGCTACTCTGCATCAACAGACAAGGGGACTATTATTATTCAGCAATGTATATTCCCTGTGATTTATGGTTCCTGCTAGATATTCTTTTTGTTTGGATTTCTATTATATTTTTGTGGTGATTCTTTGTTTACGTTTCGATCGAGCTTGACAGCTACCGGACGATGGTTTTCAGTTCGTGGCGTTAGAAAACTGCAGATGGGCCTGAGACGTGACCTCACCACTAAACCATGATGATTCCCATAGTTTCAGTAAGTACAACAACTACGGTTCCTACTCCCCCGGTAGACTTTCTGGTTCACCGGTTGCTCGTAATGAAAGATGAAAGGGGCACCCAGCAATTCTTCATAGGAGTTTGACATTAAGCCGAACACGGATAATCTTGCACTGTCAACCATCCTCAAATCCTGTCGAATTTGGTTGTCGCGAGATGTGTTTTCGGACGACCGAACCCAAATGTCAATGGAAGAATTTGTCCTGGCTAGGGTGGAATAAAAGATAATTTTCATAGGAAAAAAGGGGTTAGGATAACAGATATTATATAATTTGTCCTGGCTAGGGTGGAATAAAAGATAATTTTCATAGGAAGAAAGGGGCTAGGATAACAGATATTATATGCCTATCAGAAGTACTCCCTCCGTTTGGAATTACTTGTCGCAAAAATGGATGTATCTAGATGTATTTTAGTTTTAGATACATTCATTTCCGAGACAAGTAATTCCGAACGGAGGGAGTAGTAGACTCCTATCCTAACAGTAGCTTAAAATGGTGACCACCGACCGGCACCGAATAGTGAATGGAAGACGAAAAGAGCTAGACAGGTTGCGCCTCTGCACTATACCAAACAGGAAGAATCGATGAAGCCCCCCTCGTCAACATTCGTGCAGGCCACACATATAATTTGGGTGGTTTGCGCTGATTGGGCCGCGAAAGCATATATATTTTACATAAGCACAAAAGCCAAGGAAGATTCGATAAAAAGGAACAGCTCGAGAGGCCGACAAACACGGCAAGGGAATAATTCTCTCTCTTTCTCGTAAGTTAAAGGAAAGGATCATAATACTAGTACTTTGCCTTGGCTGGCCATCATTTGATTTCAGCACTAAAAGAAGATGATTAGCACATACAATCAAGACCTGCAAGATAGATAGATAGATAAGATATATCAACATCATTGCAAGGAAATTGTGTTGTGAATGGGTGAGATCTCCATTCACAAACATGACGGGCCATCAAGTAAGTGAGAGGAATTAATGAATGAAGCTAAGCGATAGCAGACAAAGAGTATTATGAGCAATAAGGAAAGGAAATGCAGAGCTTCATCAAGAGAAGGCATCTTACCAACGTGCATTCCACCAATAACAAAATGCAAAAAATAATTCATGTGTGTGCTCTGTTGGTGCCACTAACTCTGACGAAAACGGTGAGTGGAATTTTGTCACTGAGTGCAGGCATCAGTCCTTGACCCTGTCCTCAGGGCCAAGGAGTCGGATACAAAAAGGCACGACAGCGAAAGTCAATTTCCTAGGCAGGAAAAAGCACGCAGATCAATTTTGCACCCACTCCCCAAATCCGCAGTATGAACAAAATCGCGTCCCCAAAACGAAAACGAAGCGGTCAACCGAGCTTTAGTTTTATTCTGCATTTGCATGGATGCGCGCCAATGATACCCGGACATCATCATTAAACAAACAAAGAGAGAAAGAAAGATAGAGGCCATGAACAAACGATGCACTCGCCACCAACGAACACCCAAAGGAATAATAATAAGAGGAGAACGGCGCCGGCCGGCTATATAAGCCGAATTGAACGCACGGCAGGACATATGCTACCACACAAATCCCAAGAAAAGAAGCAACCAACATTCCATTGCATTACCGAGAGGTCTTATGGCGATGATGACGGGGTGGTCGACGGGGGCGGCGGCCGTCCTCCTGGCGCTGGTGGTCCTGGCGTCGCCGCTGCTGGCGGCGTCGCAGCCGGCCATGGCGCCGCCAGCGGCTCCGACGAACAACTCGAGGCTGGAGAAGGCGTACGTGGCGCTGCAGGCGCTGAAGAGGGCCATCACGGACGACCCCAAGAACCTGACCAAGAACTGGTGCGGCCCCGACGTGTGCAGCTACCACGGCGTCTACTGCGCGACGGCGCCCGACGACCCCTGCGCGCGCACCGTGGCCTCCGTCGACCTCAACCACGGCGACCTCGCCGGCACGCTGCCCGAGGAGCTGGGCCTGCTCTCCGACCTCGCCGTCTTCCACCTCAACTCCAACCGCTTCTGCGGTGCGCTGCCCGACGCCCTCCGCTCCCTCCACCTCCTCCACGAGATCGACGTCAGCAACAACCAGCTCACCGGCAACTTCCCCTCCCAGCTCCTCTGCCTCCCCAACGTCCAGTACGTCGACATCAGGTACGTCGTACGCGTCATCATCGTCCTGCGCACCTCCAGCCCTGCGCCGCACTTCACAGAGGTTTAACAACTGGCTGTCTGTCCATGGCTGGCGTCTCTCAAGGTTTAACAACTTCTGCGGCGAGGTGCCGGCGGCCATCTTCGAGAAGAAGATCGACGCGCTCTTCATCAACAACAACAACTTCGAGTTCACGCTGCCGGCCAACTTCAGCCGCTCCACGGCGTCGGTGATCGTGCTGGCCAACCTGCCGCGGGTCGGGGGGTGCCTGCCCAGCAGCATCGGCGACATGGCCGGGACGCTCAACGAGCTGATCCTCCTCAACAGCGGCATCTCCTCCTGCATCCCGCCGGAGATCGGCAAGCTGGACAAGCTCACCGTGCTCGACCTCAGCTTCAACGGCCTCGTCGGCAAGCTGCCCGACACCATCGGCAACATGCGCGCGCTCGAGCAGCTCAATGTCGCGCACAACATGCTCGCCGGCGAGATCCCCGAGAGCATCTGCGCGCTGCCCCACCTCAAGAACTTCACCTACTCCCACAACTTCTTCTGCGGCGAGCCCCACCGGTGCCTGGAGGTGCCCCGAATCGACGACCGGCAGAACTGCATCGCCGGACGCCCCGACCAGCGGCCCGGCGAGCAGTGCATCGAGTTCCTGCACCGGCCACCGGCGCAGTGTGCCGCCCACGGGCAATCATCGCCACCGCCGATGTATGCGCCTCCACCGCCGGTATACTGATACGTGGCAGACGGCAATACTGCAATTTGTAACTGTTTGCTGCCTTTGTGCCGTGAGAAAGGGTAAAAATGCACACATTTGGTATATACTGTAATCTTTATTTTTCGGAAACAAAGAAATAACAATGGATTGATAGATTTGCCTTATACTAGAACTCAACTGAAAGGCAAAGAATCATTTCAGTGTTCTTTACCCGTTCCTTCCTCATTTCAAGAAACAATTGTTTAACAGTCTACTAGTCCTACATAATCATATACAAAAATAATGCGCTAATTTGGCGGTGTGGCTTCTGCAAAAAATTGGTGTAGTTATTAGTTGGATCGATCTGGGATGCAGTTAGTTGAGGGGCCATGCTATGTCAGAATTCAGTTCAGAATTAGTTGTTAGGACTTAGGACCACTGCTAAAAGTGGGAAAAGAGGGAGTGTATCACTGTTTTTCTCTGTAAAGGATTAAAAGACGACTGTTCGGCTAAATAAAATAACCCAAAGTGTTAAACATATGAACCCTGGGGATTTATAAAAAGTACTACATAATAGCATGCCATCTGGCAGCTCAGATATCAAGCACTGCCAAAGAGCTCCATTTCAAAAGGATGTGGATGTCCTTGTCGAAAAAGGAAGCTACAAAAACAGAGGACAGAGCAACTAATGGAAAACATATAGACAATAAAGTAAGCAAGATTCTTAGCCACCAAATTATGAACATTAATGGCACAAACGCATCTGATAACGATTGGTCAGAGAGGAATTAATAAAAAGCGAGTACCGTTCATGGGTTCCAGCTGCAAAGAGGGGGTTTCTTTTACTCGTTGGTTGATCAACTCAAAGGGCAAGAAGCTTCTTCTACCCCTCCTCTTTGCTGGCTCCAGGCAGGCCGGGGTTCCTTTCCGCAATCCACTCGAACAAGACGGCTTCATGGTTTCACCCTACCCATGTGAATTTCGCACCTTGACCTTGTCACACACAGCAACACACTAAACTCAGATGACTGAAAGATTACTGTGTACTGTTTCAAAGTCTATCAAGTATATAATACTGTATGTCAACTAATTTTCAGAGACGGGCAACAGCGACGGGGACTGTATGTATGCCAGCAAGAGCATGTATGGTACGACTGAAGAACATAGCTGCAAGAAATCGAAATATAACACATGAAACTTAGTGTCGTGCAGCATGGCATAACTGACCTTTTCATCATTGATGGGTTGAGTTAATGACAAGCTGGCGTATGGTAACGAGGCAAATACTGAACATATTTGCAGATAATGGAAGAGGAAAAAGAAAATGCGGCAACGGATATGACTAAACCAGCTGTTGGACCAAGTAAAACATGCAACTTGCCCTAGAATAATTGATAAAGAGAGCTGATGGTGTTCTTACCTCGTTGTTTAAGTAACCACTCATGAAGGTGCAGACAAAGTTATGTGATAATCAAATCCCCTAAGATAGCAGGTAACCTAATGCATTGTCATGTTCATACGGCAAGGTCTGTCTACCAAGTTAAATGAAGCACGGCAATCTAAGCATATCTCTGAATGTATAAATGGTGGCTGATTTAGCAAGCATTCATTTCTGTGATCTAAACAACGTGGTTCGCTACCCTATTTATGACAAGACATGGAAATGATGATACCGAAGACCGAACTGATACACTATTCTATGCTGGTAGCAGGAACATGGGGTCTGAGATCCAATTCAGTTATGACTATTCTTAGACATGCACTGGTAGGCGATACCACGAGTTTTATTAGGACAGCACATGCAAGAAAGAGATATATGACCAACCTGAAACCTTAAAGGCACAGTATATGATGAAGACATGAAGTGTTGATTACATTCAGTAGAAGATTAGGTTTACCAAAAAGTGTTGCATATGTCCTAATCTCGTATGAGTTCTAGTGAGCACAAAAACAAATCACAAAATTCCCTTGCCAGAAATGTTACAGACACAATGAATTCAACCATGGGATGTGAGTGTAACCGTGATGCTATACAAGTAGACTACAGACCATGCTCCAGTTTCACCTGAATAGTACAAGGGGAACCAATCAACTCATGCAGTACACTCTTACATAGCAAATGTTGCCTATAAAATCAGGTAAAAAAATCTAGCATCATACAGAGATAAAGATATGCAGAAGGTCTGATGGTCGTACCGAATATGTCATCAAGATTTTTTGAATCTGGATAACTGGATTGCAGTCAGAGTTTTGCAACATTTGAACCTCCAGTGCTACAATGGAGCAGCCAGTCCATTTCATTAAGTTTCATTGCCAATTAACTAAGGTACTGTAGACTAGACACAGTTATATGTGTTTTCGGTGACATGACACCATCTTCCGCAGAATGAACAGAGTCCACGTGACTCTGCTTTACAAAGGCTAATCACATATATCTACCAATTATCTGCACTATCCACATTTTTCTAACAATTGGGCTATTAAGGATCAAAGGTTCAACCACATTCACACTGTACAAACAACGAAATGACTACTTACTCACAACCAGAGACTTCAAATTGCTTTTGTCAGGCTGATGACCTTCCAGTTCCAGGGGCAGAGTTGCGTACCAAAAAACTAGTGTTTTCCTTTACTTGGAAACATTCTAACATTATTTGGAGCAAATCATCAGGCTAATCTGTAGAATGCGTACCAACTTTAGTCATACAATAAAGTGACAAAACATCTGCTTTTCTCTCTTTCCATTGGCAAGAGTCATAGTGCTAACAATAAAATAAGATTAATAACATTTTAAGGTCCAGATGGCATGGATTTTATCGTTATACATCAGGAAAATATGAACTTCGGGAAACTGAGTGAAATCAATAATGAAATGAACAAATTAACATCATCAGAATCACCTATTTGGGCGTATGGGTGTGGCATAATATGTTAGTAATATAAAAAGAAGGTGGCAGGAAAAGATCTTAAATTGCTGTTGTGCATCATCAAGTGGGGATGTGAAAATGGTAAGAGTAAGTGGGATATCCATTAACTGACAAGTTTGCAAGGTATGTGCAAAATGCAGAGTTCACGTCTTCACAGACTATAGAATTTGGAGAAAAGGTGTCCCTGAACCCAAACCCCGTACCATGACTTGTACGAACTGCATTTGCAGTAAGACTTCAAACTACCAAAGAAATGCATTTAATAATTAAAAAAGTGGGAATAATATTCAATGAACAATAAATAAGGTGACCATAGTATGATTATCAAATTGACTAAACAACTTTTATAAGCTAATACAAATTATGATTTGGGAAGAAAAAAATTGCAACTAAGAATCTTTTTTTTCCTGGACACCACAAATGTTGTACATCTTTCCATTGAAAAGAGGAAATAAACAGTTGGGTACAACCAAGTTTAAGTGCCACTGATAAACAGGAACATAGAGAAGAAGCAAAACAAAAGAGAAGAAATTATCAGGGATTGTTACAGCTCTTACAGAACTATAAGCTTCAACAGACTCCCATGTTAGCTATCAATTACATTCATGCTCAGAAGCAGTACTGCAATCTGCCCATAGACTCTTATATATAGCTCACAGCCACAGAGTATGATGCACATGGCAACTTCCTATCAAATAGGTTATATCTTTAATAGAGTTCCTTATTTTAGAATCTTTACAATAACGTAGGAGATCATTTGCATACACTAATGCTGTACCTATAACAGATAGTAATGCTCTGCAAGGATCATGGTAAAACATGTGACCCATGCAGTCAGGAAGTTATGGTTTGGCTACTGGTATGACTAAACAGTACAGATCCAGTAACAAACTTGGGATAGCTATTAATGTTCAGGGCCATCAGTATTTGAAAAGAGCCTTCAATTATCTGTTAGTTTTGCATGCATATACAAGTTGACCATACCTGAATGGACACAACATGGATAGAGCATCATGGTACAAAAATTGTGTTTGTAAAATCTACCAGTAGTCTCCACAAGAGCAGACCCCATCCTCAAAGTGGTGGAAACGATTTAGATCTCTGAGTATGATCCGCCTATTGAAGAGCATAGAGACAAGCTTTGCCATCGAATGACAATCTGGACATACACGAAGGTTCTTGACAACACGGAGAGTAGTTCCTGGAGATGTATTTAGAAGCCCGAAAGAAATCGCCAGCTTCTCACTATGGTATCTTAGGCTTGTGGCCTTCTCCTCCTCGCCCATTTCAACATGGAAGACCTGGGACGTATTAGGGACATAACCAACAAGTTTTAGCTGCTCAATCACTTGATCAACCATTCGGCGTGCATGTGGGTGTCTTCCATCTCCTGCGAAGAACTCATGAACCTTGTTTTCTATCTCAATTGAGCTACAACCAGGCACCTTTACCACCCCCTTTTCATTCATCAGCTTCCTTACCCTGTTCATCTCTTCCCATTCCCCAGTGTTGGCGCACAAATTCGAGAATATTACATAGTCACCACCATGAGTATCATCCAGCTCAAGAATCCTCTGAAAGACACGTTTTCCAAGATCAACAGTTCCATGGCTTCCACAGGCAGAAAGCAACGTCCTCCATAAGATGGCGGTGGGCTTTATTGGCAGTTCGTCAATGAACTTGTAAGCCTTTTCAAGCTGACCTGATCGGGCTAGCAAATCAGTCACACAACCATAGTGCTTTATCCCAGGAACGATACCATACTCTCTCATGCTGTCGAAGTATTGTAGCCCTTGGCTCACCATGCCAGAATGGCTACAGGCATAGAGCACGCCTAGGAATGTAACAGCATCAGGCATTATCCCTTGCTTCTTCATCTCTTCGAACAGCGAAATGGCCTCTCTGCCGTAGCTGTGGTTAGCATACGCCACGATCATCACGGACCACGCTTGCCTATCTCTTATTTCCATCCCCTGGAACACACCGATGGCATCGTCCAAGCTCCCGCACTTCCCATACATGTCGATCAGTGCAGTGTTGACCTTCACGAGGGAGTCAAGCCCTGCCTTCCTGACATACTCATGGATCCACCGCCCCAGCTCCAGCGCTCCCAGCAGCGCGCACGCCGAGAGCACACTGGTCACCGTGATGGACGTTGGCTTGAGCCCCTTGGCCTGCATCTCCCGGAACAGCACCAGCGCCTCCCCGGGCCGGCTGCTCCTCACGGCGGCGGTGATCATCGCGTTGTATGAGACCACGCAGTCCCTGTCCGGCACCCTGCCGAACATCGCGCGGGCGGACCCCGCGTCCCCGCACTCGGCGTACATGTTGATCAGCGTGGGCAGGACGTACTCGTGGTCCGCGGCGCCAGTCTTGACCGCCACGCCATGCGCCTGCCGGCCCTCCTCCCCGGCCCGTGCCGCTGCGCACGCCTTGAACAGCGACACGAACGTGTATGTGTCCGGTGCGACGCCCTCCTCCAGCATCCGTACAAACACCCGCGCAGCCTGGGCCGCGCCATCAGCCGAGCGCGCGTATCCGCGCAGCAGTGTGTTGTACCAGACGACGTCCCCCGGGCTGGATATTCTGTCGAACACCTGGCGGGCGTACGCGAGGTGGGCCGGGGCCGCGCCCTGGTCCGTGCAGAGCGTGAGGAGCCTGGTGACCAGGGCCGGGTGCGCGCCCAGGCCGGACTTGACGGCGGCGGCGTGGAGCTGGGCGATCGCGCGGAGGCTCGTGCAGTGCGGGAGGTGGGGGAGGAGCGGGTGGTGGGACGGCGGGCTCTTGGACTTGGCGGGAAGGAGAGGGGTGGGCGTGGCGGTTAGAGGCGAGGACGACATTGCCGTCGTGCTGCCTATCCTCTGGCAGCGAGTGGACCGTCTCACTCTCCTCGTCGGCCGGAGAAGATTACACGGCGTTGGATGCTTTGCGGGTTGGGCTTACGTGTGGGCCCAACGTGTCAGAGAGACCATTAAATGTACAAGAAAATTACAACATTTTTTGGACTTTTATTGCGTTCCATAATATTTCGTTAAAAAGTAGGAGTATATAGTTTGTGTTTTATACTCTTTTTGTTTTCTAGTTGCTGATAAAGGCCGCATGAAAAGGTGACTATATATAAATAAAAATATACCAATATCTTGTTTTCGATAATATTTTTACGGTGAATAGTTCTACTCCTCAGATGAATATGAAAATTGTTGGAAATATGCCCTAGAGGCAATAATAAAAGAGTTATTATTATATTTCCTTATTCATGATAATCGTTTATTATCCATGCTATAATTGTATTGATTGGAAACTTAAATACATGTGTGGATAAATAGACAAACTTTGTGTCCCTAATAAGCCTCTTCAGGACTAGCTCGTTGATCAAAGATGACCGCGGTTTCCAGGTCATAGACATGAGTTGTCATTTGATAACGGGATCACATCATTAGGAGAATGATGTGATGGACGAGACCCAAACGTTAAACATAGCTTTTGATCGTGTCAGTTATCGCTATAGTTTTCTGCATGTCAAGTATAAGTTCCTATGACCATGAGATCATGTAACTCACTGACACCGTAGGAGTGCCTTGTGTGTGCCAAACGTCGCAACGTAACTGGGTGACTATAAAGGTACTCTACAGGTATCTCCGAAGGTGTCTGTTGAGTTGACATGGATCGAGACTGGGATTTGTCACTCCGTTTGACGGAGAGGTATCTCCAGGCCCACTCGGTAATACGTCATCTCAATGAGCTCAAAGTGACTAAGTAGTTAGTCACGGGATTATGTATTACGGAACGAGTAAAGAGACTTGCCGGTACTGAGATTGAACTAGGTATAGAGATACCGACGATCGAATCTCGGGCAAGTAACATACCAACGAGACAAAGGGAACTGTATACGGGATTGCCTGAATCCTTGACATCGTGGTTCATCCGATGAGATCATCGAGGAACGTGTGGGAACCAATATGGGTATCCAGATCCCGCTATTGGTTATTGACCTGGGAGTGTCTCGGTCATGTCTGCATAGTTTCCGAACCCGCAGGGTCTACACACTTAAGGTTTGGTGACGCTAGGGTTGTTAGTGAGAACAGTGCATGGTAACCGAAGGTTGTTCGGAGTCCCAGATGAGATCCCGGACGTGACGAGGGTCTCCGGAATGGTCCGGGGACGAAGATTGGTATATAGGATGAGAGTGAACGGAGTCCGGAAGTGTTCCGGGGAGCACCGGGGAGTCGTCGGATGACCGAAAGGAGTTTCGGGGGGTCACGGTAATTGTTACGGGCCCTATGGGCCGTAAGTGGGAGACGCAACAGCCCTCATGGGGCTGTGCGCCCCCCCTTGGGCCCTCTCCACCTGCGCCTAAGGGGGCTGGGCCCCCTAGGGCAGCCGCACCCTTTGGAGTGGGGGGCAAGGCACTTGGGGGGGGAAACCCTAGCCCCTGGGCCGCCGCCCCTCCCATCTCCCCTTGGCCGCCGCCCCTAGGGGGAAACCCTAGGGCGCCCCCTCCCCTCTCTCCCCCCTATATAAAGAGAGGCAGAGGGAGGGCAGCAACACAAGTTCGTGCCTCGGCGCTGCCCTCCCTCTCCCACGAATATCTTCGTCTATTCAGCAGTGCTTGGCGAAGCCCTGCTGGAATTCCTCCACCACCATCTCCACCACGCCGTCGTGCTGCTGGGTTTCTCCGTCAACTTCTCCTTCCCCCTTGCTGGATCAAGAAGGAGGAGACGTCCCCAAGCTGTACGTGTGAAGAACGCGGAGGCACCGTCCGTTCGGTGCTAGGATCTTCGGCGATCTGAATCGCGGCGAGTACGACTCCATCAACCGCGTTCTTGAACGCTTCCGCTTAGCGATCTACAAGGGTATGTGGATCCGACTCTCCTCTCGTAGATGCATCTCCTAGATTGATCTTGGTGAGCGTAGGAAAATTTTTTGTTTCCCATGCAACGTTCCCCAACAGTGGCATCATGAGCTAGGTACTTGCGTAGATGCTTTCACAAGTAGAACACAAAGGGGTTTGTGGGCGTTGATGTTTAGATTGCTTCCCTCCTTGGTCTTTCTTGATTCAGCGGTATTATGGGATGAAGCGGCCCGGACCAACTTTACATGTCCACGTACATGAGACCGGTTCCATCGACAGACATGCGACTTTTGTTGCATAAGATGGCTGGCGGGTGTCTGTCTCTCCTATCTTAGTTGAATCGGAATAGACAAAGGCGGTCCTTGTAGAAGGTTAAATAGCAACTTAAATATCACCGTTGTGGCTTTGCGTAGGTAAGAAGCGTTCTTGCTAGATACCCATAGCAGCCACGTAAAACATGCAACAACAAATTAGAGGACGTCTAACTTGTTTTTGCAGGGTATGTATGTGATATGATATGGCCAATGACATGATGAGATATATTTGATGTATGAGATGATCATGTTGTAATAGTTAATATCGACTTGCATGTCGATGCATACGGCAACCGGCAGGAGCCATAGGGTTGTCTTTAATTTTTGTATGACCTGTGTGTCAATCATTAAGCGCTATGTAATGCTTTACTTTATCG
Source organism: Secale cereale (assembly GCA_902687465.1). Lineage (NCBI taxonomy): Eukaryota > Viridiplantae > Streptophyta > Magnoliopsida > Poales > Poaceae > Secale > Secale cereale. The sequence continues at coordinate 756,914,804 of LR738713.1, read as the reverse complement.
CTAAACGGTAGCAATAGTAGTAAGAGCATGGTGGGCGCGCGACAACCCCGATGGCGACACGATGATGGAGATCATGGTGTTACGCCGGTGACGATGGAGATCATGCCGGTGCTTTGGAGATGGAGATCAAAAGCACGAGTTGATGGCCATATCATGTCACTTATGATTTGCATGTGATGTTAATCCTTTTATGCATCTTATTTTGCTTAGGACGACGGTAGCATTATAAGATGATCCCTCACTAAAATTTCAAGATAAAATTGTGTTCCCCCCGAGTGTGCGCCGTTGCGAAGGTTCGTCGTTTCGAAGCACCACGTGATGATCGGGTGTGATAGACTCTACGTTCGCATACAACGGGTGCAAGCTAGTTTTGCACATGCAGAACACTCGGGTTAGACTTGACGAGCCTAGCATGTACAGACATGGCCTCGGAACACGGAAGACCGAAAGGTCGAGCATGAGTCATATAGTAGATATGATCAACATGAAGATGTTCACCATTGACACCACCTCATCTCACGTGATGATCGGACTTGGGTTGGTGGATTTGGATCATGCCACGCTCGAATGACCAGAGGGATGTCAATTTGAGTGGGAGTTATAAGTAATTTGATTAGTTAAAACTCACTTATCGTGAACAATAGTCTAAGATGTCTTTGCAAATCTTTTGTTGTAGATGGCTCCCGCAGTAGCTCCCCTGAATTTTAATGCGTTCCTAGAGAAAACTAAGCTGAAAGATGATGGGAGCAACTTTGTGGACTGGCTCCGCAATCTGAGGATCATCCTCACAGCTGCCCAAAAGGTTTATGTCCTAAATGCACCGCTAGGTGAACCCCCCGCTCCGGCCTCTGTGGACGTTATGAACGCCTGGCAGTCGCGTGCGGATGACTACTCAGTAGTGCAGTGTGCCATGTTGTATAGCTTGGAAGGAGGACTTCAAAGGCGTTTTGAACGTCATGGAGCATATGAGATGTTCCAGGAGTTGAAGTTCATCTTTGAAAAGAATGCCAAGATCGAGAGGTATGAGACCACCGATAAATTCTTTGCTTGCAAGATGGAGGAGAATTCGTCTGTCAGTGAGCACTTACTGAAGATGTCTGGGTACTACACCCGCATAGCTGATCTGGGACTTGTGTTCCCGGAGGAGGCTATCATTGACAGAATTCTCCAGTCACTCCCACCTAGCTACAAGAGCTTCGTGCAGCAGTATAACATGCAAGGGATGAACAAATCCATCGCCGAGCTGTTTTCAATGCTGAAAGTCGCTGAGGCAGACATCCAGAAGGAGTATCAAGTGTTGATGGTCAATAAAACTACCAGTTTCAAGAAAAATGGCAAGGGCAAGAAGGGTAACTCTAAGAAGGGTGGCAAGGCAGTTGCTCATCCAGTGAAGAAACCCAAGGCTGGGCCCAAGCCAGAGACTGAGTGTTTCTATTGCAAGGGGAACGGCCACTGGAAGCGGAACTGCCCCAAGTATCTGGCAGACAAGAAGGGGGCCAACAACAACAAAGGTATATGTGATATACATGTTATTGATGTGTACCTTACCAACTCTCGTTGTAGTGCCTGGGTATTTGATACCGGTTCGGTTGCTCACATTTGCAACTCTAAACAGGAACTACGGAATAAACGGAGGCTGGCGAAGGACGAAGTGACGATGCGCGTAGGGAATGGTTCCAAGGTTGATGTGATCGCCGTCGGCACGCTCGCTCTTCGATTACCATCGGGATTAGTTATGAACCTGAATAATTGTTATTTAGTGCCTGCGTTGAGCATGAACATTATATCTGGATCTTGTTTAATGCGAGACGGTTACTCATTTAAATCAGAGAATAAAGGTTGTTCTATTTATATGGGTAATATCTTTTATGGTCATGCACCCGAAGTAGGGGGTTTATTCTTATTGAATCTCGATAGTGATGATACACATGTTCATAACATTGATGCCAAAAGATGTAGAGTTGATAACAATAGTACCACTTTCTTGTGGCACTGCCGTCTGGGTCATATCGGCGTGAAACGCATGAGGAAGCTCCATGCTGATGGACTTTTGGAGTCTCTTGATTTTGAATCACTTGACACATGCGAGCCGTGCCTCATGGGCAAGATGACTAAGACCCCGTTTTCAGGAACAATGGAACGGGCAAGTGACTTATTGGAAATCATACATACTGATGTGTGTGGCCCGATGAGTGTCAAGAGCTCGTCGTAAAGGGTTACGTCGATGCAAGCTTTGACACTGATCCGGATGACTCTAAGTCTCAAACCGGATACGTATATATTCTCAACGGGGGAGCGGTAAGCTGGTGCAGTTCCAAGCAAAGCGTGGTAGCCGATTCTACATGCGAAGCGGAGTACATAGCTGCCTCGGAGGCGGCGAAGGAAGGTGTCTGGATGAAGGAGTTCATGACAGATCTTGGAGTTGTGCCTAGTGCATTGAACCCAATGACTCTGTTTTGTGACAACACTGGTGCCATTGCTCTAGCCAAGGAACCAAGGTTTCACAAGAGGACCAGACACATAAAGCGACGCTTCAATTCCATCCGCGATTCAGTCAAGGAGGAGGACATAAGCATTTGCAAAGTACACACGGATTTGAATGTTGCAGATCCGTTGACTAAGCCTCTTCCACGGGCTAAGCATGATCAACACCAAGACTCTATGGGTGTTAGATTCATTACCTTGTAATACTAGATTATTGACTCTAGTGCAAGTGGGAGACTGTTGGAAATATGCCCTAGAGGCAATAATAAAAGAGTTATTATTATATTTCCTTGTTCATGATAATCGTTTATTGTCCATGCTATAATTGTATTGATTGGAAACTTAAATACATGTGTGGATAAATAGACAAACTTTGTGTCCCTAGTAAGCCTCTTCAGGACTAGCTCGTTGATCAAAGATGACCGCGGTTTCCAGGTCATAGACATGAGTTGTCATTTGATAACGGGATCACATCATTAGGAGAATGATGTGATGGACGAGACCCAAACGTTAAACATAGCTTTTGATCGTGTCAGTTATCGCTATAGTTTTCTGCATGTCAAGTATAAGTTCCTATGACCATGAGATCATGTAACTCACTGACACCGTAGGAGTGCCTTGTGTGTGCCAAACGTCGCAACGTAACTGGGTGACTATAAAGGTACTCTACAGGTATCTCCGAAGGTGTCTGTTGAGTTGACATGGATCGAGACTGGGATTTGTCACTCCGTGTGACGGAGAGGTATCTCCGGGCCCACTCGGTAATACGTCATCTCAATGAGCTCAAAGTGACTAAGTAGTTAGTCACGGGATTATGTATTACGGAACGAGTAAAGAGACTTGCCGGTACTGAGATTGAACTAGGTATAGAGATACCGACGATCGAATCTCGGGCAAGTAACATACCAACGAGACAAAGGGAACTGTATACGGGATTGCCTGAATCCTTGACATCGTGGTTCATCCGATGAGATCATCGAGGAACGTGTGGGAACCAATATGGGTATCCAGATCCCGCTATTGGTTATTGACCTGGGAGTGTCTCGGTCATGTCTGCATAGTTTCCGAACCCGCAGGGTCTACACACTTAAGGTTTGGTGACGCTAGGGTTGTTAGTGAGAACAGTGCATGGTAACCGAAGGTTGTTCGGAGTCCCGGATGAGATCCCGGACGTGACGAGGGTCTCCGGAATGGTCCGGGGACGAAGATTGGTATATAGGATGAGAGTGAACGGAGTCCGGAAGTGTTCCGGGGAGCACCGGGGAGTCGTCGGATGACCGAAAGGAGTTTCGGGGGGTCACGGTAATTGTTACGGGCCCTATGGGCCGTAAGTGGGAGACGCAACAGCCCTCATGGGGCTGTGCGCCCCCCCCTTGGGCCCTCTCCACCTGCGCCTAAGGGGGCTGGGCCCCCTAGGGCAGCCGCACCCTTTGGAGTGGGGGGCAAGGCACTTGGGGGGGGGGGAAACCCTAGCCCCTGGGCCGCCGCCCCTCCCATCTCCCCTTGGCCGCCGCCCCTAGGGGGAAACCCTAGGGCGCCCCCTCCCCTCTCTCCCCCCTATATAAAGAGAGGCAGAGGGAGGGCAGCAACACAAGTTCGTGCCTCGGCGCTGCCCTCCCTCTCCCACGAATATCTTCGTCTATTCAGCAGTGCTTGGCGAAGCCCTGCTGGAATTCCTCCACCACCATCTCCACCACGCCGTCGTGCTGCTGGGTTTCTCCGTCAACTTCTCCTTCCCCCTTGCTGGATCAAGAAGGAGGAGACGTCCCCAAGCTGTACGTGTGAAGAACGCGGAGGCACCGTCCGTTCGGTGCTAGGATCTTCGGCGATCTGAATCGCGGCGAGTACGACTCCATCAACCGCGTTCTTGAACGCTTCCGCTTAGCGATCTACAAGGGTATGTGGATCCGACTCTCCCCTCGTAGATGCATCTCCTAGATTGATCTTGGTGAGCGTAGGAAATTTTTTTGTTTCCCATGCAACGTTCCCCAACAAAAATACGGGTCTAGAGAAATGTATTTGGGTTACAATTTAAATGTCTATTTCAGTTGCCATCCTCAACATGATATGATGTTTGGTGAGAACCGCACTTGCCCATCCCTATCTCTTCTTGAGCACCACTCTCGCTCTCTTGCTCATTTATGTCTCTGCACCATCGAGGGGTGAGGCTAGACCTGGCCAAACCTCGGGCCGGGCCGGGCTTCGGGCTGGGCCTACCAAAGCCCGGCACAAAAAACCCAGGCCCGAGTCCGGCCCGGCCCGGTCGTCGGGCCTAAAAATCGGGCCCAAGCCCGGCCCGAACATGCAAAAAGCCCGACGGGCCTCGGGCCGGGCCCTTCGCTAATGTGCAAAAATGACGGGCCCGGGCCCGGCCCGGCCCGGCCAACGGGCTTGAAATCTAGGCCCGAGCCCGGCCCGCGGACAAGGTCGGGCCGGGCCGGGTCGGGCTTTTTCGGGCCGGGCTGCCCATGGCCAGGTCTAGGTGAGGCGTTCACCTCCACCTTCATGCCCTCGGCGATCTCCAACAAAAGATGTATAGTTTACCTTTTAATCCGTATCCATTCTCCAAGAGCAAGGGAAGGAGGCGCCCCTTTGACGACTTGTCTACTTTAATTTCAGGGTAAGTTTTTTAATAAAAAAAAGGAAATTCATATTTTTTTTGCATTTGTTTAAAACTATATTTTATGGAATCTTTGAGTTTTATAATACATGGAGCAAAAGTATATAGTTTTACTCACAATTTTATATTATACCGCTCATTTTGTTTCCAAGATGCTAATAAAGACCACACGAAGACAAAAGTTTGTATAGATCAAGGAATATTAGTGTCTAGTATTTACAAGAATGTTTGCAATAAGTACTTGTATCCCCACGTGAGTTTGGAAACTATGAGTTCGATATAAATATGTTTGAGTTACGACTATTGTATAATCGAGTTGTAACCCACAAAATGGCGGTTTATCAGCACCACACTTCCCATCCTTATCTCTTTATTAAGCACTGCTATCACTCATTTATGCCTCTGCGCCGACGAGGGGTGAGGCGTTCACCTTCATCACCAACCTATCACCATATATAGTCTTAATGATCCGCAACAAGGATGTGGAGTTGCGTTGTAATCCCAACCCATCCACCAAGTGCGCGACAATGAGGCGTCTCGTCGGAGACTTGTCTACTTTCCACTTCGGGTTAGCTTTTATTATCATTATATAAGTGATGTATGCGTAGATTATTTGCTGCCGAAATGTTCCATTTAGTTGATTGTTGTACTCTTTCAAATATCTACAAATGTTGATGTGCTAATCAAGAATAGTAGGTGATCTTGGTGTAGAAAAGGGACCCCATGCATGGGTGGCGAGCGGTCATCCCCGGAGTCATTCGTGCCAAAATCCCGCAACAAAGAGCAAGAGCATCCAACATCCAATTCTACGCAGGCCACTCCTGCTAAGTGGCTCCTCGGTTTAGATAGTAAACCATCAAGCATGATCTGGCGGACTAGGATTATGGGTTTGGTAGAGTGGGAGGAGAGCTTTGGGAAGGCGGTGGGTATAGGATGGCTAAGTATCCAAGTGCCGGTCGCGAAGGAGGTGGATAAACCATTGTCGGTCAGTTGAAAAGATTATTTTTGGAGGGAAGGCAAATGATAGTCGATCGTTAGTATGGGAGGTAGGATGGGTCGGTGCATATGCCGCGCCATAGGAGTAGCGAGAGTGAAACGAGGAAAATCCAAGTGAGGTCCAAGAGCGGGAGTAATTTAAAAGATAAGCAAACATTTGTGCAATCTGCAAAGTGATTTCTTATTCCTAGACCAACATTTTAGGTTTTGGTCAACTTCATGACATTGAACCTCGGTGTATGAATTGAAAGGAGATCATGGTAGAGTGTTTTTTAAAGGGGGGATCTAGGAGGCCAAAAGCGTAGGGGTCAAATCACATCCCATCCCGTCCCATCCCGCGTTTTGCTTTACGCGAGCAGCTAGTAGTAAAGCTAGGGGTCAATGCGTGCGGTGCGGAGAGACAAAAGGCAGGGCCGTTCCTGTTCGTCCCGATGGCATGGATGGGCAGGGGTCAACACTGACGCACGGCGCGGAAATCGGATCCCAGGTTCGTCGTCGTTGTCGTCGGGTGGAGACGCGATCCGGGCAGGCAGATGGATAGAGCGGTGCGGTGCGGTGCGGCTGTTTCGAGGCGGGCGCCGATCGCCGGTGACGGGGTATAGAAGAGGAGGGCCCATGGCACGCGCGGGCGACTATTCTCGTCGTTTGACTGGGCACCGCTCGCTCGCTCGCTCGGTCGCCGTCGGCGGTGGTGCCATCCTGGCTCCATGGATGCCACTTATCATCGCATCGGCAGGGAGTTGAGTTGGTTGGGCCGTAGCGTGGATGGATGGGTAGGTACGTACGTACCTCGGTGAACGAAAGAAAACGCGAAGACCCCCTCAAAGGCTACTTTCTTCTCGGTATATAAAAGCTGGTCACGATCATTCTGTTTTTTTTAACCGGTTTCTACGTGCTAACTGAGCGTAGCTCACGATAGTTAGGTCTGTTGTGGTGGAACTGACCCGTCAGGGTTTAGGTTGTAGACTTAGCAATGTGCTAGTACTTTTCTTTGATTTATTTCAGTCTTTTCGATGACGCTTACGTTGACTTCGTCACTTTTAAAATGTTTTGCTGAGTCAGTATCGTAAAGATGCTCAAGGGAGTATGGTCGACGTGTGTGCATTCAGAAAGATGAGTGTATTGAGCATATGTGATTGTACCGTGTTAAAAAAACTCTATCTTTATGTTTTGTTCTGTTAATAATCAGTCCTTGCTCGTGGGCCTTTTTTCTTTCTATAGCACGAGTTATAGATTTTGTATTTGGCACAACGACATCCACAGCGTAATACAAAATCATAATTTATGCCAACTCTTCTTCCTACTTATTACGTAATTATGAGCATGATTGGCCCGTGGCCAAAACGTTGGCTAGCCAACATTTGGCAACTCCGTGACTTGCCAACTTTCGACAAGTTTTGTGGGATCTGCAAAGTATAGGTTGGTAGCTATTCAATTGCTAGCCAAATTCTTGGTTTGCCAAATTGTTGTCTAGCCCAAAGTAAAAATTGTTTAAAAGATGTTGTATATTAATCAACAACGGGTTTCCCTCCTTCCAACGTTTCAACAGAAATCAGCCTCCTCTGGAAACTTGTCACCGGGTATATTTTTTTTTGCGAGAAAACTTTTTGTATATTCATCTTCAATCATGACAGTAAAACGAACACCCTAAATAGTAAAAATTACATCCAGATTCGTAGATCACCTAGCGGCGGCTACACGCACTGAAGCGAGCCGAAGGCGCGCCACCGTCATCGCCCCTCCCTCGTCGGAGTTGGGCAAATCTTGTTGTAGTAGACAATCGGGTAGTCGTCATGCTAAGCCCCATAAGACCAGTGCAGTAGAACAGCAACCTCCGCCGATGAAGAGTAGCGTAGATCGAGAGGATCCAACCTGAAGACACACGAACGTAGATGTACTACGATCAGACCGAGCAAATCCACCAAAGACAGATCCGCTAGAGACATATCGCTACAGACACACCACCGGGACGGGGGCTAGGCAGAGAGAACACGAAGGAACATCTGAAAACAGAGCTTTCTCATCGGCAAGGGTCGGTATCAACCGCGCTGCCATGGCCCTAAGGCCACTTGAGGCGAGACGGACCGGCGGCAGCGCTGGTAGGAGGCATAGGAACCTAGACCTACTTACCTTAAACTTGCATTTTTTCCAATGTTTCGGCAAGATGAGAAGGTGCAATTCGAGCTATGAAGTTATTTCGTTACTACCCTATTTATAAAATGAAAATGAGTGATTTTATAATTTTATTCAACTGGTATGTCTTGCACTCTTTAATTTTAATCAATATATGTGATAATCAACATCATATTTTTGTTTGTTACATCGTGCTTGAGTGTTGTATGGTTTTGTCGAAAAGACGCTTGTTGTAAGATAGTTTGAAATTAGACTTTACACTTGATTAGTGTGTACCAAATCATCACAATGAGCTAATGAGTGAACCCATTGACAAAATTTTCTGGCTCCACCCCTGCTAGCAGTAGTCCCAACTGTCGGCCTATCATGTGGCACTAAACACAGGGCATGCAACATCGACCAAAGTGTAGTTAGTTTCCAACTTCAGGGACACATCTGGTTGCCTACAGCCATTTTGGCCTCCTTGCACTTGTTGTCTGGTTGAGCCTGGCTGAGGTAATACAAGCTCTAAACAATGTTCTCCAATTTGTTTGGTTTTGTACATGGTATCGTGAGGTCGTTCGTTACATAGTGTTTAGTTGGGAGCACTTGAGTGTTATGGCTATGAAGATGCAATAGCATGATGTTTGGTTGCGCCCGATCTAATATTGTGGTCACCCATTCTCACTGTAGGGGGAACGTGCTACACAACAACAAAAATCTATGCTACACAATTACATCCAGGAACACTATGAAGATGGAGATAAGGATCAAACTCGTCGACGAGTAGAGTAGCGGAAGCAGTGAAGAGTCGGTACAATGCGATGATTTCCCGCGGCTAGGTTACACCTCCCAGCCGCGAGAAAGTTTTCTGAGACGAGGGTCAAAGTAGATGGTCCCTCCGAGGTATCCACATGTTCTGAGGTAGTAGCCTGATGGTGCTTCGACGTCGAAGAAGAAGAACTCTGAGAAAACTAGAGAGAAAAAGCCTACCGATATTAGACCAATTAGACTCGTATTAGAGCCTATCTAATTAGGAGCCTAAACACTGATGCCAATTAGACCGGGAGAGCATTGAGGTATGCGTGAGAGATCCTCTTTGGATTGGTGTGTTTCTAGGGGAGCTCGATGTTGGAAATACACCCTCGAAGCAATAATACTGTATTATTATATTTCCATGTTCATTATTAAAAGTTTATATTTCCTCTAGGGCATACTATTGCCTCTAGGGCATATTTCCAACAGTAAAAAGGCTCTAGAAACATGCATTGTGTTTGCATGGTGGCCATCTTCCCGCTGGGTGCCACAAATATTACAGATTGCGGTAAGATTCGGGAGGTGCCTGCTTCTATTAGTCTGAACTCCAAGGGATTTAGTGGCTAATTTTCATGTAAAGACATGAACTTCAGGCGGGATCGGTGCTTTCAAGATGATGATATTCCATATGTTGTCGTAGCCATTTATGCTAATGTGGGTACTTGCAACTTCCTCCTCATAGACAATATTAACCGCCAACCGGTATGTAGAGAGCATATCATTTTTCTCCAACATACAGGTCATTTAGTTATCTTCTTCATGCTTGTGCGGACAAATCCTAATCACATCCTCAACATTATGTGGTGCGAAAGTTTTTATCACGAGATTCTCCTTCTATCAGTGGTTGTCTTGGTCAATTAGCCCAGAAATCCATCGAATTCGGGATCTAGTAGGGTTGTTGGTGATCTTCGATTATTCCCCGAGATCCAATTGTCCCTCCAGATACATTTATTTTGACCATTTCAAGTCCACCAAATGCTTGATGAGATCCAGTCCATGCATAATTCCTTGCCATCCGAGGATGCATTTTTTTATTAAAGGTTGTCTCTGTTAGCTCTGCATTTGGATGATACTTTGCTTTTAAAAATTGGCACACAAGATGTCCGGGTATCTGATCAAGTGACACACCCTTTTGGATCTTTGAAGCCCATTCCTCCTTGACCTGTGCGGTAGGTGAGGTTTCCCAACTTTTCAAATGCATTCATCATTGGTCTGCTTCATCCCGTACTAGATATTTCTTATAGATTGCGTGAGATCTTCACAAGGGTTGCGGAGAATTTAAAAAGCACGCATGGCATAGCAGGGGATCGCTTGAGCCACAAACTTTTCAGGAACTTCTTTGGACGCACTCAACAAGTGCTTGTGTAACTATTCGATTAGTATCTTGCCCATTTTATCCTTAATTTGTTGGAGCTTCCTTTCTTCATGCGACCTTTCGGGACTAAGAGGCCCAAGTATTTCTCCTAGAAACCTGATGATGTCCACTACGCAATCTTCTTCTTGTAGACTCGTGTTGGGCCTCCAAGCGCGGAGTTTTGTAGGATAGTAGCAAATTTTCTTCTTGTAGACTCGTGGATGACCTAAGGTTTATTAACCCGTGAGAGGCGTAGGATGAAGATGGTCTCTCTCAAACAACCCTGCAACCAAATAACGAAGAGTCTCTTGTGTCTGATGACCCACAATTATAGGGGATCTATCGTAGTCCTTTCGATAAGTAAGAGTGTCAAACCAAACGAGGAGCAGAAGGAAATGACAAGCGGTTTTCAGTAAGGTATTCTCTGCAAGCACTGAAATTGTCGGTACCAAATAGTTCTGTGATATGATAATTCATGACGGGTAACAAGTAACAAAAGTAACAAAGGTGAAGAAAGGTGGCCCAATCCTTTTTGTAGCAAAGGACAAGCCTGGACGAACTCTTATATAAAGCAAAGTGCCCCCGAGGACACATGGGAATTGTTGTCAAGTTAGTTTTCATCATGTTCATATGATTCGCATTCGTTACTTTGATAATTTGATATGTGGGTGGACCGGTGCTTGGGTGCTGCCCTTACTTGGACAAGCCTCCCACTTATGATTAACCCCTCTCGCAAGCATACGCAACTATGAAAGAAGAATTAAGATAAATCTCCATAGCATGAAACATATGGATCCAAATCACCCCCTTACGAAGCAACATATAAACTAGGGTTTAAGCTTCTGTCACTCTAGCAACCCATCATCTACTTATTACTTCCCAATGCCTTCCCCTAGGCCCAAATAATGGTGAAGTGTCATGTAGTCAATGTTCACATAACACCACTAGAGGAAAGACAACATACATCTCATCAAAATATCGAACGAATACCAAATTCACATGATTACTTACAACAAGACTTCTCCCATGTCCTCAGGAACAAACGTAACTACTCACAAAGCATATTCATGTTCATAATCAGAGGGGTATTGAGTAGCATTAAGGATATGAACATATGATCTTCCACCGAATAAACCAACTAGCATCAACTACAAGAAGTAATCAACACTACTATCAACCCACGGGTACCAATCTAAGGTTTTGAGACAAAGACCGGATACAAGAGATGAACTAGGGTTTGAGAGGAGATGGTGCTGGTGAAGATGTTGATGGAGATTGACCCCCTCTCGATGAGAGGATCGTTGGTGATGATTACGGCTTCGATTCCCCCTCCCGGAGGGAAGTGTCCCCGCTAGAACAGCTCTGCTGGAGCCCTAGATTGGTTTCACCCAGGTTCCGCCTCGAGACGGCGGCGCTTCGTCCCGAGAACCTCCTTATGATTTTTTCCAGGTCAAAACACGTGATATAGAAGAAGATGGGCGTCGGGGGCCTGCCAGGCTGCCCACAAGGCAGGGGGCGCGCCTAGTGGGGTAGGGCACGCCCCCACCCTTGTGGATAGCAGGTGCCCCCCCTATGGTACTTTCTTCGCCCAATAATTTTTATATTTTCTAAAATAAATCTCCATGAAGTTTCAGGACTTTTGGAGTTGTGCAGAATAGTCCTCTCAGATTTGCTCCTTATCTAGTCCAGAATTCCAACTGCCGACATTCTCCCTCTTCATGTAAACCTTGTAAAATAAGAGAGAAAAGGCATAAGTATTGTGCCATAATGTGTAATAACAACCCATAATGCAATAAATAATGATATAAAAGCATGATGCAAAATGGACGTATCAACTCCCCCAAGCTTAGACCTCGCATGTCCTCAAGCGAAAGCCAAAATCGAAAAATATGTCCACATGTTTAGAGATAGTGGTGTCGATAAAATTAAAATACGAACATGAGGGCATCATGATCATCTTTAAGGCAGCAATATATATTGTCATATATATTCTTATGCCAAAGTAACAATTCGTTCACAGGGTAAAGTATGAATCAGAAACTTCATTGAAAACTAACGAACTATGAACTCAGTAATTGAAGCAATTGTAATTTATCATAACATCGGAAACAGTCAATATAAGAGCTTTTCAACACGTGCACATACTCAACTATCATTTAATGTTTCACAATTTCTAACACTCACGCAATACTTATGAGTTCAAAGTTTTAATCGGACACAGAGAAAGATAGGGGCTTATAGTGCCCAACGGTTTACCTCAAGGGTAATGTCAATAATAATGGTTCATGGTCCTCTACATCCGCGTGGATATACATATCTAGATCTAGCTCCAACATATTGTGCTTGCCAAAGGATAAAAGTAAAAAGGAGAGCTGACGATCACCTTGACTCTTGTATAGTGGTAAAACATAAAGGATAGGCCCTTCGTAGAGGGAAGCAGAGGTTGTCATGCACTTTTATGGTTGAATGCACAAAATCTTAATGCAAAAGAACGTCACTTTATATTGTCGCTTGTGATAAAGAACTTTATTATGCAGTCAGTCGCTTTTATTTCTTCCATATCACAAGTTTGTATAAAGCTTATTTTCCTCACACTAATAGATCATACATATTTAAGGAGCAATTTTTATTGCTTGCACCGATGACAACTTACTTGAAGGATCTTACTCAATTCATAGGTAGGTATGGTGGACTCTCATGGCAAAACTGGGTTCAAGGATGTTTGGATGCACAAGTACTATCTCTACTTAGTACAAAGGATTTGGCTAGCATGAGAGGGCAAAGCAAGCTCAACATGTTGGAGGATCCATGACAATATAACTTCTATTATGATGTAAGAAGACATAACCCATTATGTTGTCTTCCTTGTCCAACCTCAACTTTTTAGCATGTCACATATTAATGAGTGCTCACAATCACAAAAGATGTCCAAGATAGTATATTTATATGTGAAACCTCTCTTTCTTTATTACTTCCTATTAATTGCAACAATGAAACTTGTTGTTTTGTGTTGTTCTTGTGTGCTTCATCCCTTGCCATGAAATGCATCATACTTGCATCATGTTGATTGTGCATTGCACCTTGTTTGATATCGTGCCATGTTGTGTTCTTGTGTTGAGTAGAGCCGGGAGCCGAGACCGAGAACGAGGTTCCTACCGAGGTTGAGTACGAGGAGCCATCTTACGATCCCATCGACGACTCGGCAGGCAAGATGACCTGACCCAGATATCATTACTATATTTGCCTATTGCTAGATGTCTCGCTCTTTAGCTCATTTCCTCGATGCCCATGTTTGTTTGTCAGCCTCCTATTGTAACCATGAATCTGTCTAACCACCCAACCTAGCAAACCTTTGTTTGGCTACGTAAGCTTCGCTCAACCCCTCTTATAGCATTGCTAGTTGCAGGAGAAGATTTGAAGATTCTTGCTTCATGTTGAAGTCATTGTTGGGATATCACACTATATAATCTGTTAACTAAATCATCTATATACTTGGCAATGGGTGGAAGGCTAAGCCTCTTGCTTGGTGTTTTGTTCCACTCATGCCACCCTAGGAACCGTATAAACCGGTGTTATGTTCCTTGATTATGCGTCCCTAACACGGTTGGGGTTTATGGGCCCCCCTTGATAACCCGCTTAGCGCTAAAGCTTTTCCAGCAAGGCCGACATTGGTTTTACATTTGCCTAATAACTAAAACTTGCATAGGGCGTTGCAAACCCTTTTTCTTAATCAACAACCCGGGCCAGTGCTCCACATGAGTGTTGGTCCAAACTGGGGGTTCTGCGGGGCCACCTTGGGGAAACCCGAGGTATTTGGTATAACCTGTAGAATCGCCCATCCGGTCGTGGCCTGAGACTAGATACGCGCGGCTACTGTCAGGGTGTCGGCACGCCGGGAGGTATTGCTGGATTAGTTTTACCTTTGTCGGAATATCTTGAGCACGGGATTCTGAGAATACTCGGGTCTTCCCACCTTGGAGTTGCGACTCCGCAGATCGTGAGCTTGTGATGGGCTAAGTTGGGACACCCCTACAGGGTTTGACCTTTCGAAAGCCGTGCCCGCGGTTATGTGGCAGATGGGAATTTGTTAATATCCGGTTGTAGAAAACTTGACACCATGTTCAGAATACACTACCAGCGTGAGTAACCATGACGGTCATTTTCCGAAGGGGTTCGGGAAGTGAACACGGTGGGGTTATGTTTGACGTGCTTACATAGGATCACTTCGTGATCACTTTGACGCTCGTGGCACTTCTCTTCTCGCTCTAAACACGTAAGCTAGTGCTAGTGCAGCTGCAACCTTTGTTCTTCAGCCTTGTTCCACACCCAAGGCTTAGATAGTTTTGCTACCCGGGAACGGGATTGCTGAGTCCTCCGTGGCTCACAGATTCTACACAACACCAGATGCATGTACTATGGTGAACTACACAGGAGATGGCACAGAGCTGTACTGGGAGTTCGATGAAGAATGTGGACGATACTACGTGTCTTACCCAGAGGATCAGTAGTGGCTTCTACTAGGGGCGATTCGGACCTTGTGGCTTTATTTATTTGGTATCTTTCATCTGGATCTTCGTCCGTAGTCGGACTGTGATGTTATTTGGATGATGATTGCTTATGTAATGTATTGTGTGACGTGGCGAGTGTAAGCCAACTACTCTTTTGCAATTTCATCCCTATTTTTACATGAGTCGTGTAAAGATACCATACTTGAGATCATTCTAGTATGAGCTTATACCTTTAAGTCGTGCCTCGACACGTAGGAGGTATAATCTCATACTGGGCATTACATACGAACTCTAGGGTTCTTTGTGATACTTATAGGAATAGCCCAATACATCGATCAGAAAGAATAACTTTGAGGTGGTTTCGTACCCTACAAGCAATTTCATCTTATGTTCTCCGCAATATGAACTTTTGAGTGATTCTTTGTTGCACGTTCAGGGATTGTTATATGATCCAATTATGTTATCATTGTTGAGAGAATTTGCACTAGTGAAAGTATGAACCCTAGGACTTGTTTTCAAGCATTGCAATACCGTTTGTGCTCCGTTTTACAACTTGTTACCTTGCTGTTTTTATATTTTCATATTACAAAAACCTACATCTACTATCCATATTACACTTGTATCACCATCTCTTCACCGAACTAGTGTACCTACACAATTTATCACTGTATTGGGTGTGTTGGGGACACAAGAGACCCTTTGTTATTTGGTTGCAAGGTTGTTTGATAGAGATCATATTCATCCTACGCCTCCCACGGATTAATAAACCTTAGGTCATCCACTTGAGGGGAAATTGCTACTTTCCTACAAAACTCTACGCTTGGAGGCCCAACATGAGTCTACAAGAAGAAAGGTTGCGTAGTAGACATCAGGGTGTTGGAAATATGCCCTAGAGGCAATAATAAAAGTATTATTATTATATTTCCTTGTTCATGATAATCGTCTGTTATTCATGCTTGAATTGTATTGTACGGAAACAACGATACATGTGTGAATATATAGACCACAATGAGTCCCTGGTAGGCCTCTAGTTACCAGCTCGTTGATCAGCAGATGGTCACAGTTTCCTGACCATGGACATAGGATGTCAGTAATAACGGGATCACATCATTAGGAGAATGATGTGATGGACAAGACCCAATCCTGAGCATAGCACGAGATCGTATAGTTCGTAATGCATAAGCTTTTCGGTGTCAAGTATTTATTCCTTAGACCATGAGGTTGTACAACTCCCGGATGCCGTAGGAATACTTTGGGTGTGCCAAACGTCACAATGTAACTGGGTGGCTATAAAGGTACGCAACTGGTATCTCCGAAAGTGACTGTTGAGTTGGTACGAACCGAGATTGGGATGTTGTCACTCCGTATGACGGAGAGGTACCTCTGGGCCCACTCGGTAAGACATCATCATAATGAGCTCAAGGTGACTAAGGAGTTAGTCACGGGATGATGGATTACGGATCGAGTAAAGAGACTTGCCATGACGAAATTGAACAAGGTATCGGGAATACCGACGATCGAATCTCGGGCAAGTACCGTGCCGATGGACAAAGGGAATAACATACGGGATTGAGTGAATCCTTGACACAGTGGTTCATTCGATGAAGATCATCGAGGAACACGTGGGAACCAACATGGGTATCCAGATCCCGCTGTTGGTTATTGACCGGAGAGTGGTCTCGGTCATGTCTACGTGTCTCCCGAACCCGTAGGGTCTACACACTTAAGGTTCGGTGACGCTAGGGTCGTAGAGATACATGCACGTGGAAACCTGAAAGTTGTTCGGACTCCCGGATGAGATCCCGGACGTGACGAGGAGTTCCGGAATGGTCCGGAGGTAAAGAATGATATATAGGAAGTCCAGTTTCGGCCATCGGGTGAACTCCGGGAGTCACCGGGAGTGTCCCGGGACCACCGGAGGGGTCCCGGGGGTCCACCGGGTGGGGCCACCCATCCCAGTGGGGCCCCTAGGCCGCAAGGGTAAAGGGGTCAGCCCCTGATGGGCTGGCGCACCACTTGGGCCCCCCCTCATGCGCCTAGGGTTGAAACCCTAGGGGAGGGGGGCGCCCCCTATGCCTTGGGGGGCAAGTTTCCCCCCTAGGCCGCCGCCCCCTTTGCAGATGGGATCTGCCAGGGCCGGCGCCCCCCCTGGACCCCTATATATAGTGAGGGAGAGAGGGCAGCCGCACCCAAGTCTCTGGCGCCTCTCTCCCTCCCGTCACACCTCCTCCTCCTCACGCAGGGCGCCGGCGAAGCCCTGCAGGATTTCCCGCTACATCCACCACCACGCCGTCGTGCTGCTAGATCTCCGACGACCTCTCCTCCCCCCTTGCTGGATCAAGAAGGAGGTGACGTTGCTGTACCGGACGTGTGTTGAACGCGGAGGTGCCGTCCGTTCGGCGCTAGATCATCGGTGACGAAGAACGCGAAGAGTACGACTACTTCATCCACGCTTCTTCGAAAGCTTCCGCTCGCGATCTACAAAAGGGTATGTAGATGCACGCTAATATGCTCGTTGCTAGATGTCTCCTTAGATTGATCTTGGTGAAAGCGTAGAATTTTTTTGAATTCTGCTACGTTCCCCAACAGTGGCATCTGAGCTAGGTCTATTGCGTAGCATCTTGCACCAGTAGAACACAAAGTAGTTGTGGGCGTTGAGTTTGCTCAATTTTCTTACCGTTACTAGTCTAATCTTGATTCGGCGGTATTGTGGGATGAAGCGTCCCGGACCGACCTTACACGTACGCTTACGTGAGACTGGTTCCACCGACAGACATGCACTAGATGCATAAGGTGGCTGGCGGGTGTCTGTCTCTCCTATTTTAGTCGGATCGGATTCGATGAACAGGGTCCTTATGAAGGGTAAATAGAAATTGACAAATCACGTTGTGGTTTTGGCGTAGGTAAGAAACGTTCTTGCTAGAAAACCTATAGAAGCCACGTAAAACATGCAACAACAATTAGAGGTCGTCTAACTTGTTCTTGCAGCATGTGCTATGTGATATAGTATGGCCAAGAAGATGTGATGAATGATATATGTGATGTATGAGATTGATCATGTTCTTGTAATAGGGAATCACGACTTGCATGTCGATGAATTTGACAACCGGCAGGAGCCATAGGAGTTGTCTTAATTATTGTATGACCTGCGTGTCATTGAATAACGCCATGTAATTACTTTACTTTATTGCTAAACGTTAGCCATAGTAGTAGAAGTAATAGTTGGCGTGACGACTTCTTCAAGACACGATGATGGAGATCATGGTGTCGAGCCGGTGACAAAGATGATCATGGTGCCCCGAAGATGGAGATCCAAGGAGCAAGATGATATTGGCCATATCATGTCATTTTAATTGATTGCATGTGATGTTTATCATGTTTATGCATCTTGTTTACTTAGAACGACGGTAGTAAATAAGATGATCTCTCACTAAAATTTCAAGAATTGTGTTCCCCCTAACTGTGCACCGTTGCTAAGGATCGTTGTTCCAAAGCACCACGTGATGATCGGGTGTGATAGGTTCTAATGTTCGCATACAACGGGTGTAAGCCAGATTTACACAAGCAATACACTTAGGGTTCACTTGACGAGCCTAGCATGTACAGACATGGCCTCGGAACACGGAAGACCGAAAGGTCGAACATGAGTCGTATAGAAGATACGATCAACATGAAGATGACCGTTGATGACTAGTTCGTCTCACGTGATGATCGGACACGGGCTAGTCGATTCGGATCATGTATCACTTAGATGACTAGAGAGATGTCAATCTGAGTGGGAGTTCATTAAAATTTGATTAAGATGAACTTAATTATCATGAACTTAGTCTAAATTCTTTACAATATGTGTTGTCGATCAAATGGCCCACGCTCATGTCACCCTCAACTTCAATGCGTTCCTAGAGAAATCCAAGCTGAAAGACGATGGTAGCAACTATACGGACTGGGTCCGTAACCTGAGGATCATCCTCATAGCTGCCAAGAAAACATATGTCCTAGATGCACCGCTAGGTGACGCTCCCGCTCCGGCAAACCAAGATGTTATGAACGCTTGGCAGTCGCGTTGTGATGATTACTCCCTGGTTCAGTGCGGCATGCTTTACAGCTTAGAATCGGGGCTCCAAAAGCGTTTTGAGCACCACGGGGCATTTGAGATGTTCCAAGAGCTGAAAATGGTTTTCCAAGCTCATGCCCGAGTCGAGAGATATGACGTCTCCGACGCATTCTACAGCTGTAAGATGGAGGAAAACAGTTCTGTCAGTGAGCACATCCTCAAGATTTCTGGATTGCACAACCGCTTGTCTCAGTTGGGAATGAATCTCCCAGACGAAGCGGTCGTTGACAGAATCCTCCAGTCGCTCCCACCAAGCTACAAGAGCTTCGTGTTGAACTTCAATAAGCAGGGGATGGAGAAGTCCATTCCCGAGGTGTATTCAATGCTGAAATCAGCGGAGGTGGATATCAAGAAAGAACATCAAGTGTTGATGATCAATAAAACCACTAAGTTCAAGAAGGGCAAGGGTAAGAAGAACTTCAAGAAGGACGGCAAGGGAGTTGCCGCGCCCGGTAAGCCTGTTGCCGGGAAGAAGCCAAAGTATGGACCCAAGCCTGAGATAGAGTGCTTTTATTGCAAGGGAACGGGTCACTGGAAGCGGAACTGCCCCAAATACTTAGCGGACAAGAAGGCCGGCAACGTCAAAGGTATATGTGATATACATGTTATTGATGTGTACCTTACCAGCGCTCGTAATAGCTCCTGGGTATTCGATACCGGTGCAGTTGCTCATATTTGTAACTCTAAGCAGGAGTTGCGGAATAAGCGGAGACTGGCGAAGGACGAGGTGACGATGCGCGTCGGGAATGGTTCCAAGGTCGATGTGATCGCCGTCGGCACGCTACCTCTACATCTACCCTCGGGATTAGTTTTAAACCTCAATAATTGTTATTTAGTACCAGCTTTGAGCATGAACATTGTATCTGGATCTCGTCTTATGCGAGATGGCTACTCATTTAAATCTGAGAATAATGGTTGTTCTATTTATTTGAGAGATATGTTTTATGGTCATGCCCCGCTGGTCAATGGTTTATTTTTGATGAATCTCGATCGTGATGATACACATATTCATAGTGTGAATACCAAAAGATGTAAAGTTGATAATGATAGTCCCACATACTTGTGGCATTGCCGCCTTGGTCATATTGGTGTCAAACGTATGAAGAAGCTTCATGCTGATGGACTTCTGGAGTCTCTTGATTATGAATCATTTGACACGTGCGAACCATGCCTCTTGGGCAAGATGACCAAGACTCCATTCTCCGGAACAATGGAGTGATACGTCCAAAACGTATCTATAATTTTTGCTTGCTCCATGCCTCTTTTGGGTGATATTGCTATGATATATATACACTTCCATACACTTCTGATCATATTTGGACTAACCTATTAACTCAGTGCACCCCAGTGCCAGTTTCTGTTTTCGGCTGTTTTTGTATTTCAGGTTTTCACATTACGAGAACTGCCAGAAAAATCCAGAAAAAATATATAAAAAATCAGCGTTCCAGGAGCTACCGTGCGGCCAAAGTACAGTCGGGGGGGGACCCACAGGGGCTCCAGGCGGCCTGCCCAGGCGGCCCACCCCTAGGCCGCGCCGGGGGGGCGCCTGGGCCCCCCAGGACTCCCCCGGTGACCCCCTTTGGCATATATTTAAGGTCCGTCGAGAAAACCCTGATTCCAGACCCCTTTTCTCCAGACGCGATTCCGATCTCCGCCGCCATCGCCATCAAGCTTCGGGGGACCAGAATTCCTGCATCGGCACCCTGCCGAGACGGGGAAGTGCCCCCGGATTCTTCTCCATCGACGTTGCTTCCTCCCTCCATGATGCGGGAGTAGTTCCTCCTCGGGGCTGAGGTTCTTACCAGTAGCTATGTGGTCAATTCTCTCTCCCATGATGTGATCTTCGTTGTGATCATAGGCTATGTTAATGTAAGATATTTCCCCTTCCTCTATGTATTGGATTGATGTACTCACTTGTCTTTATCTAGTATAATCCCTGAGACCAAGGTGACAGCGGTCTATTGGACATGGATTAGAACAATATTTTCATGAGTGATTTCCTCTCTTGTGTGTTGATTGAAGATTGAGAGTCTCTTGGTGCTTGTCTTTGACTATCCTTTAGATATGTTGTGGTGATTGTGGGACTCTCTTTGGATGGCCGCGGTGACATTGGGAAATCCTTAGATTGAGAACTACGAACTTTGAGGTGTGCTTTTGTAGCCCTACATAATTCTCGTCCTCTCTTGACCACGAAGGAATGACCTCCGAGTGTGTCCCCTTTGCATGTTTTATGGGAAATATCATGTGATTCGATTATGTTAATGTTGTTGGGAGTTGCCACTAGTGAAAGTATGAACCCTAGGCCTTGTTTCCACCATTGCAATACCATTTGTGCTCACATTTACCACTTGTTTGCTTGCTGCACTTTTTATTACCGAATTATATTACTTTGTTTTGCCATCCATATTACTTGCCATTTAACATCTCTTCGCCGAACTAGTGCACCTATACATCTAACAAGTGTATTAGGTGTGTTGGGGACACAAGAGACTTCTTGTATCTTAGTTGCAGGGTTGCTTGAGAAAGACCATCTTCAACCTCTACTTCCCTGAGTTCGATAAACCTTAGGTCATCCACTTGAGGGAAATTGCTACTGTCCTACAAACCTCTGCGCTTGGAGGCCCAACATAGTCTACAAGAGTAGAAGCGTGTGTAGACATCAAGCTATTTCTGGCGCCGTTGCCGGGGAGGTGAGCGCTTGAAGGTATATCTTTAGATCTTGCAATTAAATCTTTTTGTTTCTTGTTTTTATTTCACTAGTTATGTTTATGGAAAACCGTGCTATTGGATCGTTGCTTGCGGGAAGACGCCCCACACCTGTGGTGGTTGCTCCTCCCCCTACTGAAATTGTGCCCTATAAAATACCAGCTGGTATTATCGATTATGTTTTGGCTAATCGTTATGCAGGAGACAGACATCTCGGTGAACACTTGCTATATCTATCACAACTATGTTCATTATTTAAGCTTGCAGGTGTATCAAGGGAGTTTGTCATGAGGAAATTATGTGCCTTGTCACTGAAAGGAAAAGCATTGGAATGGTATAGGCTACTAAATGACTCTCACCTGCTGGAGTGGGAAGAGATCCAGTCTCTCTTTTACTCCAAGTTTTATCCTCTTCATGAAGTCCATGAGAATAGGAATTATGTTTATAATTTTTATCCTCATGACGGAGAGAGCATAGCTCAAGCTTGGGGGAGACTGAAAACGTTAATGCTAAAATGTCCTAACCATGGGCTCCCCAAAGATATGATTATTACTAATTTCTATGCGAGGCTTTCTCGACAGGATAAAGATTTGCTCGACGCTTCCTCTATGGGTTCTTTCACAAACAAAAAGATTGATGCTAAATGGGAACTCCTTGAAAGAATTCAACGCAACACTGAAGATTGGGAGATCGACAAAGGTAAAGAGTCAGGTATAATTTATGAGTATGATTGCATTAAGTCCTTTGTTGAAACTACAAGTTTTAATAAGTTTAGTGCTAAGTTTGGGCTTGATTCTCAACTCCTTGTTGATTTCCTCAAATCTTTTGCTTCACATCTTAATATGCCTAAGGAGGATTGGATCAAGTACCATAAACCTTTTAAAGAGACTTGCAAAGAAAATGAAATTGTTCATGATGATTGCAACATGCATGATCCAATTCCTAAAAATGAAGTTTTATATAAGCATGTTAATTTTTGTGGAGTGGATAGACCTTGTGAAAGGCCTATGATTGAAGAAGAGAAGTATTGTAAGCAACATAAGCATGAAAGAACAATCACTTGGGTCAGAGATTTAAATGAAATTGCTAGAGAATTGTGTGACCTTTATCCTTTTACTTGTGAATTTTGCCGTATAGAGGGTCACTTTAATTTTCAATGCATGAACTTTCAAAACATAACTGTTAACCGGTTGTGTGATAACATGATCACCTCTGATCTTTATGATGAGCTTATGTTATTTTTTATGTGTAAAGAGTTATCAGAAAAGACTTCTTGGCTGGATGATAATGCCATAGGAATAAAAAACACTTTACAAAATTGCCATCTCTATTGTGTTGTTAATTGCCATGAAAATGATTACATAAGTAAGATTAGAAAGGAGGGAACTTTACCAAAGTATAAAAATGTCTCTTATATTTCTGCTAATAAAAAGGAGAGTTTCTCCCAAGTTTCCCCTATTGTTTCTAATGATAAACCAGGATATGTGGAGAAGCTTCATCTCCAACCACCCCCTCCTAAGGTGAAGAAGAAGAAAAAGAAGAGGAGGAGGAGGAGGAGCAAGAAGGAAGAAGAATGGGTATCAACCTGGCCTGAGCATATTCCTCCCATCAACTTTTATCCTAACGGTTGTAAGTTTAAAGAAGAAGGTGAAGTTTATTGCCTTAATTATCATCTTGATGATACGTCCGTAGGTACTATTGAAGATGATTTTGATTATGATATGCATGTTACTTATTGTGATTTGGAAAATGATGATAATGCTGCTTATGATCTTGAAAATCTTTTTGGTACCAACTCTGAAAGTGAAGATATGGGAAGCTCTAAGCTTGGGGATGATAGGATTGCAAATCCTATCCCCACTAGTGATGTGATAATTGATAATTCTCTTGCTAGTAAGAATAAAGACAACATGTTTACAAATATAGTTGCTAGCAATGATAATGCTCTTCTCTACCATGATGATGTTATAACTTCAATCTATAGTGATTATAAAGGTACCTATGACATAAGGAGAAATTATCCTTATGAAACTTGTCATAATCATGAAGGGAATTACTCCCTTGTTGAACACCACCCTCCTAATATACAACTAATCTATAGTGTTCAAGTTGTTTATGATAGTCCTACTCCCACTATTACCAATGAGAAAAATTATGCTTATGTGGGGAGTGAGTGTACCTTTTTGCATGTGGATCATGGTAACAATGCTTTATGTGATGCTTATATTGTTGATTTCATCCATGATGCCACTGAAATTTATAATGAGAGAGGGAGGCTTGGTTCTAAATATCTTAATAATAAGAAGTTTCCTCTCTTTATGGTGAATATTTTGAAGTTATGCTTGTTTTGCCTTCCTATGCTAGTTGCTTCGTGCTTCAATGAATTATTCTATTGCAATATTCATATGCATAGGAAGCATGTTAGGCTTAAATGTATTTGGCATTTGCTTCTTGATGCCCTCTTTTGTTCTTCAGCTCTTATTCTTACGAGAGCATCATTAAAGTCCTATGCCTAGCTTAAAGGCATAAAAGAAAGCGCTTTTGGGAGGCAGCCCACAATGAATAAAATTTTATTTTGCTTTTTGTTGTGTCTTGATGTTGTTACTACAGTAGCATCATCATTGTGTCTTTACTTTTCAACTTTGTGCCAAGTGTAGCCTCTGATTGCAAGAAAGTTCAAAAGTTGTGACGTGCTGTCCAGGAAACAGATTATGTCCTTGGATAGAAAAATTCGTATAAAATCACCAGATCATCTTTTTGGTCTGAATTGTTTCGACAGCGTGCTCTATACAATTGTCTTTCGTGCGTCTGTTCAGAGTTTTTTGATTCGAGTTGCAGAAGTGCCCCGAACAAATCATTTACTACCTGCTGTTCTGTTTTTCACAGATTCTGTCCTGTTTTGCCTTTCTTTCATTTTGCAAGCCAAGAGCTTGCTTTTTCTTTGCAAAAACCTTTTGGCAATCTTGAGAAACAGTTGAACTTCAAGAATATCTTTATTTCCAGCAAGGAACAATTATTTTATTATGGGTACTAACCTCGCTAATTAGATTATGATGAGTTATGTATGAAGGGAGTTTTCAAGTGTGCGAGGGAAGATGATAAAAAGATTCAGGAGTGTCAAGCGCTCAAGCTTGGGGATGCCCCCGTGCACCCCCAAGAAATATTCAAGGAGACTCAAGCATCTAAGCTTGGGGATGCCCCCGTGCATCCCCTTCTCCATCAACATTATCAGTTCGTCTTTCGTTCCACTATATTTTTATCACTTCATGTGTTATGTGCTATGCTTGGAGCGTCTTGCTTTTAGTTTCATTTTTAGTTTTCTTTAGCTTTGCTTGTTTTTCATAACGAGTTGGAACTCAGCTTTCTTTGTGTGGGAGAGAAACACGCTCCACTTCAACCTAGAACACAACATAGAATTTTCATGTTTATCTTTGCTGTGTGTGTTCTTTGTCTTTTAATAGCTACTATCATGTTCAGCTCTTAGTATTCATGCTTATCTTTTCAAAGAGCTTTTGTTTAGTTGGTTGCTTGAACTCTCTTTAATTACCATGCTCACCTTATTAAGAGAGTTTGCTTCCGTTGCATTGGTTGATATGTCTATGATAAAGATGCTACGTGCATAATGGCGCTTAATAGTTCATGTTTTCTTGTGGTTAGTCTCAAATAGCTGGGGGATTCCCAATGTGTTATTGGAGTACCAACTTGATTTGTTTGCCTATGATGTGGTATGGTTTAGTAATATCTTCCTTCAAGAATTTATTTTGATTGACTTGGCGTATGCTCACGCATATTTAATACTGTAAAGAAAGTCTGTCAAGCCTTGATGATCTTTTGTTTCTGAGTAGCGATATAACTACCATGCCTGATTCAATGTTGCTTTCTCGCTCTGCATGATTATGATCGTCATTGCTCTTTTAGTTGGTCGCTCCCAGTCTTTTGCTAACCTCCACCTGTACTAAGCGGACTGACTGCTTGTGCATCCACATTCTTTTAATCCAGTTATGCCATATGAGTCCACCATACCTACCTATATGTGGTATTTCACCGCCACTCCAAGTAAATTTACATGTGCTACCTTTAAAACCTTCATTTTTGCAATACATAGCTCATGGGAAAGTAGCTTAAAAACTATTGTGGTAAAAAATATGTCGCTTATGTATCTTATTTCTTATAAGTTGCTTGCTGAGCGGTATCCATGTTTCTGGGGACGCCATCAACTGTTACACTTTTGTTGAATATCATGTGAGTTGCTATGCATGTTCGTCTTGTCCGAAGTAAGGGTGATTTGCCATGAGTTGAATGGTTTGAGTATGCATATTGTTAGAGAAGAACATTGGGCCGCCAACCAAAGCCATGTATCATGGTGGAAGTTTTAGCTTGGACATTAATCCTCAACCTCTTATGAATGCTTAAGCATTAAAGAGGAGTTCATTATCTATTTTCTATGTTGTCCCGGTATGGATGTCCTCAAGTTGAGATCTATCAAAAATGAGAAATCAAATGCGATTTATCTCCTTGGACCTTTGTACAGGTGGCATAGAGGTACCCCTTTGTGACACTTGGTTGAAACATATGTAATGCAATGATAACCCATGGAAATCCGAGCTAATTAGGACAAGGTGCGAGCACTATTGGTATTCGATGCATGAGGCTTGCAACTTATAGAATGTCTTATGCATAACACATATGAAGTATTACTACCATTGACAAAATTGCTTCTATGTTTTCAAAATAAAAACTCTAGCACATGAGTAATCCCTGCTTCCCTCTGCGAAGGGCCATTCTTTTACTTTTATGTTGAGTCTCCACCTTTTTTTAAAGCACCAACTACTGAGAGCATGATTGTCATTCTGAGTGTAATGTGCATTGTCCCAAAGTAGCATTGTCTTTTGCATGATTGTGATATCGTTTATTCTGAAATCATTGTATCTAGTCATCACTTAAACCTTGAAGGTGCCCCTGCATTTATGTTTTGCTTCACTAAAGGGGGCAAGCTAGATATCACTTTATCATATTCGCATATCATGTTCATTGCAAATCTATTTGAAGTTTCAGTATCATATTGTAAAACTTTCAGTTTTTTGTGATTTTCTCAGGAGGCAACTTAATTACTACAGATTCATTGTGTCAGTAAGATTTTGTCATATGACTATGAATAAGTCCTATATGGTTAATAGCATGTCACCACATAAATTGTTCTTGTTATCATTTACCTACTCGAGGACGAGCAGGAATTAAGCTTGGGGATGTTGATACGTCCAAAATGTATCTATAATTTCTGCTTGCTCCATGCCTCTTTTGGGTGATATTGCTATGATATTTATACACTTCCATACACTTTTGATCATATTTGGACTAACCTATTAACTCAGTGCACCCCAGTGCCAGTTTCTGTTTTCGGCTGTTTTTGTATTTCAGGTTTTCACATTACGAGAACTGCCAGGAAAAATCCAGAAAAAATATATAAAAAATCAGCGTTCCAGGAGCTACCGTGCGGCCAAAGTACAGCCAGGGGGGACCCACAGGGGCTCCAGGCGGCCTGCCCAGGCGACCCACCCCTAGGCCGCGCCGGGGGGGGCGCCTGGGCCCCCCAGGACTCCCCCGGTGACCCCCTTTGGCATATATTTAAGGTCCGTCGAGAAAACCCTGATTCCAGACCCCTTTTCTCCAGACGCGATTCCGATCTCCGCCGCCATCGCCATCAAGCTTCGGGGGACCAGAATTCCTGCGCCGGCACCCTACTGGGACGGGGAAGTGCCCCCGGATTCATCTCCATCGACGTTGCTTCCTCCCTCCATGATGCGGGAGTAGTTCCTCCTCGGGGCTGAGGTTCTTACCAGTAGCTATGTGGTTAATTCTCTCTCCCATGATGTGATCTTCGTTGTGATCATAGGCTATGTTAATCTAAGATATGTCCCCTTCCTCTATGTATTGGATTGATGTACTCACTTGTCTTTATCTAGTATAATCCCCGAGACCAAGGTGACAGCGGTCTATTGGACATGGATTAGAACAATATTTTCATGAGTGATTTCCTCTCTTGTGTGTTGATTGAAGATTGAGAGTCTCTTGGTGCTTGTCTTTGACTATCCTTTAGATATGTTGTGGTGATTGTGGGACTCTCTTTGGATGGCCGCGGTGACATTGGGAAATCCTTAGATTGAGAACTACGAACTTTGAGGTGTGCTTTTGTAGCCCTACATAATTCTTGTCCTCTCTTGACCACGAAGGAATGACCTCCGAGTGTGTCCCCTTTGCATGTTTTATGGGAAATATCATGTGATTCGATTATGTTAATGTTGTTGGGAGTTGCCACTAGTGAAAGTATGAACCCTAGGCCTTGTTTCCACCATTGAAATACCATTTGTGCTCACGTTTACCACTTGTTTGCTTGCTGCACTTTTTATTACAGAATTATATTACTTTGTTTTGCCATCCATATTACTTGCCATTTAACATCTCTTCGCCGAACTAGTGCACCTATACATCTAACAAGTGTATTAGGTCTGTTGGGGACACAAGAGACTTCTTGTATCTTAGTTGCAGGGTTGCTTGAGAGAAACCATCTTCAACCTCTACTTCCCTGAGTTCGATAAACCTTAGGTCATCCACTTGAGGGAAATTGCTACTGTCCTACAAACCTCTGCGCTTGGAGGCCCAACATAGTCTACAAGAGTAGAAGCGTGTGTAGACATCATGGAGCGAGCAACCAACTTATTGGAAATCATACATACCGATGTGTGCGGTCCAATGAGTGTTGAGGCTCGCGGAGGCTATCGTTATGTTCTCACCCTCACAGATGACTTGAGTAGATATGGGTATATCTATTTGATGAAGCACAAGTCTGAGACCTTTGAAAAGTTCAAGGAATTTCAGAATGAGGTTGAGAATCAACGAGACAAGAAAATAAAGTTCTTACGATCGGATCATGGGGGTGAATATTTGAGTCATGAATTTGGCACGCACCTTAGGAAATGTGGAATTGTTTCACAATTGACACCGCCCGGAACAACTCAGCGTAACGGTGTGTCCGAACGTCGAAATCGTACTCTGTTGGACATGGTGCGATCTATGATGTCCCTTACCAATTTACCGCTATCTTTTTGGGGTTATGCTTTAGAGACTGCCGCATTCACTTTAAATAGGGCTCCGTCAAAATCCGTTGAGACGACATCGTATGAACTTTGGTTTGGCAAGAAACCGAAGCTGTCGTTTCTGAAAGTTTGGGGTTGCGATGCTTATGTCAAGAAACTTCAACCTGAAAAGCTCGAACCCAAATCGGAAAAATGCGTCTTCATAGGATACCCAAAGGAAACGATTGGGTACACCTTCTACCACAGATCCGAAGGCAAGGTTTTTGTTGCCAAGAATGGATCCTTTCTGGAGAAAGAGTTTCTCTCGAAAGAAGTGAGTGGGAGGAAAGTAGAACTTGATGAGGTGACAGTCACCCCTCCTGGACGGGAAAGTAGCGCAGCGCAGGAAATTGTTCCTGAGGTGCCTGCACCGACAAGGGAGGAAGTTAATGATGATGATCATGAAGAAACAGATCAAGTTACTACAGAACTTCGAAGGTCCACAAGGGCACGTTCCGCACCAGAGTGGTACGGCAACCCTGTCATGGGAATCATGTTGTTGGACAACGGTGAACCTTCAAACTATGAAGAAGCGATGGCGGGCCCGGATTCCAATAAATGGCTTGGAGCCATGAAATCCGAGATAGAATCCATGTATAAAACAAAGTATGGACTTTGGTGGACTTGCCTGATGATAGACACGCCATAGAAAATAAATGGATATTTAAGAAGAACACAGACACGGATGGTAATGTGACCATCTATAAGGCTCGGCTTGTCGCTAAGGGTTATCGACAAGTTCAAGGGATTGACTACGACGAGACTTTCTCTCCCGTAGCGATGCTAAAGTCAATCAGAATCATGTTAGCTATTGCCGCATTCTATGATTATGAGATATGGCAAATGGACGTCAAAACGGCATTCCTTAATGGCTTCCTCAAGGAGGAGTTGTATATGATGCAGCCGGAAGGTTTTGTCGATCCAGAGAATGCTAACAAGGTATGCAAGCTCCAGCGCTCGATTTACGGGCTGGTGCAAGCATCTCGGAGTTGGAATATTCGCTTTAATGATGTGATCAAAGCGTTTGGCTTTATACAGACTTATGGAGAAGCCTGTATCTACAAGAAAGTGAGTGGGAGCACTGTAGCATTTCTCATATTATATGTGGATGACATATTGCTGATGGGAAATGATATATAATTGTTGGAAAGTGTAAAGGCCTACTTGAATAAGAGTTTTTCAATGAAGGACCTCGGAGAAGCAGCTTACATATTAGGCATCAAAATCTATAGATATAGATCAAGACGCCTCATTGGTCTTTCACAAAGTACATACCTTGACAAGATATTGAAGAAGTTCAATATGGATCAGTCCAAGAAGGGGTTCTTGCCCGTTTTGCAAGGTATGAGATTGAGCAAGGCTCAGTCGCCGACCACGGTAGAAGATAGAGAAAAGATGAGTGCCATACCCTATGCCTCGGCCATAGGTTCTATCATGTATGCCATGCTGTGTACCAGACCTGATGTGAACCTTGCCATAAGTTTGGTAGGGAGGTACCAAAGTGATCCCGGTATGGAACACTGGACATCGGTCAAGAACATCCTAAAGTACCTGAAAAGGACTAAGGATATGTTTCTCGTTTATGGAGGTGACGAAGAGCTCGTCGTAAAGGGTTACGTCGACGCTAGCTTCGACACAGATCTGGATGACTCGAAGTCACAAACCGGATACGTGTATATTTTGAATGGTGGAGCAGTCAGCTGGTGCAGTTGCAAGCAGAGCGTCGTGGCGCATTCTACATGTGAAGCTGAGTACATAGCTGCTTGCGAAGCAGCACATGAAGGAGTCTGGATGAAGGAGTTCATCACCGACCTAGGAGTCATTTCAAGCGCATCAAGCCCGATGACTCTCTTCTGTGACAACACTGGTGCTATTGCAATTACCAAGGAGCCCAGGTTTCACAAGAAGACCAAGCACATCAAGCGCCGTTTCAACTGCATCCGGAATTTGTTGGAGATATGCCCTAGAGGCAATAATAAAAGCATTATTATTATATCTCCTTGTTCATGATAATTGTCTGTTATTCATGCTTGAATTGTATTGTACGGAAACAGCGATACATGTGTGAATACACAGATCACAATGAGTCCCTGGTAGGCCTCTAGTAGCCAGCTCGTTGATCAACAGATGGTCACGGTTTCCTGACCATGGACATGAGATGTCGGTGATAACGGGATCACATCATTAGGAGAATGATGTGATGGACAAGACCCAAACTTGAGCATAACACGAGATCGTATAGTTCGTAATGCATAAGCTTTTCGGTGTCAAGTATTTATTCCTTAGACCATGAGGTTGTACAACTCCCGGATACCGTAGGAGTGCTTTGGGTGTGCCAACCGTCACAACGTAACTGGGTGGCTATAAAGGTACGCATCGGGTATCTCCGAAAGTGTCTGTTGAGTTGGTACGAACCGAGACTGGGATGTTGTCACTCCGTATGACGGAGAGGTACCTCTGGGCCCACTCGGTAAGTCATCATCATAATGAGCTCAATGTGACTAAGTAGTTAGTCACGGGATGATGAATTACGGATCGAGTAAAGAGACTTGCCATAACGAGATTGAACGAGGTATCGGGAATACCGACGATCGAATCTCGGGCAAGTACCGTACCGATAGACAAAGGGAATAACATACGGGATTGAGTGAATCCTTGACACGGTGGTTCATCCGATGAAGATCATCGAGGAACACGTAGGAACCAACATGGGTATCCAGATCCCGCTGTTGGTTATTGACCGGAGAGTGGTCTCGGTCATGTCTACGTGTCTCTCGAACCCGTAGGGTCTACACACTTAAGGTTCGGTAACGCTAGGGTCGTAGAGATAAATGCACATGGAAACCCGAAAGTAGTTCGGAGTCCCGGATGAGATCTCGGACGTCACGAGGAGTTCCGGAATGGTCCGGAGGTAAAGATTGATATATGGGAAGTCCAGTTTCGGCCAACGGGTGATCTCCGGGGGTCACCGGGAGCGTCCCGGGACCACCGGAGGGGCCCCGGGGGTCCACCGGGTGGGGCCACCCATCCCGGTGGGGCCCCTAGGCCGCGAGGGGATGTGTCCAGCCCTCTAGGCTGGCGCACCACAAGGTGGCCCACCTCCCCATGCGCCTAGGGTTAAAACCCTAAGGGGAGGGGGGCCACCACTTGCCTTGGGGGAGGCGGGACTCCTCCCTGGCCGCCGCCCCCCCTTTCAGATTGGATCTGCAAGGGGCTGGCGCCCCCCCTGGCCCCCTATATATATGTGGGGGGGGAGAGGGCAGCCGTACCTCAGCCCTGGCGCCTCTCCCCCTCCCGTCACACCTCCCAACTCCTTCGCAGGGCGCCCGGCGTAGCCCTACTGCAATTTCCACTGCATCCGTCAGCACGCCGTCGTGCTGCCGGATCTCTGACGACTTCTCCTCCCCCTTGCTGGATCAAGAAGGAGGTGACGTTGCTGCACCGTACGTGTGTTGAACGCGGAGGTGCCGTCCGTTCGGCGCTAGATCATCGGTGACGAAGAACGTGAAGAGTACGACTACTTCATCCTTGCTTCGTTGAAAGCTTCCGCACGCAATCTTCATAACGGTATGTAGATGCACTCTTAGTTGCTCGTTGCTAGATGTCTCCATAGTTGGATCTTGGTGAAGACGTAGAAATTTTTTGAATTCTGCTACGTTCCCCAACAGTGGCATCTGAGCCTAGGTTTTATGCGTAGCATCTTGCACGAGTAGAACACAAAGCAGTTGTGGGCGTATGATCTTGTTCAACTTTCTTACCGTTACTAGTCAATCTTGATTCGGCGGTATTGTGGGATGAAGCGGCCCGGACCGACCTTACACGTACGCTTACGTGAGACTGGTTCCACCGACAGACATGCACTAGATGCATAAGGTGGCTGGCAGGTGTCTGTCTCTCCTACTTTAGTCGGATCGGATTCGATGAAAAGGGTCCTTATGAAGGGTAAATAGAAGTTGACAAATCACGTTGTGGTTTTGGCGTAGGTAAGAAACGTTCTTGCTAGAAATCCTATAGAAGCCACGTAAAACTTGCAACAACAATTAGAGGACGTCTAACTTGTTTTTGCAGCATGTGTTTTGTGACGTGGTATGGCCAAGAACGAAGATGTGATGAATGATATATGTGATGTATGAGATTGATCATGTTTTTGTAATAGGGAATCACGACTTGCATGTCGATGAACTTGACAACCGGCAGGAGCCATAGGAGTTGTCTTTATTATTGTATGACCTGCGTGTCACTTAATAACGCCATGTAATTACTTTACTTCATTGCTAAACGTTAGCTATAGTAGTAGAAGTAATAGTTGGCGTGACGACTTCTTCGAGACACGATGATGAAGATCATGATGATGAAGATCATGGTGTCGAGCCGGTGACAAGATGATCATGGTGCCTGAAGATGGAGATCCAAGGAGCAAGATGACATTGGCCATATCATGTCACTTTAATTGATTGCATATGATGTTTATCATGTTTTTGCATCTTGTTTACTTAGAACGACGGTAGTAAATAAGATGATCTCTCACTAAAATTTCAAGTATTGTGTTTCCCCTAACTATGCACCGTTGCTAAAGCTCGTTGCTCCGAAGCACCACGTGATGATCGGGTGTGATAGGTTCTAACGTTCGCATACAACGGGTGTAAGACAGATTTACACACGCGATACACTTAGGGTTCACTTGACGAGCCTAGCATGTACAGACATGGCCTCGGAACACGGAAGACCGAAAGGTCGAACACGAGTCGTATAGAAGATACGATCAACATGAAGATGTTCACCGTTTTTGACTAGTCCGTCTGACGTGATGATCGGACACGGACTACTCGATTCGGATCGTGTATCACTTGGATGACTTGAGAGATGTCATTCTGAATGGGAGTTCATTATAATTTGATTAAGATGAACTTAATTATCATGAACTTAGTCTAAATTCTTTACAATATCTCTTGTAGATCAAATGGCCCACGCTCAGGTTTCCCTCAACTTCAACGCGTTCCTAGAGAAAACCAAGCTGAAAGACGATGGTAGCAACTATACGGATTGGGTCCGTAACCTGAGGATTATCCTCATAGCTGCCAAGAGATCATATGTCCTAGAAGCACCGCTAGGTGATGCACCTGCTCCCGATGCTGACCAAGACGTTTTGAACATCTGGCAGTCGCGTAGTGATGATTACTCCCTGGTTCAGTGCGGCAAGCTTTACAGTTTAGAATCGAGGCTCCAAAAGCGTTTTGAGCACCATGGAACATATGAGATGTTCGAAGAGCTGAAAATGGTTTTCCAAGCTCATGCCCGAGTCGAGAGATATGATGTCTCCGACGCATTCTACAGCTGTAAGATGGAGGAGAACAGTTCTGTCAGTGAGCACATCCTCAAGATTTCAGGATTGCACAATCGCTTGTCTCAGCTGGGAATGAATCTCCCAGATGAAGCGGTCGTTGACAGAATCCTCCAGTCGCTCCCACCAAGCTTCAAGAGTTTCGTGTTGAACTTCAATATGCAGGGGATGGAGAAGTCCATTCCCGAGGTGTATTCGATGCTGAAATCAGCGGAGGTGGACATCAAGAAAGAACATCAAGTGTTGATGGTCAATAAAACCACTAAGTTCAAGAAAGGCAAGGGTAAGAAGAACTTCAAGAAGGACGGCAAGGGAGTTGCCGCGCCTGGCAAGCCTGTTGCCGGGAAGAAGCCAAAGTATGGACCCAAGCCAGAGACTGAGTGCTTTTATTGCAAGGGAACGGGTCACTGGAAGCGGAACTGCCCCAAATACTTAGCAGACAAGAAGGCCGGCAACGTCAAAGGTATATATGATATACATGTTATTGATGTGTACCTTACCAGCACTCGTAGTAGCTCCTGGGTATTCGATACCGGTGCAGTTGCTCACATTTGTAACTCAAAACAGGAGCTGCGGAATAAACGGAGACTGGCGAAGGATGAGGTGACGATGCGCGTCGGGAATGGTTCCAAGGTCGATGTGATCGCCGTCGGCACGCTACCTCTACATCTACCCTCGGGATTAGTTTTAAACCTCAATAATTGTTATTTAGTACCAGCCTTGAGCATGAACATTGTTTCTGGATCTCGTCTTATGCGAGATGGATATTCTTTCAAATCGGAGAATAATGGTTGTTCTATTTATTTGAGAGACATGTTTTATGGTCATGCCCCTTCTGGTCAATGGTTTATTTTTGATGAATCTCGAACGTAGTAATACACATATTCATAGTGTAGATGCCAAAAGATGTAAAGTTGATAATGATAGTCCCACATACTTGTGGCATTGCCGACTTGGTCATATTGGTGTCAAACGTATGAAGAAACTCCATTCGGATGGACTTCTAGAGTCTCTTGATTATGAATCATTTGACACGTGCGAACCATGCCTCTTGGGCAAGATGACCAAGACTCCGTTCTCCGGAACAATGGAGCGAGCAACCAACTTGTTGGAAATCATACATACCGATGTGTGCGGTCCAATGAGTGTTGAGGCTCGCGGAGGCTATCGTTATGTTCTCACCCTCACAGATGACTTGAGTAGATATGGGTATATCTATTTAATGAAACACAAGTCTGAGACCTTTGAAAAGTTCAAGGAATTTCAGAATGAGGTTGAGAATCAACGTGACAGAAAAATAAAGTTCTTGCGATCGGATCGTGGGGGTGAATATTTAAGTCATGAATTTGGCACACAACTTAGGAGCTGTGGAATTGTTTCACAATTGACACCGCCCGGAACACCTCAACGTAACGGTGTGTCCGAACGTCGAAATCGTACTCTGTTGGACATGGTGCGATCTATGATGTCCCTCACCGATTTACCGCTATCTTTTTGGGGTTATGCTTTAGAGACTGCCGCATTCACTTTAAATAGGGCTCCGTCAAAATCCGCTGAGACGACTCCGTATGAACTTTGGTTTGGCAAGAAACCGAAGCTGTCGTTTCTGAAAGTTTGGGGTTGCGATGCTTATGTCAAGAAACTTCAACCTGAAAAGCTCGAACCCAAATCGGAAAAATGCGTCTTCATAGGATACCCAAAGGAAACTATTGGGTACACCTTCTACCACAGATCTGAAAGCAAAATCTTTGTTGCCAAGAATGGATACTTTCTGGAGAAAGAGTTTCTCTCGAAAGAAGTGAGTGGGAGGAAAGTAGAACTTGATGAGGTGACAGTCACCCCTCCTGGACCGGAAAGTAGCGCAGCGCAGGAAACTATTCCTGAGGTGCCTGCACCGACAAGGGAGGAAGATAATGATAATGATCATGAAGATACAGATCAAGTTACTACTGAACTTCGAAGGTCCATAAGGGTACGTTCCGCACCAGAGTGGTACGGCAACCCTGTACTGGAAATCATGTTGTTAGACAACGGTGAACCTTCGAACTATGAAGAAGCGATGGCGGGCCCAGATTCCAATAAATGGCTTGGAGCCATGAAATCCGAGATAGAATCCATGTATGAAAACAAAGTATGGACTTTGGTGGACTTGCCTGATGATATGCACGCCATAGAAAACAAATGGATATTTAAGAAGAAGACAGACGCGGATGGTAATGTGACCATCTATAAAGCTCGGCTTGTCGCTAAAGGTTATCGACAAGTTGAAGGGATTGACTACGATGAGACATTCTCTCCCGTAGCGATGCTGAAGTCAGTCAGAATAATGTTAGCTATTGCCGCATTCTATGATTATGAGATATGGCAAATGGATGTTAAAACAGCATTCCTTAATGGCTTCCTCAAGGAAGAGTTGTATATGATGCAACCGGAAGGTTTTGTCGATCCAGAGAACGCTAACAAGGTATGCAAGCTCCAGCGCTCGATTTACGGGCTGGTGCAAGCATCTCGGAGTTGGAATATTCGCTTTGATGAGGTGATCAAAGCGTTTGGCTTTATACAGACTTATGGAGAAGCCTGTATTTACAAGAAAGTGAGTGGGAGCTCTGTGGCATTTCTCATATTATATGTGGATGACATATTGCTGATGGGAAATGATATAGAATTCTTGGAAAATGTAAAGGCCTACTTGAATAAAAGTTTTTCAATGAAGGACCTTGGAGAAGCTGCTTACATATTAGGCATCAAAATCTATAGAGATGGATCGAGACGCCTCATAGGTCTTTCACAAAGTACATACCTTGACAAAATATTGAAGAAGTTCAATATGGATCAGTCAAAGAAAGGATTCTTGCCTGTTTTGCAAGGTATGAGATTGAGTAAGACTCAGTCGCCGACCACGGCAGAAGATAGAGAAAAGATGAGTGTCATTCCCTATGCCTCGGCAATAGGTTCTATCATGTATGCCATGCTGTGTACCAGACCTGATGTGAACCTTGCCATAAGTTTGGTAGGGAGGTACCAAAGTGATCCCGGTACGGAACACTGGACAGCGGTCAAGAACATCCTGAAGTACCTGAAAAGGACTAAGGATATGTTTCTCGTTTATGGAGGTGACGAAGAGCTCGTCGTAAAGGGTTACGTCGATGCTAGCTTCGACACAGATCTGGATGACTCTAAGTCGCAAACCGGATACGTGTATATTTTGAATGGAGGGGCAGTCAGCTGGTGCAGTTGCAAGCAAAGCGTGGTGGCAGCATCTACATGTGAAGCGGAGTACATAGCTGCTTCTGAAGCAGCACAGGAAGGAGTCTGGATGAAGGAGTTCATCACCGACCTAGGAGTCATTCCAAGCACGTCAAGCCCGATGACTCTCTTCTGTGACAACACTGGTGCTATTGCTATTACCAAGGAGCCCAGGTTTCACAAGAAGACCAAGCACATCAAACGCCGTTTCAACTCCATCCGGAATTATGTTCAGGATGGAGACATAGATATTTGTAAAGTGCATACGGATCTGAATGTCGCAGACCCGTTGACTAAACCTCTTTCACGGGCAAAACATGATCAACACCAGAACTCTATGGGTGTTCGATTCATCACAATGTAACTAGATTATTGACTCTAGTGCAAGTGGGAGACTGTTGGAGATATGCCCTAGAGGCAATAATAAAAGCATTATTATTATATCTCCTTGTTCATGATAATTGTCTGTTATTCATGCTTGAATTGTATTGTACGGAAACATCGATACATGTGTGAATATATAGACCACAATGAGTCCCTGGTAGGCCTCTAGTTACCAGCTTGTTGATCAGCAGATGGTCACGGTTTCCTGACCATGGACATAGGATGTCAGTGATAACGGGATCACATCATTAGGAGAATGATGTGATGGACAAGACCCAATCCTGAGCATAGCACGAGATCGTATAGTTCGTAATGCATAAGCTTTTCGGTGTCAAGTATTTATTCCTTAGACCATGAGGTTGTACAACTCCCGGATGCCGTAGGAATACTTTGGGTGTGCCAAACGTCACAACGTAACTGGGTGGCTATAAAGGTACGCAACGGGTATCTCCGAAAGTGTCTGTTGAGTTGGTACGAACCGAGACTGGGATGTTGTCACTCTGTATGACGGAGAGGTACCTCTGGGCCTGATGGGCCTCGAACCCCTCGTTGGTTACCCCAAGTGGAAGGTGTAAGATGCAGTAAGTAGAAGTGTTTTCCCTTAGCAAAGATGCCAAGGATCGAATCCCCAGAGACTCCTAGGTTCAACAAGTAGGTGTCAATTGCTACGGCGCCAGATTAGTAGCAATCAACGTGGACCTGCACACAGATACAAATAACTTTGCTCCCAGCGAGTACAGAGAGGTTGTCAATCTCTCCGGCCTTGTAGTTCACAAAGGGTTAAAAGCAATGATAGTAGTGATAGATAGTTTTTGCAATAGTAAGTAAATAGCGAAAAGTAAATAGTGGATGTGATCAATGATGATAATATGGACCGGAGTCTCATTATGTTCACTAGTGATGTCTCTCTCCCAAAAGACAATAAAACAGCTATGTGAGGTAAACAAATTACAGCTGGGCAATTGACAGGACCACGAACGCAAATCAATGCTGACTACATTGCAAGAAAGGTTGAGGTTCAAAGCATGGGCGGTACGCCAAAGTAAGTAGACCGAAATCCATCAATATCTACTACTAATCATCCACCTTGAGATATCTATCCAGAACAACTCGCTGGTATTAAGTTGCGAGTCCCACCCATAGTGTAAACTCAATGCAACAGACAACTGCATTAAAAGAACTTTGCGTAAAGTAAACAATCCTTGCACCCGCGGGCACAAGCACCGTTGTTTTCCCCCTTGTGGCAACAACACATCCCCTAGACTCATGTTTCTGTCACTCAAGCTAGTCATCGAGGGGCATGAACCCACAATCGAGCATAACGTTCCCTCTTGGAGTCACTACCTATTACTCGGCCAAAGCAATAAATAACAACGGAGAACATGCAAGAATTACTTATGAACTAAAATATAAAAGAGGTGAATCAAATATATTACTCAAGATCAATCTGAACATAATCTCATAATCCATCGGATCCCAGCAAACTCAACATAGCAACAGCATAAGGATTACATAGGTGCCTCGATCATGTAGGGCAGCTCACGAGGACTAATTAGTGAAGCACAAGAATGGGAGGAGAACATCACATAGCTACTGGTCATGGAGTCATGGTCCAAGGGAGACTACTCACTAGTCATCCGGGAGGCGTCCATGGTGGTGGAGAAGCTCCCGGTGGTGATCCTCCCCTCCGGCAGGGTGCCGGGAAGAGTTCTCCTGGTGCTCCCGATCTTGGAAGCGGCGGCGGCGGCGGAACAGAGATGGGATCGCGAAAAGAGTTCCTGTTCTGAGGGTTTCGGAGGGTCCTTTAAATATATGCCAAAGTAGGGCATCGGGGGAGCCTCGGGGGGCCCAGGCGCCCCCCCGGCGCGGCCCAGGGGGGGGGCGCCCACAGGGCGCCTGGAGCCCCTGTGGCCCCCCCCAGGCTGCCCTTCGTGCGCAGTGTTGTTTCCGGAACGCTGATTTTTTATATAATTTTTCTGGATTTTTTTGGGCAGTTCTCGAAACGTGAAAACCTGAAATACAAAAACAGCCGAAAACAAAAACTGGCACTGGGGTGCACTGGATTAGTAAGTTAGTCCAAATATGATCAAAAGTATATGGAAGTGTATGAATATCATAGCAATATCACCCAAAGGTGGCATGGAGCAAGCAGAAATTATAGATACGTTTTGGACGTATCAACATCCCCAAGCTTAATTCCTGCTCGTCCTCGAGTAGGTAAATGATAACAAGAATAATTTCTGTGGTGACATGCTATTAACCATATAGGACTTTTTATAGTCATATGACAAAAGCTTACTGAGACAATGATTCTATAGTAATTAAGTTGCCTCAAGATAAAATCACAAATGACTGAAAGTTTTACAATACGAAACTGAAACATCAAAAAGATTTGCAATGAACATGATGTGCAAATATGATAAAGTGATATCTAGCTTGCCCCCTTTAGTGATGCAAAACATAAATGCAGGGGCACCTTCAAGGTTTAAGTGATGACTAGATACAATGATTTCAGAATAAACGATATCACAATCATGCAAAAGATAATGCTACTTTGGGACAATGCACATTACACTCAGAATGACAATCATGCTCTCAGTAGTTGGTGCTTCAACATAAAAGTAAAAGAAAGGTTAAGAGCTAGAGCTTTTTATTTTGAAAACATGGAAGCAATTGTGTCAACGGTAGTAGTACTTCATATGTGTCATGCATAAAACATCCTATAAGTTGCAAGCCTCATGCATCGAATACCAATAGTGCTCGCTCCTTGTCCTAATTAGCTCGGATTCCCATGGGTTATCATTGCATTGCATATGTTTCAACCAAGTCTCACAAAGGGGTACCTCTATGACACCTGTACAAAGGTCCAAGGAGATAAATCGCATTTGATTTCTCGTTTTTGATAGATCTCAACTTGAGGACATCCATACCGGGACAACATAGAAAATAGATGATGGACTCCTCTTTAATGCATAAGCATATTCTCATGAGAGATTGAGGATTAGGGTCCAAGCTAAAACTTCCACCATGATGCATGGCTTTGTTTGGCGGCCCAATGTTCTTCTCTAACAATATGCATATTAATTCAACGCACGGCAAATCACCCTTACTTCAGACAAGACGAACATGCATAGCAACTCACTTGATATTCAACAAAACTGTGACAGTTGATGGCGTCCCCAGAAACATGGTTACCGCTCAGCAAGCAACTTATAAGAAATAAGATACATAAGCAACATATTCTTTACCACAATAGTTTTTAGGCTACTTTCCCATGAGCTATGTATTGCATGGTTAGTTTGCTTAGTACAGGTGGAGGTTAGCAAAAGACTGGGAGCGACCAACTAAGAGAGCAATGACGGTCATAATCATGCAGAGCGACAAAGCAATATTGAATCAGGCATGGAAGTAATATCGCTACTCAGAAATAAAAGATCATCAAGGCTTGACAGACTTTCTTTACAGTCTTGAATATGCGTGAGCATACGCCAAGTCAATCAAAATAAATTCTCGAAGGAAGATATTACTAAACCATACCACATCATAGGCAAACAAACCAAGTTGGTACTCCAATAGCACATTGGGAACCCCCCCCCCCCAGCTATTTGAGATTAACCATAAGAAAACCTGAACTACTAAGCACCATCATGCAAGTAGCATCTTTATCATAGACACATTAACCAATGCAACGGAAGCAAACTCTCTTAATAAGGTGAGCATGGTAATTAAAGAGAGTTCAAGCAACCAACTAAATAAAAGCTCTTGAAAAGATAAGCATGAATACTAAGAGCAGAGCACGATAGTAGCTATTAAACGACAAAGAACACACACAGCATAGATAGACATGAAAATTCTATGTTATGTTCTAGGTAGAAGTGGAACGTGTTTCTCTCCCACATAAAGGAATGCTGGGTTCCGACTCGTTATGAAAAACTAAAAAGAAAACTAAAAGCAAGACGCTCCAAGCATAGCACATAACACATGAAGTGATAAAAATATAGCGAAACGAAAGACGAACTGATAATGTTGATGGAGAAGGGGATACACGGGGGCATCCCCAAGCTTAGACGCTTGAGTCTCCTTGAATATTTCTTGGGGGTGCACGGGGGCATCCCCAAGCTTGAGCGCTTGACACTCCTGAATCTTTTTATCATCTTCCCTCGCACACTTGAAAACTCCCTTCATACATAACTCATCATGATCTGATTAGCGAGGTTAGTACCCTTAATAAAATAATTATACCTTGCTGGAAATAAGGATATTCTTGAAGTTCTACTGTTTCTCAAGATTGCCAAAAGGTTTTTGCAAAGAAAAAGCAAGTTCTTAATTTGCAAAGTGAAGGTAAGGCAAAACAGGACAGAATCTGTGAAAAACAGAACACCAGGCAGTAATTGATCTGTTTGGGATACTTCTGCAACTCAAATCAAAAAACTCAGAACTGATGCACGAAAGACAATTATATAGAGAACGCTGCGAAAAAATTCAGACCAAAAAGATGATCTGGTGATTTTATACAAATTTTTCTATCCAAGGACAGAATCTGTTTCCTGGACAGCACCTCACAACTTTTGAACTTTCTAGCAATCAGAGGCTATACTTGGCACAAATATGAAAAGCAAAGATACAATGATGATGCTACAGCAGTAAACAACATCAAGACACAACAAAAGCAAAAAATTTATTCATGTGGGCTGCCTCCCAAAAGCGCTTTCTTTTATGCCTTTAAGCTAGGCATAATGCA
Organism: Secale cereale; assembly: GCA_902687465.1. Classification (NCBI taxonomy): domain Eukaryota; kingdom Viridiplantae; phylum Streptophyta; class Magnoliopsida; order Poales; family Poaceae; genus Secale; species Secale cereale. The sequence continues at coordinate 756,872,249 of LR738713.1, read as the reverse complement.
TAGATCAAGTTTTATCAAGAGTAAAAGAATAACTAGCCCGTACAACGGACTCAAAAGGTAACTTGATCTTCTTTCGAGGGAAGTGTTCCATCCCTTTCTTGAGAGGAAACTGAAATTTTATATTACCCTCTTTCATGTCAATGACAGCACCAACGGTGCGCAAGGGACGTCCCAAAATAATTGGACATGAACATTCAATATCCATAATAGTGAAATCAACGGGCACATAATTATCATTGACAACAATAAGAACATCGTCGACCCTCCCCAAAGGTTTCTTTATGGAAGAATCAACGAGACGAACACCAAAAGAACAAGAATCATAAGGTTTCAATTTAAGCATATCATATATCCTTTTGGGCATAACAGAGGTACTAGCACCAACATCACATAATGCATAACAAGAGAAGTCATTCAAATTGATTTTTATCATAGGATCCCAACCATCTTCTAGCTTTCTAGGTATGGAGGCTTCTACTCTAAGTTTCTCCTCCCTAGCTTTGATGAGAGCATTAGTGATATGCTCTGTGAAGGCAAGGTTAAGCGTGCTAGTGCGGGGATCTCTAGACATCTTGTGAAGGAAATCAATAACTTCTGTAAGAGTGCAATTATCAAAATCAAGGTCACGAGCATCAAGTAAAGTGGTAGTGGTGTCCTTAAGGTTCACTTGGTTGGTAGTTTCTATAGTTATAGCATCACCATTAATAGGTCCATTGGGACCAGGAGTACATTGGGTGCTAAGAGTGTGAACATCCTCAATAACTTGGATAGTAGCAACAGTGTGGTGGGTAGGAAGGCTCTTAATTCTTTCCTCTTCCTCCCTTTCTCTAGCCCATCTTTCTTTAAGCTTAGCCATCATCCTAATGTTTTCATTAATTTGTACTTGAGTAGCATTAATAGGGATGACTTCCCTCTCCTTAAGTGGAGAAGTTTCAATTTTTAGCAATTTTACCTCATTGGCTAAGTGGTCTACCTTAAAAGAAAGATCATCTAGTTTATGTAGTTTCTCTTCTACATTCTTATTAAAGGCTTTTTGGGTAGTGATGAAATCTCTAAGCATGGTCTCTAGTTCAGTATTGGAGTTCTTGGTACTAGGATAAGCATTGTTGTTCCCATAAGAATTAGAGGGGAACGGTCTAGGATTGTTACCAAAGTTACTCCTATAAGCATTGTTGTTAAAATTGTTTATAGAGATAAAGTTCACATCTACTTGTTCTTGAGCAATCAAAGAATTTAAAGGAACATCACGAGGATCAACAGTAGATTGCTTCGAAAGTAGAGACATGATCAAGTCAACTTTTTCATTGAGGGAGGAAATCTCCTCGACAGAGTTTACCTTCCTACCTGTTGGAGCGCGTTCGGTGTGCCATTGGGAATAGTTGGTCATCATCTCACCGAGAAGCTTCGTGGCAGCACCAAGTGTAGTTGACATAAAAGTTCCTCCCGCGGCCGAATCTAACAAGTTCCGCGAGGTAAAGTTCAAGCCTGCATAAAAAGTTTGGATAACCATCCAAGTAGTCAAACCATGAGTAGGGCAGTTCTTGATAAGAGATTTCATACGTTCCCAAGCTTGGGCAACTTGTTCATTATCCAATTGTTTAAAATTCATTATGTTACTTCTAAGTTTGATAATTTTAGCAGGTGGATAGTATTTTCCGATAAAAGCATTTTTGCACTTGTCCCATGAATCTATGCTATTTCTAGGCAAAGACTGAAACCAAATTTTAGCTCCTCTTCTCAAAGAGAAAGGAAAAAGCTTAAGCTTAACAATATTACCATCTATTTCTTGGTACTTTTGCATATCACAAAGTTCTACAAAGTTGTTCAAGTGTAAAGCAGCATCATCTCCAGCACCGGAGAATTGTTCTCTCATGACTAAGTTCAGTAAAGCAGGTTTAATTGCATATGAAGGTGCTAAAGTGGCAGGTGTAGTGATAGGTGTGCTGATAAAGTCATCGTTGTTGTGACTAGTGAAGTCACACAACTTGGTGTTCTCGGTGGAACCCATAGTAGCAAGCAAGCAAGATAACTATTTTTGTGATTTTTGATAAAAGGAACTAAAGCAAGAAACGAAAGGTAAACTAACAAGACTAAAAAGCAAAGGTAAAAGATAGCATGCAACTCCCTTATCCTGAAGAGTGGAGTCCCCGGCAACGGCGCCAGAAAATACTCCTTGATGGGCCTCGAACCCCTCGTTGGTTACCCCAAGTGGAAGGTGTAAGATGCAGTAAGTAGAAGTGTTTTCCCTTAGCAAAGATGCCAAGGATCGAATCCCCAGAGACTCCTAGGTTCAACAAGTAGGTGTCAATTGCTACGGCGCCAGATTAGTAGCAATCAACGTGGACCTGCACACAGATACAAATAACTTTGCTCCCAACGAGTACAGAGAGGTTGTCTATCTCTCCGGCCTTGTAGTTCACAAAGGGTTAAAAGCAATGATAGTAGTGATAGATAGTTTTTGCAATAGTAAGTAAATAGCGAAAAGTAAATAGTGGATGTGATCAATGATGGTAATATGGACCGGAGTCTCATGATGTTCACTAGTGATGTCTCTCTCCCAAAAGACGATAAAACAGCTATGTGAGGTAAACAAATTACAGCTAGGCAATTGACAGGACCACGAACGCAAACCAATGCTGACTACATTGCAAGAAAGGTTGAGGTTCAAAGCATGGGCAGTACGCCAAAGTAAGTAGACCGAAATCCATCAATATCTACTACTAATCATCCACCTTGAGATATCTATCCAGAACATCTCGCTGGTATTAAGTTGCGAGTCCCACCCATAGTGTAAACTCAATGCAACAGACAACTGCATTAAAAGAACTTTGCGTAAAGTAAACAATCCTTGCACCCGCGGGCACAAGCACCGTTGTTTTCCCCCTTGTGGCAACAGCACATCCCCTAGACTCATGTTTCTGTCACTCAAGCTAGTCATCGAGGAGCATGAACCCACAATCGAGCATAACGTTCCCTCTTGGAGTCACTACCTATTACTCGGCCAAAGCAATAAATAACAACGGAGAACATTCAAGAATTACTTATGAACTAAAATATAAAAGAGGTGAATCAAATATATTACTCAAGATCAATCTGAACATAATCTCATAATCCATCGGATCCCAGCAAACTCAACATAGCAACAGCATAAGGATTACATAGGTGCCTCGATCATGTAGGGCAGCTCACGAGGACTAATTAGTGAAGCACAAGAACGGGAGGAGAACATCACATAGCTACTGGTCATGGACTCATGGTCCAAGGGAGACTACTCATGAGTCATCCGGGAGGCGTCCATGGTGGTGGAGAAGCTCCCGGTGGTGATCCTCCCCTCCGGCAGGGTGCCGGGAAGAGTTCTCCTGGTGCTCCCGATCTTGGAAGCGGCGGCGGCGGCGGAACAGAGATGGGATCGCGAAAAGAGTTCCTGTTCTGAGGGTTTCGGAGGGTCCTTTAAATATATGCCAAAGTAGGGCATCGGGGGAGCCTCGGGGGGCCCAGGCGCCCCCCCGGGGCGGCCCAGGGGGGCGCGCCCACAGGGCGCCTGGAGCCCCTGTGGCCCCCCCCAGGCTGCCCTACAGGGCGCAGTGTTGTTTCCGGAACGCTGATTTTTTATATAATTTTTCTGGATTTTTCTGGGCAGTTCTCAAAACGTGAAAATCTGAAATACAAAAACAGCCGAAAACAGAAACTCGCACTGGGGTGCACTGGATTAGTAAGTTAGTCCAAATATGATCAAAAGTGTATGGAAGTGTATGAATATCATAGCAATATCACCCAAAAGTGGCATGGAGCAAGCAGAAATTATAGATACGTTTTGGACGTATCAGGGCCCACTCGGTAAGACATCATCATAATGAGCTCAAGGTGACTAAGGAGTTAGTCACGGGATGATGGATTACGGATCGAGTAAAGAGACTTGCCATGACAAGATTGAACACGGTATCGGGAATACCGACGATCGAATCTCGGGCAAGTACCGTGTCGATGGACAAAGGGAATAACATACGGGATTGAGTGAATCCTTGACACAGTGGTTCATCCAATGAAGATCATCGAGGAACACGTGGGAACCAACATGGGTATCCAGATCCCGCTGTTGGTTATTGACCGGAGAGTGGTCTCGGTCATGTATACGTGTCTCCCGAACCCGTAGGGTCTACACACTTAAGGTTCGATGACGCTAGGGTCGTAGAAATACATGCACGTGGAAACCCGAAAGTTGTTCGGAGTCCTAGATGAAATCCCGGACGTGACGAGGAGTTCCGGAATGGTCCGGAGGTAAAGAATGATATATAGGAAGTCCAGTTTCGGCCATCGGGTGAACTCCGGGGGTCACCGGGAGTGTCCCGGGACCACCGGAGGGGTCCCGGGGGTCCACCGGGTGGGGCCACCCATCCCGGTGGGGCCCCTAGGCCGCAAGGGTAAAGGGGTCAGCCCCTGATGGGCTGGCGCACCACTTGGGCCCCCCCCCCTCATGCGCTTAGGGTTGAAACCCTAGGGGAGGGAGGGCGCCCCCTATGCCTTGGGGGGCAAGTTTCCCCCCTAGGCCGCCGCCCCCTTTGCAGATGGGATCTGCCAGGGCCGGCGCCCCCCTGGACCCCTATATATAGTGAGGGGGGAGAGGGCAGCCGCACCCAAGTCTCTGGCGCCTCTCCCCCTCCCGTCACACCTCCTCCTCCTCACGCAAGGCGCCGACGAAGCCCTGCAGGATTTCCCGCTACATCCACCACCACGCCGTCGTGTTGCTGGATCTCCGACGACATCTCCTCCCCCCTTGCTGGATCAAGAAGGAGGTGACGTTGCTGTACCGGACGTGTGTTGAACGCGGAGGTGCCGTCCGTTCGGCGCTAGATCATCGGCGACGAAGAACGCGAAGAGTACGACTACTTCATCCACGCTTCTTTGAAAGCTTCCGCTCACGATCTACAAAAGGGTATGTAGATGCACTCTAATATGCTCGTTGCTAGATGTCTCCTTAGATTGATCTTGGTGAAAGCGTAGAATTTTTTTGAATTCTGCTACGTTCCCCAACAGTGGTATCTGAGCTAGGTCTATTGCGTAGCATCTTGCACCAGTAGAACACAAAGTAGTTGTGGGCGTTGAGTTTGCTCAATTTTCTTACCGTTACTAGTATAATCTTGATTCGGCGGTATTGTGGGATGAAGCGGCCCGGACCGACCTTACACGTACGCTTACGTGAGACTGGTTCCACCGACAGACATGCACTAGATGCATAAGGTGGCTGGCGGGTGTCTGTCTCTCCTACTTCAGTCGAATCGGATTCGATGAACAGGGTCCTTATGAAGGGTAAATAGAAATTGACAAATCACGTTGTGGTTTTGGCGTAGGTAAGAAACGTTCTTTCTAGAAAACCTATAGAAGCCACGTAAAACATGCAACAACAATTAGAGGTCGTCTAACTTGTTCTTGCAACATGTGCTATGTGATATGGTATGGCCAAGAAGATGTGATGAATGATATATGTGATGTATGAGATTGATCATGTTCTTGTAATAGGGAATCACGACTTGCATGTCGATGAATTTGACAACCGGCAGGAGCCATAGGAGTTGTCTTAATTATTGTATGACTTGCGTGTCACTTAATAACGCCATGTAATTACTTTACTTTATTGCTAAACGTTAGCCATAGTAGTAGAAGTAATAGTTGGCGTGACGACTTCTTCAAGACACGATGATGGAGATCATGATGATGGAGATCATGGTGTCGAGCCGGTGACAAAGATGATCATGGTGCCCCGAAGATGGAGATCCAAGGAGCAAGATGATATTGGCCATATCATGTCATTTTAATTGATTGCATGTGATGTTTATCATGTTTATGCATCTTGTTTACTTAGAACGACGGTAGTAAATAAGATGATCTCTCACTAAAATTTCAAGAATTGTGTTCCCCCTAACTGTGCACCGTTGCTAAGGATCGTTGTTCCGAAGCACCACGTGATGATCGGGTGTGATAGGTTCTAACGTTCGCATACAACGGGTGTAAGCCAGATTTACACAAGCAATACACTTAGGGTTCACTTGACGAGCCTAGCATGTACAGACATGGCCTCGGAACACGGAAGACCGAAAGGTCGAACATGAGTCGTATAGAAGATACGATCAACATGAAGATGTTCACCGTTGATGACTAGTCCGTCTCACGTGATGATCGGACACGGGCTAGTCGATTCGGATCATGTATCACTTAGATGACTAGAGAGATGTCAATCTGAGTGGGAGTTCATTAAAATTTGATTAAGATGAACTTAATTATCATGAACTTAGTCTAAATTCTTTACAATATGTGTTGTAGATCAAATGGCCCACGCTCATGTCACCCTCAACTTCAACGCGTTCCTAGAGAAATCCAAGCTGAAAGACGATGGTAGCAACTATACGGACTGGGTCCGTAACCTGAGGATCATCCTCATAGCTGTCAAGAAAACTTATGTCCTAGATGCACCGCTAGGTGACGCTCCCGCTCCGGCAAACCAAGATGTTATGAACGCTTGGCAGTCGCGTTGTGATGATTACTCCCTGGTTCAGTGCGGCATGCTTTACAGCTTAGAATCGGGGCTCCAAAAGCATTTTGAGCACCACGGGGCATTTGAGATGTTCCAAGAGCTGAAAATGGTTTTCCAAGCTCATGCCCGAGTCGAGAGATATGACGTCTCCGACGCATTCTACAGCTGTAAGATGGAGGAAAACAGTTCTGTCAGTGAGCACATCCTCAAGATTTCTGGATTGCACAACCGCTTGTCTCAGTTGGGAATGAATCTCCCAGACGAAGCGGTCGTTGACAGAATCCTCCAGTCGCTCCCACCAAGCTACAAGAGCTTCGTGTTGAACTTCAATATGCAGGGGATGGAGAAGTCCATTCCCGAGGTGTATTCAATGCTGAAATCAGCGGAGGTGGATATCAAGAAAGAACATCAAGTGTTGATGGTCAATAAAACCACTAAGTTCAAGAAGGGCAAGGGTAAGAAGAACTTCAAGAAGGACGGCAAGGGAGTTGCCGCGCCCGGTAAGCCTGTTGCTGGGAAGAAGCCAAAGTATGGACCCAAGCCTGAGACAGAGTGCTTTTATTGCAAGGGAACGGGTCACTGGAAGCGGAACTGCCCCAAATACTTAGCGGACAAGAAGGCCGGCAACGTCAAAGGTATATGTGATATACATGTTATTGATGTGTACCTTACCAGCGCTCGTAGTAGCTCCTGGGTATTCGATACCGGTGCAGTTGCTCATATTTGTAACTCTAAGCAGGAGTTGCGGAATAAGCGGAGACTGGCGAAGGACGAGGTGACGATGCGCGTCGGGAATGGTTCCAAGGTCGATGTGATCGCCGTCGGCACGCTACCTCTACATCTACCCTCGGGATTAGTTTTAAACCTCAATAATTGTTATTTAGTACCAGCTTTGAGCTTGAACATTGTATCTAGATCTCGTCTTATGCGAGATGGCTACTCATTTAAATCTGAGAATAATGGTTGTTCTATTTATTTGAGAGATATGTTTTATGGTCATGCCCCGCTGGTCAATGGTTTATTTTTGATGAATCTCGATCGTGATGATACACATATTCATAGTGTGAATGCCAATAGATGTAAAGTTGATAATGATAGTCCCACATACTTGTGGCATTGCCGCCTTGGTCATATTGGTGTCAAACGTATGAAGAAGCTTCATGCTGATGGACTTCTGGAGTCTCTTGATTAGGAATCATTTGACACGTGCGAACCATGCCTCTTGGGCAAGATGACCAAGACTCCATTCTCCGGAACAATGGAGCGAGCAACCAACTTATTGGAAATCATACGTACCGATGTGTGCGGTCCAATGAGTGTTGATGCTCGCGGAGGCTATCGTTATGTTCTCACCCTCACAGATGACTTGAGTAGATATGGGTATATCTATTTGATGAAGCACAAGTCTGAGACCTTTGAAAAGTTCAAGGAATTTCAGAATGAGGTTGAGAATCAACGAGACAAGAAAATAAAGTTCTTACGATCGGATCGTGGGGGTGAATATTTGGGTCATGAATTTGGCACGCACCTTAGGAAATGTGGAATTGTTTCACAATTGACACCGCCCGGAACACCTCAGCGTAACGGTGTGTCCGAACGTCGAAATCGTACTCTGTTGGACATGGTGTGATCTATGATGTCCCTTACCGATTTACCGCTCTCTTTTTGGGGTTATGCTTTAGAGACTGCCGCATTCACTTTAAATAGGGCTCCGTCAAAATCCGTTGAGATGACACCGTATGAACTTTGGTTTGGCAAGGAACCGAAGCTGTCGTTTCTGAAAGTTTGGGGTTGCGATGCTTATGTCAAGAAACTTCAACCTGAAAAGCTCGAACCCATATCGGAAAAATGCGTCTTCATAGGATACCCAAAGGAAACGATTGTGTACACCTTCTACCACAGATCTGAAGGCAAGGTTTTTGTTGCCAAGAATGGATCCTTTCTGGAGAAAGAGTTTCTCTCGAAAGAAGTGAGTGGGAGGAAAGTAGAACTTGATGAGGTGACAGTCACCCCTCCTGGACCGGAAAGTAGCGCCGCGCAGGAAATTGTTCCTGAGGTGCCTGCACCGACAAGGGAGGAAGTTAATGATGATGATCATGAAGAAACAGATCAAGTTACTACAGAACTTCGAAGGTCCACAAGGGCACGTTCCGCACCAGAGTGGTACGGCAACCCTGTCATGGGAATCATGTTGTTGGACAACGGTGAACCTTCGAACTATGAAGAAGCGATGGCGGGCCTGGATTCCAATAAATGGCTTGGAGCCATGAAATCCGAGATAGAATCCATGTATGAAAACAAAGTATGGACTTTGGTGGACTTGCCTGATGATAGGCACGCCATAGAAAATAAATGGATATTTAAGAAGAAGACAGACGCGGATGGTAATGTGACCACCTATAAGGCTCGGCTTGTCACTAAGGGTTATCGACAAGTTCAAAGGATTGACTACAACGAGACTTTCTCTCCCGTAGCGATGCTAAAGTCAATCACAATCATGTTAGCTATTGCCGCATTCTATGATTATGAGATATGGCAAATGGATGTCAAAACGGCATTCCTTAATGGCTTCCTCAAGGAGGAGTTGTATATGATGCAGCCGGAAGGTTTTGTCGATCCAGAGAATGCTAAGAAGGTATGCAAGCTCCAGCACTCGATTTACGGGCTGGTGCAAGCATCTCGGAGTTGGAATATTCGCTTTAATGATGTGATCAAAGCGTTTGGCTTTATACAGACTTATGGAGAAGCCTGTATCTGCAAGAAAGTGAGTGGGAGCTCTGTAGCATTTCTCATATTATATGTGGATGACATATTGCTGATGGGAAATGATATAGAATTCTTGGAAAGTGTAAAGGCCTACTTGAATAAGAGTTTTTCAATGAAGGACCTTGGAGAAGCAGCTTACATATTAGGCATCGAAATCTATAGAGATAGATCAAGACGCCTCATTGGTCTTTCACAAAGTACATACCTTGACAAGATATTGAAGAAGTTCAATATGGATCAGTCCAAGAAGGGGTTCTTGCCCGTTTTGCAAGGTATGAGATTGAGCAAGGCTCTGTCGCCGACCATGGCAGAAGATAGAGAAAAGATGAGTGCCATACCCTATGCCTCGGCCATAGGTTCTATCATGTATGCCATGCTGTGTACCAGACCTGATGTGAACCTTGCCATAAGTTTGGTAGAGAGGTACCAAAGTGATCCCGGTATGGAACACTGGGCAGCGGTCAAGAACATCCTAAAGTACCTGAAAAGGACTAAGGATATGTTTCTTGTTTATGGAGGTGACGAAGAGCTCGTCGTAAAGGGTTACGTCGACGCTAGCTTCGACACAGATCTGGATGACTCGAAGTCACAAACCGGATACATGTATATTTTGAATGGTGGAGCAGTCAGCTGGTGCAGTTGCAAGCAGAGCGTCGTCGCGCACTCTACATGTGAAGTGGAGTACATAGCTGCTTGTGAAGCAGCACAGGAAGGAGTCTGGATGAAGGAGTTCATCACCGACCTAGGAGTCATTCCAAGCGCGTCAAGCCCGATGACTCTCTTCTGTGACAACACTGGTGCTATTGCAATTACCAAGGAGCCCAGGTTTCACAAGAAGACCAAGCACATCAAGCGCCGTTTCAACTCCATCCGGAATTATGTTCAAGATGGAGACATAGATATTTGTAAAGTGCATACGGATCTGAATGTTGCAGACCCGTTGACTAAACCTCTTCCACGGGCAAAACATGATCAACACCAGAACTCTATGGGTGTTCGGTTCATCACAATGTAACTAGATTATTGACTCTAGTGCAAGTGGGAGACTGTTGGAAATATGCCCTAGAGGCAATAATAAAAGTATTATTATTATATTTCCTTGTTCATGATAATCGTCTGTTATTCATGCTTGAATTGTATTGTACGGAAACATCGATACATGTGTGAATATATAGACCACAATGAGTCCCTGGTAGGCCTCTAGTTACCAGCTCGTTGATCAGCAGATGGTCACGGTTTCCTGACCATGGACATAGGATGTCAGTGATAACGGGATCACATCATTAGGAGAATGATGTGATGGACAAGACCCAATCTTGAGCATAGCACGAGATCGTATAGTTCGTAATGCATAAGCTTTTCGGTGTCAAGTATTTATTCCTTAGACCCATGAGGTTGTACAACTCCCGGATGCCGTAGGAATACTTTGGGTGTGCCAAACGTCACAACGTAACTGGGTGGCTATAAAGGTACGCAACGGGTATCTCCGAAAGTGTCTGTTGAGTTGGTACGAACTGAGACTGGGATGTTGTCACTCCGTATGACGGAGAGGTACCTCTGGGCCCACTCGGTAAGACATCATCATAATGATCTCAAGGTGACTAAGGAGTTAGTCACGGGATGATGGATTACGGATCGAGTAAAGAGACTTGCCATGACGAGATTGAACAAGGTATCGGGAATACCGACGATCGAATCTCGGGCAAGTACCGTGTCGATGGACAAAGGGAATAACATACGGGATTGAGTGAATCTTTGACACAGTGGTTCATCCGATGAAGATCATCGAGGATGTGGTGACCCCGACTTAGAAGTCGAGATCACCGAATGCACGTGTACAGTGATCCCAGAGATCAATGCTCACTGAACACACAGAAGCTGAATAACAAGAGTCTTACATCCATACATATCGTCTTACACAAATTAAGGCCATTATGGCCAAGTCTGGCATAGATAAAGCCTCACGGGCTGAATAGCAAATAACTCAAGTAGCAGAAGTCTTTGATGATAGGTAGAACCCATGCCATCTGCCTTAACCCTGCAGGCATTCTGACTGGGATAGCGTCCTAGTTCGCATGTTCGTCTCCAAAGAACTCTTCTTCATATTCCTGTTCCTCCATGCCTGGCCAATTAAATAACCAGTGGCAAGCCAATGAGTACTTTGAATGTACTCGCAAGCAACCCATGATTTGGTTCAAAGTAACAATGCAATTGAACAATAATGAGCAATCTAGCAATGGGCTAGAATAATTATTCTACCATCAAGTGTATGCATCAATAAGTTCACGTAACCTCGAAAACAGGTTACCGATATCAACATGAATATGATTTAACTCATCGAGTCAAGTCACCACCTTGACTCATCACACACATACTTTCACCGATGAAGCAAAATTCTGGACATTGTTTAAGTAGCACCACCCAACTGTCCATGACCGTGGACACGGCTATTCGAATAGTTTTACACTCTGCAGAGGTTGTGCACTTTACCCACAAGATCCGGGAATCTTTCGTGCCACCCACGATCCCGCAGTACCTCAAGTACTCGGGGGAAGCACCCGGTCATTATCTTTCCTTAGACGACACTAACATAGAGTCCACTCGTTGGTACACGGCCCTCGGGTACAAACAATAGATCGTGGGACTTGCTCTAATTTCAATGTCACGCGTACCTGAAGGGACCAACGGTGTGTCTGGTGCCCTGTAAAAACAGTCATGGTCGTCTATCCAAGCACGACCCCGTCCCGGGAAAGACCTCAAGTCTTCCCGTCACTAGTAATGCGGGCACCATGCTAGTATCGACCTAAGTAATCAATAAAGCCCCGTCCCATAAGGGGTAGAGTGGTTGCACATGTTCGGTTGGGACGGTAGTCACACCTAAATCTAATCCATTATTTCACCCATGCATAAGATTTTTACCGGCACATCACTTCTTCCTCAAGTGATGACCTAACTCAACACCACCCTCGGGCATTAGGGGCACCCGATGGGCTTTATGAAAAGTTTCCAACCACGAAGGTTCATGTCACACATGCATCACTAAGCATCACTACTAACTATTTGCATGATAGCTAGCACATAGCAAGATCATGAGCAAAGCATGCATCATGTGGTGGTTCAACTAGGTCACCACCGTAACTCTATCATCATGCATCGGAAACAAACGGGTTTCGAAGAACAAGTGTATCATGGTCAAAGGGCTGCTTGCCTGGATTGGCTTGGTCTTCAAAGTCTTCAAATCCTTCTCCTTCTCCTTCTACAGCAACTTCGTCAAATACGATATCTATACGTCGCATAATAACAACGGAAAAATAAGACCATAATAAAAACAGAAAAATCAAAGTGCTCAGAAAAATGTCAACTTATTTTTGTTAAATACTAGAGGGAAAACTAAGATGGCAAAAATTCTTAGTTGGAGTTTTGGAGTGACAGAATGGAATCTAAGGATTTTTGAACAGGAGTTTTAATGCTCAAATTTGAATTTAAATTTGAACATAACAGAAAAGTTCCATGGATATGTGTGAAAGTGACACCGTTAAATAGGTTGGAATATTACAAGATTTTAGGAGTTGGAATTAATTTATTTGGACTAATATTCATTTCTGTAAAATTATTTGAAACTTTACAGAAAAGAAAAAGAAGAAAAGGCCCTGTGCAACTGGGCCAGGACGGCCACAGTGCACGGCCCAGGGCTAACAGCCCAGCCGCTCGGGCGCCAGTGCGCGCACGTCAGGATTTCAAACCTGACGGGCGGGGCCCGGCGGTCAGCGGCTGCGAGGGGAGAGAGAGGGCGGTGAGGATGACAGGCGGGGCCCGCCTGTCATCTTCAACCTCTCGGCCACGTGATGGCTTCTCGCCCCTCGTTGGTTACCCCAAGTGGAAGGTTTGAGATGCAGTGTAGCGGAAGTTTTCCCTTGGCAAAGATACCAAGGATCGATTTCCCCTGAGACTCCCAGTTTCAACAAGAAGGTATCAACTGCTAACGGCGCCAGATATTAGCAATCAACGTGGACCTGCACACAGATACAAATAACTTTGCTCCCAACGAGTACAGAGAGGTTGTCAATCCCTCCGGCCTTGTCGTTTACAAAGGATTAAACGCAAGTGATAATAGTGATAGGTATTGCTCCAATAGTAAGTAAAAAGCGGAAAAGTAAATAGCGGATGTGATCAATGATGGTAATATGGACCGGGGTCCCATGATGTTCACTAGTGATGTCTCTCTCCCAAAAGACGATAAAACAGCTATGTGAGGTAAACGAATTACAGCTGGGCAATTGACAGAATTATGTGCGCAAACCAATGCTAACTATGTTGCAAGAAAGGTAGAGGTTCAAACCATGGGCGGTACGCCAAGGCAAGTAGATCGAAATCCATCTGCATCTACTACTAATCATCCACCTTGAGATATCTATCCAGAACATCTCGCTGGTATTAAGTTGCGAGTCCCACCCATAGTGTAAACTCAAAGCAACAGACAACTGCATTAAAAGAACTTTGCGTAAAGTAAACAATCCTTGCACCCGCGGGCACAAGCACCGTTGTTTTCCCCCTTGTGGCAACAGCACATCCCCTAGACTCATGTTTCTGTCACTCAAGCTAGTCATCGAGGGGCATGAACCCACAATCAAGCATAACGTTCCCTCTTGGAGTCACTACCTACTACTTGGCCAAAGCAATAAATAACAACGGAGAACATGCAAGAATTACTTACGAACATAAATATAAAAGAGGTAGATCAAATATATTACTCAAACACAATCTGAACATAATCTCACAATCCATCGGATCCCAGCAAACTCATCATAGCAACAACATAAGGATTACATATGTGCCTCGATCATGTAGGGCAGCTCACGAGGTCTAATTAGTGAAGCACAAGAACGGGAGGAGAACATCACATAGCTACTGGTCATGGACCCATGGTCCAAGGGAGACTACTCACAACTCATCCGGGAGGCGTCCATGGTGGTGGAGAAGCTCCCGGTGATGATCCTCCCCTCCGACAGGGTGCCGGGAAGAGTTCTCCTAGTGCTCCCGATCTTGGAAGCGCGGCGGCGGCGGAACAGAGATGAGATCGCGAAAAAGGGTTCCCGTCTCGAGGGTTTCGGGACACGATATAAATATATGCCAAAGGGGGGCATCAGCGGAGGCCTGGGGGGCCCAGGCGCCCCCCCGGCGCGGCCAGGAGGGGGGCCGCACCACCATGGCGCCTGGAGCCCTGGTGGCCCCCCTCCGGCTATACTTCGGGTGCCGGGAAGCTTCTGGAACGCTGATTTTTTATATAATTTTTCCGGGATTTTTCTGGCAGTTTTCGTAATGGGAAAATCTGAAATACAAAAACAGCAGAAAACAGAAACTGGCACTGGGGTGCACTGAGTTAATAGGTTAGTCCAAATATGATCAAAAGTGTATGGAAGTGTATAAATATCATAGCAATATCACCCAAAAGAGGCATGGAGCAAGCAGAAATTATAGATACGTTTTGGACGTATCAACATCCCCAAGCTTAATTCCTGCTCGTCCTCGAGTAGGTAAATGATAACAAGAATAATTTCTGTGGTGACATGCTATTAACCGTATAGGACTTTTCATAGTCATATGACAAAAGCTTACTGAGACAATGAATCTGTAGTAATTAAGTTGCCTCATGAGAAAATCACAAAGAACTGAAAGTTTTACAATATGATACTAAAACATCAAATAGATTTGTAATGAGCATGGTGTGCAAATATGATAAAGTGATATCTCGCTTGCCCCCTTTAGTGAAGCAAAACATAAATGCAGGGGCACCTCCAAGGTTTAAGTGATGGCTAGATACAATGATTTCAAAATAAACAATATTACAATCATGCAAAAGACAATGCTACTTTGGGACAATGCACATTACACTCAGAATGACAATCATGCTCTTAGTAGTTGGTGCTTTAAAAGAAGGTGGAGACTCTCGAACCGTGGCTTTTGTTGGCAAGGTTGAAAACCCGTAGTCGGAAACAAAGACAAAGCATGTACCAGAGCTCTTGGTTTTAAAAACAGAGGTAATAATTATTATTTTTCAAATTATGCATGTTCCGTCAACGAATGCTAGCAGACAACTCAATTACTTCTTGAGATGGACAAGTTTCGAGGAACGGCTCCCGAATGAGGACGATCACATCCTCTTAACCTCCTTTGTTTATCACTGCCAAAGTTTTCTGATTTCTCATGAACAAAGCGTGAAGGAGGGTTGGTTTGTTATATTATTTTTGAGCCGGGCGCACTCTTTGCCAGTTCCTTCTCGTATTATGGGTTTGCACATTAGACATGCAATCCTGGGGTGAAGCTTGTCCAACTTAAAAAGATCATGAATTAACTACTACTTCCTCATGAACTAAAACAGAGGCACAAAATAGGAATGCTTTTCTTTTTTTTTTGAATAATTTCGAGATGGTACATGAAAGTCTTCGTTAGGAATGGTAGGTAAATACCATGTATAGGAAGGTATGGTGGACTCATATGGCATAACTGGTTTAAAGGATTTTGGATGCACAAGCAGTCAGTCCGCTTAGTACAGGTGGAGGTTAGCAAAAGACTGGGAGCGACCAACTAAAAGAGCAATGACGGTCATAATCATGCAGAGCGACAAAGCAACATTGAATCAGGCATGGAAGTTATATCGCTACTCAGAAACAAAAGATCATCAAGGCTTGACAGACTTTCTTTACAGTCTTAAATATGCGTGAGCATACGCCAAGTCAATCAAAATAAATTCTCGAAGGAAGATATTACTGAACCATACCACATCATAGGCAAACAAATCATGTTCGTACTCCAATAACACATTGGGAACCCCCCAGCTATTTGAGACTAACCATAAGAAAACATGAACTATTAAGCACCATTATGCACGTAGCATTTTTATCATAGACATATCAACCAATGCAACAGAAGCAAACTCTCTTAATAAGATAAGCATGATAACTAAAGAGAGTTCAAGCAACCAACTAAACAAAAGCTCTTTAAAAAGATAAGCATGAAAACTAAGAGCTGAACATGATAGTAGCTATTTGAAAGACTAAGAACACACACAGCAAAGATAGACATGAAAATTCTATGTTACGTTCTAGGTAGAAGTGGAGCGTGTTTCTCTCCCACATAAAGAAAGCTGAGTTCCGACTCGTTATGAAAAGCTAAAGAAAACTAAAAAGGAAACTAAAAGCAAGACGCTCCAAGCATAGCACATAACACATGAAGTGATAAAAATATAGTGGAACGAAAGACGAACTGATAATGTTGATGGAGAAGGGGATGCACGAGGGCATACCCAAGCTTAGACGCTTGAGTCTCCTTGAATATTTCTTGGGGGTGCATGGGGGCATCCCCAAGCTTGAGCGCTTGACACTCCTGAATCTTTTTATCATCTTCCCTCGCACACTTGAAAACTCCCTTCATACATAACTCATCATAATCTGATTAGCGAGGTTAGTACCCTTAATAAAATAATTGTTCCTTGCTGGAAATAAAGATATTCTTGAAGGTCTACTGTTTCTCAAGATTGCCAAAAGGTTTTTGCAAAGAAAAAGCAAGCTCTAGGTTTGCAAAATGAAGGAAAGGCAAAACAGGACAGAATCTGTGAAAAACAGAACAACAGGTAGTAAATGATTTTTTCGGGGCACTTCTGCAACTCTAATCAAAAAACTCAGAACAGACGCACGAAAGACAATTGTATAGAGCACGCTGTCGAAAAAATTCAGACCAAAAAGATGATCTGGTGATTTTATACGAATTTGTCTATCCAAGGACATAATCTGTTTTCTGGACAGCACGTCACAACTTTTGAACTTTCTTGCAATCAGAGGCTACACTTGGCACTAAATTGAAAAGTAAAGATGCAATGATGATGCTACTATAGTAACAACATCAAGACACAACAAAAGCAAAATAAAATTTTATTCATGTGGGCTGCCTCCCAAAAGCGCTTTCTTTTATGCCTTTAAGCTAGGCATGAGACTTTAATGATGCTCTCGTAGGAATAAGAGTTGAAGAACAAAAGAGAGCATCAAGAAGCAAATACCAAACACATTTAAGCCTAACATGCTTCCTATTCATAGGAATATTGCAATAGAATAATTCATTGAAGCACAAAGCAACTAGCGTAGGAAGGCAAAACAAGCATAACTTCAAAATATTCACCATAAAGAGAGGAAACTTCTTATTATTAAGATATTTAGAACCATGTCTCCCTCTCTCATTATAAATTTCAGTGGCATCATGGATGAACTCAACAATATAACTATCACATAAGGCATTATTTCCATGATCCAAAAGCATAAAAGTGTCATTACTCTTCATATAAGCAAAATCTTTCTTATTAGGAATAGTGAGAGTAAGACTATCATAACCATCATGGTAATCATCGTATTTAGGAGGCATATCATCAAAGTAAATTTTCTCCTCAAAAGTTGGGGGACTAAAAATATCATGTTCATCAAACGTGTCATCCCCAAGCTTAGAGCTTTCCATGTCATTAGCAATATTGATATTCAAAGAAAGCATACTAATAACATCACCACCATCATGATTGTTATGCAAATAATAAAGTTCCATAGGTTTTTTAATTTTCTCTTCAAACACATCATGTCCCAAAGCAAGGTAGAGCTTATAAAGCTCTCTCATATTTTTGTTGTTTTCCATTAAGCAAAACTAGTGAAAAGACATAAAGAAAACTGAAAGGTAAACTAACAAGACTAAAAAGCAAAGATAAAAGATAGCGTGCAACTCCCCTATCCTGAAGAGTGGAGTCCCCGGCAACGGCGCCAGAAAACTTTGCTTGATGGCTTCTCGCCCCTCGTTGGTTACCCCAAGTGGAAGGTTTGAGATGCAGTGTAGCGGAAGTTTTCCCTTGGCAAAGATACCAAGGATCGATTTCCCCTGAGACTCCCAGTTTCAACAAGAAGGTGTCAACTGCTAACGGCGCCAGATATTGGCAATCAACGTGGACCTGCACACAGATACAAATAACTTTGCTCCCAACGAGTACAGAGAGGTTGTCAATCCCTCCGGCCTTGTCGTTTAAAAAGGATCAAACGCAAGTGATAATAGTGATAGGTATTGCTGCAATAGTAAGTAAAAAGCGGAAAAGTAAATAGCGGATGTGATCAATGATGGTAATATGGACCGGGTTCCCATGATGTTCACTAGTGATGTCTCTCTCCCAAAAGACGATAAAACAGCTATGTGAGGTAAACGAATTACAGCTGGGCAATTTACAGAATTATGTGCGCAAACTATGTTGCAAGAAAGGTAGAGGTTCAAAGCATGGGCGGTACGCCAAGGCAAGTAGACCGAAATCCATCTGCATCTACTACTAATCATCCACCTTGAGATATCTATCCAGAACATCTCGCTGGTATTAAGTTGCGAGTCCCACCCATAGTGTAAACTCAAAGCAACAAACAACTACATTAAAAGAACTTTGCGTAAAGTAAACAATCCTTGCACCCGCGGGCACAAGCACCGTTGTTTTCCCCCTTGTGGCAACAGCACATCCCCTAGACTCATGTTTCTGTCACTCAAGCTAGTCATCGAGGGGCATGAACCCACAATCAAGCATAACGTTCCCTCTTGGAGTCACTACCTACTACTTGGCCAAAGCAATAAATAACAACAGAGAACATGCAAGAATTACTTACGAACATAAATATAAAAGAGGTAGATCAAATATATTACTCAAACACAATCTGAACATAATCTCACAATCCATCGGATCCCAACAAACTCATCATAGCAACAGCATAAGGATTACATATGTGCCTCGATCATGTAGGGCAGCTCACGAGGTCTAATTAGTGAAGCACAAGAACGGGAGGAGAACATCACATAGCTACTGGTCATGGACCCATGGTCCAAGGGAGACTACTCACAACTCATCCGGGAGGCGTCCATGGTGGTGGAGAAGCTCCCGGTGATGATCCTCCCTTCCGGTAGGGTGCCGGGAAGAGTTCTCCTGGTGCTCCCGATCTTGGAAGCGCGGCGGCGGCGGAACAGAGATGAGATCACGAAAAAGGGTTTCCGTCTCGAGGGTTTCGGGACACGATATAAATATATGCCAAAGGGGGGCATCAGCGGAGGCCTGGGGGGCCCAGGCGCCCCCCCGGCGCAACCAGGAGGGGGGCCGCGCCACCAGGGCGCCTGGAGCCCTGGTGGCCCCCCTCCGGCTCTACTTCGGGTGCCGGGAAGCTTCTGGAACGCTGATTTTTTATATAATTTTTCCGGGATTTTTCTGGTAGTTTTCGTAATGGGAAAATCTGAAATACAAAAACAGCAGAAAACAGAAACTGGCACTGGGGTGCACTGAGTTAAAAGGTTAGTCCAAATATGATCAAAAGTGTATGGAAGTGTATAAATATCATAGCAATATCACCCAAAAGAGGCATGGAGCAAGCAGAAATTATAGATACGTTTTGGACGTATCACCACGGTGACGGCGAGCTCACCGGCAACGAATCCGGGGACGGCGGGGCAAGCGGAGGGCAGGGATGGACTCAGCAGCGAGTCGCGGAGGTAGTGGTGGTGGTGCGGCTCGCCGGGGAGGTCTGGTTCGCCGGCGGCGAGGTGGGACGGCGGAGGAGCTTCGGGAGGTTGCTGCTCCGGCCGATTCTGACAGCTACAGAGAGGGAAAAGCAAGGGGAAAGTATCAGTGGGGTGTGGCGGTTCCAAATCGAGCAAAAGGAGGGGCTGAGAGGGCTCGTACTGCGAGATCGCCGGTTGCCCGACGCGGCGGAGCTCCTGTCGATCCCGAGCACTGAGGCTCTTCGGGGATGAACGAGTGGTGCTGGAGGGCTTCTGAGGGTGAGGGGAGGCTGTTGGTGCTGTTGGAGAGGCTCGGGCGAGCTTAAATAGCCGAGCCCATGGTCCATCGTGGACTCATGCGCCGGCGAGGTTGCAGGCGAGGCCAGAGGCCGTGCTGGTGCCTGTGATTGAGTCGGGGAGGTTCGTGGACAAGTCCTACGCCTAGTAGAGGGGAGAGGAGGAGCGGGGAAGCTTCCAGACAGCGCGCGCGTGTGAGGCCGACGAGTGGAGGCTGTGGGCGGCCAGCGCGCGTGTGAAGACGGCCACTGGAGGGCGGAGGAGGAGGGGGACAGCGCCGGGGGAGGTCGCGGACGTCGAGGGGCATCGACTGGCGCGAGGGGAGAGCTCGAGGTTGTCGGGGGCAGTCGATTGGGCGAAGCTACAGTGCGGGGGCGCACTGTAGCGCGCTCT
This sequence comes from Secale cereale, assembly GCA_902687465.1. NCBI lineage: Eukaryota > Viridiplantae > Streptophyta > Magnoliopsida > Poales > Poaceae > Secale > Secale cereale. The sequence continues at coordinate 756,851,713 of LR738713.1, read as the reverse complement.
GGAGCGGCCTTATCGCATGCCATGGCATGCCATTGGCCCTCTGGGCGCGTCCGCCGTGTCTGGGGGGTCCAGGGTGATGCAAGCAACACGGATGAGGCCTTGGATGCTCTGGAGGATCAAGGAGAGAGAGAGGAAGCTGGTAACTTGGTAGAAAATGGCTGTCCAGCAAGGTGAACTAGGGTTTTCACCCCTCAATCATGGAGCTGGAGACATGGGGGAGTTACTGGAGGTAGATAGTAACTAGATGAAGTTGTGGTAGAAAGTTGAGGCCAAGGTAAATAGTAAAAGGGGTCAAGATGGTAGTTTTGGTAATTTGGCAAAAGGTGTTTGATCAAGTTTTGATCAAGCAAATGATCTCCACTTGCCATGACACTTAACAAGATTGAATGTTATAAGGAAATAAGGTGTTTCACCAAATTTGGGCTCATTTGAAGAAACTAGCCAATGTAACTTTGGTGAACCCTAGAAATCAACAGAAATGGCTTCATCTTGTTTGAGTCAAGCTAATCATCTCCCCTTGATGCACTACTTGGTGTAGTTTCATCATTTGGGGTTATGATCATGCCCACAAAGTTTGAAGCTCCAGGTAAAAAGTTGGTAACGTAAAGTTGTTCAAATTTGCATTTGAACAGAAAGGGTTTTGGGGTATTCTGATCAAGTTGCTCTACTCCAATTCTTGTGCCATTTGGTCTAGATGCCTTATTAGGCCTTTCTAGCATGTGCACCAAGTTTGAGAGCATTTGGACAAGTTTGGCAATGTAAAGTTGCTCAATCTTCAAATATGGACAGAATGGTTATGAAGGGTTTTGAGGATGTTTTCTTGCTTCCCAAGGCATGGGACTTGGCAAGATCATCAAATATGCCATATGTGACATAATAGAATTTCCCTAGAATTTTTGGAGAATATTTCCTTTGTAAATATTTCAAAAGCTTGAAATATCCAGAAAGGGTTTTGGAGGGATTAGCCCATTATTTTGAACATGACCAACTGTTGAAACTCTTATATATGGACAATATATGTCCTATGAGTCTCCCTGAATTTTGGCAAATATTTTTGAAATACTTAAATAATTTTTCCCTATTAAAGACCTTTTCTGGCCTTAAGAAAAAGCTTTTAAATAAAATAGGAAAATAACTTTTAAAATTATACTTTTGTGGTTTCTAGGAGTCCTATGACTACTAGGTCTCAAATACACCTTTTGAAATAATTTTCTCACCCTAAATCGAGCACTTGCAGTGCAAACCTCAATTCAGGGGTTTTAGGAATACTAAATTTATAAAATACATTTTGGCCAAATTAATTTTGTAAGAAAATACTATACTGCTATATAACACTTGGCATGATCATTGGGCAGAAGTTTTGGGTAAGGAGATGAATTCTACAAGAGGTAATAGTTGACTTTAATGAGCACATGAAAAACACATGAAGAAAAACTCAATTCCAAATAAAAGCCAAATGATGCCAAAAAAAATTGCTGGTCCAAATTTTCATGCTTCATTGATGCAAATAACATGTTACAAAATGCAGGGTGTGACAGAGGAACACGTGGGAACCTACATGGGTATCCAGATCCCGCTGTTGGTTATTGACCGGAGAGTGGTCTCGGTCATGTCTACGTGTCTCCCGAACCCGTAGGGTCTACACACTTAAGGTTCGGTGACGCTAGGGTCGTAGAGATACATGCACGTGGAAACCCGAAAGTTGTTCGGAGTCCCAGATGAGATCCCGGACGTGACGAGGAGTTCCGGAATGGTCCGGAGGTAAAGAATGATATATAGGAAGTCCAGTTTCAGCCATCGGGTGAACTCCAGGGGTCACCGGGAGTGTCCCGGGACCACCGGAGGGGTCCCGGGGGTCCACCGGGTGGGGCCACCCATCCCGGTGGGGCCCCTAGGCCGCAAGGGTAAAGGGGTCAGCCCCTGATGGGCTGGCGCACCACTTGGGCCCCCCATTATGCGCCTAGGGTTGAAACCCTAGGGGAGGGGGGCGCCCCCTATGCCTTTGGGGGCAAGTTTCCCCCCTAGGCCGCCGCCCCTTTGCAGATGGGATCTGCCAGGGCCGGCGCCCGCCCCCCTGGACCCCTATATATAGTGAGGGGGGAGAGGGCAGCCGCACCCAAGTCTCTGGCACCTCTCCCCCTCCCGTCACACCTCCTCCTCCTCACGCAGGGCGCCAGCGAAGCCCTGCAGGATTTCCCGCTGCATCCACCACCACGCCGTCGTGCTGCTAGATCTCCGACGACCTCTCCTCCCCCCTTGCTGGATCAAGACGGAGGTGACGTTGCTGTACCGGACATGTGTTGAACGCGGAGGTGCCATCCGTTCGGCGCTAGATCATCGGTGACGAAGAACGCGAAGAGTACGACTACTTCATCCACGCTTCTTCGAAAGCTTCCTCTCGCGATCTACAAAAGGGTATGTAGATGCACTCTAATATGCTCGTTGCTAGATGTATCCTTAGATTGATCTTGGTGAAAGCGTAGAAATTTTTTGAATTCTGCTATGTTCCCCAACACAGGGACCCTTAGATAAATCCACAATATACATATCACCTTTTCTAATTCCCTCAAAGACGAAGGCATTGTCAGAGATCATGGAGACAATGCATTTGGATCTAGAAAATAGAACTGGCATGCCTAGATCACATAGCTTTCCAACTAACATAAGATTGAATCCAAGATACTGAACAAGTAAAACATCATCAATGGACTTGTCCCTAGATATTGCAATTTTACCTAGCCCAATTACCTTTCCTTTGTTGTTGTCGCCAAAAGTGATATACTTCAGAGTAGAAGCAGTTAAATTGGGGTTGACAAACAACGAGTTGTCTCCGGTCATGTGACTAGTGCATCCACTATCCATTATCCATTATGTACACCCGGAGACATAGTCCCGCAGAAAAATTAGGCTTTCTTAACCACCCACATCTTTGCAGGTGGCTTCGAAATACTAGAGCGAGGAGGATATGATTTCTTTTGATAAGCATAACTGTTGTTCGATGAGGTACGAGCATAATTGAAGGAATAAGAATTTAAATTCCTTCCAGAAGTATGAGTAAAATGATTGAATGAGGTATGCATGTACTCATTCTGTCGAGCTTTTTCTGCCTGCATGGTTAGTCGAGCAATAATAGGAAAGGCATCAACAGTTTTCTTAGGGACCCAAATAGCGTTCTTTGGGGAGGGGGGGCATTTCTACTATTTGGCCCAACATAGCGAGCAAAAATCTCATCATGTTGATCTTTAAACAACTTATAGTTGTCGAGAGAATCATCATCGGGATATTCAGGAATGGGAGAGTCGTATCCTGAGAGTAATGTTGGATCGAGTGTTTTGCTCTTTGCAGGAACCCACATAGTTTGAGGATAATGGTGAGGTTCCCAGTAGGTGCCATTTTCATTCAGTTTCCTTTCGAAACCGATGCCTTTTTTCTTGGGATTTTTGTGAAGAATGGATTTCTTCAACACATCGCAAAGCATTTGATGTCCTTTGAGAGATTTGAACATTCCGGTCTGAAGAAGATGTTTCAACCTAGCATTTTCATCAAAAACAGAACCATTTTCCTCGACCGAGGGGTTAGCATTCATAGATAATTCAACATTTGATTCTGTATTTCATCGTTCAAGGCATTTTAAACATGGGGGCACAAACACTTCAGGTTTCTCTTTAAGTTTTTGGGCGAGAAGAGAATTTTCTCTGATCAAATCCTCATGAGCCTCTCTCAATGCCTTGATATCCTATTTCCTTTTCAGGTAATCATAGGTCAATCTTTCATGGTCGACCGAGAGAAAATCATGACAATTTGACAATTCTTCCATTCGTGACTTAAGAGCAGAATACTCTTCGGTAAACGACTGCTTTTTCTCCATCTCCAACAACCCTTCAGATTTCCTGAGACTTTTCTCAATTTTCTCAAGAGAGTTTTGTTGAATATTAGCAATTTTGATCAACTTAGCATGGTCATCTTCATCGTAAGAATATTGATCATTGGAGTGAATTTTGTGATTCTTGGAGGTACCTTTTCCTTCGAGGCTTTGCCCATGAAGCAGTAGGCAGGATATTCATCATCGCTAGAGTGCTTGTCGAAGAAGTTCGAAGCTAGAGTGGAAGCATAAGCTATGCCAGCCATGCCAGAGTCGGAATCCTCATCGGATTCATCATCTTCTTCAGAGGTTGATGATTCTTCTTCATCAGAATCCATCTCCTTGCCGATGTACGCCTTAGCCTTGCGAGAGTCATTCTTGCAGTTGGAGGAGGACTTGGAGGGGTTCCTTGAGGAAGATCTTGACGAGGATTTTGATGTGGAGCTGTCCTTCTTCTCGAAGAACTTCCGCGTCTTCTTCTCATCATCGGAGTCGTGGTTCTTGCTCTTGCTTTTGCCTCGATAGTTTCCAGAATCATATCTTCCACTTGCATGGATTTCAGCATGCCAGAGAGGGCAGTCCAAAATGAAGTGTCTAGGCTTTTTGCACTTGAAACAGGTGTATTCTCTAGCAGGTTTTGATGCTTTTGAACTCCTATAGTTGCTTGAACTTCTTTTCTGGAACTGGCTCTTCTTGTGAAAGCGTTGAAATCTTCTTGTGATGAGTGCAAGATCTTTGTTGAGTCTTTCTGGATCATCTGAATCTTCTTCGACATTTCCATCAGAGAAAGAATCAGCTTCATCCTTGAGGGCGTGAGTTTTGCGCCGACTCGATCGATAGAAATCTCTCGTCTCTTCTTCTTGTTCCTCATGTGTGTTCAACCTTTCCATGATATCAGCAAAGTCGGTGGATTAGAAATCATCACACTCACGAATCATCAAGACAAGAGTGTTGAATGAACTGTCAAGAGATTGAAGCAGTTTCTTCACAACTTCATGGTCAGTGATATCTTTGGCGCCGAGACCTTGGAGCTCATTTTGTATGTCACTGAGACAGTCAAAGGTTTGCTGACAGCTTTCATTTCCAATGAGTTTGAAGTGATTGAATTTCGCATGAAGAGTATCAATTCGAGCTTCTTTCTGAGTGGATACTACTTCATTGATCTTCTTGAGGATGTCCCATAATTCCTTCACAGTATCACATTGGCGATACCGAAGAAATTGCGCTCGAGAAAGATGTCCACCAATTTCATCCTTGGCTTGAGCATCTAACTGAGTAGTTTCTTCTCTTCATCAGAGGGGGCTTGAGGTATAGCAACGGTAAACCCCACTTTTACCACATTCCACATGTCATCATCTATCGCCCGGAGACAGATCTTCATCTTCTCCTTCCAGAAGGGATAGTCGTTAGACTAAAATGAGAAGAGTCAAGAAGTACCTTGCTCTGATAGCAATTGTAGGAACGAAGTATGTCTACCAGAGGGGGGTGAATGGGAGTTTTAAATTTTCTGCGGAAAAACTTAAAACTCTCAGAACCTAGTAGTGGAACAAACAAAAAATAGGAAACATCAAACTAGAATTAAGTACCGGAAGGAAACTAAGTCATGCTTGATACAATTCACACGAACAAAATGCATCGAAGGTAAACATGGATGAAAGAGATAACCAATGATGCTCGATGGCGACATGGTATTTGTTCGACCAGTTCGTCCTTCTGCACAAGGGCTACGTCTGGTTGGAGGGGTTGTGACTTAACACAAAAGATAAACTCTCTTCACCCTATTCTCCTCAATAATCGATTCGTTAACCGATGCCGATCACTCGTGGTAGATACTTGAAGGCGATCTCTGAACCTTTACAGACTTCTTCTTCGAGAACCACAATCACTCTTGGTCTATGAAGAAATTGACACCTAACTATCTAGAGAGTTTACAGCTCTCAAGAGTAATAGGCGGAGCGTACTAAACTTAGATTCCAGTGATGCTGAAGCACTATCTAATTCTTCGGCTCTAGGTTTTTTTTCTCGGTGGATTTTAAACTCAAATCGATCAGAGAGTGGGTTGCTCAACAATCTTCTCAGAATCAAAACATAGCAGCCACCGGACAAAGCTGGCGCGGGGTGGCTATGTATAGCCACAACCTTCCCAGAAGGGAAATGGCCATTTTGGACACGCGGTCCCGCTAATGGCCAACCGACATGTTCAAAACAGTCGGATTTTGGAGCAACGGTAACATTACTTGAGGAACAAGCAATGCTAAATCCTCGGTCCGAGTCAAATCTCTCGCAGCGAAGAAGACCACAGTCTCTTGCTGGCAAGTATTTGCTCAGAACACAAATATATTTCTCTCGCAACTTTCATAGGATTTGGGTTTAGCATCAGAGAATCAATGTTTCGAAACACTACACCACTCTTAATAGTACGGTGGTCCTATGACTCAAAGAAAGAAGAAGAGGAACGAAATTAATGCTACGTCTTCACTTCATCTTCATTCTCCTCAAGCACAATCATTTTTCTATGGACATACACCAAACCAATTGCTTCACTGCAGCAATTTTAGGGGTCACTCTTGCTTAGCATCATCTTCGGTGATAACTTTCTCTGCATCGCAGGGAGATTACCTTCGTTGTTTGCATCAACCTCCTCGATACATTTGTTGGGGAACGTAGCATAATTCAAAAAATTTCTACGCTTACACCAAGATCCAAGTATGGAGACATCTAGCAACGAGCAAGTAAGAGTGCATCTACATACCGTTATGTAGATCGCGAGCGGAAGCTTTCGAAGAAGCGTGGATGAAGTAGTCGTACTCTTCGCGTTCTTCGTCACCGATGATCTAGCGCCGAACGGACGGCACCTCCGCGTTCAACACACGTACAGTGCAGCAACGTCACCTCCTTCTTGATCCAGCAAGGGGGGAGGAGAAGTCGTCAGAGATCCGGCAGCACGACAGCGTGATGACGGATGCAGTGGAGATCGCAGCAGGGCTTCGCCGGGCGCCCTGCATTGGAGTATGGAGGTGTGACGGGAGGGGGAGAGGCGCCAGGGCAAGGGTGCGGCAGCCCTCTCCCCTCCCACATATATATAGGGGCCAGGGGGGTGCGCCAGGGCCCCTGCAGATCCAATCTGCAGGGGGGCGGCGGCCAGGGGGGAGTCCTTGCCCCCCAAGGCAAGTGGTGGCCCCCCTCCCCTTAGGGTTTTAACCCTAGGCGCATGGGGAGGTGTCACTCTGTGCGTTCGGTTTACATGGTTCGGTTTATACGGTTTTTTGGTTTGTACGGTATTAATACTTTGGTAAATACGGTATGAAATGAAAATACGGTTCGGTTTCGGTATATACCAAATTATTTCGGTATGGTTTCGGTATATACCATAAAAACCAAAGTTGACGCGAATTTGAAAATGACGTAATAATAATTTACAAATTTATGACTCAAAACCAATCAAAACACATACTATTTTACATAAATAGTATATAACTATATATATAAGTATATATGCATGCATATATTCATCCCTTAATGATTATGGACGTGCTTAGCATCTTTTAAAGAGAAAGAAACATATGTTACAAGAAAAATGTACATGCTTAGTAGTGAATTTGACTCATGTACAAGAAAAATGACAACTTGTATGGTTGTTTGCCTCAAGAAATATAAATTTATTTTTTACTTCGGTTTATTCGGTTAACCGTTCAGTTTTTTGGTATATACCATAAAAACCAAAGTTCAAAACGGTATGAAAATTCCATACCATACCAAAACCATAAACCATAAAAACCATAAAATTGGTTCGGTTCGATATGGTTTTTCGGTTCGGTTTCAAAATGCACAGCCCTAGGGAGGTGGGCCACTAGTGGTGCGCCAGCCCAAAGGGGCTGGACACTTCCCCTTGCGGCCTAGGGGCCCCACCGGGATGGGTGGCCCCACCCGGTGGACCCCCGGGGCCCCTCCGGTGGTCCCGGGACGCTCCCGATGACCCCCGGAGATCACCCGTTGGCCGAAACTGGACTTCCTATATATCAATCTTTACCTCCGGACCATTCCGGAACTCCTCGTGACGTCCGGGATCTCATCTGGGACTCCGAAAAACTTTCGGGTTTCCACGTGCATTTATCTCTACGACCCTAGCGTTACCGAACCTTAAGTGTGTAGACCCTACGGGTTCGGGAGACACGTAGACATGACCGAGACCACTCTCCGGTCAATAACCAACAGCGGGATCTGGATACCCATGTTGGTTCCCATGTGTTCCTCGATGATCTTCATCGGATGAACCACCGTGTCAAGGATTCACTCAATCCCGTATGTTATTCCCTTTGTCCATCGATACGTTACTTGCCCGAGATTCGATCGTCGGTATTCCCGATACCTTGTTCAATCTCGTTATGGAAAGTCTCTTTACTCGATCCGTAATCCATCATCCCGTGACTAACTACTTAGTCACATTGAGCTCATTATGATGATGTCTTACCGAGTGGGCCCAGAGGTACCTCTCCGTCATACGGAGTGACAACATCCCAGTCTCGGTTCGTACCAACTCAACAGACACTTTCGGAGATACCCGATGCATACCTTTATAGCCACCCAGTTACGTTGTGACGGTTGGCACACCCAAAGTACTCCTTGTTGGGGAACGTAGCATAATTCAAAAAAATTCTACGTCTTCACCAAGATCCAACTATGGAGACATCTAGCAACGAGTAACTAAGAGTGCATCTACATACCGTTATGAAGATTGCGTGCGGAAGCTTTCAACGAAGCAAGGATGAAGTAGTCGTACTCTTCACGTTCTTCGTCACCGATGATCCAGCGCCGAACGGACGGCACCTCCGCGTTCAACATACGTACGGTGCAGCAACGTCACCTCCTTCTTGATCCAGCAAGGGGGGAGGAGAAGTCGTCAGAGATCCGGCAGCACGACGACGTGATGACGGATGCAGTGGAGATCGCAGCAGGGCTTCGCCGGGCGCCCTGCGTGGGAGTATGGAGGTGTGACGGGAGGGGGAGAGGCGCCAGGGCTTGGGTGCGGCTGCCCTCTCCCCCCCCCCACATATATATAGGGGGCCAGGGGGGGCGCCAGCCGCCTGCAGATCCAATCTGCAAGGGGGGGCGGCGGCCAGGGAGGAGTCCTCCTCCCCCAAGGCAAGTGGTGGCCCCCCTCCCCTTAGGGTTTTAACCCTAGGCGCATGGGGAGGTGGGCCACCTTGTGGTGCGCCAACCCATAGGGCTGCACACTTCCCCTCGCGGCCTAGGGGCCCCACCGGGATGGGTGGCCCCACCCGGTGGACCCTCGGGGCCCCTCCGGTGGTCCCGGGACGCTCCCGGTGACCCCCGGAGATCACCCGTTGGCCGAAACTGGACTTCCCATATATCAATCTTTACCTCCGGACCATTCCGGAACTCCTCGTGACGTCCGGGATCTCATCCGGGACTCCGAACAACTTTCGGGTTTCCACATGCATTTATCTCTACGACCCTAGCGTTACCGAACCTTAAGTGTGTAGACCCTACGGGTTCGGGAGACACGTAGACATGACCGAGACCACTCTCTGGTCAATAACCAACAGCGGGATCTGGATACCCATGTTGGTTCCCACGTGTTCCTCGATGATCTTCATCGGATGAACCACTGTGTCAAGGATTCACTCAATCCCGTATGTTATTCCCTTTGTCCATCGGTACAGTACTTGCCCGAGATTCGATCGTCGGTATCCCCGATACCTTGTTCAATCTCGTTATGGCAAGTCTCTTTACTCGATACGTAATCCATCATCCCGTGACTAACTATTTAGTCACATTGAGCTCATTATGATGTTGTCTTACCGAGTGGGCCCAGAGGTACCTCTCCGTCATACGGAGAGACAACATCCCAGTCTCGGTTCGTACCAACTCAACAGACACTTTCGGAGGTACCCGATGCGTACCTTTATAGCCACCCAGTTACGTTGTGACGGTTGGCACACCCAAAGTACTCCTACGGTATCCGGGAGTTGTACAACCTCATGGTCTAAGGAATAAATACTTGACACCGAAAAGCTTATGCATTACGAACTATACGATCTCGTGTTATGCTCAAGTTTGGGTCTTGTCCATCACATCATTCTCCTAATGATGTGATCCCGTTATCACTTGACATCCTATGTCCATGGTCAGGAAACCGTGACCATCTGTTGATCAACAAGCTGGTAACTAGAGGACTACCAGGGACTCATTGTGGTATGTGTATTCACACATGTATCGCTGTTTCCGTACAATACAATTCAAGCATGAATAACAGACAATTATCATGAACAAGGAGATATAATAATAATGCTTTTATTATTGCCTCTAGGGCATATCTCCAATTGTCTCCCACTTGCACTAGAGTCAATAATCTAGTTACATTGTGATGAATCGAACACCCATAGAGTTCTGGTGTTGATCATGTTTTGCCCGTGAAAGATGTTTAGTCAACGGGTCTGCGACATTCAGATCCGTATGCACTTTACAAATATCTATGTCTCCATCCTGAACATAATTCCGGATGGAGTTGAAACGGCGCTTGATGTGCTTGGTCTTCTTGTGAAACCTGGGCTCCTTGGTAATAGCAATAGCACCAGTGTTGTCACAGAAGAGAGTCATCGGGCTTGACGCGCTTGGAATGACTCCTAGGTCGGTGATGAACTCCTTCATCCAGACTCCTTCCTGCGCTGCTTCAGAAGCAGCTATGTACTCCGCTTCACATGTAGACGCAGCCACCACGCTCTGTTTGCAACTGCACCAGTTGACTGCCCCTCCGTTCAAAATATACACGTATCCGGTTTGAGACTTAGAGTCATCCAGATCTGTGTCGAAGCTAGCATCGACGTAACCCTTTACGATGAGCTCTTCGTCGCCTCCATAAACGAGAAACATATCCTTAGTCCTTTTCAGGTACTTCAGGATGTTCTTGACCGCTGTCCAGTGTTCCGTACCGGGATCACTTTGGTACCTCCCTACCAAACTTATGGGAAGGTTCACATCAGGTCTGGTACACAGCATGGCATACATGATAGAACCTATGGCCGAGGCATAGGGAATGACACTCATCTTTTCTTTATCTTCTGCCGTGGTCGGCGACTGAGCTTTGCTCAATCTCATACCTTGCAAAACAGGCAAGAATCTTTTCTTTGACTGATCCATATTGAACTTCTTCAATATTTTGTCAAGGTATGTACTTTGTGAAAGACCAATGAGGCGTCTCGATCTGTCTCTATAGATTTTGATGCCTAATATGTAAGCAGCTTCTCCAAGGTCCTTCATTGAAAAACTTTTGTTCAAGTAGGCCTTTACATTTTCCAAGAATTCTATATCATTTCCCATCAGTAATATGTCATCCACATATAATATGAGAAATGCTACAGAGCTCCCACTCACTTTCTTGTAAATACAGGCTTCTCCATAAGTCTGTATAAAGCCAAACGCTTTGATCACCTCATCAAAGCGAATATTCCAACTCCGAGATGCTTGCACCAGCCCGTAGATCGAGCGCTGGAGCTTGCATACCTTGTTAGCGTTCTCTGGATCGACAAAACCTTCCGGTTTCATCATATACAACTCTTCCTTGAGGAAGCCATTAAGGAATGCTGTTTTGACGTCCATTTGCCATATCTCATAATCATAGAATGCGGCAATAGCTAACATGATTCTGACTGACTTCAGCATCGCTACGGGAGAGAAAGTCTCGTCGTAGTCAATCCCTTGAACTTGTCGATAACCCTTAGCGACAAGCCGAGCCTTATAGATGGTCACATTACCATCCGCGTCTGTCTTCTTCTTAAATATCCATTTGTTTTCTATGGCGTGCCTATCATCAGGCAAGTCCACCAAAGTCCATACTTTGTTTTCATACATGGATTCTATCTCGGATTTCATGGCTCCAAGCCATTTATTGGAATCTGGGCCCGCCATCGCTTCTTCATAGTTCGAAGGTTCACCGTTGTCTAACAACATGATTTCCAAGACAGGGTTGCCGTACCACTCTGGTGTGGAACGTGCCCTTGTGGACCTTCGAAGTTCAGTAGTAGCTTGATCTGTTTCTTCATGATCATCATCATTAACTTCCTCCCTTGTTGGTGCAGGCACCTCAGGAACAGTTTCCTGCGCTGTGCTACTTTCCGGTTCAGGAGGGGTGACTGTCACCTCATCAAGTTCTACTTTCCTCCCACTCACTTCTTTTGAGAGAAACTCTTTCTCCAGAAAGCATCCATTCTTGGCAACAAAGACTTTGCCTTCAGATCTGTGGTAGAAGGTGTACCCAATCGTTTCCTTTGGGTATCCTATGAAGACGCATTTTTCCGATTTGGGTTCGAGCTTTTCAGGTTGAAGTTTCTTGACATAAGCATCGCAACCCCAAACTTTTAGAAACGACAGCTTCGGTTTCTTGCCAAACCAAAGTTCATACGGAGTCGTCTCAACGGATTTCGACGGAGCCCTATTTAAAGTGAATGCGGCAGTCTCTAAAGCATAACCCCGAAAAGATAGCGGTAAATCGGTGAGGGACATCATAGATCGCACCATGTCCAACAGACTACGATTTCGATGTTCGGACACACCGTTACGTTGAGGTGTTTCGGGCGGTGTCAATTGTGAAACAATTCCACAGCTTCTAAGGTGTGTGCCAAATTCATGACTTAAATATTCACCCCCACGATCCGATCGCAAGAACTTTATTTTTCTGTCACGTTGATTCTCAACCTCATTCTGAAATTCCTTGAACTTTTCAAAGGTCTCAGACTTGTGTTTCATCAAATAGATATACCCGTATCTACTCAAGTCATCTCTGAGGGTGAGAACATAACGGTAGCCTCCGCGAGCCTCAACACTCATTGGACCGCACACATCGGTATGTATGATTTCCAATAAGTTGGTTGCTCGCTCCTTTGTTCCGGAGAACGGAGTCTTGGTCATCTTGCCCAAGAGGCATGGTTCGCACGTGTCAAATGATTCATAATCAAGAGACTCTAGAAGTCCATCCGAATGGAGCTTCTTCATGCGTTTGACACCAATATGACCAAGGCGGCAATGCCACAAGTATGTGGGACTATCATTATCAACTTTACATCTTTTGGCATCTACACTATGAATATGTGTATCACTACGTTCGAGATTCATCAAAAATAAACCATTGACCAGCGGGGCATGACCATAAAACATATCTCTCAAATAAATAGAACAACCATTATTCTCCGATTTGAAAGAGTAGCCATCTCGCATAAGACGAGATCCAGAAACAATGTTCATGCTCAAAGCTGGTACTAAATAACAATTATTGAGGTTTAAAACTAATCCCGAGGGTAGATGTAGAGGTAGCGTACCGACGGCGATCACATCGACCTTGGAACCATTCCCGACGCGCATCGTCACCTCATCCTTCGCCAGTCTCCGTTTATTCCGCAGCTCCTGTTTTGAGTTACAAATATGAGCAACTGCACCGGTATCGAATACCCAGGAGCTACTACGAGTGCTGGTAAGGTACATATCAATGACATGTATATCATATATACCTTTGACGTTGCCGGCCTTCTTGTCTGCTAAGTATTTGGGGCAGTTCCGCTTCCAGTGACCCGTTCCCTTGCAATAAAAGCACTCTGTTTCAGGTTTGGGTCCATACTTTGGCTTCTTCCCGGCAACAGGCTTGCCAGGCGCGGCAACTCCCTTGCCGTCCTTCTTGAAGTTCTTCTTACCCTTGCCTTTCTTGAACTTAGTGGTTTTATTGACCATCAACACTTGATGTTCTTTCTTGATGTCTACCTCCGCTGATTTCAGCATCGAATACACCTCGGGAATGGACTTCTCCATCCCCTGCATATTGAAGTTCAGCACGAAGCTCTTGAAGCTTGGTGGGAGCGACTGGAGGATTCTGTCAATGACCGCTTCATCTGGGAGATTCATTCCCAGCTGAGACAAGCGATTGTGCAATCCTGAAATCTTGAGGATGTGCTTAGTGACAGAACTGTTCTCCTCCATCTTACAGCTGTAGAATGCGTCGGAGACATCATATCTCTCGACTCGGGCATGAGCTTGGAAAACCATTTTCAGCTCTTCGAACATCTCATATGCTCCGTGGTGCTCAAAACGTTTTTGGAGCCCCGATTCTAAACTGTAAAGCATGCCGCACTGAACCAGGGAGTAATCATCACTACGCGACTGTCAGACGTTCAAAACGTCATGGGCCGCATCGGGAGCAGGTGCATCACCTAGCGGTGCTTCTAGGACATATTATCTCTTGGCAGCTATGAGGATAATCCTCAGGTTATAGACCCAATCCGTATAGTTGCTACCATCGTCTTTCAGCTTGGTTTTCTCTAGGAACGCGTTGAAGTTGAGGGAAACCTGAGCGTGGGCCATTTGATCTACAAGAGATATTGTAAAGAATTTAGACTAAGTTCATGATAATTAAGTTCATCTTAATCAAATTTTAATGAACTCCCACTCAGAATGACATCTCTCTAGTCATCCAAGTGATACATGATCCGAATCGACTAGCCCGTGTCCGATCATCACGTGAGACGGACCAGTCATCAACGGTGAACATCTTCATGTTGATCGTATCTTCTATACGACTCGTGTTCGACCTTTCGGTCTTCCGTGTTCCGAGGCCATGTCTGTACATGCTAGGCTCGTCAAGTGAACCCTAAGTGTATCGCGTGTGCAAATCTGTCTTACACCCGTTGTATGCGAACGTTAGAACCTATCACACCCGATCATCACGTGGTGCTTCGGAGCAACGAGCTTTAGCAACGGTGCACAGTTAGGGGAAACACAATACTTGAAATTTTAGTGAGAGATCATCTTATTTACTACCGTCGTTCTAAGTAAACAAGATGCATAAACATGATAAACATCACATGCAATCAATTAAAGTGACATGATATGGCCAATATCATCTTGCTCCTAGGATCTCCATCTTCGGGGCACCATGATCATCTTGTCACCGGCTCGACACCATGATCTTCATCATCATGATCTCCATCATCGTGTCTTGAAGAAGTCGTCACGCCAACTATTACTTCTACTACTATAGCTAACGTTTAGCAATGAAGTAAAGTAATTACATGGCGTTATTCAGTGACACGCAGGTCATACAAAAATTAAGACAACTCCTATGGCTCCTGCCGGTTGTCAAGTTCATCGACATGCAAGTCGTGATTCCCTATTACAAAAACATGATCAATCTCATACATCACATATATCATTCATCACATCTTCGTTTTGGCCATACCACGTCACATAGCACATGCTGCAAAAACAAGTTAGATGTCCTCTAATTGTTGTTGCAAGTTTTACGTGGCTTCTATAGGATTTCTAGCAAGAACGTTTCTTACCTACGCCAAAACCACAACGTGATTTGTCAACTTCTATTTACCCTTCATAAGGACCCTTTTCATCGAATCCGATCCGACTAAAGTAGGAGAGACAGACACCTGCCAGCCACCTTATGCATCTAGTGCATGTCTGTCGGTGGAACCAGTCTCACGTAAGCGTACGTGTAAAGTCGGTCCGGGCCGCTTCATCCCACAATACCGCCGAATCAAGATTGACTAGTAACGGTAAGAAAGTTGAACAAAACCAAACGCCCACAACTGTTTGTGTTCTACTCGTGCAAGATGCTACGCATAAAACCTAGCTCAGATGCCACTGTTGGGGAACGTAGCATAATTCAAAAAATTTCTACGCTTACACCAAGATCCAAGTATGAAGACATCTAGCAACGAGCAAGTAAGAGTGCATCTACATACCGTTATGTAGATCGCGAGCGGAAGCTTTCGAAGAAGCGTGGATGAAGTAGTCGTACTCTTCGCGTTCTTCGTCACCGATGATCTAGCGCCGAACGGACGGCACCTCCGCGTTCAACACACGTACGGTGCAGCAACGTCACCTCCTTCTTGATCCATCAAGGGGGGAGGAGAAGTCGTCAGAGATCCGGCAGCACGACGGCGTGATGACGGATGCAGTGGAGATCGCAGCAGGGCTTCGCCGGGCGCCCTGCGTTGGAGTATGGAGGTGTGACGGGAGGGGGAGAGGCGCTAGGGCAAGGGTGCGGCAGCCCTCTCCCCTCCCACATATATATAGGGGCCAGGGGGGTGCGCCAGGGCCCCTGCAGATCCAATCTGCAGGGGGGCGGCGGCCAGGGGGGAGTCCTTGCCCCCCAAGGCAAGTGGTGGCCCCCCTCCCCTTAGGGTTTTAACCCTAGGCGCATGGGGAGGTGGGCCACTAGTGGTGCGCCAGCCTAGAGGGGCTGGACACTTCCCCTTGCGGCCTAGGGGCCCCACCGGGATGGGTGGCCCCACCCGGTGGACCCCCGGGGCCCCTCCGGTGGTCCCGGGACGCTCCCGGTGACCCCCGGAGATCACCCGTTGGCCGAAACTGGACTTCCTATATATCAATCTTTACCTCCGGACCATTCCGGAACTCCTCGTGACGTCCGGGATCTCATACGGGACTCCGAACAACTTTCGGGTTTCCACGTGCATTTATCTCTACGACCCTAGCGTTACCGAACCTTAAGTGTGTAGACCCTACGGGTTCGAGAGACACGTAGACATGACCGAGACCACTCTCCGGTCAATAATCAACAGCGGGATCTGGATACCCATGTTGGTTCCCACATGTTCCTCGATGATCTTCATCGGATGAACCACCGTGTCAAGGATTCACTCAATCCCGTATGTTATTCCCTTTGTCCATCGATACGTTACTTGCCCGAGATTCGATCGTCGGTATTCCCGATACCTTGTTCAATCTCGTTATGGCAAGTCTCTTTACTCGATCCGTAATCCATCATCCCGTGACTAACTACTTAGTCACATTGAGCTCATTATGATGTTGTCTTACCGAGTGGGCCCAGAGGTACCTCTCCGTCGTACGGAGTGACAACATCCCAGTCTCGGTTCGTACCAACTCAACAGACACTTTCGGAGATGCCCGATGCGTACCTTTATAGACACCCAGTTACGTTGTGACGGTTGGCACACCCAAAGTACTCCTACGGTATCCGGGAGTTGTACAACCTCATGGTCTAAGGAATAAATACTTGACACCGAAAAGCTTATGCATTACGAACTATATGATCTCGTGTTATGCTCAAGTTTGGGTCTTGTCCATCACATCATTCTCCTAATGATGTGATCCCGTTATCACTTGACATCCTATGTCCATGGTCAGGAAACCGTGACCATCTGTTGATCAACGAGCTGGTAACTAGAGGACTACCAGGGACTCATTGTGGTCTGTGTATTCACACATGTATCGCTGTTTCCGTACAATACAATTCAAGCATGAATAACAGACAATTATCATGAACAAGGAGATATAATAATAATGCTTTTATTATTGCCTCTAGGGCATATCTCCAACAACATTAGGGACCCGTTACTCTGTGTGCACTAGCAAACACATAAGTCCCATACTTTTTATGTCAACAAACTCCAAAACATAAGGCCTATCATTGCACCAACAACGACGCTTCGGTGGCAGTGGGGCGACGGTCGGAAAACATCACCAGGGTATTTTTCGTGATGGAAAATGGTTATATGTAACACAAGTGAAATGTCACAAAACAGAGCAAATTTTATAGTGGGATTCAATCCATGTATAAATCCTTTCCATCCAAGGATGCATTTTTTATTAAAGGTTGTTCATGTTAGCTTTGCGGTTGGATAATATTTTGCTTTAAAAATAATTGCACACAAGATGTATGTGACACACCCTTTTAGATCTTTGTAGCCCATCCCTCCATGACCTTTTGCGGCGGGTGAGGTTTCCCATCTTTCCAAATGCATACATCATCGGTCCGCTTCATCCCATATTAGAAAGTTCTTATAGATTGTGTGATATCTTCACACAGGGTTGTGGAAAATTTAACAACGCTCATGGCATAACAAGGGATCACTTGAGACACAAACTTTATGAGAACTTCTTTGGCCGCACTAAACAAGTACTTATCTAACTAGTTGACTAGTCTCTTCCCCATTTTATCCTTAATTTGTTGGAACTTTCGTTATTCATGCGACCTTCTCGGACTGAGAGGCCCAAGTATTTCTCCTAGAAACTTCACACTATCAATGTTAATAATATTAGCCATATCTTGTTTGTCAATATCTAAGCAATTGTGACCCAACCCGAGAGAGCATTTTGAGGGGCTAAGAAGCTGAGAAATAGCTTCATCACATTTGTTGAGTGTCGTCGTAGTCTTGTTAGTTTGCTTGGAACTCTATTTTAAAACAAAGATTATCAACCACGAAAAGGAGGTGTAAGACACCTGAGTTTTGATGGCAGATCTTTAGCTCATGCAACTGGTCAAAATCAACATTTCTCTGTAACAAATGAGACAAAGCATGGTAGCCAACTAATCATGCTTGTCCACGACAGCAATGAGACCAAGCAGGCGATGGCTTCATCATCACGTAAATGGAGACTAGGACACATTGGCTCAATGTGGCTACGACAACAACTAAAAGGCTAACTACTGTTGTGGAGGTGAAGGCAGGAGAGAAGATGTAGGTGTGAGGAGTTTAGTGCTGGAAAACCCAGGAAAACATTCATGGTAATTAGGTGGAGAAAGAGAAGGAGTGAATTGTAGGAGAGGGGGTAGACTCATTTCACGAAGTTCCCTTTTTAACATTGATTTTATTTCTTTACAAAAGTAGTTTAAAATAATAATTCAAGGGCATAAGTGGAGAGCGGCTTCTACGCAATAAAACAACAGATATCCTGATACACAAAACATTTGATATCCGCCATGTGTCAAGCATACCACGTATCCTTTGCTGTCACACCTAGTCCTCTCCTTGGATTCTCTTTTGTTCCTCACCGACGCCATTGTAGCATCTAGTGACCTCACACCTCTCTTATTTAAGTCATCACTTTGCCACACTACTCTCTACTCTGTTGACTGTCGTGATTCATGTCACCTCCGACCACAAAGGACAGAGCACTAAGTAGTAGCTCATGTAAGTTATTGTCGTAGGCGGCATCAGTCAACACTAACGGTGTTGGAATGGTGCCACTATCGTGACATCAACATTTATTCCATTGTGCCTCCATCAAAGCATGATACTAAGCCTCGTCGAGGATGCCTTTAGTCGCTTCCTTCTATGTTTTTCCAAAGCCCGTGAAAGATATAAACATGGAGAATGGGGAAGTCTAGTAAAGCTCGAGAGAGAAACATGACCATCTCGTGTCATCGTATAAACATGTGGAGCACGAGGGGGAGGGCGGTTGTTCCTCGCCAACGTGTAACGACTAATTGTCTTTGCTTCTTTTATGATATCAAACATAATCTGAAGAGATTCGGTGTTTCACGAGATGCGCATGAAGTGGGATCCGATGAACCTTTTCTGATATTCATAAATGTCATGGTCTTCAATATCCATAGCCACTGCGTCATGAAACACGCGGGTGGTTCTAGGCGACCTGTTGTGAGGTGTAACCCCCTAGTTGAATTTTTTCCACCCCAAGATTTCAAACATAATCTAAACAGATTCGGTGTTTCATGAGATGTGCATGGAGCGTGCCCCTATGAACCCTTTTCGATCTTCATAGAAGTCACGATCTTCAATATTCACAGCTACCATGCCATGAAACATGCGTGTGATTCTAGGCGATGGTTGTAGGATTTAACGCTTCGATTAAATCTCCACCCCCGAGATTTCAAACATAATGAGATTCTTTTAATATTGATTTTACCTTTTTACAAAAGAAATTTAAAATAATAATTCAAGTGCATAAGTGGAGAGCGGCCTCTATGGAATGAAACAATGGACATCCTGACACACAAAACATTTGACATCCGCCATGTGTCATACTACGTATCATTTGTTGTCGCACCTAGTCTCGTCCTTTGTTCCTCTTTTGTTCCTCCACCGACGCCATCGTAGCATCTAGTGACCTCACGCCTCTCTTATCTACGCTACTCTCTGCTCTATTGACTATCGTGATTCTTGTCACCTATGACCACACAAGAGAGAGCACTAAGTGGTGGCTCATGTAAGTTATTGTGCTAGGTGGTAGTGGTCAACACTAACGGTGCTAGGATGGTGCCACTATCGTGACATCAACCTTTTTTCGTTGTGCCTCCATCAAAGCATGATATCAGGCCTCTTCAGGGACGCCTTTAGTCGCTTCCTTGTATGTTTTTCCAAAGCTCGCGGAAAAAAGGAAAATAGAAACATGAAGAATGGGTGAGTCTAGTCAAGCTCCACAAAGAAACATGAATGTCTCGTGTCATCGTGTGAAGATGTGGAGCACGAGGGGGGGGGGCTCTTCTTCCCCAACGTGTAAAGGTTGATCGCCTTTTCTTCTTTATAATATCAAACATAACAGGAAGAGATTCGGCGTTTCATGAGATGCACGTGAAGTGGCCACCGATGAAGCTTTTTCGATCTTCATAGATGTCACTGGTCTCAATATCCATAACCACCGCGTCATGAAACCCACGGGTGGTTCTAGGTGACTGGTTGCAAGGTGTAACCCCCTAATTGGATATTTTCTCACTCGCTAGATTTCAAACACAATCTAAAGAGATTCGATGTATCATGAGATGCGCGTGGAGCGAGCCCCAATGAACCTTTTTCGATCTTCGTAGATGTCGCGATCTTCAATATTCATAATCGCCGTGCCATGAATCATGCGTGTGATTCTAGGCGGCGGTTGCACGATTTAACACCCCCCCCCCCCGAGGTTTCAAACATAATCTAAAGAGATTTGGTGTTGCATGAGATGCACGTGGCAAGGCCCTAATGGACCTTTTAGATCTCTATAATCACCCTTTTTTTGCGGGTAGATCTCTATAATCTTCACATCTATCATGACCCTTCGGTCTTCATAGTTGCTCACCGTGAAATACGGGCCAACGGTCGGAAAGATGTAACCCCTAATTGAAATTTTTGAAATTCGAAACATAAGAACCTACATAGTCCTGACACCGTAACAACCTAGAATTGCATGGGGGCGCATATAGGGGTTACGGGCCGCACGTCTCTTGCAAGATATAAACCCCCGAGGAAAAAGTTTCAAAATTTCAAACATAATTTTGTAGAGAGAAAAGATGCACATTATTATTAATTTGTAGGGTATTCATCGAAACCACTGTTGAAAACGAAATGACAATTGCGTGGCTGTCACCATAAGGGCATGTACAATGGTTCTAGCTTAAGGATGCCACGTAAGATAAATGATGAGGTGGAGGAGAGAGAAATCATAAGAGAAGGTTTGTCTTAGCTTATTTAAGCAAAGACAAGAGATGATAGCTTAGCACAATTTGTCTCACCATGTTTTTAGGAATAACTAATTATTGAAGATAAGGCTAAGAGATGACCCATTGTAGACTTGTTTTTTTGTCATCTTTAATTTACATGCAAAACTTAAGATAAGACTTTCTTAGCAACCATTGTACATGCCCTAAAAAAGTACTCCAAAATAGTAAAACCTGGCGAGAAGAGAACCCGTCTTCATGGGACAGCGACTCGAGTGTGCTGGCAATAGATTATCCCCCTCTCCCGGAGAGGCAAAAAAAAAAAAAAAAGGCAAGCAGG
>LR738713.1:756810340-756830217 GCA_902687465.1 Secale cereale | reverse complement strand
CAGGCGGCACCATAAATCCCCGTCTCCACCAGGCGCCACCAGTAGTAAGTAATCCAACCCATCATTGGCTCCGGCCGATTCACGCACGCACACACACTCGCCGTCGCCGGGCCGAATTTCTTTCTTTTATCCACGTAGATAGATGGCGCAATTATCTCCCTCTCATGTGCTTGCTGCCTTGCAAGTTGGATGCATTTGATCCCCTCCCCTGTCCCTACGCCTGTGGTGGGGTAGCAAGAAGAAGAAGAAGAAGAAGAGGAGAAGAGGCCGCCGCTGCCACCATCTTTATCGGCTGGATTCCTCATCTTCTCCCTTCCTTTCCTTTCCTTGGGGCTTCTCCGAGAGAGACCCACCTCGCGTCCTCTCTCTCCCCCTCCCTCCTCTGTCTGGTCCCCGCTCCCGGGCAGCAACCCTTTTAGTGCAAGATTCAATCTGCTCCTGCTCCGCTCCTGCTCGCCCTGCCGCTCCCTTGCTCCTCGCCCCGCACACCCACAGATTCGCCCCCCTTTCCTCGCCGTGCGGCGGTTCTTGATCCGGCTCTGCCTACTGCGTTGGTTGCGCGTCTGCGCCGGGCGCTGCTGCTCCGGGGCAAAGGTTGCTGCTTGGCGGCGGCGGCGGCGGTTGCGTTCCGGCGGCGGCTCGATCTGCGCCGGGGCTCAGATTTGATCGGCGTGCCGCGCTCCTGGAGCCAGGGGTTCCGATTCGGCCGCGCTCCTCGTGGGCTGCCCCAATTCCCCGACTTTGATGAGGCTCTCGCACTGTGAGAGCTACTGCGCCGCCCCCCTCTGCTACATCCCCTGCCTCCCCAAATCCAAAGATGCACCGCCAGGCGCCGCCGCCGGCGTCTCCGCGCCGCCCTGCCCGGTCGCCGTCCCCGCCACCGAGGACAAGCCGCCCCAGGTCCAGAAGATTGAGGTCGTCGCGCCGGCGGCCGACAAGGATGAAGACGACAAGGAGCACGACGACGGCGAGAAGGCGGCGGCGGTGCCACTGCCCAAGAGCAACCTCAAGAAGGCCAACTGCGGCGACGACGGCGTCTGCGCCCCCAAGGGCAATGTGAAGTGGCTTGATTTGCTGGGGAAGGATCTCACCGAGGTCAAGGAGTTCGAGCCAAGGTACCACCATCTTCCTCCATGAACTTTTGCAACTGAATTGGCTCGTGTCTGTGCTGCTGTTGCCCATTCACCAAGGATGAATTATTGTCTCTGTGACGTGTATGCAATTAACTAGGCGAATGTTTTGCATGCTCCGATTTTAGTAACCCAAGGTGTGTACCAAAGACCCGATCCTCCCGGATATTAAATCATATTGCGCGTTGTGCGAGCGTTGACATGCGTGAATGAAACCATACCCCCGGTGCCAGATGCGCGTCTGTTTTTCCTTAATCTATCCTGAATGATGTCTCACATTGCATTGTTTTGTTCTTCCTAGATATCTGCTTCTTGATACGGGGAGGGAACAGGTCACCCAGTATTGTACTACAACTTGGAATGACTCGGTCATAATATTTACTTCGCACACGCATAGATAGATAGGTCTTACTGCCCCGGCAGTCCGAGAAACATCCTTCTGATGCACTGCATTTCTATATGCTTGGTTTTGGTGGGGAGTAGATGACAAGATCAACTTTATACATGTGTTGGACTTGGTATTTAAACGAGTTTTGTTTATTCTGAAGATTTAGCTATGACTTCTGAAATGTTGTCAGCTAGTTATGTAGATTGTGTTGGCATCAGTAATCTTCTAGATTCTAAATCCCCCCATCTGAACTTTAGCAAAGTGGTCGCAGGGGATGCTTTCAACCTGTGTATAATAGCCTAAATTGCATGGTCAATAATTTTGGAGCTAATCTACCACTAGATTATCCTCCTTTTTAATATAATTATACTGTCCGAGTCTCCCCTACAGTTTTCTGATCAAAAAGTTATTCTGGGGCTATACCTATTTTATTTATACTCTTAATATTAGACCATATTCATGATATTGATTTGTCGAGCCACATGATTTCAGTAGTCTTTTTCCGCTTTAAGAGGATTGAAACTTGTAGTGTAGCCTTGTCATAGTCTCATAGACTCCTTGTCAGCAGTGGTTTACCAACCAAACTGTAAAATCACTGATCATCACCACTTTGTGCAACAAGAAAATTCCTCATTGCCTCGTTATTTCGCTATCACCTTTTTGCCGAGTGTCAACTTTTGTTACAGTTTAATTCTAATAAAAAAATGCTTCATGGAACTATATCATGATGGTTCACAATTGAGTGGCATGTTCCTATTTCACCCGTCTTATCTTGAAGCAAGCAATAAAACAACAAAGCAAACCTCTTTTTGTGCTCCTTTATCGCGATAAACGGGCCTTGGCGTGTACGGAAATGATCTCTTGAGCGACTTTACCTCGTAGAGATATTATGCTTCTTCTCATGTCTGGCTGGTGTTTGACTTCCTTGGCTGCTTAATTAAACTCACAGTGTGTCTCCTATGATGATTTCAGCGAATCCGGAGACTCGATGGACGACGAAGGCATCTCGACGTGCGTGTGCGTCATCCAATGAACCCAAAGAAGGAAGGCTCATGTACATTTCTGTGAAAATTAAGGGGCGCCCAGCATTCGCTGCCTGTACCAGTTTCATCGGTGCATGCCGCCATAGCTGCTGCTTAGTAGATGTAGTAGAGGGGTGGGGGTTTTCTGCTGTTATTTATCAGTCTCAGATCCGTCGTGGGTGGATTCGTGTTCTTGGGTGTGGGGTGGAGCTTTGTCTGCTGGAGTTGATACAGTAAGTTTGACGCTCCTCTCGGTCGGGTGGTGTTGTAGTTGAGAGTTGAGACTTGAGAGTATTGCTTCTGTAAAGTTCCCAATACAAAAGATGGTATTCATCAGAGTCGGAAGACAGAGAGATGATGATGATGTGCTGCTGGTTACTTGGAAGAAGAGAACAAAGGTGCACATGCTTATATGTGCTGGGAACATGGGGATGTAGTGACCTTCTGCACATGGGTGTGCCCACTCCATTGTGCCAAAAAAAAAAGTTCCAAAGGAATACTCTACACATTTTGGAGAGAAAAAAATGATACTCCTTCCGATCCAATATTACTTGTTTCAGAAGATTTGTTTAGATATAGATGTATCTAAATGTGTTAGATACATCCGTATCTAGACAAATCTAAGACAAGTACTAATATGGATCAGAGGGAGTATCATTTTTTTTGATAAAAGGAGGGTATGTTTGGTTTGTGTCCAAAACCAAGCATGACAATTTAAAAGGTCCATTTTGTATGGGAAGTAGGGTTATGTTTGGTTTATAGCCAGTATTTTCTTGTTTGGATGGTTGGCAAAAGTTCTGCCATGCCAACCTTATGATATTTTGCTCTCTCTAATTCATTTTTGCTGCAGATATTGGCCGAATGACAGAAAAGCAGAACGTTATCCAGATTTTAGGCCAGCCGAATATTTGGTAGTGCCAACTTTGGCTCAAAGCAAAAGTACCCACGCCCACTCACGCCACCGTATCAGGCCAGGTACAAGAGTAAACCACCCAGCACTGAACACAAAACCCATCACTAAAACTGAATGCCATCCTGGCCAGCGAACGGTGGCTGGCTATTGCAGTCCCAGTCACCAAAAAAAGGGTCTTCTATCCTGAAAACAGGATCTATTCCTAGTTTTCCATAAAGCCCCAAAAGTAGCCACAGCACCCACCTACCATAACTAAATTCTCTGTCTCTACAAGCAAAGGCAACAGGGCCAACATGATTTGCAGGCATACAGTAGACCCCTGGCGAAACTTGCGCACCGCGCATATTTCGCCGAAGGAGAAGTAAGGAGCAAATTTGCCCCCATGCCCTTTCCGCCGAGACAATTGTTACAATCCACACATATTTTGCCAGTGGAAAGGCAAAGAACAAATGCTCTAGACCCTAGAGCCCCATGCTCTCCCCGCAAAACTTAAGAGATCATCAGGAAGGGTGCACCTCCTACTCCTAACCACAAGCCAACAGAAAACCTTAATAACCATGAAAGTAAATGCAGTTACCACAAATGCTTAATCCTGTGGGTGATCGAGTATGCATACAGTGAACTAACAACTGTTAAAACCCCAGAACTGGTGAGTGTCCACCTAACCTGACAGGCCAACCTGACTACAAACTGTCTTCAGGTTCTACCACATTGTCAAAAGTCTCCACCTTAAAAAAACCTCCCGGCTACACCGCGCATGGAGAGTTCTTATCGCAATTGGACAAATCTTGCACGGACAAGATCTATATCGCAGCAGCAGCGATCTGGGAGCGCCTGTTCTCAACAAACTGCTTCCAGAAGATGTCGAACTCTCCGGCCTTGATCGCCTCTCGTATCGACCGGAAGAACCGGAGATAGTGATGGGTGTTATGTCTGCAAAAAATTGGTAAAAACAGATGTCATTCAGTCGTAACATCTTGTTGCTCTGTGGAAAGGCATGGCTGGGTTTCGACTCGGCTCACATCTCCAGTAGAATCTGAGCCAGCATCTCGTGGACATTGATCAGATGATTGAGGTAAGCACGGGTGTGATTCTGGCACGTGAAGCAGGTACAGCCATCGACTATCCGTGACGTGTCTTTCCTGAAGGAATATACCCAAAATTCTGAGTCACTTTACAAGGATCAACAGATTTTACATTCAGACGTAAAGTTTATTCAACATCTGTGAAGCACTGCGAATTATAATTGGGATCAATACCCCTGCTTTTTTTCACTTCAGGGCACATCAATAGTAGTTTCCATACTTCATTGCATTTTATAAAGAAGATACTACGTATGCATTTATATTTACATGTGTAGTAGGAGAAACCGGTGGTTCTCTGAACCTTGTCTGTGCTTCTACTTTTCAAGTGAAATTCAACTAACTAGTAAACTCAGATATATCTTTTGAAACATATTGTAGGCTACAGTAGTCATCAGTCAACATCCATGGACAAAAATTCAAATAGAACTTCAATAAGCAAGTGAAGACCCACAAAATATAATTAAATGGCCATAACATGTTGTGCTATTTCAGCACAACAGGTACCTACCGATATGTTGTTGCACGCAGGTTAATCTTTGCAGAATCTCCAGCACTACTGTCGAATACACCATTCTGCATCTCTCTTTCAACCATGTCAATGGGGAAGATCAGTGCAAAACCACCCATAGTAAGTTGGTAAATGTACCTGTCATTTCAGTAGTATTAAAACAAAGCACAAGCTAATGGAACTATAAATGCTACAGGACAAGATGAATTTGCATACGTGGAGTCGAAAAGGTCGATGCCAGAAGCTACACCCTCCAAGACCTCCTCTGGAAGACATACAAAGTACTGAAACTGTCAAACTTGTTACAGATAAAACAATGCAACAATAGTGTTCCAATACAAACAAAACTCAGAAAGGGCTAGGAGAAGCTTAACATATGGGAAAACAAACACGAGTCAATATACTAAAATTCTAAAAACAACCAGTACTTACTAACATGCTGTGCAGAATACAACTAACGTTATAAGATAAGATTATACATTAGTGTAACTTTACCAGCTCTAGTCTCTAGCTTATGAATTGTGATGATGTCATGATAATAAGACAAATGTACCAACTCAATATGGGTGAGACCAAAAATAAAGCAAAACTTTCAGACATGACCCAGTTGAGCAGAGAAGACAACAAAACAACTAATGATCTCTCGATGAGAGCCACAGGAATTAACTTAAATAATTAAACACATCAAAGATGTCTCACAAGCCGACTGAAAAAAGAAAAGAAAGGGTGCATCACAGGCACCTGGAAGCCCAAGCCTAGAGACAATACGCGGTTTCTCCAATGGCAAACAATCCTGAAACAAAAACAAAATGGCTAAAACAGCATGAACACAAGACAGAGTACACTTCTCAACAAATTTAAAGAATACTTCTGGAAGTATGAAAAACAGCTTCAGCTTGCAACCACAACCAAAGGCAAGAGAGAGGTGGGCCACAGGCGCAATCCTAGACAAAATTCTTGTTTGAAGTCCTCATGGTGCTATAACATTATAACACAATACAGGTTGATGTAACTGTACCCACATGATAGTGTACATTCAACGCTACCTTAAAGGAAATCGGAACTCAGAAAATAGCCTGATGCTCTAACATGCAACATCAACAGGTTGTCTGACTTATTTCAGCAAGGTCAATCAAAGAATATTTAGCATGAAACATTATTAGACTAGAAGTCAGCCAAACAACTTATGTTGACAGATTTGAAATGCATCAACTTATGTTTTTTAACTATGCTTGTCTTCAATTTTGCAGGTTTTCATTTGAAACATATTTTTTAACAAGTGGAATTAATTTTACACTTGAGAAATTAGCAAATGCAGGAGAGGTAAGCGGGCAGCAACTTTGCACAAATTACATAAGGGCATTATATTATCATCTTTGCAGTAATAATTTATAGATAAAGAACATGATTCTCACTGTTACTGCATTGAGTAAACTGCAACGTTCTTCCACACTCTCTCCAAGGCCAAACCCTCCAATCCAAAAGCCTGCATCCAACGTTGCCACAAAGATCAGTAGAAGCAGCATGTGTTGGGCTTTTCAAAGTAAATAGGCATCAAAGCGTTTTCTGAATTAATAAAGTAAAAAATTGAGCAAAGGTTAGGCTTCATCCTCATCTAAGGGAATGAGTAAATAAGCAGTAAACTACTGAAGATTAGCAGTAGGAGTTGATAAATAAAACTATACCTGATACATTCCTCTTCGATACTTCAGTGGCACACAGTTTTCGTTGTTCTATACTAGACCCCCCAACAACTACACCTAAAGAGTTTCTCCCAGAAGCCTGAAATCATGAGGAACACAAAATAAAATAAATAAAAGCTGTATAAGACCAAAAGAAATATTTCCATCCATATATAGAAAAAAGCAACACATGGGCCCTAGAGCGGTATTACAAGAGAAAATTACATCTAATTTCAAAGTTTTCC
This sequence comes from Secale cereale, assembly GCA_902687465.1. Taxonomy (NCBI): domain Eukaryota; kingdom Viridiplantae; phylum Streptophyta; class Magnoliopsida; order Poales; family Poaceae; genus Secale; species Secale cereale. The sequence continues at coordinate 756,823,244 of LR738713.1, read as the reverse complement.
TGTTGTGAAGCTTGCAACAGAGGCAATTAGTAGTGCAGTCAAGTGTCACATGGGCTTACTGAGCTTGAAAATTTATTTATAAGTGTCAGTTAGGCATCCATTTATTTTAACCTGTGCTCTAAAAAATTCAAAAGGAATTTGCAAACCTTCCAACATAGCAAAAGAAACATATAAACAAAATTCTGGAGAAAAAAAAGTTCAGGTGGAAAAACCTTAACATCATACCGCATCCAAAGCAATACACGCGTCAAGCCAGCATAGTGTTCGCTCAACAGATGTTTTGTTCCGTTTCTCATTTACCCAGGCCGGAACCTCATCAGCCAAGCTTGCCCACAAATTAGGTTGCAAGCAGGAAATCAACTCCATATAGTCTGATGGTTTGACCTAAAATGTTTTAGGAAAATGAATTCAGATGCATGTATCAAAATATGTATTGTTGAAAGTTGAAGAAAGGATGACATCCACCGACCAGTTTACGACCCGCAGGTGTTTCAAAAGATGCACCAAATTTATTGGTGGCGTCACTTGATGGTAAACACTCGGTCGACTCACCAGCCGCGGCTACGAGGATATGGTCAGGCAGACCCAGCATACGATGCAAACCACCAATATTAGATATGGTTTTTGATGAAGGAACCTCTATACTGGTGAAACCAAAAAGAAACGTGACCAAACTCATTTAGTCAAACACTCGGAAGAAAAGGAGCCATCCTATCCCAGGAGAGAGGTTTTAGCTCTTTGATGCTATTTTGTCAAACAGAACACATGTCCAGCATAAGAAAGAAATGAAGGAGGGTGGGGAGCTTACAAGTGGGTTGGGCAGACATTGAGGAGGAGGGAGTCTGGAAGGGGGAGGGAGGAAAGCAGGTCAGGAGACATAAACGCCGGCAGCCCCTTGCGCGTGGACAAAAGCAGCGCCGGCGTCTCAACACTGCTGCTTCCAATCTGGAGCAACCCCGCGCGAGCCTTTGCTCCACTAGCGCACACTTTTTTCACCGCAAACCGCATCCTGACCTTCACTTCACTACAAAACCTGCAGTATATTGCCCTGCTAGGTGCAAACCGGACCGTGCACTATCCTTGATATGTGCTACTCTTCTGAATTTGCTGACGATGATAATGGATCTGCACATGTAAAATTCCGTACTTAGTCCAAAACACTGACATCACTCCAGTTAGTATGACACAGTGACAAGGCACACATTCCAAACATAAACGAGATTTTGTGACTTTATCACGGTTTATTTAGACACGCCCCTTAATTAAACAGACAACTTGTCGCGTTACAAAATCTCTTCCAGACCAGTAAATAGAAAATGTCCAGTTTGCTCCTACGCGCAGCATGAGGCTGGTCACAATGGGCAGGAACATAAGGTAGTAACATACACATTTATCTAGACTATGTTACTACCTCCACAGTGGATAGGAACATGTAGGTAGTGTCTTGCAACGATGCATTTATTAGCTTATAGACTCATTGTTTCTTGAAGTGTGTGATGTTCCGGTAACTTAGCTAGTTACCACAAGCACCTCACTCTTCATTAAATATGTGCCACATAAGCAACGTTGTATTGAAATATGTGATGTTACTCCTAAGTTCCACCCCATTGTGACCAGCCTGATGTCTTCTGGAGAATTTGCCAGTTAAAGGCTTAATTAAGGGTAATGGCCTGCAAGGAAGCATGATGTACAAGACAGAGTTCCAAAACACCAAATTACACACTAGGCATTCATCATCTGCTTGGTCAAAACTCATTCTAGCATACATATGGGTCATCACGTGATATCTGCAGCTAAAACTGATAACCAATTGGCCATTTATTTTGCTAAAACTGCGCTTGCAGGCGTGCTCAGATACAGATACAGGGGCGGCCTTGACGGTGTGGAATGGGGGCTTAGTTAAACCCAGAGTTACTGTAAAATAAACTTGTATGATTCTACCAGTACTGCGCCAGGAAGCAGGAAAATCAGCTAGAAACCAGTAGTAGGCAAAATAATCGAAATAGATTTGTCAAAAGCAGAGGAAAAAGAAGTCTGGGAACAATCCAAGGGGGGTTAGGGTTCGTCACCGGCAAAGCAAGCGAATGCAGGTCGGGACGAATCTCCGCTCCCCGCCGGTCTGGTAGAGCAGAGGAAAAAAGAGGGCTCCGGGAGAAGAATCGCGCCGTCCGGAGTTGCGCCGCCGCCAGCGAGGGGAAGAGCCCAAAGAGCGAGGTGAGGTTCTGTTTTTCTAGTTTTACCCCCCAAATAAATTGTGCACGCGGCGGGACCTCCAGGGTGAGGGCCGATGTATTTGGATGGATTGCGGGTGCTTTACCAAAAATTGACACCCAACAACGGCAAATTGGGTAGACCGAGTTGATTTTCCATAATTTTGTTTTAGTACGTGGATTGGATTTGGTAGGGTTGATTCAGATCTCTCTTTCTTTTTCGGGAAAAACTTCCAATCCATTTATCTTCAACTATGGTGCAACGAAGCGAATCAATCTGTGGTTGAGATGGTTAGATGGACAGTGGTATCCCCAACCTACCAGGGTTCAAATCCTGTTGCTCGCATTATTCCTGTCGTTGTGCTAAGACCCCATAGAACCAACGCACCAGAACAGCATCCGCCGCAGATGAAGAGTGTACAGATCCGCCCGCTGTCTCGCTTTCTTGAGCAGGACACAAACCCTAACAAAGTTTTTTTTTTCTTCTAAAAACGAAGCCCTCCCACCGGTAAGGGCCGAGATCCACTCGGTCTCCATGACCCTAAGGCCACCAGAAACAAGACGTACCGACGCCGGCGTCGACTGGAGGCAAAGAACCCTAGATTTTGTAGGCGGCGGCTGGCTAGGGGTTGATTCAGATCTATTATCAAAGCTCATCAGAAGTACAAACATCTCAAACATAATTAAAAAAATACATCGAGATTCAGAGACCACCGAACAACCACCACCACCGTCAGAACGAGGCGTAGTCGCACCCGCTGTCGCCGCTTCCTTACCGGAGCCGGCTTGACCTTGTCGATAACAACAAGGAAGTCTTCTTGCATGTGTCCCTAAAAATCAGCGTCTTGAAGTTACAATCAAAACATTTAATAGATCTGAAGCACCTCGCATCAAAGTCGTCACATAATGATAAACCCTAACCTCACTGTTCTAAGAAGACGGCATGAATCTACACCGAAAGACAAACTTCAAGAATAGGCCCCGCACCTGCGAAAACTAAAAAAACTTAACATAATAAATAAACTAATAAACAGAGCAGAGGCACAGGGATCCACACCGACGAAAGCTTTGAACCATATGACTTCCATTCCGTACAGTGTCGTCTCATCATTGATAAGTTACTACCGAAGGGCACGAAAAACGAATATATGACAATCAAAACATGACTCTAAGAGCATCTCCAGCCGCGCCCCCAACAGCTTCCCAGGCTACTTTTTCGGCGCGTGAAAGTGCAGTATATCGACTAGAGGGAGGGTGAATAGGTGATTTTTATGAAATGCTTCAAAACATGGTAGTTTCGAAGACAAACGATAAGCTCGAGCCTATTAGTATGCAGCGGAAAGTGGACTACACTAGATAAGCCATAGTCATGTATTCAATGAAGTGAAAGCATGAAGACTAATAGCAACTAGGCAGTAGTGATCATAAAGGAAAAAGGAATGAAGCCAATCACAACAAGCAGATACTCAGTGAAGACAATCAGGTAAGGCAAGCATGCAAAGTCTTCACAATATAGAGCAGTAAGTAAAGGGAAGGAAAGGATAGAACCAGTAGCTCGGGGAAGACAATGATTTGTTAGACCAGTTCCAGTTGTTGTGACAACTGTACGTCTGGTTAGGGAGGCTGAGATTTAACTCAGAAGACCGCGTCTTCACCTTGTTCCCCTTGAGCTAAGGACACCTAGTCCTCGCCCAATCACTCTGGTAAGTCTTCAAGGTAGACTTCCAAACCTTCACAGACTTCGTTCACCGGCGATCCACAATTACTCTTGGATGCTCAGAACGCGACGCCTAACCGGCTGGAGGAAACACAGTCCTTAAGTGTAATAAGTCTTCAGGTCACACAGACAGAAAGACTTCAGTGATGCCTAACACTCTTTGGCTTTGGGTTTTTGGGCTTTGTCCTCGCAAGGATTTCTCTCTCAAATGCTTCGGAGGTTGGTTGCTCTCAAACGACAAAAGCCGTGCAATAACTCTGAGCAGCCACCAATTTATGGTGTAGGGGGTGGGCTATTTATAGCCACTGGGAAACCCGACCTGATTTGTCCGAAGTGATCCTGGGTCACTAAGGAACTGACACGTGTTCCAACGGTCAGATTTCAAACACACACGACAACTTTACTTGAGCTCCAAGTAAAGCTGACTCATCCGCCTCTGGATAAGATTTGCTCTCATAGTCTTCGCTCGAAGACATAGGATTTGGTTGAGCATCACTTCAGTCACTCTGACTTAGTTCACTTGGACCCCACTTAACAGTACGGTGGTTCCTATGACTCAACAAGGAAGAAAAGGAAACAACGAAACATCTACGTCTTCGCTCTCCATAGTCTTCACACAATGTCTTCTCACGTCATAGTCTTCAATATGATTATCTTCATATACCACCACTGATATCAATGTCTTCATACATTTTTAGGGGTCATCTCCGGTAGGTTAACCGAATCAATGAGGGACTACTACATGTGTTATCCTGCAATTCTCACAAACACATTAGTCCCTCAACCAAGTTTGTCGTCAATACTCCAAAACCAACTAGGGGTGGCACTAGATGCACTTACAATCTCCCCCTTTTTGGTGATTGATGACAAACTGGTTGAAGTTTTCAACGGGGATAGAGATATGTGGAATTGTAAAGGATAAAGGTATTGTCTATGTAAGCAGCAAAAGGCTCCCCCTAAAGATGTGCATATTGTTGATTTGCCTTTGAATGCAAATGCACATGGCAGGTTGTACTTGTGGAGATCCTCTTCAACTTATGAAGACAATTCATCATGCATGATTGATATGTCGAAGATAATGACATGCATAATGAAAAATGGACGTCTGCAATAATGACTAAGTGCGGAATATAAGATAGCAGATGCGGAATTTATCATCGCATTACAGAGTAGCATAAAAATGTAGCAGACGACCATCAGTTTAAGTGTTACAACTCAAAGAACCAATGTAGCAAAACAAGAGTTGTAAACACTAGGCAAATTATAGAGCACCCGCCCATATGGACCCGCTTGAAGACTATCAACTCATATGCTTCTCCCCCTTTTGTCAGTAAGGACCAAAAAGGTTTGAAGACATAGAGCCTCTACTCGTTCCCAGTTGGAGCAGAAGAGGATGCAGGGTTGGTGTTGTTGTTTGGCGGTGCAGAAGTGGTTGGTGCAGTGTCGATGCGCGCTGAAGTAGGAGGAGGTGAAGTAGCATCATCTTGATCATCGATCACCCTGGCGTCAATTGTTGCTGCGGAGGAGGAGTATTCAGAATCTTCAAGAGATGGAGTTCGACGCATAATAGCAGTCCTGGGAGGAGTGTTGTCAAACTTGAATCTCTCAGTGAAGCCATCGTATTGAAGATCCGCTTCAGCACTGATACGTCCAAAACCTATCTATAATTTCTGCTTGCTCCATGCCTCTTTTGGGTGATATTGCTATGATATTTATATACTTCCATACACTTTTGATCATATTTGGACTAACCTATTAACTCAGTGCACCCTAGTGCCAGTTTCTGTTTTCTGCTGTTTTTGTATTTCAGGTTTTCCCATCACGTAAACTGCCAGAAAAATCCCGGAAAAATTATATAAAAAATCAGCGTTCCGGAAGCTTCCACACGGTCGAAGTAGGGCCGGAGGGGGGCCACCAGGGCTCCAGGCGCCCTGGTGGCGCGACCCCCCTCCTGGCCGCGCCGGGGGGCGCCTGGGCCCCCCAGGCCTCCGCTGATGCCCCCCTTTGGCATATATTTAACACGCGTCCCGAAACCCTCGAGGACGGAACCCTTTTTCGCGATCTCATCTCTGTTCCGCCGCCGCCGCGCTTCCAAGATCGGGAGCACCAGGAGAACTCTTCCCGGCACCCTGCCGGAGGGGAGGATCATCACCGGGAGCCTCTCCACCACCATGGACGCCTCCCGGATGAGTTGTGAGTAGTCTCCCTTGGACCATGGGTCCATGACCAGCAGCTATGTGATGTTCTCCTCCCCTTCTTGTTCTTCACTAATTAGACCTCGTGAGTTGCCCTACATGATCGAGGCACATATGTAATCCTTATGCTGTTGCTATGATGAGTTTGCTGGGATCCGATGGATTGTGAGATTATGTTCAGATTGTGTTTGAGTAATATATTTGATTTACCTCTTTTATATTTATGTTCGTAAGTAATTCTTGCATGTTCTCCGTTGCTATTTATTGCTTTGGCCAAGTAATAGGTAGTGACTCCAAGAGGGAACGTTATGCTCGATTGTGGGTTCATGCCCCTCGATGACTAGCTTGAGTGACAGAAACATGAGTCTAGGGGATGTGTTGTTGCCACAAGGGGGAAAACAACGTGCTTGTGCCCGCGGGTGCAAGGATTGTTTACTTTACGCAAAGTTCTTTTAATGCAGTTGTCTGTTGCTTTGAGTTTACACTATGGGTGGGACTCGCAACTTAATACCAGCGAGATGTTCTGGATAGATATCTCAAGGTGGATGATTAGTAGTAGATGCAGATGGATTTCGGTCTACTTGCCTTGGCGTACCGCCCATGCTTTGAACCTCTACCTTTCTTGCAACATAGTTAGCATTGGGTTGCGCACATAATTCTGTCAATTGCCCAGCTGTAATTCGTTTACCTCACATAGTTGTTTTATCGTCTTTTGGGAGAGAGACATCACTAGTGAACATCATGGGACCCCGGTCCATATTACCATCACTGATCACATCCGCTATTTACTTTCCGTTTTTACTTATTATTTGCAGCAGTACCTATCACTATTATCACTTGCGTTTGATCCTTTGTAAACGACAAGGCCGGAGGGATTGACAACCTCTCTGTACTCGTTGGGAGCAAAGTTATTTGTATCTGTGTGCAGGTCCACGTTGATTGCTAATATCTGGCGCCGTTAGCAGTTGACACCTTCTTGTTGAAACTGGGAGTCTCAGGGGAAATCGATCCTTGGTATCTTTGCCAAGGGAAAACTACCGCTACACTGCATCTCAAACCTTCCACTTGGGGTAACCAACGAGGGGCGAGAAGCCATCAAGCACTCAGCAAGGTCAAACTCTTCCAAGACCTCTGACACGTTTCATGAGCAACAAAGGCTTCTTGGTGGCAAGATTGCGAATGCGATTGACATCCACCAAGAGGCTTTGCATCTGACGCTTTAACCAGAGGTGATGCTTGTCCTGTTTCTGATGAAGGGCTACCAGAAGCTCTCGGTTATTCAGGACACGAGATATCTTCTGAGGCCTTTGAGCGATGGTGCTTTCAGTGGCTTTGGTTTCAGCGTGTCGAGGTAGACGAGTACGGCCAGCCAGAGGATAAACACGTGAGACTGCTGGAACCCCTTCAATCTGCTGAGTGAAGCTCTAGTGATCAACGTTGTGAAGACTAACTGGCTCTTTAGCAGGCTCTTGGTAGATGGCTTCAGCTGACATATCAACCTCAGGCAAGAAAATCTGATGGTTGCGAGCAGAGGGTTGATAGGTGACAGCTGAATGCAACTTGATGAGGTGCATTATCCAAGGGGCATAGAATTTCAGACCAAATAGATCAGCTCCAGACATAGCCATTTGCCGAATGAAGAAATCTTGAGCATTGAAGCTGATGCCATTGAAGATATAGAAGACCAAAGTCTTCATAGTGCCTTCAAGCTTGGCTGATGAAGAATGTCCTTTGATTGGCCATAGAGTACGCCTTATGATGTGATAGATGGTGCGCGACAGGTACTCTAGGTCTTCAACAAAGAATTCCTTAGGGTATTCAGCATCACTTGGCAGAGGCTTCATCATGCTGAGCATTTGGCTCATGTTGGGCTGGCGCTTCTGAAATATACTCTCCAAGGCTTCAGTGTGCAATTGACAGCCAGGTTCATATAGATCTCCTAGAGTGGGCAGGCCAGTAAGCTCAATGAGATCAAAGGCTTTAGCTTCATGATGCACATTGCCTGTCATCCACTCAAGGACCCATGTCTTCGGATCCCTGCTGTAGCCTCGGATGTGGAGTGTTGCATAGAATTGCAGAAGCAGCTCTTCATTCCAATGCTCTTTGTATGTGACAAAATTGAGTAGGCCAGCATCACGGAAGCAGTCAAGAGCTTCCTCCAAGCAGGGCAGACCAGCAATTGCTTCAGTGTCAAGACGCATATGAGGGAAAATGCGACCTTGATCATAGAGTACTCTTGAGTAGTAGCTGCGCTGTTGATGGCTCCAGAACCTATCTGATGATATTCTTGGCTTGGTGTATGGGTTCTTGGCGCTGTCAAAGAAGGTGTTGTGCGCAGTGAAGCTATTGGCATTGAATGACCCTGAAGAGGTTGCAATACCTGGAAACCTTGGCAGTCTTGGCTTAGACTTCTGAACTTGGGGCCTGTGCGCAACATGTTGATCAAACTGAGGACCAGCAGCACGCGGTTCAGTGGTAGGTGGCGGAATCAGAATGGGCCACCGGACAGTAACAAGCTGATCATCCTTGTTGTATGCTTGCTCAATGGTATGGGGCCGTGGAGGTGGAACAGGAGCAGAGGCATTATCTTCAAGCTGCAGATTGGCGTCAGGTGCAGCACTGGCTTCAGGAGCAGTCACTTCAGGCGCAGTTACTTCAGGCGCCACTGTGTCTTCAGGTGCCACATAAGTTTCAGCCATGACCACGTCATTGGCTTCAGTGTTGGTGGTGGCAGCCTCTGAATTTGTAGCCTCCACTTCAGAAGCTGGAGGGTCGGACACGTTCTCCTCGAGAACAGGGGGTGTGGCAGTACGTTCTTCTTCAACTTGGGGTTGTTCTTCTTCTTGTTGGGGTGGTTCTTCTTCGGCTGATGCAGCCGGAATATCTTCAGCCATTTTGGCTTCGGATTCTAAGGGGTTCATAGTAGGAGCAGCATCAGGTGCAGATGGTTGCTCTACTCCTTCTGGAACACTTGGCGCGACGACTTGAGGCCTTGGTCCTTTGCGAAGCCTGCGAAAAGCTGGCGACGCCTGAGGGGATGGAGGTTGTTGGGCCTCAAAGTCTTCATCTTCAAGCACCGTACTGGTGTCTTGAGGAGAACGTGTGGCTTGTGTATCCTGTGGGTGATCAGCCCACGAGTCATCCTGAGCAATTGGCGTCAAAGGATGACCAATGCTGATGCGTTCGCTGTTCGTGAAAACAGGCGAAGAGTCAATGTTGTATTCGATCTTAGGAAGGACTTTATCATCTTCAACATTGTCTTGAGGACCAATGTCTTCAGCTGCGGTGGGGTCAACAGCTGGAATGTCTTCAGCCTCTGTGGGAGCAGGCTCATGAACAGTCAGTCTTCGTTCTGTCTGATGCAGGGCGAGCAACTGAGATTGGCTCGACAAAGATAGGCTCTTTGGAAGCAGCCTTATCCTTCTTGGTTTTGCGCTTCTTGGTGGGTGGAGCTTCATCAGTAGATTGCTTGAGCTTGCGAGCTTCAGCTTCAGCCACCTTAGTCTTCTTGAGCTTTGAAGCGGTTGGGGTTGCCTTAGGCTTCGTGCCAGTCATGCTAGCAGGGAAGACTATGTGAGGCATTTCCTGCCCAGATTCTTCAGCTTCGGGCATAGGTTGCTTCTTCTTCTTCTTGGCAGCCATCCATGGGTCAATGCCAGGACGGCCAAGTGCCTTGCGCTTTTCAGCTTCATTGAATGCTTGAACGCATTTGGCAGCCAAGTCCTTGATTCGCTCTCGAGAATCTTTGGCTTCATCACGCCGCTGACGAAAGGCTTCCTTGAGCTCGTGCATCATAACCTTGAAGTTCTGAATTTCTTGCACGCTGAGCTTGTCCACATGCTTCTTGAACTGAGCCTTTTCATAATCTATCTTTTGCTTCAGCTCAACAATTCTTTGAGCCAGAGCCAGTTCAGAAGCAATGGCGCCATGGAAGGAGACGCTGATGCCAACTGGAAGTTGAAGATCGTCGAAGCTCAGGTTGGGTGTGTCAAACCATTCATCAATGAAGTTATTGAGCACTTCAACGTCAAAGAGCGGCAAATCATTGAAGATTTCAGCATCGTGCTTGCTCTTGATCAATAACTCCAGAGCATCATCACCAAGATCTTCATCACTTGAGAGATCAAGGGCATCATTGACAGTCTTCAGCACAGCATCAGGAGTGAGAGCTGGACTGGGGTTGCGTGATGGCTTCCTCTTCAGCTGTCTGCTCTTGGAGATACGAGAGTGTTCCTCAGATTGCACACTTGGTGCAGGTGGAGCAGTGGCCAAAGGCTTCACTCTAGAAGCCCTTGGTGGAGTAGTCTTCGAAGCCTTTGATTTCTTCTTCTGGGGCTTCGGCGTTGCAGGTGCTTCTTCAGAATCAACATCTGCTTCAGGCTGATCCACATCCGCCCCTTGAACCCTTATGTGACTGATGAGGCCTTCTAGGTTGTAGAAGGGCCCAACCAGATTTGGTTCCGCTTCGCGCGTGCCATCAGCGCGGGGCGCAGAGGGGCCAGGATTGAAGTCTAATCCCCAAAGCTTCTTGTTCTCTTTGGCCGAGTTCTTGGCGAATTGAAGATTTCGCTTGAACAGATTGTCGTCGCGACACCAGAGCAGAGAGCTTGGATCAGCATCAGCAGGCTGAGGCCCTCTGACCATGCAAGGATAGAAGCCTTGAGCAATGGCTTCAGCACGAGTCTTGGGGGGAAGATTTTTATAAGTGATATCTCCCCATGGATGCTTGATGGCGTTCTTCTCAGCATACTCTTGGGTCACGAACCTGCACTTAAACCACTGTTCAGCCCAGTATCTTCGAATCCATTGGATTCGTGCCTTCCTCTGATTGTAATCCTCCTCTGGATCAGTCTTGTATATCTCACCGAGATCAGGAGGCAAATCAATGGAGGTGTTGCCACGGCGTTGTCTGCCACCCTTTCTTACTGTCTTGTCAGTTGCCATTTGCTTCAACCTGAAGGGCTTCAAATTGAATGGCTTCAAAACAGGCAAATGCTTCGGTCTGCTGGTCAGACAGGAACTATCTTCAGGGGAGTGAATGTGACGCTGCAAAAACTCTGCAAATGAATGCAGACTATTAGAACCAAGGGATTCTCCCACAGACATGTACTTGTGACAGCATTAGAGATGCGAGGGATGGGGAAGAGGTCATATGCATTCTCAGAAGTTTTGAAGACTTTGACCTCATAGTGCGAAGACATTCACTCATGGGAGTTGGTTCCAGATTTGTACGAATCCACGAATAAGTACAAGTGAGGAATCTAACTATGGCTGAAGCATATGTGAATGTACTAGGCAAGATATGAGATGAAGAAAGGATAGATCTATATATCTAAGTAGGCAGAAACCTCTTGTGGTAAAATAGATGAATCTTTATGGATCGAGAAGATGGTAAAAAGCAAGTTTTATTTACCACACGATGAACTGCTTAGACGGAGAGGAGTTGGATGCCCAGCAGTTCGGTCTTCCATGCCCTAACTTGGCGACGGAGGACAGCTACGGCGACGGCGGATTAGAAGATGTCCGCGGCCGGCGTGAGGACGGCGTCAATAAAGTTGCGGCAGTGAAGCGCTTCGTTGCCGGCGTCGTCGAAAGCTAGCGGAGGCGCTAGGGTTGGTCGAGGTGGAGAGGTGGTAGAAGAAACTTTTGACCGTGATGGAACGTGCATTTATAGGCATGGGAGACGGCACAGCGCAATTACGCAGGTGCCCCTGACGGTTCACGTATGAGTGACATGTGGCGGTCATGTAATGCATTGGGAGTTGTCCCACGATCCCACGTACACCACGACTGTCGGAGTGGTCGTTCCGGCTTCTCCGAGTTTCAGGCATAACGGATGGAGCATTAAAATCAGATTTAAAGTTTGTCTCCGTATCTTCTGCTGACAAGGACGCAGAGGAGATATTCGACAGTTTCAACAGAATGCATATGATTTGGACAGACAGAGTGTGAGATGAGAAAGCATAGAGAGGTTAGGGTCCGATCACATTCACTTAGTCCAAAAGATTCAAATATGAAGACATAGCTATAAGTGAATGCTGTTGAGGACAGAACAGAACTCTATATATATATGTCCTATATGAAGACAAACCAAGTGCGAAGACTTTGCAAATGTAACGCATGAGAAACACTTCGAACAAGAATTTGATGGTGGCGTTACCCACCGTATAGGAAGTATTAGACCCAGACACGACGCACAATTATCGTGGCGCTCCGAAGTCAAATTCCATGTTAATGTATTCACACTTAGAGTGTAAGTCTTCATTGATTGAAGATATACTTTACTTTGTGTGTTGCACATCTAAGTCATCAATATGCATAAGTGTTAGGATGTGTGCCTGATTACAGGACATTTGAGGATTCTAAGATATTTAGCTCACACCGCAACTTGCAAAACCTTTTCTCATCCAAGGGCTTTGTGAAGATATCTGCCAGTTGCTCTTCAGTGTTGACGTGTATGATATTGATACGTCCAAAACGTATCTATAATTTCTGCTTGCTCCATGCCACTTTTGGGTGATATTGCTATGATATTCATACACTTCCATACACTTTTGATCATATTTGGACTAACTTACTAATCCAGTGCACCCCAGTGCCAGTTTCTGTTTTCGGCTGTTTTTGTATTTCGGGTTTTCACGTTTCGAGAACTGCCCAGAAAAATCCAGAAAAATTATATAAAAAATCAGCGAACCGGAAACAACACTGCGTCCGAAGGGCAACCTGGGGGGGGGGCACAGGGGCTCCAGGCGCCCTGTGGGCGCGCCCCCCCTGGGCCGCGC
>LR738713.1:756788617-756810320 GCA_902687465.1 Secale cereale | reverse complement strand
GGGGGGGGGGGGGGGCGCCTCGGCCCCCCGAGAGTCCCCCGGTGCCCTACTTTGGCATATATTTAAAGGACTCTCCAAAACCCTCGAAACAGGACTTCTTTTCGCGATCCCATCTCTGTTCCGCCGCCGCCGCCGCTTCCAAGATCGGAAGCACCAGGAGAACTCTTCCCGGCACCCTGCTGGAGGGGAGGATCACCACCGGGAGCTTCTCCACCACCATGGACGCCTCCCGGATGACTCGTGAGTAGTCTCCCTTGGACCATGAGTCCATGACCAGTAGCTATGTGATGTTCTCCTCCCATTCTTGTGCTTCACTAATTAGTCCTCGTGAGCTGCCCTACATGATCGAGGCACCTATGTAATCCTTATGTTGTTGCTATGTTGAGTTTGCTGGGATCCGATGGATTATGAGATTATGTTCAGATTGATCTTGAGTAATATATTTGATTTACCTCTTTTATATTTTAGTTCATAAGTAATTCTTGCATGTTCTCCGTTGTTATTTATTGCTTTGGCCGAGTAGTAGGTAGTGACTCCAAGAGGGAACGTTATGCTCGATTGTGGGTTCATGCCCCTCGATGACTAGCTTGAGTGACAGAAACATGAGTCTAGGGGATGTGTTGTTGCCACAAGGGGGAAAACAACGGTGCTTGTGCCCGCGGGTGCAAGGATTGTTTACTTTACGCAAAGTTCTTTTAATGCAGTTGTCTGTTGCATTGAGTTTACACTATGGGTGGGACTCGCAACTTAATACCAGCGAGATGTTCTGGATAGATATCTCAAGGTGGATGATTAGTAGTAGATATTGATGGATTTCGGTCTACTTACTTTGGCGTACCGCCCATGCTTTGAACCTCAACCTTTCTTGCAATGTAGTCAGCATTGGTTTGCGTTCGTGGTTCTGTCAATTGCCCAGCTGTAATTTGTTTACCTCACATAGCTGTTTTATCGTCTTTTGGGAGAGAGACATCACTAGTGAACATCATGAGACTCCGGTCCATATTACCATCATTGATCACATCCACTATTTACTTTTCGTTATTTACTTACTATCGCAAAAACTATCTATCACTACTATCATTGCTTTTAACCCTTTGTGAACTACAAGGCCGGAGAGATTGACAACCTCTCTGTACTCGTTGGGAGCAAAGTTATTTGTATCTGTGTGCAGGTCCACGTTGATTGCTACTAATCTGGCGCCGTAGCAATTGACACCTACTTGTTGAACCTATGAGTCTCTGGGGAATCGATCCTTGGCATCTTTGCTAGGGGAAAACACTTCTACTTACTGCATCTTACACCTTCCACTTGGGGTAACCAACGAGGGGTTCGAGGCCCATCAAGGAGTATTTTCTGGCGCCGTTGCCGGGGACTCCACTCTTCAGGATAGGGGAGTTGCACGCTATCTTTTACCTTTGCTTTTTAGTCTTGTTAGTTTACCTTTCAGATTTCTTCATGTATTTCACTAGTTATGCTTATGGACAACCTTGCTATTGGATCGTTGCTTGCGGGTGTAGGAGATATGCCCTAGAGGCAGTAACAACAGTTGTTTTGTATCTCCTGGTTTGTAATGAAAGTTTATGTTCCATGCTATAACTGCCATGATTCTCGAGTCTGCAAATAAAACGAGGCTTGGAGGGAAACTCATGTGCACGTGTGGTATAATAAACGATGAAATGTATTCCTAGTCTTGCCTCTAAGACTGGCTCAAGTATTGCATGATGATCCTGTTTTCCTGATCATGGGCATGGCTATGCCAGCAATTTTGAGGGCACGATGTTAGTAGAACACTTGTGTTGAATCGACCCAAATTGATGTTATGCTAAGAGATACGTTCGTCACAAGTTTATGGTTTATAACACAGAGATAGTTAATGTTTGCATAATTCCTTAGACCATGAGAGTATCGAGTTCCTTCGTACTTGCTTCGTGAACTTTGGGGTTTGTTAAACGTCATCCGTAACTGGGTGGCTATTACGGCGGCTTGCGGGTTCACGGAAAAGTATGGCAAGTAACGAGATAGCTCAAGATTGGGATTTGCTCCTCCGGCGATGGAGAGATATACTCGGGCCCTCTCGGTGTAACGGTATCCATCATCGTCTGCGCAGACACCTTGTGATTTGATCACTGGGATACCGGAACACGAAAACGAGAAAAGAGAACAAAACCGGTAATGAGGTAACTTGCATAGTGGACAACATGTTGGCCCACGGGGATGCAATAAATCTCACCTCAGGTGTTTGTGACATATCGCGAGGCAACAGGAATAGCTCACGGCAACTGGAGGTTCACTCGAATATTTATTCATGTGGGTATAGGGGTCAATATGGGTGTCCACGGCTCCGATGTTGATCATTGATCGGAAGTGTTCCCGGGTCATGTCTGTACTTCACTGAACCTATAGGGTCACACGCTTAAGGGTCATCTATCTGCTGAATACTGGACAGGGAGTCTGAGAGAAAGTCACCGGAAAAGTTTCGGAGACAACGGAAGAGTTCCGGTGAAAGAGAACACCGAAAGAGTTTCGGTAAAACCGAAAAGTTGTTTCGGAAAATATTATTAGGTCAAAAAGGGTTTCGGCAAGTGCCTGATAATTCTTGGAGGGTGCCAGAAACGTTCTGGAAACTTTCTGGAATTTTCAGGGAAAATAACCGGAAATGTTCTGGAGCTGCCGGAACCGCTTCAGATGCTTTTCGCAGATGAAAATCACTAAACTGGAATTGTTCCAGAACGCGTTGAAAATAATTATGGTGGGTACTGGAAATGTTCTAAGCCCACATGATTTTTTTCAGTTCGAACAGACGCCGATAAATGTCGTCGTGAATAGTGAAAGTGCTTTTTGGATATTTGTTGGAAAGCCACCTTTTAGGGCTTTTGCTAAAGGCTTCTAGAAGGGCTTGGGGGGCCATGAGAGCCCCTCATGGGGGGCCCCCTAGGGGTGGCCGGCCAAGGAGGGTGGAGCTCCTTGGAGCTCCACATGGCATCCCATTTTACCCTTATGCCCATGTGGTGTGACCTAATGCATGGGTTTTTGGTAAATTGTGGATGAGCCCTACCCCTTGGCTTTCCTATAAATAGAGGGGATGGGGGCTGCCATCTCTTCATCCTTGCTCTCATTTCACAAGCCATGCATGATCTGGCATTCTCTCTCCCTCCCACGAAATAGTTTCGTAGAGCCGAAAGGCTGTCTAGTTTCCGGCAGGAACTAGTTCTGGACGGCGAAGCCCTGCCGGATAGTTGACACCGTATGTGTGCAACCCCGTAGAGAGGTCGTAGTTTCGATCTTCTGCCCGAAGGGCTGTCCGAGTCTTCGTTCGAGTTTCGAGGGTCCTCCCGGAGGGCTGTCCGAGTCTTCGTTCGAGTTTCGAGGGTCCTCCCGGAGGGCTGTCCGCGACATCGCCCGGGGGACTGTCCGACCGCCTCCCGGAGGGCTGTCCGACGAGGGAGTACATCCTCGCGGTTGGGAGGTTATTTAAATCCTAGCTGCGGGGATCTGCACCAACGATCTCCACCGACTCTTCTTCCGCTGCGCTTCGAGTCGGTACGTAACAGATCAAACCTTGTATGCAATCTCCTTAGCAGGTCCTGGGCGTGCTCGCTACCGAAATTTTTATTTTCTGTCGCGTTCCCCAACAGTGGCATCAAGAGCCATGCTATGCGTAGATGCAGGTTACGATCTAGAATACATGGAGATGTATGGGTATTGCATAATATAATTAGGTAGTAGATAAGATCTATTACTGAAAATTATTTATGCAGGTAGCAGATGAAATCTGTTACCCGATGTTCTTGTTGCTTCCCTAGAATTTGCGTATTTCT
This sequence comes from Secale cereale, assembly GCA_902687465.1. Taxonomy (NCBI): domain Eukaryota; kingdom Viridiplantae; phylum Streptophyta; class Magnoliopsida; order Poales; family Poaceae; genus Secale; species Secale cereale. The sequence continues at coordinate 756,806,502 of LR738713.1, read as the reverse complement.
GATCCCGAAACGGCATGGTGGAATTTCACAAAATTCTGGCAATCTGCGATCCTGATTGATCAAAGAAGTGCTATCAGTTCTTTGGGTTCCATCATAGTTAAAGGAAAGATGAAATTCACATATGAAAGGGCAATGCAGATATGATCTGCAGGGGGGTCACACGTATGACGAAGTTTAGTATGGGGCTCGAGATTTTATTATCTCGGTTTTCATACACCCTGGAAAGTTAATCTAGCGACTCGAATAATCATACTTGATGAAAAACGTTGGTAGCTTCGGTTTGTTTCGAAACCTTAGAAGCCACGAAAAATAAAATTTTGCATAAACCGATTAGAAGGGTCTAACTTGGTTTTGCAGGATGGTTTGCATGTGATGTGGTATAGCAAAGCTCTTATTCAATTTGATTGTGTATGAGATGGCTATATAATGTAAATTAACATGACCTGCGTGTCATGATTCGGCATGATGGCTGGAGCCATATGATTGCACTTTAATGATCTGCGTATCAACCTTAAGTAATGCATTTAATTTATTTGCTATGGAGATAGCAATATTATCTGGTGCATCGACAAGGTGGTGGCAATCTTCGCAAAGGTGGACACCGACGCGAATGCCGAAGACGAAGAAATACTTGACTTCTCCGTCAGAAGAGGCTATACCATATCATGCTAATTATGAATTGCCTGAGATGTTTATCCCTCTTGATGCACCCTTCTTGATTGCGCGGTAGTCGCTTTTTATTAGGGTGATCTCTCACAAAATTATCAAGTAGTTAGTGTTCTCCCAAGTGTAGCACCGTCACGGCACCTAACTTTTCGGGGTACCACATGGTTACATGGGTACGAACGATTAGGGAAGTGTGAGGCGGGTGAGTTGAGACCTCGCAGCGAGATCACTTGGTTGTCTTGACGTTCTGGAGGAGCGTCCTAGCTCGGAACACGCCCATCGAAAGATGAACAAGAGTCACATAGAGATGTGATTGGCAAGTTGGCCTACCTGTTTAAATTCTCGTCACTTGAGATGGTTACATCCTTGGCGTTGAATTTGAATTTGGATCTTGAGTCACTCATAATCAATTTTGAGAGATATTGATTTGAGTGGGAGCACACTTAGAATAAAAATGTTTATTCACTAGTGCCAAAATATCATTATAAACAAAGTCTAAGTGAATTATGTTTTCCGTTGTAGATCAAATGGCTCGCAACAACGCGTTCAACTTGAGCTCGCTGTTAGAGAAAGAGAAGTTAGCTGCGAATGGGAAAAACTATGCGGACTGGATCCGCAACCTGAGGATCATCCTCAGGAGCGCTAAGAAACTGTATGTGCTTGAAAATGATCTTCCAGCTAAACCGGCGGCAGAGGCCCCGGAAAATGAACAAGATGTCTGGGCCACTAATGATGATGATCATAATGTAGTGCAGTGCCTAATGCTAGCTTGCATGAGTCCAGAGCTTCAAAAACGTTTTGAATTCCACAAACCCCGTGATATGATCCGGGAGTTGGATGCTCTGTACAAGGAATCCGCAAAGTCTGAACGATTTGATATCATGAAGGCTTTGATGGAATGCAAGATGGCTGAGGGTAGTTCAGTTGGCGAACACGTGGTCAAAATGATTGGCTATGCTGAAAGGCTTAAAGCCTTGGAATTTCCACTTCCACCTGGCCATATGATGGACATGTTGCTTTCTTCACTCCCCCCGTCTTACGACGGTTTTGTCTTGAACTACAACATGACTGGGATGGAGAAAACACCGGAAGAGGTGCTTGCCATGCTGAAAACTACAGAAGGAGGACTGCGTAAAAATCGCAAGCAAGTGTTGCTTGTGAATAAAACCGCCAGTTTCAAAAAGAAAGGCAAGCCAAAGAAGGGCAAGGGTGCGGGTAAGACCAGCTCCCAAAGCAACTCTAAGGGCGGAGCCAAGAATGAAACTGAGTGCTTCTACTGCAAGGGCACAGGACACTGGAAGAGAAACTGCAAGAAGTATCTGGAAGATAAGAAGTCCGGGAAAACCGGAAAAGGTATAATTGTTATACAAGTTAATGTCATTGACGTTTTGCTTGCTGCCGAAAATTCTAGGTCTTGGGTATTTGATACCGGATCGGTTGCTCACATTTGCAACTCGATACAGGGGCTTCAGAAGGTGCGCAAGCTAGCAAAGAATGAAGTCGTGATGCGTGTCGGGAACGGCGCTGGGATCGCCGCTCAAGCCGTCGGCATTATGCCTCTACGTCTCCCTTCAGGATTTATTTTGGAACTTAGTAACTGTTATTTTGTTCCACTGTTGTGCAGAAACATTATCTCTGGATCATGTTTAGTACACGATGGGTATTCGTACAAGTCTGAGAACAATGGTTGTTCACTTTATTGTAAGGATATGTTTTATGGATTTGCACCCATTGTTGGGGGCCTTTTCGTACTAAATCTTGAATGTGGAAATGATGTCTTTAACGTGAATGCTAAACGCCTTAAGAAGGCTGACACCACCACCACTTACTTGTGGCACTGTCGACTTGGCCACATCGGAAAGAAACGCATGCAAAAGCTCCAGTCAAACGGAGTTTTGCCGTCCTTTGATTTTGAATCATTTGACACATGTGAAGCTTGTCTGATGGGGAAAATGACCAAGACGCCGTTCACGGGTCATCCTGAACGGGCGGGTGAATTATTGGAAATAATACATAGTGATGTATGTGGTCCAATGAACACAGCCGCACGGGGTGGGTATTTCTACTTCGTGACTTTTACTGATGATTTAAGTCGGTATGGATATATCTACTTAATGAAGCATAAGTCGGAAACCTTTGAAAAGTTTAAAGAATTTCAGAATGAGGTAGAAAATCATCGTGGCAAAAAGATTAAGTTTCTGCGGTCTGATCGCGGAGGCGAGTATCTTAGTCATGAGTTTGGCCAGCATCTGAGTGACCGTGGAATTGTTTCACAGCTTACGCCTCCCGGAACTCCACAGAGAAACGGAGTATCGGAACGACGTAACCGAACCTTGTTGGACATGGTGAGGTCGATGATGTCTCTTACAAATCTTCCGATATCTTTTTGGGGTCACGCACTAGAAACTGCCGCTTATACATTAAACAGAGCACCGTCTAAATCTGTTGAGACGACACCGCATGAGATGTGGAATGGAAAGAAACCCAGTGTGTCGCATCTCAAAATTTGGGGTTGTGAAGCTTATGTAAAACGTTTACAACCAAGCAAACTCGATCCCAAAGCAGACAAATGCTATTTTGTAGGTTATCCAAATGGAACTATTGGGTATTCCTTCTACCACCAGTCCGAGCACAAAGTATTTGTCGCAAAGGATGGACACTTTCTCGAGAAAGAGTTTCTCGCCAAAGAATTAAGTGGGAGGACAGTACAACTTAATGAGATTAGTGAATCTTCGGCAACCGTTGATATGGCTAAGGAACCGGAAGAAATTCCGCTAATTATCCCTACAACCGAGCCGGAAGTTGTCGCATGTGATGCACAGACTTCAGACAATGTTGAAACTGAACCGCGCAGATCAGGTAGGGCTATCCAGCCACCTGAGTGGTTTCATAACGAAATCTTCATTCTTGAAGACGATGAACCTGCGCACTACAAGGAAGCGATGGCGGGGCCCAGCTCAAAAGAATGGCACAAGGCCATGAGATCCGAAATGGAATCCATGTACGAAAACCAAGTTTGGAACTTGGAAGAACTTCCAGAAGGCGTAAAGCCAATTGGTTGTAAATGGATTTTCAAAAGAAAGACGGACGCGGATGGTAACATTACTATCCACAAAGCTAGGCTTGTCGCGAAAGGGTTCACACAAGTTCCAGGAGTGGACTACGACGAGACTTTCTCGCCCGTAGCTATGCTTAGGTCTGTTCGGATATTACTAGCAATTGCTGCTTATTTCGATTATGAAATATGGCAGATGGATGTCAAAACGGCTTTCCTAAATGGAAACCTCAAAGAGGATGTATACATGATACAGCCAGAAGGTTTTGTCATTCATAAGGATGCTGGAAAGGTATGCAAACTTCAGAAAGCCATTTATGGTTTGAAGCAAGCGTCGAGGAGCTGGAACATTCGTTTTGATGAAGTAGTCAAAGAGTTTGGCTTCATCAGGAATGACGAAGAGTCTTGTGTTTACAAGAAGTTTAGTGGGAGCGCAAAAGCATTTCTAATCTTGTATGTGGATGACATATTGTTGATTGGAAATGATGTGAATTTTCTTAACGAGATAAAAGAATCATTGAAGAAGAGTTTTTCAATGAAAGACTTGGGCGAAGCGGCATATGTATTGGGCATCAGGATCTATAGAGATAGATCAAAACGCCTGATAGCGCTTAGCCAAAGCACGTACATTGACAAGGTGTTGAAAAGGTTCAACATGGAGGACTCCAAGAAAGGCCTACTCCCCATGTCACCTGGCACGGTGCTTAGCAAGAATCAGAGTCCTCGAACTCTCGATGAGCGAGTACAAATGAATGATGTTCCATATGCCTCGGCAGTTGGTTCTATTATGTATGCCATGCTGTGTACAAGACCGGATGTTTCCTATGCGCTAAGTGTTAGCAGCCGGTACCAAAGTGATCCAGGATTGGAACACTGGGCAGCAGTCAAGGGTATTCTAAAGTACCTCAGACGGACCAAGGATTTACTCCTTGTGTACGGAGGCGATGAAGAGCTCATTGTAAGTGGTTACACTGACGCAGGCTTCATGACTGACCCAGATGACTTCAAATCTCAATCAGGCTATGTTTTCATATTGAACGGTGGCGCAGTTGATTGGAAAAGTTCCAAACAAAAGACTGTGGCGGATTCTACGACGGAGGCGGAGTATGTTGCTGCTTCAGAAGCCTCCAAGGAGGCGGTATGGATCAAGCAATTTCTTGAAGACCTTGGTGTGGTTCCAAGTGCTCTGGACCCGGTGGAGATCTATTGTGATAATAGTGGCGCCGTGGCTCAGGCAAGGGAGCCAAGTTCGCACCATAAGACAAGACATATTCAACGCAAATATAAACTCATTCGACATCATGTCGAAGAAGGTTTAGTGAAAGTACGCAAAGTTCACACGGATCTGAATGTGTCAGACCCGATGACGAAGCCTCTACCACGAGCAAAGCATGAGCAACACCGGATAGCCATTGGTGTTAGGGAAGCCATGTAACTGAGTTATGACTCTAGTGCAAGTGGGAGTCTGTAGGAGATATGCCCTAGAGGCAGTAACAACAGTTGTTTTGTATCTCCTGGTTTGTAATGAAAGTTTATGTTCCATGCTATAACTGCCATGATTCTCGAGTCTGCAAATAAAACGAGGCTTGGAGGGAAACTCATGTGCACGTGTGGTATAATAAACGATGAAATGTATTCCTAGTCTTGCCTCTAAGACTGGCTCAAGTATTGCATGATGATCCTGTTTTCCTGATCATGGGCATGGCTATGCCAGCAATTTTGAGGGCACGATGTTAGTAGAACACTTGTGTTGAATCGACCCAAATTGATGTTATGCTAAGAGATACGTTCGTCACAAGTTTATGGTTTATAACACAGAGATAGTTAATGTTTGCATAATTCCTTAGACCATGAGAGTATCGAGTTCCTTCGTACTTGCTTCGTGAACTTTGGGGTTTGTTAAACGTCATCCGTAACTGGGTGGCTATTACGGCGGCTTGCGGGTTCACGGAAAAGTATGGCAAGTAACGAGATAGCTCAAGATTGGGATTTGCTCCTCCGGCGATGGAGAGATATACTCGGGCCCTCTCGGTGTAACGGTATCCATCATCGTCTGCGCAGACACCTTGTGATTTGATCACTGGGATACCGGAACACGAAAACGAGAAAAGAGAACAAAACCGGTAATGAGGTAACTTGCATAGTGGACAACATGTTGGCCCACGGGGATGCAATAAATCTCACCTCAGGTGTTTGTGACATATCGCGAGGCAACAGGAATAGCTCACGGCAACTGGAGGTTCACTCGAATATTTATTCATGTGGGTATAGGGGTCAATATGGGTGTCCACGGCTCCGATGTTGATCATTGATCGGAAGTGTTCCCGGGTCATGTCTGTACTTCACTGAACCTATAGGGTCACACGCTTAAGGGTCATCTATCTGCTGAATACTGGACAGGGAGTCTGAGAGAAAGTCACCGGAAAAGTTTCGGAGACAACGGAAGAGTTCCGGTGAAAGAGAACACCGAAAGAGTTTCGGTAAAACCGAAAAGTTGTTTCGGAAAATATTATTAGGTCAAAAAGGGTTTCGGCAAGTGCCTGATAATTCTTGGAGGGTGCCAGAAACGTTCTGGAAACTTTCTGGAATTTTCAGGGAAAATAACCGGAAATGTTCTGGAGCTGCCGGAACCGCTTCAGATGCTTTTCGCAGATGAAAATCACTAAACTGGAATTGTTCCAGAACGCGTTGAAAATAATTATGGTGGGTACTGGAAATGTTCTAAGCCCACATGATTTTTTTCAGTTCGAACAGACGCCGATAAATGTCGTCGTGAATAGTGAAAGTGCTTTTTGGATATTTGTTGGAAAGCCACCTTTTAGGGCTTTTGCTAAAGGCTTCTAGAAGGGCTTGGGGGGCCATGAGAGCCCCTCATGGGGGGGCCCCCTAGGGGTGGCCGGCCAAGGAGGGTGGAGCTCCTTGGAGCTCCACATGGCATCCCATTTTACCCTTATGCCCATGTGGTGTGACCTAATGCATGGGTTTTTTGGTAAATTGTGGATGAGCCCTACCCCTTGGCTTTCCTATAAATAGAGGGGATGGGGGCTGCCATCTCTTCATCCTTGCTCTCATTTCACAAGCCATGCATGATCTGGCATTCTCTCTCCCTCCCACGAAATAGTTTCGTAGAGCCGAAAGGCTGTCTAGTTTCCGGCAGGAACTAGTTCTGGACGGCGAAGCCCTGCCGGATAGTTGACACCGTATGTGTGCAACCCCGTAGAGAGGTCGTAGTTTCGATCTTCTGCCCGAAGGGCTGTCCGAGTCTTCGTTCGAGTTTCGAGGGTCCTCCCGGAGGGCTGTCCGAGTCTTCGTTCGAGTTTCGAGGGTCCTCCCGGAGGGCTGTCCGCGACATCGTCCGGGGGACTGTCCGACCGCCTCCCGGAGGGCTGTCCGACGAGGGAGTACATCCTCGCGGTTGGGAGGTTATTTAAATCCTAGCTGCGGGGATCTGCACCAACGATCTCCACCGACTCTTCTTCCGCTGCGCTTCGAGTCGGTACGTAACAGATCAAACCTTGTATGCAATCTCCTTAGCAGGTCCTGGGCGTGCTCGCTACCGAAATTTTTATTTTCTGTCGCGTTCCCCAACAGTGGGAAGACGCCCCAAACCTGTGGTGGTTGCTCCTCACCCTACTAAAATTGTGCCCTATAAAATACCAGCTGGTATTATCGATTATGTTTTGGCTAATCGTTATGCAGGAGACAGACATCCCGGTGAACACTTGCTATATCTGTCACAACTATGTTCATTATTTAAGCTTGCAGGTGTATCAAGGGAGTTTGTCATGAGGAAATTGTTCGCCGTATCACTTATAGATAAGGCTTCAGATTGGTATAAGCTTCTCGATAACTCGCACTTGCTTGATTGGCAAGAGCTTATGTCTCTCTTTTATACTAAGTTTTATCCTCTTCATGATACTTATGTGGAGAGTAAGAGTACCTTTTTGCATGTGGATCATGGTAACAATGCTTTATGTGATGCTTATATTGTTGAGTTTATTCGTGATCCCACTGAAAATTATTATGAGAAGGGAACATATGCTTATAGATATTTCAATAATATCAAGTTCCCTCTCTTTATGTTGAAGGTTTCGAAGCTGCACTTGTTTTGTCTTCTATGCTTATTGCTTTGTGCTTCAATGAATTATTGTATTGCAATATTCCTATGCATAGGAAGCATGTTAGGCTTAAATGTGTTTGGTGTTTGCTTCTTGATGCTCTCTTTTGTTCTATAACTTTTATTCCTACGAGAGCATCATTAAAGTCTTATGCCTAGCTTAAAGGCATAAAAGAAAGAGCTTTTGGGAGGCAGCCCACATGAATTTTTTTTTTTTGCTTTTGTTGTGTATTCATGTTGTTTACTGCTGTAGCATCATCATTGTATCTTTGCTTTTCATATTTGTGCCAAGTATAGCCTCTGATTGCTAGAAAGTTCAAAAGTTGTGAGGTGCTGTCCAGGAAACAGATTCTGTCCTTGGATAGAAAAATTCGTATAAAATCACCAGATCATCTTTTTGGTCTGAATTTTTTCGACAGCGTTCTCTATATAATTGTCTTTCGTGCGTCAGTTCTGAGTTTTTTGATTTGAGTTGCAGAAGTATCCCGAACAGGTCAATTACTTCCTGCTGTTCTGTTTTTCACAGATTCTGTCCTGTTTTGCCTTACCTTCACTTTGCAAATTAAGAACTTGTTTTTTCTTTGCAAAAACCTTTTGGCAATCTTGAGAAACAGTAGAACTTCAAGAATATCCTTATTTCCAGCAAGATATAATTATTTTATTAAGGGTACTAACCTCGCTAATCAGATTATGATGAGTTGTGTATGAAAGGAGTTTTCAAGTGTGCGAGGGAAGATGATAAAAAGATTCAGGAGTGTCAAGCGCTCAAGCTTGGGGATGCCCCCGTGCACCCCCAAGAAATATTCAAGGAGACTCAAGCGTCTAAGCTTGGGGATGCCCCCGTGCATCCCCTTCTCCATCAACATTATCAGTTCGTCTTTCGTTCCGCTATATTTTTATCACTTCATGTGTTATGTGCTATGCTTGGAGCGTCTTGCTTTTTTTTTCTTTCTTTTTAGTTTTTCATAACGAGTCGGAACCCAGCATTCCTTTATGTGGGAGAGAAACACACTCCACCTCTACCTAGAACATTACATAGAATTTTCATGTCTATCTATGCTGTGTATGTTCTTTGTCTTTTAATAGCTACTATCATACTCTGCTCTTATTATTCATGCTTATCTTTTCAAAAGCTTTTATTTAGTTGGTTGCTTGAACTCTCTTTAATTACCATGCTCACCTTATTAAGATAGTTTGCTTCCGTTGCATGGGTTAATGTGTCTATGATAAAGATGCTACTTTCATGATGGTGCTTAGTAGTTCAGGTTTTCTTTTGGTTAATCTCAAATAGCTGGGGGGTTCCCAATGTGTTATTGGAGTACCAACTTGGTTTGTTTGCCTATGATGTGGTATGGTTTAGTAATATCTTCCTTCGAGAATTTATTTTGATTGACTTGGCGTATGCTCACGCATATTCAAGACTGTAAAGAAAGTCTGTCAAGCCTTGATGATCTTTTATTTCTGAGTAGCGATATAACTACCATGCCTGATTCAATATTGCTTTGTCGCTCTGCATGATTATGACCGTCATTGCTCTCTTAGTTGGTCGCTCCCAGTCTTTTTGCTAACCTCCACCTGTACTAAGCAAATTAACCATGCAATACATAGCTCATGGGAAAGTAGCCTAAAAACTATTGTGGTAAAGAATATGTTGCTTATGTATCTTATTTCTTATGAGTTGCTTGCTGAGCGGTAACCATGTTTCTGGTGACGCCATCAACTGTCACACTTTTGTTGAATATCATGTGAGTTGCTATGCATGTTCGTCTTGTCTGAAGTAAGGGTGATTTACCGTGGGTTGAATAACTATGCATATTGTTAGAGAAGAACATTGGGCCGCCAACCAAAGCCATGCATCATGGTGGAAGTTTTAGCTTGGACCTTAATCCTCAATCTCTCACGAGAATATGCTTATGCATTAAAGAGGAGTCCATCATCTATTTTCTATGTTGTCCCGGTATGGATGTCCTCAAGTTGAGATCTATCAAAAACGAGAAATCACATGCGATCTATCTCCTTGGACCTTTGTACAGGTGGCATAGAGGTACCCCTTTGTGACACTTGGTTAAAACATATGCAATGCAATGATAACCCATGGGAATCCGAGCTAATTAGGACAAGGAGCGAGCACTATTGGTATTCGATGCATGAGGCTTGCAACTTATAGGATGTTTTATGCATGACACATATGAAGTACTACTACCGTTGACACAATTGCTTCCATGTTTTCAAAACAAAAAGCTCTAGCACTTAACTTTTATTTTACCTTTATTTTGAAGCACCAACTACTGAGAGCATGATTCTCATTCTGAGTGTAATGTGCATTGTCCCAAAGTAGCATTGTCTTTTGCATGATTGTGATATCGTTTATTCTGAAATGATTGTATCTAGTCATCACTTAAACCTTGAAGGTGCCCTTGCATTTATGTTTTGCATCACTAAAAGGGGCAAGCTAGATATCACTTTATCATATTTGCACATCATGTTCATTGCAAATCTTTTTGATGTTTCAGTTTCATGTTGTAAAACTTTCAGTCATTTGTGATTTTCTCTTGAGACAACTTAATTACTATAGAATCATTCTCTCTGTAAGCTTTTGTCATATGACTATGAGAAAGTCCTATATGGTTAATAGCATGTCACCACAGAAATTATTCTTGTTATCATTTACCTACTCGAGGACGAGCAGGAATTAAGCTTGGGGATGTTGATACGTCCAAAACGTATCTATAATTTCTGCTTGCTCCATGCCACTTTTGGGTGATATTGCTATGATATTCATACACTTCCATACACTTTTGATCATATTTGGACTAACTTACTAATCCAGTGCACCCCAGTGCCAGTTTCTGTTTTCGGCTGTTTTTGTATTTCAGGTTTTCACGTTTCGAGAACTGCCCAGAAAAATCCAGAAAAATTATATAAAAAATCAGCGAACCGGAAACAACAATGCGTCCGAAGGGCAACCTGGGGGGAGGGGCACAGGGGCTCCAGGCGCCCTGTGGGCGCCCCCCCTGGGCCGCGCAGGGGGGGGCGCCTCGGCCCCCCGAGACTCCCCCGGTGCCCTACTTTGGCATATATTTAAAGGGTCCTCCGTAACCCTCAGAACAGGACTTCTTTTCGCGATCCCATCTCTGTTCCGCCGCCGCCGCCGCTTCCAAGATCGGGAGCACCAGGAGAACTCTTTCCGGCACCCTGCCGGAGGGGAGGATCACCACCGGGAGCTTCTCCACCACCATGGACGCCTCCCGGATGACTCGTGAGTAGTCTCCCTTGGACCATGAGTCCATGACCAGTAGCTATGTGATGTTCTCCTCCCGTTCTTGTGCTTCACTAATTAGTCCTCGTGAGCTGCCCTACATGATCGAGGCACCTATGTAATCCTTATGCTGTTGCTATGTTGAGTTTGCTGGGATCCGGTGGATTATGAGATTATGTTCAGATTGATCTTGAGTAATATATTTGATTCACCTCTTTTATATTTTAGTTCATAAGTAATTCTTGCATGTTCTCCGTTGTTATTTATTGCTTTGGCCGAGTAGTAAGTAGTGACTCCAAGAGGGAACGTTATGCTCGATTGTGGGTTCATGCCCCTCGATGACTAGCTTGAGTGACAGAAACATGAGTCTAGGGGATGTGCTGTTGCCACAAGGGGGAAAACAACGGTGCTTGTGCCCGCGGGTGCAAGGATTGTTTACTTTACGCAAAGTTCTTTTAATGCAGTTGTCTGTTGCATTGAGTTTACACTATGGGTGGGACTCGCAACTTAATACCAGCGAGATGTTCTGGATAGATATCTCAAGGTGGATGATTAGTAGTAGATATTGATGGATTTCGGTCTACTTACTTTGGCGTACCGCCCATGCTTCGAACCTCAACCTTTCTTGCAATGTAGTCAGCATTGGTTTGCGTTCGTGGTCCTGTCAATTGCCCAGCTGTAATTTGTTTACCTCACATAGCTGTTTTATCGTCTTTTGGGAGAGAGACATCACTAGTGAACATCATGAGACTCCGGTCCATATTACCATCATTGATCACATCCACTATTTACTTTTCGTTATTTACTTACTATCGCAAAAACTATCTATCACTACTATCATTGCTTTTAACCCTTTGTGAACTACAAGGCCGGAGAGATTGACAACCTCTCTGTACTCGTTGGGAGCAAAGTTATTTGTATCTGTGTGCAGGTCCACGTTGATTGCTACTAATCTGGCGCCGTAGCAATTGACACCTACTTGTTGAACCTAGGAGTCTCTGGGGAATCGATCCTTGGCATCTTTGCTAGGGGAAAACACTTCTACTTACTGCATCTTACACCTTCCACTTGGGGTAACCAACGAGGGGTTCGAGGCCCATCAGATATCAATATCTTCCTTCATAACATGATCTCTGAGAAAGTGATGACGAATTTCAATGTGCTTTGTCTTCGAGTGTTGAACTGGGTTGTTGGCAATCTTGATGGCGCTTTCATTATCACAGTAGAGTGGCACATGCTTCAGATGGATTCCATAGTCCTTGAGTGTTTGCTTCATCCAGAGAAGCTGAGCGCAGCAAGATCCAACAGCAATGTATTCAGATTCAGAAGTGGAGAGTGATACACAGTTCTGCTTCTTTGAAGACCAACAGACAAGAGATCGTCCTAGAAAGTGACATGTGCCTGATGTGGACTTGCGACCAACTTTGTCACCAGCATAATCAGCATCTGAAAATCCTACTAGATCAAACTCTGAACCCTTTGGATACCATAATCCTAGTGTTGGGGTGTAAGCCAAATATCGAAGTATTCGCTTCACAGCTAAGTGATGCAACTCCTTTGGTGCCGCTTGATATCGAGCACACATGCAAACACTAAGCATAATATCTGGCCTAGATGCACATACATAAAGTAAAGAACCAATCATGGAGCGGTATACCTGTTGATCAAACTCTTTACCATTGGCGTCGGGACCCAGATGATGTTTAGCAGGCATTGGCGTCGAGTACCCTTTGCAGTCTTGCATTCCAAACTTCTTCAGGCAGTCTTTAAGGTACTTCTCTTGAGATATGAAGATGCCGTTGCTTTGCTGACGAATTTGAAGACCAAGGAAGAACTTCAGCTCATCCATCATGGACATTTGATATTGCTCTTGCATCATGTGACCAAACTCATCACTGTATTTCTTGTCCGTGCAGCCGAAGATAATGTCATCCACATAGATTTGGCAGACAAATAGCTCATCATCATATGTCTTCGTGAAGAGTGTGGGGTCTAGGGACCCAGGTTTGAAGCCTTTGCTCTTCAGGAAGTCTTTGAGAGTGTCATACCAAGCACGAGGCGCTTGTTTGAGGCCATACAGTGCCTTGTTGAGCTTGTATACCATATGAGGACGTTTTGGGTCTTCAAAGCCAGGTGGTTGTGCAACATACACTTCTTCTTCAATTCTTCCATTGAGAAAGGCACTCTTTACATCCATTTGATATAGAAGTATGTTGTGATGATTTGCATAAGCTAGCAGTATATGAATAGCTTCAAGCCTAGCCACATGAGCAAATGTTTCATCGAAGTCAATCCCTTCAACTTGAGTGTATTCTTGAGCAACGAGACGAGCTTTGTTTCTGACCACTTGACCATGATCATCTTGCTTGTTGCGACAGATCCATTTTGTGCCTATTATATTGTGCTTGCGAGGATCAGGACGCTTGACAAGTTCCCACACATTGTTCAGCTCAAACTGTTGAAGCTCTTCTTGCATTGCTTGAATCCATTCAGGCTCCATAAAAGCTTCAGCAACTTTCTTGGGTTCAGATATTGAGACAAAGGCAAAGTGCCCACAGAAATTTGCAAGCTGTGTTGCTCTTGAGCGAGTGAGTGGACCAGGAGCATTTATGCTATCAATTATCTTCTCAACTTGTTCTTCATTTGCAACACGAGGATGAGCTGGACGAAGATTTTGTTCTTGCTGTACATTGTCTTCATCAGGAGTGTTGTCTTCGGGCTGAGCATTGTCGTCAGGTTAATTTGGAGCAGAGATGATGAGTTCCTCATCAGGTTGTGCTTCAGAAGGCATGATCTCACCAGTTCCCATTAGCTTGATATATTCATTTGGTGAAGCTTCATCTAGCACATTTGGTAGGGACTCTCTTTGTGAACCATTTGTCTCATCAAACCGCACATCCACAGTTTCAACAGTTTTATAGAGAAAAATGTTGAAGACTCTGTAGGAGTGTGAGTCCTTTCCATATCCGAGCATGAAGCCTTCATGAGCTTTGGGTGCAAATTTTGACTTATGATGAGGATCCTTGATCCAGCACTTAGCTCCAAATACTCTGAAGTAGCTTACATTAGGCTTCTTTCCAGTGAGGAGTTCATAGGATGTTTTCTTCAGAAGCTTGTGAAGATAGACACGGTTGATGATATAGCATGCAGTGTCAATAGCTTCGGGCAAGAATCTTCTTGGTGTTTTGTATTCATCGAGCATCATTCGAGCCATCTCAATTAGAGTTCTGTTCTTGCGCTCAACGATCCCATTTTGCTGAGGTGTATATGGGGCTGAGAATTCATGAGTGATTCCCTTCTCATCCAGATAAAGATCGAGGCCAGTGTTCTTGAATTCAGTGCCATTGTCACTTCTGATATGCTTGATCTTGATGCCATAGTTGTTCATGGCACGGTTGGCGAAGCGTCTGAAGACATCTTGCACTTCAGTCTTGTAGAGTATTATGTGCACCCATGTGTATCTTGAATAATCATCAACAATGATGAAGCCATAGACACATGCTGTGGTAGAGAATGTGGAGTAGTGAGTAGGGCCAAATAAGTCCATGTGAAGCAGCTCGAAGGGTTTGGATGTCGTCATGATTGTCTTCGAGGGGTGTTTGGCTCTAGTCATCTTCCCAGCTTCACAGGCACCACATAGATGATCTTTCTTGAACTTGACTTCCTCGATGCCTATGACATGCTTCTTCTTTGCGAGAGTGTGCAAGTTCCTCATGCCAGCATGTCCTAGCCTCCGATGCCAGAGCCAGCACTCTGAAGCTTTTGCTAGAAGACATACGGCCATCTGCGATCCTGTTGAGAAATCTACCATATACAGATCACCTTTTCTGTATCCTTCAAATACTAAAGACTTGTCAGATTCCATTAGTACAAGGCAACGGAATTTACCAAAGATCACAATCATGTTTAAGTCACAAAGCATTGAGACAGACATTAAGTTGAAGCCAAGAGATTCAACAAGCATGACTTTATCCATGTGTTGATCTCTTGAGATTGCAACTCTACCTAGACCCAACACTTTGCTTTTACCAGTATCAGCAAATGTGATGTGACTCTTCACTACAACAAAAACTGCATGTAGAGACGTCATATTCCAAAGCTAGAGACGCGTTATTTCATCTCTAGGCAACCATAGAGTCGACTTAGTAAAGCGTCTTTGGAGCGTCTCCTCACGGACCGTCTCAAAACATATAGACACGCTGTCTAAGCGTCTGTACATGTAATGAGACGCTATACTGGGACGTCCAAAGGCGTCTCTAGATTTGACACGTTATATTTGGACGTTCAAAAGCGTCTCTAGATATGTAGAGTCGTACTGTTAGGTGCGATTCGTACGTCTCTACTAACAGGGCCATTTCATTCATCATAGGCCCTAGGCCCATTCCTATAGACGCTATGTACAGACGTTATATTCATCTCTAAATATGCAAAAGATTATTTTAACCACGTAATGTTTTACTTTAAATAATATTCAATTTATTCCAAATTTGTACTTCACCATTTCAAATACAGTAATTGTATCATGCCATATGCTTGTGAAGAATGATCAACAAATATTGTTACATAAAAGCATCCACCCATATCACCAATCACATTCATAAGCAACAAATATCATTATATGAAGGGATCCACCCATATCACCAATTGTATCCAGAACCTTCCCATTCGCACAATTTCATTTAGTAGGAACAAACACATTAGATTCACAACCGAATCAATTTAGATCTTCATATAAAATATGCAAATAACTAAGAAGAGATCATACAAACTAGAGCTAAGTTTTCCTATGACGCTAAAATCTTTATATAATACATAATATTTGTCCATCTAAAGACTAATTCTTCTATATTTGCTCTTGGCTCCTGCAATGCGCTCCTTTTCTAAATCTTGAGCTACCCTGAAAAAGAATGATAACAGAGAAATTTTAGAACATAGCTTTAAGACTAGTGTGAGAAGATATGTACTTTGATGATGTACCTTACCAGTGTTTGGTGGCTTGTTTTGAGGTTGTGTAGGAGTGGTTAATTTTGTTTTTTTACCTAAAAATTGCAAAGATACTTCATAAATAAAAATCCTTAAGCACGCACATTGGAGCATACGATGATTGCATGGAAGTGTACTTACATGTGATAGAGGCCATGCAATAACATGACCAATAGCATCCCTTACTGTTTGCAATTGTTCATATGGTCTGACCAGTGTTTGCTCTCCAAGTCTTGAAACAACACAAACAAAAACCACTACATATTGCTCTGCAAGCATGTTTCCTCCAACCACATATGTTTTATCTCTACTCACTAAAGTTCCTTCGGCCACAAATTTATCTTTGCTTCTCGGGTTCAACGAAACCAAGAAGACTTTCATTTTATCCTATTTAAAAAAAAATTAAACATACATTATGACAAACCATGGAAGATTTCACTTTACACAGAAAGGGACGATTGCACATGGAATTAGACCAACTAACTATTCTAACCACTGTCATTCATATATATACCTGCTTAGTGATGTATATAATATACATGCTTAGTGATGTGATGAAGTTGTACACTTGGTTCAGGACCACCTTGCTTGGTCGCGTTGATTTTCAGCACAACCATTCTTTGCTTTAGGACCATCAAGTGCTTTCTACAGTTTAGGTTCAGTTTAGTTGTAAGTAAAATTATAGAAAACATAGACATTGTTTGATAACACAACAGAAATTTATGCGCTCATGCACACACACCTTAGCAATTGTGTTTTCATGTGGTGAAGATAAACTGGTGCAACCCTCTTTGGTTCTTGCATAATTGCTAGGATGCAATTCCTGGTTAGTCTTGTCCGGTAAAGTTGATTCTACACACCCTTGATTGACCCTATGATCAATTTTTTCAATGTGTGCTTTCTACAGTTGAGGTTTAGTTCAGTTGTAAGTAAACATACACAAAACATAGACATTGTTTGGCAATGAATCAGAAGTTTATGCATACACGCACACACCTTAGCAACCATGTGTGGTAAAGATGAACCAGTGTAATCCTCTTTGGTTCTCGAAGAAAAGCTAGGATGCAATTCCTGGGCAGTAATCTGCTTATCCGGCAAAGTAAATTTTGAACTTCCTTGATTGGTGTAACCCTCTTTGGTTGATTTTGCACGGCCTTGATTGTTCTTATCAAACTTTTCAATGCGTGCCTTCTACATTTGAGGTTGGGTTTAGTACACAATCATAGGCATTGGTTAATAATGAAGTAAAAAATATGCGCACACACCTTAGCAACCATGTGTGGTAAAGATAAACCAGTGTAACAAACCAGCACTCATAGGCATTTTTTAATAACAAAGTAGAAATTTATGCACACACCTTAGCGGCCATTTTTTTCTTGAGGTAAAGATAAACCGGTGTAACACTCTTTGGTTCCCGCACAATCACTAGGATGTAGTTCCCGCAACTTATGATGAACAATTGTTTGAGTATGAGAATGAAGTAGAATATTTATTAGTGAAGAAACTATTACATCACCTGCATAGTATTCAATGGAGAATATTCTCCAGCTTCATTATGTGATTCACTTGGGAGGTCACTGCCAACAACTCTTTCACTGAGATAAACCTGAAACAAGAATGGGATAATAGTATATTAATACTCATATCTTTATCTTTGCAGAAAGAGATGTGGTTTAGATACTAACTTCATCACTTCCCGCGGTTACAAATTCATTTCTCAAATCCTTTGTGGGGAATTTTCTCTTCAGGGAACGAACGGATCATAGCCAACTCATATGTCACATTTTCTACATTATCTCCTAGTG
>LR738713.1:756764351-756778847 GCA_902687465.1 Secale cereale | reverse complement strand
TTTGGCGGCGGGTGAGCAGAGTGGGGCGAAGCACGAGTTCAGGCTGGAGGCGAGTGGCGATGGCGCTAGATCTATGACAGGTGGCCACCGTCGGCGGGAAAGCAGCGGCTGGTGCCGAGCGGTGGCGCCGCTAAGGACCAACCCTCGTAGTACAGACTTGATCGATTTGTTTAGTCAGGAGCCGCGTATCTAGTAACAATATAAAAAGACCCAAAGGGGCAGATCCAAATCATTTTGACCGTCAAATCATTTTATCTAGCGGTTCAAATCGCTCCAATGTTGAGCACCAAACATGTTTATAACGCTCTAATTACACACCACTGCCATTGGCTATAAACACGTTTTGACTCAACGCTATCCCATGAAATCTGCCATGTAATTAATATCCTACCATTCTCGCGTAAAAAGTAATTGATATCTTAGCAAATACCAACGTGCAATAGATATATCTTACCTAATATAACGTGCAACTAATATCCTACCTAATATAAACGTGTATTGCACGTACATTATTACTAGTAGTAGTACAAAGCAGATTGCAAAAATACCAAAGGACGTATAGGTCATTCCACATTGATTTATCAAGTTAAATAAATTAAAAATCAGCAAAACACCACTCAAGGCAAATGATCAGTAAATAATGTGCAGTATATATAAGTCTAAACAAAATTTTGCAAATCATCAAGTGCCATACTAAAATAGGACTAACCATCAAATCCCTTGTATCTTTGGGATGATTAAGGAATTTTTTTCCAAGGAGGGATGATTAAGGTTTTTGTTTTAACACAAAAATATTACAGAGGTAATATAATATCACTGAGGAGAATATTACGAATGTGATGGTTAAGGTCACAATCAAATAACAAAATGCCTCTTGGTCAATTTGTTAGTGCAATTACTGAGGTCATCTATTCGAATTTTACCACGGCTACAATTTTAATAGACTTTTGAGTACAAAAAAATGATTTTTTATAGTCACATATAAAACGTCTCACAAATCGTCTCTAACTTAATTAAAATTATATACCTATTTTCTAAATGGCCAATTATAAGAAAAAGTTTGTGACGCCCTATAAACGTCTTAAGAAGCGTCTTTAGCTTGCTAGTGTTCATGGGCGTAGAGACGAATACAAACAGCGTCTCAGAAAAAGCGACCATAGAAGGTGTTTTTGTTGTAGTGCTTGTTGGATGGACGTAAAGTTGAGTCCATGAGAAGATTTCGATCACCAGTCATATGATTTGTGCATCCGCTATCCATAATCCATTCTGAAGACTTTGGTGTCACTCCCTACAATGCAGTTAGGAGGATAGGCTTCACCAAAAGCTATTATGAAGCATAAACAATTGATGCATAAGTGGATTATGAAAGCTTTAGATGTAAGTCAGGACTGATAAGATGTTCAGCAAGTGATTTATGAATAGTATGAGCAGTAAGTCATTTTGGGCATTTGATCTTGTACCCTACAAGTGTTTTAGGTCCCCAGCAATAGCATCAGAAGCCTTTGATTATAGGCTGGAGACCTTTCCCTGCAAGAGAAAGTTAGTTCTTCTTAACCAGCCACATCTTCAGGGGTGGCTTAGAAGCAATGAGTCTAAGAGTAGCATATGAGAATTTTGGCTTTGGAGCCCTAGCAAATAGTCTTGCAGGAGGAGAATAATACTCAGAAGAATAGGCAGAAAAATTCTTGGATGTATGAACATAGCGGTTTGAAGAAACACGCTCATAGTCATGGGTCTGAGTATGGTTTCCCTGCAAAACATCCGCGTTAGGGTGACTCAGGTGAGTCCTTTGTCTGTATGAAGCCTTAGGACCATGTGAAGCCTTTGGTCTGGGGTTTGTCTTCATCCCAGGAGGTGTCATGATAATATTTGCTGGAAGCTTCTCAAGACAACCTTTGGGTACCCAGATCTTCTTCATAGGTGGCCCGTTCCTGCAGTTAGTACCAATATACCTTGCAAACACTTCACCATTTTGATTCTTAAACAGTTTATAGTTTGCATCAAAGGATTCATCAATGATAACAGGATTAGCACAAGTGAAGCCAGATAAGGTAGATGGATCCACTGAAGGTCCCTTTGCAGCAACCCATGTGGTTTTGGGATACTGCTCAGGCTTCCAGTATGATCCATCAACATTCATTTTCCTGTCGAACCCAACACCCTCTTTCCTAGGGTTTCAGTTCAGTATCTGCTTTTTGAGGACATCACATAGAGTCTGATGCCCTTTGAGGCTTTTGTACATCCCTGTTTTAAGCAAAGTCTTCAACCTAGCATTTTCATCAGCAATAGTAGTGGTTTCCTCAGCAGAGGGGTTATTTACCACATCAGCAGTTGAAGATATTGCAACAGTGGCAGTAGTAGAGCATTCAGCAACAGATGCAACATTATCCCGTTCAATGCATTTTAGACATGGTGGTTCAAACTCTTCATGAGAGGAGTTGATCAGTTGCATGCGGAGTGACTCATTCTCCTTTTGAAGATCTTCATGAGCCGCTTTCAATTTCTCAAGTTCTCGTTTCCTTTGAATGTAATCGTGGGAAAGCTTTTCATGAGTTTTTGAGAGCGATTCATAAAGACCTTCAAGTTCCTTGTACTTAACAAGAAGATTTTTTATGTCTTCAATTAAGGACTGAGAACGGGTCATTTCCGCGTCCAACAGGTCATCGCTTTTGTCTAACAGTTTTTGAATATGTTCCATGGCTTTCTACTGTTCAGTGGCAATTTTAGCAAGTATTTTGTAGCTAGGTTTTGATTCACAATCAGAGTCATCTTCACTAGATGTTTGAAAGTAAGCATCGCGTGATTTTACCTTGGCACCGCGTGCCATGAAGCAGAAGGTGGGAGCAGAGTCGTCGTCCTCATCATCATTGTTGGGGACGGGGCCATTGTCTTCAGTGTTGAAGATAGACCTGCCCACGTAGGCAGTGGCTAAAGCCAGACTTGCAGCACCAGAATCAGACTCCTCCTCCGACTCCACCTCCGCCTCTTCAGAAGCAGACTCTTCCTCAGAATCCATCTCCTTGCCAACAAATGCGCGAGCCTTTCCAGATGAATTCTTCTTGTGTGATGAATACTTTGATGAAGACTTTGAAGAAGACTTTGAGTATTTCTTCTTTTTCTTGTCATTAGAATCATATTCCTTGCTCTTCTTCTTCTTCTTCTCATTGTCCCACTGAGGACACTCAGAGATGTAGTGACCAGGTTTCTTGCACTTATGACATGTTCTCTTCTTGTAGTCATGAGTAGAAGCTTCATCATTTCTTGAGCTGGATCGTGAAGACTTTCTGAAGCCTTTCTTCCTAGTGAATTTCTGGAACTTCTTCACAAGCATGGCAAGCTCCTTTCCAATGTCTTCAGGATCATCAGAACTGTAGTCAGATTCTTCTTCAGATGAAGAAACAGCTTTTGCCTTTAAGGCGCGAGATCGGCCATAGTTGGGACCATAGATGTCACGTTTCTCAGATAGCTGGAACTCATGTGTGTTGAGCCTCTCAAGTATATCAGACGGATCGAGAGTCTTGAAGTTAGGGCGTTCTTGAATCATCAGGGCAAGGATATCAAATGAGCTGTCGAGTGATCTCACGAGGGTCTTGACGATTTCATGCTTGGTAATCTCAGTGGCGCCAAGTGTTTGAAGCTCATTTGTGATGTCAGTGAGACGATCAAAAGTGTGCTGGACATTCTCATTGTCATGTCTCTTGAAGCGATTGAAGAGATTGCAAAGGACGCTGATCCTTTGATCTCTCTGGGTAGAGACTCCTTCATTGACCTTTGAGAGCCAGTCCCAAACTTCCTTTGACGTGTCCAGAGCACTTACACGGCCATACTGTCCTTTGGTCAGATGACCATAGATGATGTTCTTGGCCGTTGAATCCAATTGAATGAGCCTCTTGACATCAGCAGGGGTGATACCTTCACCAGTCTTGGGAACGTCGTTCTTGACGACAAACCAGAGGTCCACGTCAATGGCTTCAAGGTGCATGCGCATCTTGTTCTTCCAGTAGGGATATTCGGTGCCATCAAAGACGGGGCACGCAACGGAGACTTTGATTATCCCTGCAGTCGACATAGCTAAAACTCCAGGTGGTTAAACCGAATCACACAGAACAAGGGAGTACCTTGCTCTGATACCAATTGAAAGTGCAGTATATCGACTAGAGGGGGGGTGAATAGGCGATTTTTATGAAATGCTTGAAAACATGGTAGTTTCGAAGACAATCAATAAGCTCAAGCCTATTAGTATGCAGCGGAAAGTGGACTACACTAGATAAGCCATAGTCATGTATTCAATGAAGTGAAATCATGAAGACTAATAGCAACTAGGCAGTAGTGATCATAAAGGAAGAAGGAATGAAGCCAATCACAACAAGTAGATACTCAGTGAAGACAATCAGGTAAGGCAAGCATGCAAAGTCTTCACAACATAGAGCAGTAAGTAAAGGGAAGGAAAGGATAGAACCAGTAGCTCGGGGAAGACAATGATTTGTTAGACCAGTTCCAGTTGCTGTGACAATTGTACGTCTGGTTAGGGAGGCTGAGATTTAACTCAGAAGACCGCGTCTTCACCTTGTTCCCCTTGAGCTAAGGACACCTAGTTCTCGCCCAATCACTCTGGTAAGTCTTCAAGGTAGACTTCCAAACCTTCACAGACTTCGTTCACCGGCGATCCACAATTACTCTTGGATGCTCAGAACGCGACGCCTAACCGGCTGGAGGAAACACAGTCCTCAAGTGTAATAAGTCTTCAGGTCACACAGACAGAAATACTTCAGTGATGCCTAACACTCTTTGGCTCTGGGTGTTTGGGCTTTGTCCTCGCAAGGATTTCTCTCTCAAATGCTTCGGAGGTGGGTTGCTCTCAAACGACAAAAGCCGTGCAATAACTCTGAGCAGCCACCAATTTATGGTGTAGGGGGTGGGCTATTTATAGCCACTGGGCAACCCGACCTGATTTGTCCGAAGTGACCCTGGGTCAATAAGGAACTGACACGTGTTCCAACGGTCAGATTTCAAACACACACGGCAACTTTACTTGAGCTCCAAGTAAAGCTGACTCATCCGCCTCTGGATAAGATTTGCTCTCATAGTCTTCGCTCGAAGACATAGGATTTGGTTGAGCATCACTTCAGTCACTCTGACTTAGTTCACTTGGACCCCACTTAACAGTACGGTGGTTCCTATGAATCAACAAGGAAGAAAAGGAAACAACGAAACATCTACGTCTTTGCTCTCCATAGTCTTCACACAATGTCTTCTCATGTCATAGTCTTCAATATGATTATCTTCATATACCACCACTGATATCAATGTCTTCATACATTTTTAGGGGTCATCTCCGGTAGGTTAACCGAATCAATGAGGGACTACTACCTGTGTTATCATGCAATTCTCACAAACACATTAGTCCCTCAACCAAGTTTGTCGTCAATACTCCAAAACCAACTAGGGGTGGCGCTAGATGCACTTACATCGCCGCTTCATAAATGGCCCAGTCGCACCCTCAGGAGCCCGTTTTCCGCCGGATTGGGCCGAAATTGACGCCGGTGTACCCAACTCGAACCCGTCGCGCTTGGGGTCGCCTGGGGGCGCCGGACGGACCGTTTTTGGCGCGAACTGTGATGGGTCCGTCGTGTCAGCGACGCGTCGCTTCGTCGTCCACATCGCCTCGTTTCCCGCGGGAATCAATGCCAAAGCTGGCGCGCTGCCGCGCCGTCACCTCCATTGATGCCGCGCCTTCCACGATGCAGTGCGCCGGTCAGCATGCCCATTGATGCCGCGTAGTGAAGCGTCACGTCACCCAGCATCACGGTCGCCCGCCACGCGTCGCCTGGCATGCGCCTCCCGCCGCCCGAGCTCCGGCTATAAAAGCCGCCCGCCTCGTCGGTGAACGCCACGCCGCAGCACATCGCCTCTCTCCCCCCTCTCGCACACTCCACTCCCCCGTCGACGAGCAATGACAGCGCGGTACCCAGGCGACTCGGCGGCGAAGAACGGCTTCGGCCGCCGCCACCTGCACGAGTGGGAGGCGCGCCTCCTGTTCGAGGCCGACTACCCGGCTCCCCCGGACATGAGGGTGCCGGGCGCGTGGCGTTTGAGCGCCGCCGGCGTGCCGGTGCCACCCGCTTCCACCGGGGCGGACCGGCGGGCAGAGATCGCCTGCATTAGGTCGTCACTGGCGGAGGAGGAGTGGCGACGGCCGGCGTACTCCCCCGACAACAACTCTTTCTGGACGCTCTACTTCGACCGCCGTGACAGCCTGATCGCCTCCACCAACGGCGTCGTGCCGCGCGACCGCCACTACGCCGACGGGCGGCGCGAGCGGTGGGGGGGTGCCCGGCCGCACCCTCGAGCATGTCCTCGACTACATCGAGGCCGGCAACACGCCGCGCCTCGAGTACCCCGACCCCGCACCCCCGTCCTTCTGTCGCCGTCGTGGCAGCTCGTGGATGCCGCGGCGGATGTCGGACGCGACGACCTCCTCCTCCTCCGGCGGCTCGCCGGTGGCCTTCGCCGTCAAGCCCGAGCCACAGGACACGGCGGGGGAGTCCCCGCTAGGGCGCCGCACCCGCAGCGGCGCCCTAACCATCCCCAAGGAAGGCCGCGGCTGTAGCCTGCGCCTCGTCCGGCCGAAAACCGAGGCGGAGCCGCTCCCGGTGAAGCCGGAGCACCTCGCGATGGCCGCCGCCGACGAGACGGCCATGAGATGGGCGAGGGAGGACTACGTCCGCGAGCAGGTGGCTTGCCAGCGCTGCGCCCTTAAGAAACACAAGGCGCGCCACCGTCGCCCCGTCCGCGAGGTGGACGACGTCCTCTACCTCGACAGCGACAAGGAGGAGGTCGGGCCATCCCGCGTCGGCGACCCTGGACAGGGCTGCATCAGGGACGGCGGCGGGTGGCAGGACAAGGACGACGACGGCGGTAGAGGAGACTACACCGTCTTCTACAAGCGCCTAGGCACGTGGAAGTCGGACGGCAGCGAGGCGCGGTGAGGACGGCGTAGCTAGGCCCGTGTTTGTTTTTTTATTTGTTTTTTGTACAAATTTGAATGAATGTCGCCGAGTTTGGATGCATTTCGACGAGTTTGTGCCAAAAAACGCCGACTTCGTTTAGCCCTGGGGCCGACCTGGGGCGACGACTGGGAACGCAGTCGCCTCCACGCCTAAATTCTCGCCGGCTCGCCCCCAGGACGCGTTTTTTGGCATCCTGTGGACCGAACGGCCGGAGATGCTCTAAGTTTTGAGGAGAATTGTTTGTTTTAGTTTTTTTTTTGAGACAAGTTTGTTTTAGATAACTTGTAGAAGAATTGTTGCCAAGGCCCAAGCCCATGATGGGCTTGAGCGGACTCGGGCTGAGCCGTTTTGGTCCGAGAGAGAGAGAAGGTGAGACTTGTGAGCTTTGGCGCGGTGGAAGGAACGGTTCCGGGAGGAGGGAGAGAAAGAGAGGGCTCCGCAAGCATGCAGATGGCCTTCAGCACCTTCCTGCTGCCCCCGCCGTCGCCTCCGCTGCCCAGACCCGCCGCGGCCGCCGCCTCCACCTCCACCTCCTCGTCCTCGTACCCAGTGGTCGCGCACCGCGGCCGCCGCCCGCGGGCACCTCGCTGCCGCTGCGGCCGCTCGCCGGAGATAACCCCCGCCACCACCAGCAGCAGCGGTTCCGGCGACCGCGGCTCGTGCGAAGAGGGGGACGCCTCCGCCCCGCCTCCCCTCCCCTTCGAACTCGACGGCGCCGCCGCCTCCGCGGACAGCCTAACCGGTGAGCCACGCGAGCTTAACTGACGGCTGACGTTATCTGCAAGACATTTCGCGCGTGGTTCTGTGGCTGAGGAAATTTCGAGGGAGGGAGTTTGGATTGCGATAGGCGGGGGAGAGAAAAACCACGAGAAAGCATGTATTGGGGTGCCACACCTATGAATTTCGACTAACTAGCTTTGCTGAATGTTCGCGATTTATGCATACATTTGTAGATCCCCTCTGGTTTTCTTACATGCTGTTTTTTTATGCAGGGGGACTAACTTTTGGCTTTTGCTTGAATGCATAGTACTCCCTCCGTTCCTAAATATAAGTCTTTCTAGAGATTCTACTACAAACTACATACGGATGTATATAGACACATTTTAGAGTGTGGATTCACTCATTTTGCTTCGTATGTAGTCTATAGTGGTATCTCTAAAAAGACTTATATTTAGGAACGGAGGAAGTAGAATTGTTGTCTAGGTGCCTTGAATTGTGTTATATTGAATCATCGAACAACTGGGGATTGTTGCTCTTGGCCTTGCCTGCTTAATGGTCGTTGCAGTTGTAGCATAAACTTATTACAAGGATTGTTGCCGTGTTTCCTCGTGGGTGGCGCCCCACCTAGCATAATATTCATTATGACATGGTGCTCTTAATTTTTTCAAATCTTGTCTGCCTACTGACCTAGTGACTCTGTAATTTATCATTGGGACCTGTTGTGTTTGTTGGGTAGTTCTTAGGCAAAGCTACTTGTAGTACTTAGTTTTTGACACTGTTGTGAGATGCGCTATCATTCCTATCATATTACTTACTGTAGGAAATGCGACGCCAAGATATCAGCCAACTTCAACTGAAGGGGACAGCGGGAGTGGAGATTTGGGGGGATGGCAAACGAATCAAGGCAGCACAGATGGTTTATCCAGTAGCAAGTCAATGTCAGGTTATTCCAAAGCATTTGGGGTGGATTTGTCCCCAGATAACGTGGCTGTTGCCACTGTTTATTTTGTGCAAGGAGTTTTGGGTCTTTCCAGACTTGCTGTCAGCTTTTATTTGAAAGATGATCTTCAGCTTGATCCAGCAGAGGTATGCCTGTCACTATCTTTGCTTTCTTGCTGTAGTTATAACTTCATTCTTTATACGGTTGTGTTTTTCAAGTTTCTCTAGGCTTGCATGGTTTTGTTCCAGTTGAGCAAAAACATAGTATGAGTGTATGTTTGAAGTTTTTTTTCTTGTAAAAATTTAAACCTTGGGCAATACTTGCTGGCACAGAGATTAATTTGGTTCATGTTATCTAGACTGCAGTTATAACTGGTTTCTCAGCCTTGCCGTGGTTGGTCAAGCCTCTTTATGGTTTTATCAGGTCTCACCGAAATATCAAATCTCATTCCTACAGTCCTACTGCTCTTTTATGTTGCACGTACTTGAATCATGACACTATATTGTTGTGATTTATGATGCAGTGATTCCGTCCCTCTCTTTGGATATCGAAGAAGGTCGTACCTCATTCTATCAGGACTCCTTGGAGCAATTTCTTGGAGTTTGATGGCAACAGTTGTGGATGATAAGTACAGTGCAGCGCTCTCTATTATTCTTGGATCTCTTGCAGTTGCCTTCTCTGATGTTGTAAGTGGGAGCAGAAAATGTATCATGATATTTATTTTTCCTTTGAATTGATCATCAATGATGCTGGTGTAGTAGTTAGTTTTTTTGTCCGCAAAGGGATGGTCTGATCCAGTGTTTTTACTGTTTCAAATGAAACATAGCTTGCTAGCATTTCCGTTAGGTTTTGGTCATCCCCTGGAGCAGCAGTCATTAGACAAGGTTTGGATGACATATCATACGTGGATGCTATCATGACACGTAGCCTGATAATAGGAGGATCATGTAATTCATGATGCTCTGAATAGATTTTGAACTTATTTTTAAATTATAAGGAACTCAGCATAGATCGTATATGCATTTTTTTTATGTTGACACTTGATACGCTGTTCAAAGAACTCAACCCAGTATGGGCCTCACTTGTCAAAAGTTCAGAAAAAATATCTGAAATATTTTCTGAAAACAGAAATATATCCTTCTGTACCTAATGAGCTTATCTTTGTGTTTGACCCATGTGAGGATAGTAGTGTTGGTACTCATGTTCGTTTTGTAACTGAAAATACTCCAGGTTGTTGATTCTATGGTTGTTGAGAGAGCTCGAGGTGAGTCGCAGAGCACATCTGGATCTCTCCAGTCACTGTGTTGGGGATCCTCAGCCTTTGGGGCAATCGTGAGCGCATACTTCAGTGGTTCTCTAGTGGATACTTATGGTGTAAGGTTTGCTCCTTGGTGCAAAGGAACTTTGTAAAAGCTAATGACACCTCTGCATATTACAGTTCACTGATCAGGTGTTTCACTAAATGCAGATTTGTCTTTGGTGTTACGGCATTTTTACCCCTGATGACATCTGCGGTTGCAGTTCTTGTAAATGAACAGCGTTTGCGCTCTGAGGAACGTTCCATCTCACTTTCAAGTTCAGGATTGATTGAAAGCTCTAAGCAGCAGATCAGGCAGATTTGGACTGCTGTAAAGCAACCGAACATTTTCTTGCCTACTTTGTTCATATTCCTTTGGCAAGCAACACCACAGTCGGATTCTGCCATGTTTTATTTCGTGTATGTTCAACAGACTCGATGATTTGATCTACTTGATTGCTATGGATTGTTCTGTTAGACCTGGCTCTTTTTTCTGTAAACACAGTTTTGGATTCTGAAGAAAATAGCAAGTTTCTAAGATGCTAGTGTATAAAGCTCTAAATACAAAAGGGAACAGGACTGTAAACTGCTACTTGGTTGTACATATGTACTACCTTAGTATTTTGTGTGATTGTCATCTTTTAAAATGGCTGATTATGTTACTTTCTATTGAATTTCAGCACAAACAAGATTGGATTCACTCCAGAGTTTCTAGGGCGTGTCACACTCGTTACATCTGTTGCATCCTTGCTGGGTGTCGGAATATATAATTCATTCCTGAAGGCAGTTCCACTGAGAAAAATCTTTCTTGTGACAACAATTTTAGGTTCTGCCCTTGGAATGACACAGGTCCTCTTCTCTGCTTACTTATGCTTGCAGTCCTACTTACTCTTTGTTGCCAAATCATGCTTAGCAGTTAGTTGTGTGTTTTCCACTTCCAGGTTCTTCTTGTCACTGGGCTCAATAGGAAGCTGGGGATAAGTGATGAATGGTTCTCCATTGGGGATTCCTTGATTCTCACAGTCCTTGGTCAGGTATGGAACACTACTGCAATGACTAGTTAACTCGAGGGCTAAGTGTTTGCATAATCTCGGTACTTGATATTATGCACCTGGTCTTGAACCGTGCCGTTTCTGCTCATTTTCACATTTAGAAACTACTCCCTCTGTCCCATAATGTAAGATGTTTTTTGATACTAGTGTAGTGTCAAAAAACGTCTTACATTATGGGACGGAGGGAGTACATTCCAGGTTCATAAACACTTACGATGTTCAAAATTGTTCTGTAGGCTTCCTTCATGCCCGTGTTGGTGTTGGCCGCGAGGTTGTGTCCCCTGGGAGTGGAAGCGACGTTGTTCGCCACCCTGATGTCCATTTCGAACGCGGGGAGTGTCGCTGGCGGTCTGGTGGGCGCGGGCCTAACTCAGTTTCTGGGTGTCACAAGGGACAACTTCGACAATCTGGCTCTGCTGATCGTGATCTGCAACCTCAGCTCCCTGCTGCCTCTGCCTCTCCTGGGTCTCCTTCCAGATGGATCACCGGATGCCGATAATGGGCAAACAAAAGTCGATTGAAATATTTTGAGCTTCTCCTAGGGATTATAGACTCGGAAATAGTCAGATCCTGGCGTGAACTCAATCACGAGGGGGAGAGGAGACGAGAAATGCAGCTAACTTTGGGCATTGGCTGGCGCGGTGCACGGCTGAGCATTGAGAAGAGCACCCCCAGCAGGAGGTGAAGTTCCAGATGACGTGCTCTCTCCTGTAATAAAATTCTGCTGCCCTGCACCAACGCAGTCAAGATTCATGATTGTCTGCATGCATTTTGGACGAGGTTAGCTCAGCTGGGAAACAGATGGTGTTGTCTTGCCTCGTCGTTGATGCTCTGACCTCTTTCTTAGGTAAATTAAACGGGGCAGATGAACGCCAAGACTAGCTGCACCGTATGACCGCATGTAGTATTACATTAGCTCACTTTGCTACGCATGTATAGTATGATGTATATACAGATATCCTTTCTTAAAGAAAGTAAACAAATGTGGAATGTGGAGTGAGTTTCATACTACTATTCGCACAAACTGCTACTGTACATAATAGGCCATCATTGTCGATGCCATAACCGACTGTGTAAAAATTATGAGCCGACTGTGAGTGGCACCATCGTGGGCGGTTTCTGTGGACAGCTGACTGCTCTTGTCTAAACATTGAAATATTGAAGGAAGCTTTTTAGTAATGATAGGAAGTTCAACTAATTTACGATCTGATCAATGTACAACTGGATGAAACCGTCCAAAATCATTCCTGCAGTCTTGGCAATTTAAACTCTCTCAAAATTTACTTGCAACGATGATAATATATGTTTGCATATATACTTAGTCCGCAGGCCCACACCCCTCCACCCTAATTAATTAGCATTCGACCCCACCACCCTCTCTAATCCTCAAACCACTAGTACATCTCTGTCACTTCTTGATTTCATCCGATACACGACATCAGAGAGAGACGAGCGAGACACGTTTTAGGTGAGAATTCTTTTCTAAATTGTAGCTCTCTATATGCTTAATTTGAGTAGTATGTATCATTGTATGAGGATGCATGTGTAGATTCAGAGCTCTCAAAATGCTCCCCTGGAAGCGTGAAATGAGCCCTCGTCCAATCTCTGAAGTTGGACCAAACCAGCTGTGTGAATCGGCAAGATAGGAACAGGTGGTTGCAGTCTTCGTCCGCCGAGTTACACAGCGGGCATACCTCATTTGAGGGCCAGCCCCTCCTCCGCAGATTATCTGCAGTCAAACACTTCTTGTGGATGACCAGCCACATGAAAAATTTGCATCTTGGCGGAGCTTTTGATTTCCAGATTGGTTTATGGCAAGCAAAGCGCATGTTTGCCGCAAAGAACATACCATACGCACTGCTGACCGAGAAATTTAGATCACCCGTTAGCCTCCAAACCAAGCTATCCGGAGCCTCAGTAGATAGGGCGGTGTCTTGAGCGAGGTCCCAGACTTGTAGATATTGTGCCATGGCCTGGGTCAAGATACCTCCTGAGATGTCTCTAATCCAGCCTCTATTAGTAAGGGCGTCGTACACCGAGCGACCAGAATCTTGGACGAAGGAAAACAAGGCAGGGGCGAATTCATCAATGGACCTCCCACCTGGTAGCCATTTGTCTGTCCAAAATTTGGCTCTCTGGCCATTGCCCAGCCGTACAAACGACGCCGCTTTCACCATGGTTGAAACTTCCTTCTCTGTTTCTTCAGGCAGCAAACACCACGGTCTCTCCTCCGCCTCCCATCTCAAGCACGGCCATCTACAACGTAAGGCGAGCCCAAACCATTTGAGATTAAAGATCCCCAGGCCACCATATTCTTTGGGCATGCACACCCGTGACCATGGCAGGAGACAGTGTCCCCCATTTATATCTAACTCCCCTTTCCATAAGAAGCCCCGACATCTCCTGTTAATAATCTTCAATGCCCATGCGGGCAGCTGCATAACTGAGAGGAAATGGATTGGCAACGCCAAGAGGACCGACTGAGTGAGCGTTAGGCGTCCAGCCGGTGCCATCAACTTTGGTTTCCACCCCTTCATCTTACTAGAAAATTTGTCAATAAGGGGCCAGATATCCTGTCTCTTTAAGCGGTAAATTGAAAGGGGCAGACCGAGATACTGAAGGGGGAAAAGTTTGGATTGGCAGCCAAAGAACTGAGCCACAGCCGCCGGGATGGACTCCTCACATCTGATGCAAGTGACCGTGCACTTTTGAAGGTTAATGCGCAGCCCTGAAGCTTCGCCGAAAAGTTTCAGAATGGCAGCAATCACTTCGCCGGGATGGACTCCTCACATCTGTCGATCATTGCTGTACTCTCTCTCTCTCTTTCTAATAAAATTCGGCCAATGGCCCTTCGAGAGGATGCATGTGTAGTTGATTGTTGGTGTGGTGTGGATGAGTTGGGCGATTCAACATTCTGTTGATCGCATGCTTTGGTGCAATTTTTCAGGGAATACAAATGAGTGCCAAATATGGTGGAAATATTGATTAATATCCGTTTCGTCTAGTTAGTGTCAGTCAATATGTCCCATTTTTAGCAAAGGTCATGCCGATTTTTTTTCTCCATATTCTTAGGTCGAATAGTAATCTGTTACGTTATGTATGTATGTTGCAGGTTTTGGTGTCAAATGATGGATCGTAGTTGGTTATACTCGATATCACGCCGTCCAATGATCTTGTTAATGGTTTGATGGAGTTCTTGCAGTTTTGCGGAGGAGTGTCTTTGGTTGGGACTACCTCTCCCGTGTCGCTCCCCGCACGGACCCGGGAGCAACCCCCAACCTTTGCCGCGGCCACCCCAACCCCACCCTCCCCTTTCCCGCCGCTGCCGGAGGGCGCCGCCGAGCAAAGCTCGGACGACGTCGGTGGCGGCTGGACGTTTATCTATCTTGTGTGAGGTTCACGAGCGGTGCGGGTGCAGCTCGCTCGCGGAGGGGCCGGCCTTGGCGCGACGCGGTCGGGCTCGTGGCGGACCGGGGG
>LR738713.1:756732801-756764042 GCA_902687465.1 Secale cereale | reverse complement strand
GGGGGGGCGGTCGCCTGCGTGCGCGCGGAGGCACCTGGGTGGGGCACGGACGTCGGGGTGCGACGCGGGTGCTGGATGGCATCGGGAGGCTCAGATTTGGCCGGGCCGAGCGACGCGGGGAGGCCACGATGGGGGCTCGTGCGCAGGGAGGTCGTGGCCTGGGCGCGTGCGCGCACGGAGCTAGGCGGCATGCTCATGCAGCTTCGATGGGCGGTCGGCGCGGATTTGCGGCAAGGCAAGGATGCCGGGGCGGCGTCCCCGGAACGATGGCTGCATCGGCATGGGCTCCTGCGACGGCTGGGCATGGTGGATTCGGAGCGATGCCCGCGGATCTGACCCCGACAAACGTGGCGTCTCTCTGTCACATGAGGTGCTGCAGCGGGCCGTCGCGGGAGGGCTTTGACGGCTGATGGCGGGAGGTGCTCTTCGCAGCAGGCTTGGCTCCAGTGGTCTGGGTATCCATGGTACCCAGATCGCTCACTGTTAGGACATGAGGGACTTGGGCGAAAGCTTTTGACGACGTTGGCGCCTGCGGGTGTCGTGACCTTCTTGGAGGCGTCGTCCTTGAGTTCTTCCTCTCCTTCCATGTGCTTGGGATCTCCGGGTGAGCACCTAAACTTCATTTTTCTGGAGTGGGCGACTACGACGTTTTACGTCGTAACCCTCTTGGAGGCATCGCTTTGGAGGGTCAGCCTTTGGATGTTGTGCGGGCCCTTCCGTTTTCATGGGCGGTGTCTGCTGGGGCGGCGGCTCCGGGATCATCAGTTGAGAGCCGAGGCGGCGGCCTCAGGCAGCTGTGCGGTGGTGCCCCAGGAGGTAGGGCTGTTTGTCGACATGGCTTGGGTGAGGACCTTGAGCTGCGTGGGCGGCAAGGTTGTCGGCTCGGTCGACGTGTCCCAGCGGGGGCGGTTAGACGGCATGTGGGGGCGGTGGCCCCGGATGTGGTGCGGCGTTTGTGGTCTGCGTGCGGTTGTCCTGAGCAGTGCAGGCTGCGGACTGCTGTATCGTGCGACATTGTTGCTCGAAGGTGAGCGGTGGCACGTCGGTGCGGCGGCCCCGGATGTGGCGCGACGTTCGTGGTCTGCGTGCGGTTGTCTAGAGCAGTGTGGGCTGCGGGCTGCTGTATCGTGCGGCGTTGCTGCTCGAGGGTGAGCGGTGGCATGTCGGGGCGGCGGACCCGAAAGGCGGTGTCGGTTGAGTGCGCAGGGCACAACAGAGCAGTGGATGTCGAGGCGGCGGCCTCGGGAGATTTACAGCTGAAGGAAATATGCCCTGGAGGCAATAATTGTTGGGGATCGTAGCAAAAATCAAAAAAATTCTACGCATCACCAAGATCAATCTATGGAGTAATCTAGCAACGAGGGAGAGGGGAGTGCATCTACATACCCTTATAGATCGCGATGCGGAAGCGTTGCAAGAACGCGGATAAAGGAGTCGTACTCGTAGTGATTCAGATCGCGGTTGATTCCGATCTAAGTGCCGAACAACGGCGCCTCCGCGTTCAACACACGTGCAGCCCGGTGACATCTCCCACGCCTTGATCCAGCAAGGAGAGAGGGAGAGGTTGGGGAAGACTCCATCCAGCAGCAGCACGACGGCGTGGTGGTGGTGGAGGAGCGCGGGACTCCAGCAGGGCTTCGCCAAGCACTGCGAGAGACGAGGAGGGAGAGAGGTAGGGCTGCGCCAAGCGAGAGAGGTCAAACCGTATGTTGGGCAGCCCCAAACCTCAAGTATATATAGGGGGAAGGGAGGGGCTGCGCCCCCTTTAGGATTTCCACCCCTAGGGGTGGCGGCCAGCCCTAGATCCCATCTAGGGGGGCGGCCAAGGGGGAGAGGGAGAGGGTGGCGCACCAGATTGGGCCCTAGGGCCCATCTGCCCTAGGGTTTGCCCCCTTCCCCTCTTGGAGGCGCCTTGGGCCCTGGTGGGGGGGCGCACCAGCCCACCTGGGGCTGGTCCCCTCCCACACTTGGCCCACGCAGCCCTCTGGGGCCGGTGGACCCCCGGGACCCTCCCGGTGGTCCCGGTACATTACCGGTGATGCCCGGAACACTTCCGGTGGCCAAATCCTCACTTCCTATATATATATCAATCTTTACCTCCGGACCATTCCGGAACTCCTCGTGATGTCCGGGATCTCATCCGGGACTCCGAACAACATTCGGTAACCGCGTACATACTTTCCCTATAACCCTAGCGTCATCGAACCTTAAGTGTGTAGACCCTACGGGCTCGGGAACCATGCAGACATGACCGAGACAACTCTCTGGCCAATAACCAACAACGGGATCTGGATACCCATGTTGGTTCCCACATGTTCCACGACGATCTCATCGGATGAAACACGATGTCAAGGATTCAATCAATCCCGTATACAATTCCCTTTGTCTATCGGTACAGTACTTGCCCGAGATTCGATTGTCGGTGTCCCGATACCTTGTTCAATCTCGTTACCAGCAAGTCTCTTTACTCGTTCCGTAACGCATCATCCCGTGATCAACTCCTTGATCACATTGTGCACATTATGATGATGTCCTACCGAGTGGACCCAGAGATACCTCTCCGTCACACGGAGTGACAAATCCCAGTCTCGATTCGTGCCAACCCAACAGACACTTTCGGAGATACCTATAGTGCACCTTTATAGCCACCCAGTTATGTTGTGACGTTTGGTACACCCAAAGCATTCCTACGGTATCCGGGAGTTGCATAATCTCATGGTCTAAGGAAAAGATACTTGACATTTAGAAAATCTTTAGCATAGGAACTGCACGATCTGTGCTAGGCTTAGGATTGGGTCTTGTACATCACATCATTCTCCTAATGATGTGATCCCGTTATCAACGACATCCAATGTCCATGGTCAGGAAACCGTGACCATCTGTTGATCAACGAGCTAGTCAACTAGAGGCTTACTAGGGACATGGTGTTTGTCTATGTATCCACACATGTATCTGAGTTTCCTATCAATACAATTCTAGCATGGATAATAAAAAATTATCATGAACAAGGAAATATAATAATAACCAATTTATTATTGCCTCTAGGGCATATTTCCAACAGTCTCCCACTTGCACTAGAGTCAATAATCTAGTTCACATCGCCATGTGATTAACACTCAGAGGTCACATCGCCATGTGACCAACATCCAAAGAGTTCACTAGAGTCAGTAATCTAGTTCACATCAATATGTGATTAACACTCAATGAGTTCTGGGTTTGATCATGTTATGCTTGTGAAAGAGGTTGTAGTCAACGGGTCTACAACATTCATATCCCTATGTACTTCGCAAAACTTTATGTCATATCGTAGATGCTGCTATCACGTTCCACTTGGAGCTATTCCAAACTGTTGCTCCATTATACGTATCCGGTATCTCTACTCAGAGTTATCCGGATAAGTGTTAAGCTTGCATCGACGTAACTCTTTACGTCGAACTCTTTATCACCTCCATAACCGAGAAACACTTCCTTATTCCTCTAAGGATAATTTTGACCGCTATCTAGTGATCCACTCCTGGATTACTTTTGTACCCTCTTGCCAGACATGTGGCAAGGCACACATCAGGTGCGGTACTCAACATGGCATACCGTATAGAGCCTATGACAAAAGCATAGGGGACGACCTTCGTCCTTCCTCTTCCTTCTGGCGCGGTCAAGCTTTGAGTCTTACTCAACTTCACACCTTACAACTCAGGTAAGAACTCCTTCTTTGACTGATCTATTTTGAACTCCTTCAAAATCATGTCAAAGGTGTGTGTTCTTTTTGAAAGTATCATCAGGCGTCTTGATCTATCTCTATAGATCTTGATGCCCAATTATGTAAGAAGCTTTATCCAGGTCTTCCTTTGAAAAACTCCTTTCAAACAACCCTTTATGCTTTCCAGAATTTCTACATCATTTCGGATCAACAATATGTCATTCACATATACTTATCAGAAATTTTGTAGTGCTCCCACTCACTTTATTTTAAATACAACTTTCTAACAAACTTTGCATAAATCCAAAAACTTTGATCACTCCATCAAAGCGTATATTCCGATTCCGAGATGCTTGCTCTAGTCCATGGAAGGATCGCGGGAGCTAGCATACCTTTTAGCATCCTTAGGATCGACAAAACTTTTCTGATTGTATCACATGCAACCTTTCCTTACAAAAACTGGTAAGGAAACTTGTTTTGACACCCATTTGCCAGATTTCATAAATGCAGCTAATGCTAACATGATTCCGACGGACTTAAGCATCGCTACGGGTGAGAAAATCTCATCGTAGTCAACCCCTTGAACTTATGAAAAGACTCTTTGCCACAAGTCGAGTTTCATAGACAGTGACATTACCGTCCACGTCCGTCTTCTTCTTAAAGATCCATTTATCTTAATGGCTTGCCGATCATCGGGCAAGTCCACCAAAGTCCATACTTTGTTTTGATACATGGATCCTATCTCGGATTTCTAACCATTTGTCGGAATACGGGCCCACTATCGCTTATCCATAGTTCGTAGGTTCATTGTTGTCCAACAACATGTCATCTATGACAGGATCACCGTACCACTCAGGAGTAGTACATATCCTTGTCGACCTACGAGGTTCGATAGTAACTTGATCCGAAGCTTCATGATCACTATCATTAGTTTCCTCTTCAACAGTCGTAGGTTCCACAGAAACATCTTTCTGTGTTGCACTACTCTCCGGTTGAAGTGAGGGTTCGACAACCTCATCAAGTTCTATCTTCCTCCCACTCAATTCTTTCGAGAGAAACTCCTTCTCGAGAAAGGACCCGTTCTTAGCGACAAACATTTTTTTCCTTGGATCTGAGATAGAAGGTATACCCAACTGTCACCTTTGGGGTATCCTATGAAGATGTATTTGTTCGTTTCGGGTTCGAGCTTTTTCCGGCTGAAGCCATAAGCATCACAGCCCCAAACATTAAGAAACGACAACTTTGGTTTCTTGCCAAACCACAGTTCATACGGCGTCGTCTCAACGGACTTAGATGGTGCCCTATCTAAAGTGAATGCAGCTGTCTCTAATGCATAACCTCAAAATAACATCGGTAGATCGGTAAGAGACATCATAGATCGCACCATCTCTCATAACGTTCGATTATGACGTCCAGACACACCATTACGCTGTGGTGTTCCAGGTGGCTTCAACTGCGAAACAATTCCACAATGTCTTAAGCGATTGCCAAACTCACAACTCAGAAAATCTCCCCTTGATCAGATCGTAGGAACATGATCTTCTTGTTATGATGATTCTTAACTTCACTCTGAAATTGCTTGAACTTTTCAAACGTTTCAGACTTTTGCTTCATTGAGTAAATATACCCATATCTACTCAAATCGTCAATGAAGACGAGAAAATAACGATATCCACCACACGCCTTAATTCTCATTGGATCACACATATCAGCATGTATGATTTCCAACAAGTCACTTGCCCGTTTCATTGTACCTGAAAGCGCGATCTTAGTCATCCTGCCCATGAGGCATGGCTCGCATGTGTCAAGCGATTCAAAATCAAGTGACTCCAAACATCCATCAGCATGGAGTTTCTTCATGCATTTTATGCCAAAATGACCTAAGCAGCAGTGCCACAAGAAAGTGGTACTATCATTATTAACTCTACATCTTTTGGCGTTAGTATTATTATCATGTGTATTACTATGATCGAGATTCAATAAACCATTGGGTGCATGACCATAAAGGTATTATTCATGTAAGCAGAATAACCATTATTCTCTAACTTAAATGAATAATTGTATTGCAATGAACATGATCTAACCATATTCATGCTCAACATAGACACCTGATAACATTTGTCTAGGTTCAACACTAATCCCAAAGGTAGAGGGAGTGTGCGATGGTGATCTTATCAACCTTGGAAACACTTCCAACACACATCGTCACCTCGCCCTTAGCTAGTCTCCGTTCAGTCCGTAGCTTTTGCTTCAAGTCACTAATAATAGCAACTGAACCGGTATCCAATACCCAGGTACTACAAGGAGTACTAGTAAGGTACACATCAATAACACGTGTATCAAATATACTTTGTTGAAGTTGCCAGTTTTCTTATCTACCATGTTATTTGGGGTAGTTCCGCTACCATGTGACCGTTCCCCTTACAATAGAAGCACTTAGTCTCGAGGTTTGGGTTCAACCTTGGGTTCCTTCATTAGAGCGACAACTGGTTTGCCATTCATGAAGTTTCCCCTTCTTGCCCTTGCCCCTTTTTGAAACCAGTGGTCTTGTTAAACCATCAACATTTGATGCTCCTTCTTGAGTTCTACTTTTGCGGTCTCAAGCACCGCTAATAGCTCCGGGATCATCTCCATCCTTTGCATGTCATAGTTCATCACAAAGTTCTAGTAGCTTGGTGATAGTGTCTAGAGAATTCCGTCAACCACTATCTCATCTGAAAGATTAACTCCCACTTGGTTCAAGTGATTTTAGCACCCAGACATTCTGAGCACGTGCTCACCAGTTGAGCTATTCTCCTCCATCTTGTTGGCAAAAGAACTTGTCAGAGGTCTCATACCTCTCAACACGGGCATGAGTCTGAAATCCCAATTTCAGCTCTTGGAACATCTCATATGTCTTATGGCGTTCAAAATGTCATTGGAATCCCGGTTCTAAGCCGTAAAGTATGGTGCACTAAACTATCAAGTAGTCATCAGGACGTGTCTGTCAGGTGTTCACAACATCCACAGACGACGTTGTAGGGGTTTGCACATCGAGCGGTACATCAAAGACGTAAGCCTTCTGTGTAGCAGTGAGGACACTCCTCGGACTATGGACCCAGTCTGCATCATTGCTTACGATATCTTTCAACTTAGTCTTTCTCTAGGATCGTATTAAACAAGGAGCTACAACGCAAGCTATTTGTCTACAACATAATTTGCGAAGACAACTTAGACTATTGTTCATGACAATTAAGTTCATTTAAACAAATTTAATGAACTCCCACTCATATAGATATCTCTCTAGTCATCTAAGTGATACATGATCCGAATCGACTAGGCCATGTCCGATCATCACGTGAGACGGACAAGTCATCAACGATGAACATCTTCATGTTGATCGTATCTTCTATACGACTCATGTTCGACCTTTCGGTCTTCCGTGTTCCGAGGCCATGTCTGTACATGCTAGGCTCGTCAAGTGAACCCTAAGTGTATCGCGTGTGTAAATCTGGCTTACACCCGTTGTATGCGAACATTAGAACCTATCACACCCGATCATCACGTGGTGCTTCGGAACAACGAACCTTAGCAACGGTGCACAGTTAGGGGGAACACAATTCTTGAAATTTTAGTGAGAGATCATCTTATTCACTACCGCCGTTCTAAGCAAATAAGATGTAAAACATGATAAGCGTCACATGCAATCAAATAAAGTGACATGATATGGCCAATATCATTTTGCTCCTTTGATCTTCATCTCTGGGGCACCATGATCATCTTTGTCACCGGCATGACACCATGATCTCCATCATCATGATCTCCATCATCGTGTCTTCATGAAGTCGTCTCGCCAAATGTTACTTCTACTACTATGGATAACGGTTAGCAATAAAGTAAAGTAATTACATGGCGTTTTCAGTGACACGCAGGTCATAAAATAAAATAAGACAACTCCTATAGCTCTTGCCGGTTGTCATACTCATCGACATGCAAGTCATGATTCCTATTACAAGAACATGATCAATATCATACATCACATATATATCATTCATCACATCCTTTTGGCCATATCACATCACACGGCACATGCTGCAAGAACAAGTTAGACGTCCTCTAATTGTTGTTGCAAGTTTTTACGTGGCTGCTATAGGTTTCTAGCAAGAACGTTTCTTACCTACGCCAAAACCACAACGTGATATGCCAATTTCTATTTACCCTTCATAAGGACCCTTTCCATCTAATCCGATCCGACTAAAGTGGGAGAGACAGACACCCGCTAGCCACCTTATGCAACTAGTGCATGTCAGTCGGTGGAACCAGTCTCACGTAAGAGTACGTGTAAGGTCGGTCGGGGCCGCTTCATCCCACGATGCCGCCGAATCAAGATAAGACTAGTAATGGCAAGTAAATTGACAAATCGATGCCCACAACTACTTTGTGTTCTACTCGTGCAAGAAACTACGCATAGACCTAGCTCATGATGCCACTGTTGGGGATCGTAGCAGAAATCAAAAAATTTCTACGCATCACCAAGATCAATCTATGGAGTAATCTAGCAACGAGGGAGAGGGGAGTGCATCTACATACCCTTATAGATCGCGATGCGGAAGCGTTGCAAGAACGCGGATGAAGGAGTCGTACTCGTAGTGATTCAGATCGCGGTTGATTCCGATCTAAGCGCCGAACAACGGCGCCTCCGCGTTCAACACACGTGCAGCCCGGTGATGTCTCCCACGCCTTGATCCAGCAAGGAGAGAGGGAGAGGTTGGGGAAGACGCCATCTAGTAGCAGCACGACGGCGTGGTGGTGGTGGAGGAGCGCGGGACTCTAGCAGGGCTTCGCCAAGCACTGCGAGAGACGAGGAGGGAGAGAGGTAGGGCTGCGCCAAGCGAGAGAGGTCAAACCGTATGTTGGGCAGCCCCAAACCTCAAGCATATATAGGGGGAAGGGAGGGGTTGCGCCCCCTTTAGGGTTTCCACCCCTAGGGGTGTGATGGGCCTCGAACTGTAACACCCCCAGATTCTCACCACAGTGATCACCTCTTAATCAGGCCATGTCATGTTCATTTGCAATGCTAAACACAGTGGATAAACAAATCCATTCAAATTTGCCCCTGAAAATTCCATGCAAATTCAAAATGCAAAAATGAACTTGCTCCAAAATTCTTGGAAAAATGTTCATCGTTTAGCAAATAATTCAAAATAATTATTTGCTAGCAAAACAACATCACCATCATTCCCAAAATTGGGCTAGAGCATTTAAACAGTGTTTTAACAGCACCATTAATGCCTTTTCATTTTTGGAAATTCCAAAAGTGTTCCAAAATTGCCCAATCCAATTTTTGGTGGCAAGGAATATTGCAAAGTGATATTTGGAACAACTACCACATTTTATTAACAGGTTGGTTGGCCTAATCATTTCCTTGTCTTCTCTGATAACTAATTAAAAGAAAACAGGGAGGAAAGGCCTTACTTGTCGCCCACCGCCGCAGTAGCCGGCCCGGCCCATCTCCTGTGTCGCCCACCTGCCTCTTCCCCGTGTCAGCATCGCCGCGGACAAGCGCGCGCCGGCCGGCCACACCCCGCCACGACGCTGGAGTGGTTGGGGGAAAGGGGATAAGACTCCCCTCGCCCGAGCCCTTCCCCCTGGACCTCCCCGTCACTTCTCCTATCTCCCCTCGCTCTCCACGACTAGATCCCGTCGGCGCCCGACGCGGTCGCCGCCGTGCATCGTCCGTCCTCGCGGCCACCGGCGCCCTCGAGCTCCTCCGCCGCGTCCAAGCTGAGCGCCGGCCTCTGCCTCTTCCTCCTCGACCAACAGCTGGGGCCTGGGAGCATTGCTGCTGCCGAATTCATCATCGTCACCGTCTCCGGCCGCCGCATCTGCTCCATCGACCACGGCTTTCCCTCTGCAGCTACTAAGCATCCGAGGGCCTACGTGCGCCGCGCTGTAAGCCCCAGCTCTTCCTCGCCCCCTCGCTTAGCCTAGGACGCGCTGCGCCGTCGTTTCCCCTAGTACCCGAGCTCGGCTCCGCAAGCCTCGTCGCCGGCAAGGCTCCGGCGACCATTTGGTCACGCGCACACGTCCGGCGACTTCGCGCGCGCGCGTTGAGCCCACCTAGCCACCTGGATGGTCACAAGCGCCGCGTTTCGCCGAAATGCGTCAAGGCCCGAACTACGGCCGCCGCTTCGAGCTCGTCTCCGGCGAGCTCCGGCCGCCCCTATCGCCGTGGACACCACCAATGGACGCGGCTCCGTGTGCCCGTTCGAACGCACCCGAGCGCACACGAAATGGCTCCCCGTAGCCAAGAACCCGAGCACGACCGAACCCCACCGCCGCCGTACTCGTCGCCGGCGCCGTTTCCGGCCGTCCCAGGTCGCGGGACTGCCGCCGTTGGACGTGGGGTACTCTCCTCGTTCGAACGCGAGCTTCAGCGCTCAATTTGGCCCAGCGTGGCCGGATCCCGCAGCTCGCCGGAGCTCGCCGCCGTGTCCGGGACTCGATGGAGCTACTCCGGTGGCCGGTGCTGACTGGGCACCGACGTGGCTGCCACGGGGCCCGCCTTGTGACACTGACGGGTGGGCCCAAGTTGACTCGTTGACTGGGTCAACCCACTGACATGTGGGGCCCAGTCGGTTAACGATTTTTAATAAATAGAAAGTCTGTTAATTGATTAATTAGTTAGTTAGAGCACTAATCAGACACTGACAGCTGGGCCCCGTGCGGCTTAATTAACCCTAATTAAACTGTTAGGTTAATTAATAGAGCTGACAAGTGGGGACCACCATATACTATTCCTTTGGATAAGATCTGCTGACTGTGCTGCTGACTCAGCACTGGACCCACATGTCAGCCTCTGTTGACTGGACCTTTGACCCAGTCAAAGGTCCCACTGGTCAGCCCCTATGCTGGAAAGTTGGGTACAGAACTGGGTGCATCTAGCCATTTCAATCTCTGTGCATATTCGAATTAATAAATCCAGTAATTTCCAGGATATTGCTAAAACTTGCAAAATTCATATCTTTTAAACCGTAGCTCGGATCGAAAAACTTTCTACATGAAAGTTGCTCAGAACGACGAGACGAAGCTAACTGTGATATCTGTTTCCGTATCGGGACCCTCTACGGAGGTGAACCCGCAACTTTTAGCCCGTTTCCGGTAGATGAATAGTGCACATACACCGGTTAATAATTCCAGTTAAATCCTAAAAATAACCAATATGACTTAGACATGTTTTTAGGCAACCCTGCACTGCACATTAGCCTAGCACGCTTTGTGATGCTTGTATTCTGTGTATTTATTTGTTTCTTCCCCCCCCCTCTTCTCTCCCGGTAGAGTCCGACGCTGACGCCGCTCCAGAGACCGACGCCGTCCCGGTGATTGGTTCCCCCTCCGACGACCTTGCTTTTGCCACCGAGCAACCAGGCAAGCAACCCCCCCTTTGATCATTCCGATATCGCCTATGTCTATTCTCTCTTATTCTTGCATTAGAATTGCTGCTACTGCTACTGCTCCTATTACTGTTGCATAGCCTGTTTTTGCAATACTGTTGATACCTGTCTTTATTCATAAACTGCTTAGTATAGGTTGGGTAGCACTACTGTGGTCCCGCATTCTCGTAGTTGCCTCGCTTAGTACCCTTGCCTCGATCAAGCGATCGAGCCCCTTCCCCTGACCTTCTTCACATCACCGCACACCCCCTAATATGCTCGACTCCGCGGAGTTAACATCGGGTGACGAGGGTGATACCTCCGAACTCACTTCCGATGTTGTCCCTGTAGTATAGCTAGCTCGTTGTGGGTTACCGAGGGTGATTCCTCTTCCCACTTCCGACTTAGCTTTTGTCGTGCATCTGCTATGGTGATTACCGCCGAGGGTGATTCCTCCGGTATCACCTTAACGGGACTTGTCGTTTAGGAGTCCAACGAGGGTGATTCCTCGGATTCCTCATCGGCATGGAAACCACACGGATGCCCTGGTTTACCGTACCGTGTTTAAAGACGTATCGATCCCCGAGGCCGGACGTCGCCAGGAACAAAGGCGTGCGGCCAGAGGTATCGTGCATCTGAAGACACTTTGAAGTTACTGCTACACATGTTGGATGGAGGCGGGTTGACCCAGAGGGGTACCCGCGAGTGCCTTTGAGGCGTGAGCTGTGGAGTCGGGTGACCAGTGAGGGTACCCGCGAGATAACTACGAGGCGTGGCGGTCATTCTTAGTCCTTGTCACAAGTCCTCGAGACGGGACGACGGGGCCAACAGTATCGTGGGCTCTGCTCGTTACCGCGCGCTCCCAATCCACTAAGCGATTTGGATATTTGATCCGAGGGGCCTTCGGGTCCGATAGCACTAACCACCATGTGGGTGTGAGTGGGTGCTCTGCGTCGTATACATCAGCCGGAGTCGTCACGACGTCAGCGATTGAGCGGCCCGTTCGGATTGGACCCTGGATGCAACTGCGTGCTTGTATAAGGGGTTGCTAGGTCTGCTACCGAACGGCCACGTAACGTGCAGGAGCGTCCGGGGCGATGGCCAAGACCCCCGGGGGCATAGGTTAGTCCGACGTGCTTGATCCTCTCTGGCGGTATCCGGTCGGGTTG
The DNA here is from genome assembly GCA_902687465.1 of Secale cereale. Lineage (NCBI taxonomy): Eukaryota > Viridiplantae > Streptophyta > Magnoliopsida > Poales > Poaceae > Secale > Secale cereale. The sequence goes on along the minus strand of LR738713.1, from coordinate 756,751,764 downwards.
CGTCGTATTGTTTAGCCGAGGCCGGGCAGGACCCAACCAGTGTGTCCGGCCGGAGTTAAGCGAGCGTGGTGGGTAAGTTGGTGCACCCCTGCAGGGAAGAAAACATCTATCGATAGCCTGTCCTACGGTAACGGACACTCGGAGTTGTATCCACTTCGGTACAACTAGAACTGGTGACTTGAGATATGAAGAATATTGCTATGAACACTTTACAATATGATATACTAATCTGCACCCTTCTAATTGCTGCAAGACCCTGAAGATGCTAGTCTTCGTCAGGACTAGGCTTTTCCCCTCTCTACTCTGGCTTTCTGCAGTCTAGTCCACCCACATAAAACCTCCTTTGAAAATAATGCATTGCTTAGTATAGATCTGATGTAAGTCTTGCTGAGTACTTTGGATGAGTACTCACGGTTGCTTTGCTTCCCCTTTTGTCCTTCCCGCATGATAAACCAGACGACGGAGCCATGGTGCCCGCAGCCCCCGTTGACGACTACTACTACCAGCCCGAGGCTGGCTACTACTACTACCCGGCCGGCGAGTACTTCTACGAGGAGCCGGTGGACGACGACCAGGAGTAGGATCGGAGGTCCCAGGCAGGAGGCCTGCGCCTTTTCGATCGTAGTTTTTCTTTTGCCCCGCCTGTGTAACAGGCCTATCTTCTTCTGTGTTGTATCTGTACCCAGATACCTAACGCTTCCGCTGACTATATGTGTGGCACTTGTTATGTATTCGAGCCCTCGAGGCCCCTGGCTTGTAATATATAACTTGTATGTACTTATTTATGTTTTAGAGTTGTGCTGTGATTCCTTCACGTGAGTCCTTAGGCTTGATCGTGTGCATTTGCGTGTATGATTAGTGCACGGTCGGGCCGGGGTCGTCACAGGTTGGTATCAGAGCCGACTGCCTGTAGGAACCCCCTTTCCAACTCCTTGGTCGAAGTCGAGTCTAGAGGTCAAAGATTATGTTTTACTAACTTGGCTGTGCGGCTTATGGCCCCACGTCGCCACTTGGGTGGTATAGCTTCTTTTATTCCTCGTCTTTACTCTGGGACTCTGAACCTCTCTTCTATTCGGGTTAAACGATTTTACTAACTCTGAAACTAGGGTCACGTAACCAGTTTCTTCCGGAGAGTCCCCTTTCCAGAAGATGGCGTGTCATCATCAGAAGCCTCCGAAGATACTCCTCGAAGTTCATCGAGACCATTATGCCCACTGCTTTTGCAAGTGCCCTATTACCCATAATCACCGTGGACAACTACACATCCTTACCGTTTGAATCTTCGTTCCCAGCCAACCCTTTCTGAATAAGATACCCCGAAGTACTCCTTGTAATCCGAGAATCTTTTGAGTCTACTGCCGTGCAGCTTCTTTCGCACTGCGGATAATTCCTCACAACACCGAGGACCCATTCATCCCCAGTTGTTCTTGTGTTCCATGAAATACTTCGTATTGCTATCTGATCTCCCCAAAAATCCTCTACAGACTCTTGCTCTTGAAATTTTTGTCTGTCTGCATCATGGTAAATTCCATATAACCTTCGTTGACATCCTTGTCGCTATCATTATGCGTCCCTTGATTCAATATATTGCGAATATTCGTAATCTTCAGTTGATTCCTACTAATCCATCCTTCCGGCTCAGACGTCCTTCAGGATGATATGAGCTGGTTCTCGTTAAATCAATCCATGATTGATTGGTCATCAAATTCTATTCAGTCTATCCTTCTTTTGATCAGAGCCTTTGCTTCTGGTCCTTTGTCTTGGGATTATAATTCCCCTGTACCCAAGCGTCAAATTATTCCGATGTTTCTATAATTCGATGGCCTTGTATCTTTTCTTCTTCTGGTTGAGTATCTACACTCACATCAGATCCTTTGCCGACCACCTAATTTTCGTTGGATTAAACATCCGACAATGTTATCTTTATTCCCCAAATTCTTAAGGCTTTTCCCCTGATACATAATGCCTCTGGCAAATTGTATCCCCTACTTACTTTCGAGCTTATCCTATTTACCCCTGAAGTTGCGGTATATGTTCCTAAGATGCCCCGATGGGTTGAACATATGCCTTTTCCCAATATGTGTGAACTGAAAGTTTTGCGGGTTACACCTACTCGCGTTCCGTCGGATAAATTTTCGACTCTACAATTTCTTTGAAGACGAGAAGTGAATGAAAGGTAATGCATTGAAGAAGTGGGAGTCGACCTTGAACCTTGTGTTCATGCCCATGGACCCGATGTAGAACTTATCATGGAAGCTGCTCGTAAAAATAATTACTTCCTGGGTAGAAGTTCATCTTGTATCTTTGAATTGGTCATTTGCAATCACGATTTCGGCTATATTCTTCCCTTGATTCCATCTCCCGGATAAGTTAAAATACTTGTCCTCTGCAGATCATTTCACCCATCCAACCTCGACTCTGATTGACCTCCGGGTATTACCCCTAGTACCTGTTACTAGGAAGTTATCCCTCCATCACCTCATTCCTAGCATGATCGGCTATATCATCATCATGCTAAATTTTAACCGTGTTACCTGGTCTTTATGCCCGGAGCACAACCTCCGACGATGAGCAAAGCATACGTCGATCTTCTTCCTCTTATCATTTCACCTAGAACAACAAGCTTGATTTCGAGCTTGTGCCGTATCCGTGGCTCCATTAACCTTCTCGCTTCATCATTCCTTTTATCGATGCCGTCGCTGATCGATGGCATCTTCATGAAACCTCTCGACCAATTGTTACTTGATCTATTATCCAAAACACCGTTGTATGGGTAATATCAAGGTTCTTCCCTCGTTCCTTTATCTAAATGCTTTTGAACTTGCTGACCTATCTTGCATATCATGCTCCGCTTTTCCTTGGGAAATGGTATACCCCTAAATCTTGTGTGTAAACACATTTTCCTTTCCATTGGTGTGATTAATCAATTAGTCACATTCTCCTTTCCATTGGTTTGTTTAACCTTTCTTGAAATCGTTATGACATAAGCAGAAATACTTCCCTGCTTATGAAAACACCTCGATGGACAACTCTGTCAGCGAAACCCTGTTGCTATCGCTGATGACATTCTGGTAACCATCGATGGACGAGAACTTTGCCTTTTGGTCCGCCTCGTTCAACGAGCAGGAAAATGGTTCTCTTCGTCCCTCGCCCTTGGTATCGACGTTGTTGCCGACATAGCTGACAGGCTAACCTCTGACATGCCTTACTGCCGTGACCGGTAAGATGTCCCCGTACTCTCTACTTTGATCGACACTCACCACAGTTCCACAAGATCGGAACCTGATCCTCCTGTACCTCCTTGATTCCGAGGTACCCTTTGCACTTGGCCTCGTATGTATTTCTACGAGCCATCTTCTCTGACATGATCTTTTCCAGATGCACTGAACCCCCTTTTTACACTCCGTTCAGGGATCGACCGAATGCCCATTCGCTTGAAACTTCATCTTGAACTTTCATACCCTGCTCTCGATGTTTCCTTAAGCTTCAACTCGAGAGATTCTTTTTGCCGCATCCCCTGAGTTAACTGTCAGGTGTTCGACCTTGTAAGGGTCAGTTCCTCCGAAGTTACTCCTTTTCTTCCCCACTTAAATCTCGGGACGAGATTTCTTGTAGTGGAGGAGATTTGTAACACCCCCAGATTCTCACCACAGTGATCACCTCTTAATCAGGCCATGTCATGTTCATTTGCAATGCTAAACACAGTGGATAAACAAATCCATTCAAATTTGCCCCTGAAAATTCCATGCAAATTCAAAATGCAAAAATGAACTTGCTCCAAAATTCTTGGAAAAATGTTCATCGTTTAGCAAATAATTCAAAATAATTATTTGCTAGCAAAACAACATCACCATCATTCCCAAAATTGGGCTAGAGCATTTAAACAGTGTTTTAACAGCACCATTAATGCCTTTTCATTTTTGGAAATTCCAAAAGTGTTCCAAAATTGCCCAATCCAATTTTTGGTGGCAAGGAATATTGCAAAGTGATATTTGGAACAACTACCACATTTTATTAACAGGTTGGTTGGCCTAATCATTTCCTTTTCTTCTCTGATAACTAATTAAAAGAAAACAGGGAGGAAAGGCCTTACCTGTCGCCCACCGCCGCAGTAGCCGGCCCGGCCCATCTCCTGTGTCGCCCACCTGCCTCTTCCCCGTGTCGGCATCGCCGCGGACAAGCGCGCGCCGGCCGGCCACACCCCGCCACGGCGCTGGAGTGGTTGGGGGAAAGGGGATAAGACTCCCCTCGCCCTTCCCCCTTCCCCCTGGACCTCCCCGTCACTTCTCCTATCTCCCCTCGCTCTCCACGACTAGATCCCGTCGGCGCCCGACGCGGTCGCCGCCGTGCATCGTCCGTCCTCGCGGCCACCGGCGCCCTCGAGCTCCTCCGCCGCGTCCAAGCTGAGCGCCGGCCTCTGCCTCTTCCTCCTCGACCAACAGCTGGGGCCTGGGAGCATTGCTGCTGCCGAATTCATCATCGTCACCGTCTCCGGCCGCCGCATCTGCTCCATCGACCACGGCTTTCCCTCTGCAGCTACTAAGCATCCGAGGGCCTACGTGCGCCGCGCTGTAAGCCCCAGCTCTTCCTCGCCCCCTCGCGTAGCCTAGGACGCGCTGCGCCGTCGTTTCCCCTAGTACCCGAGCTCGGCTCCGCAAGCCTCGTCGCCGGCAAGGCTCCGGCGACCATTTGGTCACGCGCACACGTCCGGCGACTTCGCGCGCGCGCGTTGAGCCCACCTAGCCACCTGGATGGTCACAAGCGCCGCGTTTCGCCGAAATGCGTCAAGGCCCGAACTACGGCCGCCGCTTCGAGCTCGTCTCCGGCGAGCTCCGGCCGCCCCTATCGCCGTGGACACCACCAATGGACGCGGCTCCGTGTGCCCGTTCGAACGCACCCGAGCGCACGCGAAATGGCTCCCCGTAGCCAAGAACCCGAGCACGACCGAACCCCACCGCCGCCGTACTCGTCGCCGGCGCCGTTTCCGGCCGTCCCAGGTCGCGGGACTGCCGCCGTTGGACACGGGGTACTCTCCTCGTTCGAACGCGAGCTTCAGCGCTCAATTTGGCCCAGCGTGGCCGGATCCCGCAGCTCGCCGGAGCTCAACGCCGTGTCCGGGACTCGATGGAGCTACTCCGGTGGCCGGTGCTGACTGGGCACCGACGTGGCTGCCACGGGGCCCGCCTTGTGACACTGACGGGTGGGCCCAAGTTGACTCGTTGACTGGGTCAACCCACTGACATGTGGGGCCCAGTCGGTTAACGATTTTTAATAAATAGAAAGTCTGTTAATTGATTAATTAGTTAGTTAGAGCACTAATCAGACACTGACGGCTGGGCCCCGTGCGGCTTAATTAACCCTAATTAAACTGTTAGGTTAATTAATAGAGCTGACAAGTGGGGACCACCATATACTATTCCTTTGGATAAGATCTGCTGACTGTGCTGCTGACTCAGCACTGGACCCACATGTCAGCCTCTGCTGACTGGACCTTTGACCCAGTCAAAGGTCCCACTGGTCAGCCCCTATGCTGGAAAGTTGGGTACAGAACTGGGTGCATCTAGCCATTTCAATCTCTGTGCATATTCGAATTAATAAATCCAGTAATTTCCAGGATATTGCTAAAACTTGCAAAATTCATATCTTTTAAACCGTAGCTCGGATCGAAAAACTTTCTACATGAAAGTTGCTCAGAACGACGAGACGAAGCTAACTGTGATATCTGTTTCCGTATCGGGACCCTCTACAGAGGTGAACCCGTAACTTTTAGCCCGTTTCCGGTAGATGAATAGTGCACATACACCGGTTAATAATTCCAGTTAAATCCTAAAAATAACCAATATGACTTAGACATGTTTTTAGGCAACCCTGCACTGCACATTAGCATAGCACGCTTTGTGATGCTTGTATTCTGTGTATTTATTTGTTTCTTCCCCCCCTCTTCTCTCTCGGTAGAGTCCGACGCTGACGCCGCTCCAGAGACCGACGCCGTCCCGGTGATTGGTTCCCCCTCCTTCGACCTTGCTTTTGCCACCGAGCAACCAGGCAAGCAACCCCCCCTTTGATCATTCCGATATCGCCTATGTCTATTCTCTCTTATTCTTGCATTAGAATTGCTGCTACTGCTACTGCTCCTATTACTGTTGCATAGCCTGTTTTTGCAATACTGTTGATACCTGTCTTTATTCATAAACTGCTTAGTATAGGTTGGGTAGCACTACTGTGGCCCCGCATTCTCGTAGTTGCCTCGCTTAGTACCCTTGCCTCGATCAAGCGATCGAGCCCCTTCCCCTGACCTTCTTCACATCACCGCACACCCCCTAATATGCTCGACTCCGCGGAGTTAACATCGGGTGACGAGGGTGATACCTCCGAACTCACTTCCGATGTTGTCCCTGTAGTATAGCTAGCTCGTTGTGGGTTACCGAGGGTGATTCCTCTTCCCACTTCCGACTTAGCTTTTGTCGTGCATCCGCTATGGTGATTACCGCCGAGGGTGATTCCTCCGGTATCACCTTAACGGGACTTGTCGTTTAGGAGTCCAACGAGGGTGATTCCTCGGATTCCTCATCGGCATGGAAACCACACGGATGCCCTGGTTTACCGTACCGTGTTTAAAGACGTATCGATCCCCGAGGCCGGACGTCGCCAGGAACAAAGGCGTGCGGCCAGAGGTATCGTGCGTCTGAAGACACTTTGAAGTTACTGCTACACATGTTGGATGGAGGCGGGTTGACCCAGAGGGGTACCCGCGAGTGCCTTTGAGGCGTGAGCTGTGGAGTCGGGTGACCAGTGAGGGTACCCGCGAGATAACTACGAGGCGTGGCCGGTCATTCTTAGTCCTTGTCACAAGTCCTCGAGACGGGACGACGGGGCCAACAGTATCGTGGGCTCTACTCGTTACCGCGCGCTCCCAATCCACTAAGCGATTTGGATATTTGATCCGAGGGGCCTTCGGGTCCGATAGCACTAACCACCACGTGGGTGTGAGTGGGTGCTCTGCGTCGTATACATCAGCCGGAGTCGTCACGACGTCAGCGATTGAGCGGCCCGTTCGGATTGGACCCTGGATGCAACTGCGTGCTTGTATAAGGGGTTGCTAGGTCTGCTACCGAACGGCCACGTAACGTGCAGGAGCGTCCGGGGCGATGGCCAAGACCCCCGGGGGCATAGGTTAGTCCGACGTGCTTGATCCTCTCTGGCGGTATCCGGTCGGGTTGCGTCGTATTGTTTAGCCGAGGCCGGGCAGGACCCAACCAGTGTGTCCGGCCGGAGTTAAGCGAGCGTGGTGGGTAAGTTGGTGCACCCCTGCAGGGAAGAAAACATCTATCGATAGCCTGTCCTACGGTAACGGACACTCGGAGTTGTATCCACTTCGGTACAACTAGAATTGGTGACTTGAGATATGAAGAATATTGCTATGAACACTTTACAATATGATATACTAATCTGCACCCTTCTAATTGCTGCAAGACCCTGAAGATGCTAGTCTTCGTCAGGACTAGGCTTTTCCCCTCTCTACTCTGGCTTTCTGCAGTCTAGTCCACCCACATAAAACCTCCTTTGAAAATAATGCATTGCTTAGTATAGATCTGATGTAAGTCTTGCTGAGTACTTTGGATGAGTACTCACGGTTGCTTTGCTTCCCCTTTTGTCCTTCCCGCATGATAAACCAGACGACGGAGCCATGGTGCCCGCAGCCCCCGTTGACGACTACTACTACCAGCCCGAGGCTGGCTACTACTACTACCCGGCCGGCGAGTACTTCTACGAGGAGCCGGTGGACGACGACCAGGAGTAGGATCGGAGGTCCCAGGCAGGAGGCCTGCGCCTTTTCGATCGTAGTTTTTCTTTTGCCCCGCCTGTGTAACAGGCCTATCTTCTTCTGTGTTGTATCTGTACCCAGATACCTAACGCTTCCGCTGACTATATGTGTGGCACTTGTTATGTATTCGAGCCCTCGAGGCCCCTGGCTTGTAATATATAACTTGTATGTACTTATTTATGTTTTAGAGTTGTGCTGTGATTCCTTCACGTGAGTCCTTAGGCTTGATCGTGTGCATTTGCGTGTATGATTAGTGCATGGTCGGGCCGGGGTCGTCACACGAACCCCTCGTTGGTTACCCAAAGTGGAAGGTGTAAGATGCAGTATGTAGAAGTGTTTTCCCTTAGCAAAGATGCCAAGGATCGAATCCCCAGAGACTCCTAGGTTCAACAAGTAGGTGTCAACTGCTAACGGCGCGGATTAGCAATCAACGTGGACCTGCACACAGATACAAATAACTTTGCTCCCAACGAGTACAGAGAGGTTGTCAATCCCTCCGGCCTTGTAGTTCACAAAGGGTTAAAAGCAAATTATAGTAGTGATAGATAGTGTTTGCAATAGTAAGTAAAAGCGAAAAGTAAATAGCGGATGTGATCAATGATGGTAATATGGACCGGAGTCTCATGATGTTCACTAGTGATGTCTCTCTCCCAAAAGACGATAAAACAGCTATGTGAGGTAAACAAATTACAGCTGGGCAATTGACAGGACCACGAACGCAAACCAATGCTGACTACATTGCAAGAAAGGTTGAGGTTCAAAGCATGGGCGGTACGCCAAAGTAAGTAGACCGAAATCCATCAATATCTACTACTAATCATCCACCTTGAGATATCTATCCAGAACATCTCGCTGGTATTAAGTTGCGAGTCCCACCCATAGTGTAAACTCAATGCAACAGACAACTGCATTAAAAGAACTTTGCGTAAAGTAAACAATCCTTGCACCCGCGGGCACAAGCACCGTTGTTTTCCCCCTTGTGGCAACAATACATCCCCTAGACTCATGTTTCTGTCACTCAAGCTAGTCATCGAGGGGCATGAACCCACAATCGAGCATAACGTTCCCTCTTGGAGTCACTACGTATTACTTGGCCAAAGCAATAAATAACAACGGAGAACATGCAAGAATTACTTATGAACATAAATATAAAAGAGGTAGATCAAATATATTACTCAAGATCAATCTGAACATAATCTCATAATCCATCGGATCCCAGCAAACTCAACATAGCAACAGCATAAGGATTACATATGTGCCTCGATCATGTAGGGCAGCTCACGAGGACTAATTAGTGAAGCACAAGAACGGGAGGAGAACATCACATAGCTACTTTTCATTGACTCATGGTCCAAGGGAGACTACTCACGACTCATCCGGGAGGCGTCCATGGTGGTGGAGAAGCTCCCGGTGGTGATCCTCCCCTCCGGCAGGGTGCCGGGAAGAGTTCTCCTGGTGCTCCCGATCTTGGAAGCGGCGGCGGCGGCGGAACAGAGATGGGATCGCGAAAAGAGTTCCTGTTCTGAGGGTTTCGGAGGACGCTTTAAATATATGCCAAAGGGGGGCATCGGGGAAGCTTCGGGGGGCCCAGGCGCCCCCCCGGCGCGGCCCAGGGGGGGGGGGCGCCGCCAGGGTGCCTGGAGCCCTGGTGGCCCCCCCGGCTGTCCTTCGGACGCACGGTAGTTTCCGGAACGCTGATTTTTTATATAATTTTTCTGGATTTTTCCTGGCAGTTCTCGTAACGTGAAAACCTGAAGTACAAAAAACAGCCGAAGACAGAAACTGGTACTGGGGTGCACTGGATTAGTAAGTTAGTCCAAATATGATCAAAAGTGTATGGAAGTGTATGAATATCATAGCAATATCACCCAAAAGTGGCATGGAGCAAGCAGAAATTATAGATACGTTTTGGACGTATCAACATCCCCAAGCTTAATTCCTGCTCGTCCTCGAGTAGGTAAATGATAACAAGAATAATTTCTGTGGTGACATGCTATTAACCATATAGGACTTTTTCATAGTCATATGAAAAAAGCTTACTGAGGCAATGATTCTATAGTAATTAAGTTGCCTCATGAGAAAATCACAAATGACTGAAAGTTTTACAATATGACATTGAAGCATCAAATAGATTTGCAATGAACATGATGTGCAAATATGATAAAGTGATATCTAGCTTGCCCCCTTTAGTGAAGCAAAACATAAATGCAGGGGCACATTCAAGGTTTAAGTGATGACTAGATACAATGATTTCAAAGTAAACGATATCACAATCATGCAAAAGACAATGCTACTTTGGGACAATGCATATTACACTCAGAATGACAATCATGCTCTCAGTAGTTGGTGCTTGAAGAAAGAAGGTGGAGACTCAACATAAAAGTAAAAGAATGGTTATGTGCTAGAGCTTTTTATTTTGAAAACATGGAAGCAATTTTGTCAACGGTAGTAGTACTTCATATGTGTCATGCATAAGACATCCTATAAGTTGCAAGCCTCATGCATCGAATGCCAATAGTGCTCGCACCTTGTCCTAATTAGCTCGGATTTCCATGGGTTATCATTGCATTACATATGTTTCAACCAAGTGTCACAAAGGGGTACCTCTATGCCACCTGTACAAAGGTCCAAGGAGATAAATCGCATTTGATTTCTCGTTTTTGATAGATCTCAACTTGAGGACATCCATACCGGGACAACATAGAAAATAGATGATGGACTCCTCTTAAATGCATAAGCATATTCTCATAAGAGATTTGAGGATTAATGTCCAAGCTAAAACTTCCACCATGATACATGGCTTTGGTTGGCGGCCCAATGTTCTTCTCTAACAATATGCATACTCATTCAACCCATGGCAAATCACCCTTACTTCAGACAAGACGAACATGCATAGCAACTCACATGATATTCAACAAAAGTGTGACAGTTGATGGCGTCCCCAGAAACATGGTTATCGCTCAGCAAGCAACTTATAAGAAATAAGATACATAGGCAACATATTCTTTACCACAATAGTTTTTAAGCTACTTTCCCATGAGCTATGTATTGCAAGGTTAGTCTTAGTACAGGTGGAGGTTAGCAAAAGACTGGAAGCGACCAACTAAGAGAGCAATGACGGTCATAATCATGCAGAGCGACAAAGCAATATTGAATCAGGCATGGAAGTTATATCGCTACTCAGAAATAAAAGATCATCAAGGCTTGACATACTTTCTTTACAGTCTTAAATATGCGTGAGCATACGCCAAGTCAATCAAAATAAATTCTCGAAGGAAGATATTACTAAACCATACCACATCATCTTCAAACAAATCAAGTTGGTACTCCAATAACACATTGGGAATCCCCCAGCTATTTGAGATTAACCATAAGAAAACCTGAACTACTAAGCGCCATTATGCACGTAGCATCTTTATCATAGACACATTAACCAATGCAACGGAAGCAAACTCTCTTAATAAGATGAGCATGGTAATTAAAGAGAGTTCAAGCAACCAATTAAACAAAAGCTCTTTGAAAAGATAAGCATGAATACTAAGAGCAGAGCATGATAGTAGTTATTAAAAGACAAAGAACACACACAGCAAAGATAGACATGAAAATTATATGTTATGTTCTAGGTAGAAGTGGAGCATGTTTCTCTCCCACATAAAGAATGCTGAGTTCCGACTCGTTATGAAAAACTAAAAAGAAAACTAAAAGCAAGATGCTCCAAGCATAGCACTTAACACATGAAGTGATAAAAATATAGCGAAACGAAAGACGGACTGATAATGTTGATGGAGAAGGGGATGCGCGGGGGCATCCCCAAGCTTAGACGCTTGAGTCTCCTTGAATATTTCTTGGGGGTGCACGGGGGCATCCCCAAGCTTGAGCGCTTGACACTCCTGAATCTTTTTATCATCTTCCCTCGCACACTTGAAAACTCCCTTCATACATAACTCATCATAATCTGATTAGCGAGGTTAGTACCCTTAATAAAATAATTATACCTTGCTGGAAATAAAGATATTCTTGAAGTTCTACTGTTTCTCAAGATTGCCAAAAGGTTTTTGCAAAGAAAAAGCAAGCTCTTGATTTGCAGAAAGAAGGAAAGGCAAAACATGAGAGAATCTGTGAAAAACAGAACAACAGGTAGTAATTGATCTGTTCGGGATACTTCTGCAACTCAAATCAAAAAACTCAGAACAGACGCACGAAAGACAATTATATAGACGGGTGTTTCTTCCAAACTCAGAACAACAGGTAGTAATTGTACAAAAACAGCCGAAAACAGAAACTGGCACTGGGGTGCACTGGATTAGTAAGTTAGTCCAAATATGATCAAAAGTGTATGGAAGTGTATGAATATCATAGCAATATCACCCAAAAGTGGCATGGAGCAAGCAGAAATTATAGATACGTTTTGGACGTATCAGGGTGGCGGCCAGCCCTAGATCCCATCTAGGGGGGCGGCCAAGGGGGAGAGGGAGAGGGGGGCGCACCAGATCGGGCCCTAGGGCCCATCTGCCCTAGGGTTTGCCCCCTTCCCCTCTTGGGGGCGCCTTGGGCCCTGGTGGGGGGGCGCACCAGCCCACCTGGGGCTGGTCCCCTCCCACACTTGGCCCATGCAGCCCTTTGGGGCCGGTGGCCCCACCCGATGGACCCCCGGGACCCTCCCGGTGGTCCCAGTATATTACCGGTGATGCTCGGAACACTTCCGGTGGCCAAATCCTCACTTCCTATATATCAATCTTTACCTCCGGACCATTCCGGAACTCCTCGTGATGTCCGGGATCTCATCCGGGACTTCGAACAATATTCGGTAACCGCGTACATACTTTCCCTATAACCCTAGCGTCATCGAACCTTAAGTGTGTAGACCCTACGGGCTCGGGAACCATGCAGACATGACCGAGACAACTCTCTGGCCAATAACCAACAGCGGGATCTGGATACCCATGTTGGTTCCCACATGTTCCACGACGATCTCATTGGATGAACCACGATGTCAAGGATTCAATCAATCCCGTATACAATTCCCTTTGTCTATCGGTACAGTACTTGCCCGAGATTCGATCGTCGGTATCCCGATACCTTGTTCAATCTCATTACCGGCAAGTCTCTTTACTCGTTCCGTAACACATCATCCTGTGATCAACTCCTTGATCACATTGTGCACATTATGATGACGTCCTACCGAGTGGGCCCAGAGATACCTCTCCGTCACACGGAGTGACAAATCCCAGTCTCGATTCGTGCCAACCCAACAGACACTTTCAGAGATACCTGTAGTGCACCTTTATAGCCACCCAGTTACGTTGTGACGTTTGGTACACCCAAAGCATTCCTATGGTATCCGGGAGTTGCACAATCTCATGGTCTAAGGAAAAGATACTTGACACTTAGAAAATCTTTAGCATACGAACTACACGATCTGTGCTAGGCTTAGGATTGGGTCTTGTCCATCACATCATTCTCCTAATGATGTGATCCTGTTATCAACGACATCCAATGTCCATGGTCAGGAAACCGTGACCATCTGGTGATCAACGAGCTAGTCAACTAGAGGCTTACTAGGGATATGGTGTTTGTCTATGTATCCACACATGTATTTGAGTTTCCTATCAATACAATTCTAGCATGGATAATAAACAATTATCATGAACAAGGAAATATAATAATAACCAATTTATTATTGCCTCTAGGGCATATTTCCAACAATAATAAAGTTGTTATTTATATTTCCTTATATAAATGTCTTTTATTCATGCTAGAATTGTACTAACTGGAAACTTGATACATGTGTGAATACATAGACAGAACATAATATTCCTAGTATGCCTCTACTAGACTAGCTCGTTAATCAAAGATGGTTATGTTTCCTAACCATGGACATGTGTTGTCATTTTATAAACGGGATCACATCATTCGAAAGTGTTTGTGGTGTTGGCATAGATCAAGATTAGAATTTGACACTCCGAATGTCGAAGAGGTATCTCTGGGCCCTCTCAGTAATACACATCATAATAAGCCTTGCAAGCAAATGACTAATTAGTTAGTCACGAGATGATGTATTACGGAACGAGTAAAGAGACTTGCCGGTAACGAGATTGAATTAGGTATGATGATACCGACGATCGAATCTCGGGCAAGTAACATATCGACGACAAAGGGAGAACAACGTATGTTGTTATCCGGTTTGACCGATAAAGATCTTCGTAGAATATGTAGGAACCAATATGAGCATCCAGGTTCCGCTATTTATTATTGCTACTTCTCGAGCTTGCGTTGTATTGCCTCAAAGAGGAAAGGGTGATGCAGCACGGTAGCGTAAGTATTTCCCTCAGTTTTTGAGAACCAAGGTATCAATCCAGTAGGAGACCACGCGCGAGTCCCTCGCACATGCACAAACAAATAAGAACTTCGCAGCCAACGCGATAAGGGGTTGTCAATCCCTTTACGGTCACTTACGAAAGTGAGATCTGATAGATATGATAGTATACTATTTTTGGTATTTTTGGTATAAGAACAGAAAGTAAATAAAGCAAAGTAAAGTAGATGGAAGATTAATATATTGAGAATAGACCCGGGGGCCATAGGTTTCACTAGTGGCTTCCCTCATGATAGGAGAATTCTACGGTGGGTGAACAAATTACTGTCGAGCAATTGATAGAAAAGCGCATAGTTATGAGAATATCTAGGCATGATCATTATATATAGGCATCATGTCCATGACAAGTAGACCGAAACGATTCTGCATCTACTACTATTACTCCACACATCGACCACTATCCAGCATGCATCTAGAGTATTACGTTCATAAGAACAGAGTAATGCTTTAAGCAAGATGACATGATGTAGAGGGATAAACTCAAGCAATATGATATAAACCCCATCTTTTTATCCTTGATGGCAACAATACAATACGTGCCTTGCCGCCCCTGCTATCACTGGGAAAGGACACCGCAAGATTGAACCCAAAGCCAAGCACTTCTCCCATTGCAAGAACTATAGATCTAGTAGGCCAAACGAAACCTATAATTCGAAGAGACTTGCACGGATATTATAATCATACATTAAAGATGGATATACATCAACTCCATACATCTTTCTCCAATGCTCCTTGTCTCTCACTGGCTTTATGTTAAATCCATAAGCTTTTTTTGTAAGTATGTACAGCGTAGCAATCATGTACTAGAGTTGCACGATCTATTCTCTCCTCTCTAGCACAAGCTATTGCATGGTGACATGGAATTCCTGACAAGTCCCATCTTTTGCAGTCACATGTTTCCATGTTCAAGTCCACAATGTATGAATGGTTCATGGACAACACTTTGAAAACCTTCTGGCCAGCTCCAAATACCATGCAATTAGCAGCCCAGTCAGTAAATTTGTCAAGTTTTTTCTTAATCTTGGGGCACAATCTACCACTCCATTTCTTGTCCAGGGCCACTTCCTTCTACTTGTTGTACATCCTTGTTGTTATCTTGTTGTTTATGTTGTCCACCATAGATAAAATTGGTAATTCTCTTGCTGGCAATATCCAACTGTCATAAGAAGAAACATACATGTTAGTGCAGTACAATAGAAACTAAAAAAAGCATATTGCAAAATTACAGTTGAAGCACAATACTAAATTAGAAGCTAACCTATTAAATACTTCAAACATGTTATTCAGTAGAATGTCACATTTTGGAAAAGGGTTAAAAAGGCTTTAATCCATGTTTTTGGAGGCCATTTCTCTACCCATTTGTATGCACCCACACTATCTGCCAACATCTTATCCATAACTTTCATGTATGTAGGATTGTTTGTGGCTCTTGCAATTGCCCAAAGATTGTTCTTCAACTGTTCCCCCTTGTGTAGCTTATGGAAATTCTGGTACATATGCCTGACACAGAACCTGTGTTCAGCATCTGGCCAAACCTTTGCTACTGCTGCAATGAGACCCTGAAAATCACATACAAGATTGATTGTCAGATCGATATATGGTTTACACACTTCAAAATGAATAAAGTTCATGTAAAGCAAATGAACCCACGAGCATACCTTCAGCTTGTCACTCATTATTGTGTATGGAGAGGTGTTACATATGTTTAGATCATCCTTTAGACTTGCCAAAACCCACTCCCAGCTGCTAGTAGACTCAACTTCCACAATCCTAAATGCTAGGGGGTAGATGCAATCATTAGGGTCAATACCCACTGTTGTTAGCAAATTTCCTTTGTACCTGGTCTTAATGTGACATCCATCTACAAATATGATGGGCCTGCCTGCCAATAGCCAGCCTGTCTTTCAAGCATCCAATGACCAGTATAGAGTTGAAAAGTGTTCTCTTTTCTGCTTAGTCTTGTCATCAAAATTTTCCTTTGTGCACATGTAAAACTTGCTGCTAGGGTTTGTGGTCCTCAACTCCTCTCCATAATCCCACAAGTGCTTGAACCGATCATCATCCTCACCTCTGATTTGCTTCACTAAATCTCTTCTAGCTCTTCCTAATTTGGTCCTAGTTGGTATGAGATTGTATTCTTGCTGAACCTTGTCCTCAAATTTCTTCAAAGGCATCTTCTCATTGTCCCTGAACTCATCTCTGAATTTTTGGGTTAAAAATGGAGCAGTTAGACCTTTAAGGTTCCATGACTTGGGGCAAGTGTGCTCATCACAATACTTCTTTATAATGAAGCTATTTTTCCTACTGTCCTTCACTGCTTTCATGCACCATGGGCAATCAGTAGTGCACATTGCTTCAACCGTAGTGCTTGTGTTTCTTGTCTTTTTTTATTGCAACTCTGTTTCTTACGCTATAAGAAGTAATAGCATGTTTGAGCTCCTGCACACTACCAAACACCATTCCTAACTTAAATACATGAGCATTCAGATCTGTCTCAGGATTGAAACCTTTGAAACGGTACTTCAACTTGTCCCTCTCTTCTTTGGATAACATAATGTGAGGGTCATCTAGAGCATCTTCTGCTAGCTCTGTTTCATAGTCACATGTTGTAACTATTTCTCTGTGATCATCCACTTCTTTGTCTACATGATCTTCAAATAAATCATCATCCCCATCCTCTACATCATAGTCACTGTCAAAAAATTCCTCATCAGTCTCAGAATCTACTGCAGGTTCTGTATCTTCTTCCTCAACATCAGCATCAGCACATCCTGAAGATGATCCTTCAGAAAACAATCCCCTTGTACTCTTACTCCTCTTACTTCTCACAGTTGCAACTTTAGGTGAGGTAGTTTGTTCTTTGCCCTTGTCTTTCCTTGGAGTTATGACCTTTGGCAATTCACGAACCCCTTGAACTACACCATCATCTCTTACCAAATTGTTCAGTGTATCTCCATGGTCTATGATCAGCAACAAGTTCTTGTGTTGTGTACTAGCTGCTATCATTGCAAGGCTATCAACATCACATTTCATTTCTTTCATTCCTTCACTAAATGTACTTCCATGCTGACACCAGAACACTTTGTGTTGTCCAGTATCTTTGTCATACCCCAGCTGCTTAAGAAAATCTTCAATCCACAATATAGACCACGTGTCACTATCACAACTATCAAACCAATCAACTTGGTAATCCATGTATGTCATGTTTCTGCCATCTCCATAAAAAAAATCCCCTGTGATGAATCTCAATAGTGAACAGTCCATCAAAATCACTTGCAATGCATATAGTGCCAAAATAATTCAGATAACAATGCATAAACATATTTAGTTGACAAAGAACAGTCCATTACAGTTATGTTTCTGTTCAACAACCACTTTCTCTGAACATTCAATTAACAATGCACATAAATCTCTGAACATTCACTTAACAATGCATATTTTATTTATAGTTAACCTGTTCAAATATTCAGTTAAAACAGTGTCAAAAAATACAGTTAAAACAGTGTCGAAAATTTTAGTTAACAAGCATTGAAAAATCCAGTTAACAAGAGTGTCAACAAATTCAGTTAACAAGTGTCGACAAATTCAGTTAACAACTGTCGAAAGATTCAGGTAAGTACAGATTGGAAAATATTATGTATGGTTATGCGCACATACACTGTTTTGAATGAAGCACTCAGATTTGAGATCCGATTTGTTCATGCAAGAAAGATGGGCCCTTCTAAACCCATGCTAAACCCTAGAGACAACCGATGAAAACCCTACAAAAAAACAGGGGCTACAGAGGGGGGAAAGTCGTGTTCGTGCTCACCATATACAGGGGCTACCTCACCGGGAGCTCGCCGGCGGGGTTCCATCACCGTCGTCGCCGCCGATCAACGGCGCCCTACAGATCACTGCCGCCTTCGCCTTCATACGATTGAAAGGAGAGAGACAGAAGGAAAGCTCGATGCGAGGGAACCGAAGAGGCAAGTCATAAACGCAGAAAGGAAACGCCGCCTATGTATAGCCAACGCGGGGGCTTATTTGCAAACAATCAAAAAATCCAAGGAGGTTTCAGAAAAAACTCATGCCAAACGCACCAGCCCACGGCCTCTGGTCATTGCCAGTGGGACCCACGCCACGCTGTCTTGCTTAGTCAGCACTTGATTCGTACAAAACTGAGAGAATCATCGTATGTGCATGCTAGAGCCAAATTTTTTCACCACTTTGACGTATCTCACAACTTGTAGCACCAAAGTGATCATTCAGGCCAAGTTGTGACACCAACAGTGTTTGACTCAAGAGTATTCTAACAAATCACGAATAAATTGTTGGGGACCGTAGTATTTTAAAAATTTCCTACGATCACGCAAGATCTATCTACCAGATGCATAGCAACGAGAGGGGAGAGTGTGTCTACGTACCCTCGTAGACCGAAGGCGGAAGCGTCAAGTGACGCGGTTGATGTAGTCGAACTTCTTCGCGATCCAACCGATCAAGCACCGAACGTACGGCACCTCCGCGTTCAGCACACATTCAGCTTGATGACGTCCCACGAGCTCTTGATCCAGTTGAGCTTCACGGGAGAGTTTCGTCAGCACGACGGCGTGGTGACGGATATGATGAAGTTACCGGCGCAGGGCTTCGCCTAAGCACTGCAACAGTATGACCAAGGTGTGTTTCTGTGGAGGGGGGCACCGCACACGGCTAAAACAATTCAACTTGTGTGTCTAGAGGTGCCCCCTGCCCCCGTATATAAAGGAGCAAGGGGGGGGGGGGG